>OY740805.1:24059881-24716365 GCA_963514005.1 Raja brachyura | reverse complement strand
GAGGGATGAATGTAGGCGGAAGGGGAGGGGGAGGGGAGGGATATTAGTGCTAGGCTTTGTCCTACCCCTCTTACCTTCCAGCTTTCTACCCCTCCCCCCCACCAACCAAACCCCACACTGTCTGGAGAAGGGTCCCGACCAAAAACGTCACCTATCCACGTTCCCCAGAGATGCTGCTTGACAAGATGAGTTACCCCAGCACTTTGGGTCCTTTTGTGTAAACCAGCGCCTGCAGTTCCTTGTTTCTACATCTAATCAGCAAGTTTGTTCTTCTGAATTACTGAAAATGGAAAATCCACTTATTCAGTCCTGGTGATATCTCCATTTAATGCTTGCATTGAATCCTAAATGCAGTTGGTTCAGAGTCCCAGGAAGGAATACTGTACGTATTGTGGGCTGAAGATTGTGGGCCACAATATTGTGGGCTATTGTGGCCCATTCCTGTGTGCTGTTATTAGAATCTTAGAGTCATAGAGGGATACACTGTGGAAACAGGCTCTTCAGCCCAACTTGCCCACACCGGCCAACATGTCCCATCTACACTAGTCCCACCAGTCTGCATTTGGCCCATATCCCTCCAAACCTGCCTTATCCATGTACCTGTCTAACTGCTTCTGAAATGTTCGGAGAGTCCCAGCCTCAACTACTTCCTCTGGCAGCTTATACCCAATCTATTGCTCTCATGATTTTATACATCTCTATAAGATCACCCCTCATCCTCCTGCGCTCCTGGGATTAGAGACCCAGCCTGCTCAAACTCTCCCTGTAGCTCACACCCTCTAGTCCTGGCAACATCCTCGTGAATCTTCTCTGTACCATTTCCAGCTTGACAACATCTTCCCTATAACATGGTGCCCAGAACTGAACACAATACTCTAAATGCGGCCTCACCAACGACCTCCCAACTATCCTTTGTTCTGCTTTCTAAAGCATTACTAATACTTCTGCTCTTATTTCAGAATAAAGAAAACCTACTCACTTCTCTTATTGAACATGCATGCAATTAATTCGCAATGTCGAAACAAAGAACTGCAGATGCTGGTTTATACCCAAGATTAACACAGGTTGTCACAAAGATATAATAAAAGATATAATAAGACTCTATGATTCTATGAGAAGAGGGAGTGGCTGTGGTTTGACTCGTCCTTGATCAAGCTGCTGGCCTTGCCGAGGCAGCATGAGGTGTAAAATGAAGTAAAAATTACCTTGCAGATCGATGAAATAGTTGATCAGATGTAAGAAGTCCATCGAGCCCACTGCAAAGTGAAGTAACATAGTTAGAGTTTCGGGGTGATGTGAGTTATAATACAGGCAGACTAAAGTAAGTTAACTCACCAAGAGGGATCAGAAGGACAATGAAAAATATTCCCCTCATGATGACAAAGATGCGATTGTTCAATCGAGGTCTCTTCGGTGCTTATGGGTTTTGCCACCGTCTTCTTGTAGCCAAGTCTTCTGCAGTTTCCGTACCATGGCTGGGACTTTTTATACTGTTACCACACCATGAAATTGGAACTAGGTCAAGTGCCTAGAGGTGAACCAATGGCATTTAGTTTCATTTTAAGCCGTCAAAACCACCCTGGAGTTTAGAAGAATAAGGGGTGGACCACATTGAAACTTACAGAATAGTGAAAGGCCTGGATAGAGTGGATGTGGAGAGGGTTTCCATTGGTGGAAGAGTCCAGGACCAGAGGGCACAGGCTCAGAATTTCCTCGGTCAGAGGGTGGTGAATCTGTGGAATTGTTTGCCACAGAAGGCTGTGGAGGCCATCAGTGGATATTTTTAAGGCGGAGACAGATAGATTCTTGATTAGTGTTATGGGGAGAAGGCAGGAGAATGGGGTTAGGGGGGAGAGAGAGATCAGCCATGTGTCATGAGTAGACTTGATGGGCCGAATGGACTAATTCTGCTCCTGTCCCTTATGAACTTACAGACGACCAGTTTCCTTGTCCCCTCCCCCCCCCCCCCCATCTATGCACGGAACCTCTCATGGCCTGTGTGACTGTCATCTCTCTGTCTCTGCTGAACTCCACCCATACAGTTAGTTTCGTTTTCCTCGTCCTGCTGCAGTTCTCTGCATCAGATTCCATCTGTAACAACAAAGCACGAATCAGCAGCCTGCCTCCTCCCTCCCTCTGTCCCTCCCTCACCGTCTGTCCTTGAACAAATCAGCCTTTTATCACGGTCAGAGATACAGCACGGAAACAGGCCCTTTGGCTCACCCAGTCCGTGCCTACCGGC
Source organism: Raja brachyura (assembly GCA_963514005.1). The sequence goes on along the minus strand of OY740805.1, from coordinate 24,714,123 downwards.
GATCCGGAATGAGTGGGTTTGCATATGTTGGCACTGGGCCTATACTTGCTGGTCCACTCAGTGGCGCCAACAATGGCTGCCACGCCAACAGTCTGTCTGCCCCTTCCTTCTTTGTTGTTTGATAATATGTGTTCATTGTATATTTTAGTGTTCTAGTTAGATTGTCGTAGTCCAGTGGCGGTGTGTTTTATGTTGGGGGTTGGGGAGGGGGCGTGGAAACCTTGTTTAATCTCTCACCTCGACGGAGATGCAATTTTTTTTCCGTATCGTATCTCCGTCCACACTGCGGCCTAACATCGAGGAGTTGCCGCCATTTGCTGGGGACCGTCTTCGGGAGCCCCAGCCCCGGCGGGACGCCTAAAAGCCAACTCGCCGAAAGCCACAATGCCGAAACGCCAACTCACCGCGCGGCACCAACGCCTAGAAACCAACTCACCGAAAGGTCGCAATGCAGAAAAGCCAGATAATGGACATGATGTCGCCAGGGGAGCGGGACATGTCAGCGATTGGTCCAGACCCCCAAATCCGAAGGAGACAGGAGAGTGGGGGTCTCTTCTCCCACACAAGACCGCCCGGGGCTGGATGGTGACTGGGCACTCTGAACCCGAGCACCAAGTTGTAAGCGGCTGAAGGAGCGCGGGGGTCTGGACCAATCACTGACAAGTCCCACCCCCTGGCTACGTCATGTCCGTTATTTGGCCTTTCAGCATTGCAGCCTTTCGTAGAGTTGGCTTTTAGGCGTCCCGCCCTATCGGTTAGTTGGTTTTTAGGTACCCCACCCTGTCGGTTTGTTGGCCTTTGGGCTTCGTATGCTTTCGGTTATTGTGCTTTTTGGCTTTGTTTCCATTGGGTTATTTGGCTTCCACTTCTTCGTTTCGGCTTCTCGTCCTTCGACGCCACATCCGGGTACCTTGGAACTCGCGTTCGCTAGCTTGAGACCGATTTCGGGAGCTCCAAGCCGCGGGAACTTTGATCGCCCCGACACGGGAGCCTCAACTGCCAGCTTCGGATGGTTTGAGTGCCCTGACAGTGGGAGAATAAGGAGGTAGAAGTTTGGATTTTATTGCCTTCCATCACAGTGAGGAATGTGGGGAATCCACTGTGGTGGATGTTTATGTTAACTTTTATATAGCTGTGTGTCTTGTTTTTTTTTAGTATGACTGTTTGGTAAAACCAATTTCACTGGACCTTAATTGGTACTTGTGACAATAAACTGACCTTGAAATCTTGAACCTTGAAAGAATGGGGCCAGGAGAGAGAGATAGATCAGCTGTGATTGAATGATGGAGTAGACTTGATGGGCCGCATGTACTAATTCTGCCCCTATCCCTTATGAACTTACAAATGACAGGTTTCCTTGTCCCCCACCGCATCCCCCCACGGAACCTACCGTGGCCTGTGTGACTGTCATCTCTCTGTTTCTGCTGAACTCCACCCACACAGTTGGTTTTGTTTTCCCCATCCAGCTGAGATTCTCTGCTGCACATTCCATCCGTAACAACAAAGCATGAATCAGCAGCCTGCCTCCCCCCTCCTTCTTCAATTTCAGGTAATCCCTGCTTTCTCCTCCCCTTCCCAGCTCTGCCTCAGCCCATTGCCTCCGCCTCTTCCTTTCTTCTTCCCGTCCCCCCACCCTCACATCAGTCTGAAGAAGGGTCTCGACCCGAAACATCGCCTATTTCCTTTGCTCCACAGATGCTGCCTCATCTGCTGAGTTTCTCCAGCATTTACCCATTCACACAAGTTCTGTTATCCCACTTTCCTCACCCGCTCCCTACACATTAGGGGCAATTTTACAGAGACAAGTTAACCTACAAAGCCAATGCATCATTGGGATGTGGGAGGAAACCCACACACTTGCAGAGAGAATGTGCAAATTCAACACAGACAGTGCCTGAGAACAGGATCGACCACAGATCTCTGGCGTGTGAGGCAGCAAGTCTACCAGCTGTGCCACTATATTTTGTTTTCGAACACACAAAAAATTGTACGTTGATAACTTTGGTTACTAAATAAATGAAAATATCCATTTTCAGTTTTAAATCTCCAAGTGACGCTATGTCCCCCTTTACAGCTACTGTATGTTTTAATTAAGTTCAAGACTATGGGGCAGTGCATTGGCCATAAAGTTCCTGCCTAAAAGTGCCAGAGACCCGGAATTGATCCTGAATGTGGGTGCTGTCTGAATGGTGTTTGCTCCTTTTCCCTTTGATCACATGGATTTTTTTCCAGGTGCTCTTGTTTTCTTCCACATTCCAAATGTGCGCAGGAACCTATTTCAGACCCAACCGAAAACAACATATTTTCATTTTGTCTAGAGATGCTGTGTGACCTGTTGAGTTACTCCAGATTTTTGTGCCTATCTTCAGTTTAAACCAGCATCTGCAGTTCCTTCCTACACAAGCGATACTATACGATAGAACTTTATTAATCCCAGGAGGGAAGATGTGTGTGTGGGTATATATATTATACACACTCACACTCACACTCACACTCACACTCACACTCACACACACATCTATTTATATAGTTATATATGCATATATAAATATACACCGTTTTGTTTTCTCGTTTATAACATTGTTTACAGAGAACTATGTTTACATATTCTGTTGCGCTGCTGCAAGTAAAGATTTCATTGTTCGAACTGATACGGATGGTGGGTGGAGACGGAGATTGACAGACAGAGAGAGAGAGATATGGAGAGGGTAGCCCGCCCAGAGTTGAACGACAGGTGTCCTGCCTTGGCCGGAGGACGCCTAAATTTCGAGGTCCTAGGCGTCAGCCTATGAAGCCTAGTGGTAAATCCGGCTCTGTGTGGCCCCCCTAGATCTCGAGGCCCTAAGCTTAAGCTTGTCAAGCTTAGATGGAAATCCGGCCCTGGGTACTGTTGGGTTGCATCACAGCTTGGTTTGGGAACAGCTCCGCCTAAGAAATTGCAGAGAGTTGTGGATGTAGCCTAGTCCATCACACAGTCCAGACTCCCCCACCATCGACTCCATCTACATTTCACGCTGCCTCTGGAAAGTAGCCAACATCATTGAAGACTTACGCGCGGTCACGGTGGCGCAGCGGTAGAGTTGCTGCCTTACAGCAAATGCAGCACCGGAGACCCGGGCTCGAGCCCGACTACGGGTGCTGTCTGTACGGAGTTTGTACCTTCTCCCCGTGACCTGCATTGGTTTCGTCAAGATCATCAGTTTCCACCAACACGCCAAAGACATACAGGTTAATTGGCTTGGTAAATTTAAGAAAAATTGGCCCTAGTGGGTGTAGGATAGTGTTAATGTGTGGGGATTGTTGGTCAGCGCGCACCCGGTGGGATGAAGGGCCCATTTCCGTGCTGTATCTCTTAATGAAACTAAACTTGTCCCACCTCGATCATTCCTTCTTCTCCCCTCTCCCATCGTGGTGTGGTCTGGTGTGGTGTGGTGTGGTCTGGTGTGGTGTGGTGTGGTCTGGTGTGGTCTGGTCTGGTCTGGTCTGGTCTGGTCTGGTCTGGTCTGGTCTGGTCTGGCCACATACAGTGAAAAGCTTCTGTTTGCATGCTCTCCAGTCAGAAAAAAGGGGTTTAGGGAATGGTTTAGAAAAGGCAGAAGAATAGGGTTTAGTTTAATTTAGTTTCGTTTACTGTCACCTGTGCCAACATACATGGAAGAGCGTTTATGTTGAGTGTTGTCAAGTCAGTGAAAAGACTATACGTGATTACAATTAGGCCGCCCACAGTGAACAGATGAAGGATAAAGGGGACAACATTTAATTCAAAATATAACATTAAAGTCCGATAAAAGATAATTCAAAGGTCTCTGAGGTTATGAAGCCTAAAAGCGCGCACCACCAGACTCAGGAACAGCTTCTTCCCATCAGGCTTCTGAACGGTCCTTCCATAAGCTAGGGTGCTGTCCGATTCACCTCTACCCCATTGCGGATATTGGAATGTATCTCTGGATCCGTTACGCTACGATGCTGAGAACTATATTTTACACTCTGTGTCTTTCCCCTTGCTCTACCTATTGTACTGGAATGTGCTTTCATTGTATTCTTGTACAGCAGAGTCATAGAGTGATGCAGCATTGAAAGAGGCCCATTGGCTCAACGCCCACACTGACCAACATGTCCCATCTACACTAGTCCCACCTGCCTGCGATTTCCCCGTATCCCTCTAAACTTATTTTATCCATTTGCCTGTCTAAATGTTTCGATAGTTTTTGCTCCACGTGTTTTTAGTTTAGTTTAGAGACACAGTGCGGAAACAGGCCCTTCGGCCAATAGAGTCCGTACTGCCCAGCAATCACCCTGTACAAACACACACACTAGGGACAATTGACTATTTTTACTGGGCTAATTAGCCTACAAATGTGTATGTGTTTGGAGTACGGGAAGAAACCAGAACACCCGGAGAAAACCCATGGAGGTCACGGGGAGAACGTACAAACGCCGTACATCCAACACCCATAGTCGGGATCGAACCTGTGTATCTGCCGCTGTGAGGCAGCAACTCTACCGCTGCGCCACCATGCCGCTGCCTTGTTTCTTCAGTGTTGAGCATGGTGTAATATCTGATCTGTTTGGATAGCACATAAAACACAAGCTTCACCCTGTATCACAGTACACATGACAATAATAAACCTAAACTTGTCCCGAACTTTAACACAGAGATTTCTCTCAATCCCACCCATTACATACGGTGTCAACGGGGCTTTTTCTCACACTTCCTGTTTCTGTGGTAAAATCTACTTTCTGTTTACATTTCTCACAATTCTGAGGTTTCTTTTAACTCAATTGAGGAAGTGGTGAAGGCACAGAGTCGTAGCAACATAGAAAATAGGTTCAGGAGAAGGCCATTCGGCCATTAGAGCCAGCACCGCCATTCAATATGATATTGGCTGATCATCCTAAATCAGTATCCCATTCCTGCTTTCTGCACATATCCCTTGATTCCGTTAGCCCGAAGATCTAAATGTAACTCTCTCTTGAAAACATCAGTCAATTGGCCGCCACTGCATTCGGTGGCAGAGAATTTGACAGATTCACAACTCTCCGGGGGAAATAGTCATAGTCATAGTGATACAGCATGGAAACAAGCCCTTCGGCCAAACATGCGCGGTATATGTGACAATAATAAACTATACTAAACTAAATTAAACCGCCCCCATGTCCCGTCTACACTGGTGCCACCTGCCCGCATTTGCTTCATATCCCTCCAAACCTGTCCTATCCATGTACCTGTCTCAATGTTTCTTAAATGTTGGGATAGTTCCTGCCTGAACTACCACCTCTGGCAGCTTGTTCCATACCACATTTAAAGCAAAATATAATGTTAAAGTCTGATAACGTCCGATTAAAGATAATTCAAAGACCTCTGAGGTACAGAAGCTTGAAAGCGCGCACCACCAGACTCAGGAACAGCTTTTTCTCCTCTGTTATCAGTCTTCCGAATGGTCCTTCCATAAGCTGGGGTTCTGTCCAATTCACCTCTACCCCATTGCAGTCATTGGACTGTGTCTCTGGAACTGTTACGCTAAAATGCTGAGAACTATATTCTGCACTCTGTATCTTTCCCCTTTGCTCTACCTATTGTACTGGAATGTGGCTTGATAATATTCATGTACAGCAGAGTCATAGAGTGATACAGCAAGGAAACAGGCCCTTCGGCCCAACTTGCCCACATCGGCCAACATGTCCCATCTACATGAGTCCCACCAACCTGCGTTTGCCCCTTTTCCCTCCAAACTTGTCCTACCCATGTACTTGGCTAAATGTTTCTTAAGATGTACTTGCTGCGATAGTATCTGCTCCACATGTTTTTAGTTTAGTTGAGAGACGGAGCGGAAGCAGGCCCTTTGGCCCATCGAGTCCTTATGGCCCAGCAGTCACCCCGTACACACACACACACACACGAGGGAAAATTTATAATTTGTACCCAGCCAAATGGCCTACAAATGTGAATGTCTTTGGAGTGCGGGAGAAAACCGGAGATCCCAGAGAAAACCCATGCAGGTCACGGGGAGAACGTACAAACTCCGTATAGATAGCACCCATAGTCAGGATGGAACCCAGGTCTCTGGCGCTGTGAGGCAGCAACACTACCGCTGCGCCACCGAGCCACCGCCGTGTTTCTTCAATGTTGGGCATTACCAGATCTGTTTGGATAGCACACAAAACAAAATCTTCACCCTGTATCACAGTACACATGACAATAATAAACCTAAACCTGTCCCAAACTTTATCTCAGATATTCCTCTCCACCTCACCCATTACATGGCATAGGGGCTTTTTCTCACATTTCTAGTTTCTGTGATAAAATAGTAAGATTAAACGAGAACTTACCAGTTCGAAGGTTGATCTTTATTTTATGAGGAGTTGCGATGAGGGATTTCGTGAAGAACCCGCCAGCACGCATGCGCGACATACTTCAAAGTAGCAATGTGGAATCACAGAACCAACAACAGAGAAATGACTTGTTATAGTAAGATTGAAGAGACTCTAATTACCAGTTGATTTATGATCGAGGGTTGGGAGCGGAGGGCACGAAATCCCTCATCGCAACTCCTCATAAAATAAAGATCAACCTTCGAACTGGTAAGTTCTCGTTTAATCTTACTATTTCATTTCGGAGTCACTTGAGTGACTTTGTGAAGACTTCAAAGCTCTGTGATTCCATGCCCTGGACCACGTCCATGCTGTCACACACCACTATTAAGGATGGATGGGAGTAAACAACTTTCCAGACTGCTTGTACTGAAAAACAAGAATAATATTTATTAACAATCAAAGCAAAAACCCCTTATTCGGGGACATCTCCACGTTCTTGACCTGCATTCAGCACGGCCTCCGCGAACTGTAGAGGAGCGGCAACAGGCTTGTTATAGAACCGCTGGAAGATGGCTTCATTCGCCCATCCTGCTGTGGCAAGAATATGGTCCATGGGCACCTCCATGACCCTTGCCGCCGACGTTGATGCAGCCCTGGTGGAATGGGATTTGAAGACATTAGTGTCGATACCTGACTTACCCAAGACGATCCTGAGCCACCTGGATATCGTCTGGACCGTCACTCGATGGTGAGGTTTCTTGTGAGTGACAAGCAGGTATTTCTCCATTCCCCTTAGGTTTCTCGTCACTTTGACGGATATGGGCGGCTAAACATAGCTTTGCATCTGCGGAGTATGCCGGGAACTTCAGCTGCAGCCCTGTGAACCCAGGTCTATGCTGCTTGAGTAGTTCATCTATAAAGAAGACTACTTCTGCAGGGGTAGAGATCATCCTGTCGATCCGGATTTTATGGAGTGTCTGTACCCTCTGCGCTGAAGTCAGTGCCAGTAACATCACCAGCTTCAGGGTGAGTTTGTCCAGCTCTAGCCCCTCCATGGGCGACCACGTCCTGAGCAGGGTTAATACTTTCCCGATATCCCAGGTGAAATTATAGCGTGGTCTGGGCGGATTCGAATTGAATATTCCCCGCATGAGCCTGGACACCAGCCTGTTGGATCCTACCTCAATATTGAGGTAGAATGACAGCGCACTCCTGGCGCTGTTGATGGCACTGTAGCTCAGGTGTTCATCATGGTGCAACCCCGCCAGGAATTCCAATACGTCGGTTATGGTTACAGCGTCATATGCAATTTGGGAGCGGCCGCAGTAGGTTTCCCATTTCCGGATGTGGGAGAGGTATTGCCACCTGGTGGACTCCCGGCATGATGCTCCGATGGTATCCATGGTTCTGGGTGATAGGCCATACCGCAGTAATGGCCTGTTCAGAACCTGCAAGCCAACAAGTTTAGATAGCTGTGGCAGGGATGTGGTTCCCCTGACACAGGGTTAGTTACCAATTGTGGGCAACCCTCTAAGAGGACCCAAGGTTGACTGATCATATCAAAGACCACCGGATACCATGGCTGCATAGGCCAGTTGGGTATGATAAGAATGCCCTTGGCAGCCTCCATCTGGATTTTCTGCAATACCCGACTGATGAGGCAAAATGGAGGAAATGCATAGAAGAACCATTTCCCCCAGTCCAGCGAGAACGCATCCACCGCCATTGCCCCAAGATCTGGTTCCCACGAAACGTATGTTGGTACCTGATGGTTCAACCGCGACGCAAAGAGGTCGATATCCGGTTTACCAAATTTGGCTGTAACTTTAGCGAAGATTTGAGGATTCAACATCCACTCGATGTTGTCATTAAATTTTCGTGACCTGGTGTCCGCCACTGTATTGAGCTCACCTGGTAAATAGGTAGCTGAAATCCAAATATTCCGTTGAATACACCAGAGCCAAATTGTATTTGCCAATTCATCACATGAAATTGACCTGGTACCGCCCATATGGTTTAAATATGCCACCGCAGTGGTATTGTCTATTTGGAGACGGACATGAGCGTCAGTAAGATTAGAACAATAAGCTCGAAGTCCGGGAAATGCTCCAAGCATCTCCAAATAGTTTATCCCTTGTGACAATAACAGAGTAGATTCAAGGGTGTCCCATCTGCCCCCGCAACTAGAGTAGTTGTCCGTAGCTCCCCAGCCATGAGAGCTTGCGTCTGTTTGTAAGTATACCATCGGATTGGGCAAAATGATGGGTTTAAATGAGTCACAAATATTGTCCACCCACCATTGTAACTCAATCTTAGCTTTAAGAGGCAGCTGCATTGGTCTGTCAAAATGTCCAGCGTTTTGTTTTAACGTTGAGATCAAATTTTGATAATGCAAAGATCCGTATTGAGCAGCTGGAAAAAGTGGTACGATCTTGCCAATCACCTTAGCAGTTTGTCTACTTGATGGTATACTGGCCCAGACTAAATCTGCACATACTTGGGTGACATCCCCAACTTTGTTAGCTCGTATGGTGGCCCTCACCGTGAACCCCAGATAATCCATGACCTGTGAAGGGCAGAACTTTGACTTATCTGGATGGATAATGAACCCCAATTCCTGAAAAATTGCCACGGTGGCTGAAACTGCCAGTTCAGCTAATTCCAGGGTGTTTCCACCAATCAAGATATCATCCAGATAGGCCATCACTATATGATGTTGTCTCCGTAGCGTGGCCAGAATAGGTTTGAGTAATTTAGTAAATAATCTAGGGGCTGTGGTAAGCCCATTTGGCAAAGCCCTGTATTGCCAGAGCTGATCCATCCAGGTAAATTTTAAGAACTTCCTGTGGTGTTTCCGAATCGATACAGAATAGTATGCATCTTTTAAATCAATGCATGCCATAAAGCAGTCATGAGAAATCAATGACTTGGCTGTTTCGAACGTATCCATTTTGAAATGGGTATATGTTACAAAGGTATTCAAATGGGCCAGATCAATAATAACCCGACATCCTCCATCCTTCTTGGGCCTAGTGAATATGTTGGATACAAATTCAATTGGCTCGTGTATAGTTTTTTCTATCACGCCTTTTTCTTGTAACCTTAAGATTTCAGCATAGCCTGCTGCCATTTCATTGCTGGACAGCGTAAATTTCCGATCTGGCATATGCTGGGATGGAGGGATGTTGCCATTGATGAATTCAATCTCATGGCCTTGAATACTTTGTAAGATAAACTCATCCGAAGTGATAGTTTCCCATGCCCCCGTGAAGAACCGTAGTCGCCCACCAACATGTGAAGTTAAGCACGCAGGTGCATGAAAACCAGACCGCCTTACCTCCATGGTTACCGGCGGTCCTTTACATGTTTGGCGGGACGTGGAGGTGCTGGGTTGGGCTGATGATGCGGCGTCCGCATCTGCCATGGTGGCCGCTGGGGGCCTAGCCCTAAAAAAGGCCGCTGTTGCTGAGGCTGTTGGAATTGAGGCGGAGCTGGAGTATAGGTTCTTGCCGGTCTGGTGGCAGGGCCTCGTGGCCTGAAAAATGGCCCTTTCTTGGCCGCCTGCCTGGGCGAGATTTGAGACCACATCAGTCCCACCGTTTTGGCGTGGTCGTCCAGCTCCTTGACCCTCTTCGGGAGGTCTTCCCCGAACAACTGTCTGGGTGGTGGGGTTGGAGATGCTTTACACAACCCCGCGAATTTCTGGTTCAGTGTAGGTCGGATGAAGCTCTTCCGGAAGGCATTGATCTCATGCTGTGTGGTACACAGCAGAGCGAGAGCATCCTCCTGCTCCGTGCTTAGATCCTCCCCGTCCACCGACCGCGCAAACGCGGTGATCCCAGCAGTAAGCAGCTTTAGGATGAGCTGGAGCTTTATCTCCTGGGTCCTGATAGCTGTGCCGATGTTGCCCCAGATTGGCGTATTGACTGTGGCCACGTTGAGGGAGTTGCAGTTCGCTGGGCCTTGTGCCTGTTTATGGCCTCCGATAGGACCTCCTCCTGGAGCTGATGGTTGGTCAGGAAGTCCACGGTGGCAGCCAGTTTGGGGTTGAGGGGTAGTCCCGATGTCTCTGAAGATGCGAATTTTGCCGCTACATCGAGGAGTTCTTCCTGCGGGACCTCTGATGGAGCTGGTGTAGGGTCCAAAATGTCCTCATCCTCTGGCTGCCTCAGGCTGCGTGCTGACGATGGTGAACCAGCTCCCTGTGCCCTCTGGAGCTGGATGCTTCCTCCCGTTGATTCTGTTGCAGGAGGAGCTCCAACATCCGCTCCATCCGGTCAATACGCCCCTCGCCCTTAGAACTCGGGCAGTCGGAGTCCTCATGTTCTGCTGAACTGCTGAGGCTCCGTTCATCGGCCCGCACCTCGTCGAGGTGATCCCGGTGCCGGAAGTTGTCGCTACCAGCCGCCGCAGCAAAGCTGAGCGATTCCCGCGCCGGAGGTACGCTCAAACGCCTCCTTTTGGCGGAGCCCGATCCCGCTGCCTCGGAGGGCAAACGCGGTGGAGAGTCGGCACCCAATGCCTCAGCATGGTGACCCGACGCCCGCGCGGGCTTGCCGGCTGCCCACATCGTGGGCCTAGCCGACGTACGGTCCCGTCCTCCCATCCACGGGGGACTCGGTGACCGTGGCGAGACTCCACCCGAGTGACTCTTCCCGGTCTTGTTGGTTGGGGAGTCAACACTGGTCCTAGTAGGTCTCCCAGTGGACTTGAGTCCCGCCATTACACCAGTCCGCATTTTAGCGGCAGGTGACGCCTTTGCCCCTAAAGGGCTAGGCTTACAGGCTCCATCCCTCCCTCTCCTCCGAGGGCTCAGGGAGAAGGGCCGTGCAGCTGCACGCGAGCCCTTGCCCAGGTCGACCAACGAGCCCGTTGGCGACCTCGATACGGAGACAGGGTCTACCTGCTCCGGTGGTACACCGAACTCCTGCTCCTCGAAATCATCACTGGAGCTCTGGTGTATATGCGGGTCGGGCCCTGTAGCGACAGGGCACCCCGACTTCCTCGCCTTCTTCCCGGCCTGACTCGCAGGTGCAGCCGTTGATGAGGGCTCCGGGACGGGTGGCCGGCGACTCCGAACGGACGTCCTACGGCCTTTGTTTCTCCCTTCCATGCCCCTGCTGAAAGAACACACTCTCCCAACAGGAACCAACCAGCTTAAGGTTAGTTTCACTTACCTTAGTGGCTCCTTATGAAGGGCTGGTGGGGAGCTGCGCTCCACCGCCAGCCGTCGGCAGCAATGCGTTGCGACGATATGTCGCGCATGCGTGCTGGCGGGTTCTTCACGAAGTCACTCACGTGACTCCGAAATGAAATCTACTTTCTGTTTACATTTCAAGTATTTGTAGGGTTTCGTTTAATTCAATTCAGGAAGTGGTGAAGGCATAGAGACCTACAATCAAAGAGTGATACAGAAGGGAAACAAGCCCTTCGGCCCTTTGCCCGAAACTAAACTACATTCCACTCCACTCCACTCCACACCGCACCACACCACACCACACCACACCACACCACACCACACCACACCACACTACACCACACCACACTACACTAAACTACACCACACCACACTACACCACACTACACCACACCGCACCGCACCGCACCACAACACACTACACTACACTACACTGAACTAAACTAAACCAAACTAAACTGGCCAACATGTCCCAGCTACACTAGCCCCACCTGCCTGCGTTTGGCCCATATCTCTCCAAACCTGTCCTATCCATGTACCTGTCTAAATGTTTCTTAAACGTTGGGATAGTCCCAGTCTCAAGTACCTCCTCTGACACCTTTAAACATATGTAGTGTGCATGGTTAAGCATGTTACCATGGTCCAGGATTTATTGACACAGGTTGATCATATGCTGAATAATCCAACCACATTTTTGTTTGGAAGTGGAAAGAACTAAGAGAAATTGCATTAATTGCAATGTGTAAAAAGAGTTGAGATATTGTATTATAATTTTGCTGCATGTCATTATGGTATATATCATGTCTTGATTGGTGAATATGTTTAGTTTGTGAGTTATTTGAAGCAGAAATAATATGTGAATGTACGCAAAAGTGCTGGAGAAACTCAGCGGATGCGGCAGCATGTGTGGAGCTAAGGAAATAGGCAACGTTTCGGGTCGAGACCCTTCTTCAGACTGCTCCCCTCATTCTTGAATGGGAGGGATCAGTAGAGGATGGATATGGGTGATCAGCACAGGATGAATGGGATGAATCAGTACAGGATGAATAGGGGGGATCAGTACAGGATGAATGGGGGGTGGGGGGGTGGGGGGCAGGACAGTGTGGTTCGGAGGGTCTGTGCAGGATGAGTGGGGGATCAGTACAGGATGAATGAGGGGATCAGTATAGGATGAATGGGGGATCAGTACGGGATGAATATGGGGATCAGTACAAGATGGATGGGTATTCGGTACAGGATGAATGGGCGGATTGGTGCAGGGTAAATGGAGGGTGGGTGAGTACGGGATGAATGGGTGGATCAGTGCAGTGGTAATGGGGGGGAGAAGTGCAGGATGGATGGGAAGGAGGGTCAGTACAGGATGAATCGGGGGACCAGTTTAGGATGGATGGGGGGATGGCACGAGAATCAATGCGAGGTGGGTAGGGTGATGAATAGATTGGGGGGTGGGTAGATGGGGAGGGGAGCACAAGGGATGTCAGTGAGGACTGAATAGAGGAGGGAATGTGGATCAGTGCGGGATGGAGAGGAGGGGTCCCAGGATAAGAGGGGTGGAGCTGGTCATCAACCAAGTGCTAAATCACAAAAAAGCCCCACCTGCTGTGCTCACAGAGATGTTAGCAAGAGATGGTACTATGCATAACCCAAAGAGATAGTTGATGGTTTTAATGATTTTGTTGTCAACGTTGGGTCCTCCTTGGCTTCAACCATTAAGGACTCTAATGAAGACCCTTGTAAATTGATTACCGGTCAATTCTCTACTTTGTCCACCTTCCATCCCCCTTGTCCCAAAGAAGTCTACAACATAATTGTGAGTCTAAATAACTCTGCAGGAGGCCATGATGGAGTTAGAACCACTCTCTTTAAAAAAGTTATTGATCATATTACTGAGCCACTAGCACATATTTTTTCTTTATCTCTCCAATCTGGTGTCATTCCTCAAGATTTAAAGATTGCCAAAGTCATACCTATCTATAAATCAGGTGACCCTAAAGAATTTGGTAATTACCGCCCAATATCTATTCTCCTGTCTCTCAAAAATCATAGAAAGACTAGTGTACACAAGAATCCTAAACCATCTAACTGTGAATAATATTTTGTATAACCATCAATATGGCTTTAGGAAGAAGTACTCTACGGAGCATGCATTATTACAACTTATTAATAACATCTCTACTGCTCTAGATGAAAAGAAATTCGCTCTTGGTGTCTTTATAGATCTATCCAAGGCATTTGATACAGTCAACCATTCAATCTTAATCTCTAAACTCAATAGATATGGGATAAAGGACGTAGCGCTTCTATGGTTAACCAACTATTTAGCAAATAGCGTGCAATTTGTCTATCTAAATGGAAGCTCATCCAAAAAATTGAGAATTCACTGTGGGGTGCCACAAGGCTCCATCCTTGGTCCTTTACTATTCTTGATCTATATAAATGCCTTATCCTATACCTGTAGAGTACTTCTTCCTATCCTTTTTGCCGATGACACCAATCTTATAACTTCACATAGTGATCTAAAATCATTGGTTGAATTAGTTAATGAAGAAATGTCTCATGTCTCTAAGTGGTTTGAAGTGAACAGGCTCTCTCTCAATATCAAAAAATGCAATTACATGATCTTCTGCAATAAAAACAAAATTTTTCCCAAAGACAAATCTAAATTTTTTATCAATGGACATGAAATTCCTGAAGTAACAAATACAAAATGTTTAGGAGTAACCATTGACCAAAATTTAACTTGGAAAGAACATATCAATATTGTCTGTAGAAGATCAATGAAAATGCTTGGTATTCTGAGAAAGGTTTGTGCATTTATTCACCCGTCTTCCCATCTAACAATATATTACAGTTTGATTTTTCCTTATTTCAATTATTGTAATACTGTTTGGGGTTCTACCTATCCTTCCTATCTTTCTAAGCTACTCATCATACAGAAGAAATTTATGAGATTAATTTCTCACTCAAATTCACAAGAACTTTCTGCCCCTCTCTTCAAGAAGTACTCAATTTTGTCTGTAGATAAACTGAATGCATTCCAAATATGTATTTTTATTTTCAAATATCTTAAATGTAAACATGGTTTGCCTGTTTCTCTTCATGGTCTTTTCACCCTTTCTTCTAATATTCACCATTACCCAACCAGAAGAAGAAATGATCTTCATCTTCCGTTTTGTCGAACATCCAAACACCAACATTGCATTACTTTTAAAGGTCCTAAATTTTGGATTACCCTGCCTCTGTCATTAAAGTCTCACACCACCTGAGCCACCTTTAAGATTGAGCTTAAAAAGTTTCTCATCATGTCCTGAGTTATGACCTCCAGCTTTTTGTAATGCTATTTATGAGATCAAACTACTTCTGTTGACTCTTGTCTCATACTACACCTTATTATTTTATTTATTTTCATATTTTTAATTTCATATTTTTAAATTTCATTCTTAAACTGTATTATTGTTTATTATTGTCTTTTTTATTTCAGTTTCGACACTGCATCTCCAAACTAAGCTAAGACAACAATTTAATTCAGGTGAATCACTGTGGTAGCCCAAGGCTGTGTCTGGTAGCGGGTACAATCTTGTTTGTTCATTATGTACAAGTGTTTATGATTCATGCAACGTTTCACAATGCGGGTGTCTCAACATGTTGGTACCTGTGCTACAAATCACATGGTTCATGGCACTTTGAGGAATGAGATGTGATGCAGTCTCATTCCTATCC
This sequence comes from Raja brachyura, assembly GCA_963514005.1. Next base: position 24,698,891 of record OY740805.1, on the reverse strand, counting down.
CACATGCTGTCCTTTGGAAATATAAACAATTTAATCTTACTGAACACGCATACCTCTTTCCAAAAAACGGTGAACAATTTTTTAAAAAGTCTGAAGAAGGGTCTCGACCCGAAACGTCACCCATTCCTTCTCTCCAGAGATGCTGCCTGTCCCGCTGAGTTACTCCAGCATTGTATGTCTATCTTCGGTTTAAACCAGCATCTGCAGTTCTGTCCTACAGATTAAAAAAATGTACATTTGTACATATCTTCAGCAGGGACAGCTGGACCAGTTTCACTACATTCTTGCTTGCATCAAGTTTAGTTTAGTTTAGTTTGGAGATACAGCACGGAAACAGGCCCTTCGGCCCAGTGAGTCCACACCCACCAGCGATCCCCGAACACTAACACCATTCTACACACATTCGGGACAATTTACATTTTTACCAAGCCAATTCACCTGCAAACCTGTACGTCTTTGGAATGTGGGAGGAAACCGAAGATATTTGCATGCTATCCAGTCAAAGAAAGGACTGTAGATGAATGCAATCATGTACAGTGACTGCATGGGCAGCACGGTGGCGCAGCAGTAGAGTTGCTGCCTCACAGCGCCAGATATCTGGTTTCGACCCTGACTACAGGTGCTGTCTGCACGGAGTTTGTATGTTTTCCCTGTGACCTGCGTGGGTTTTATCCGGTTGCTCCAGTTTCCTTCGACACTCCGAAGATTTGTAGTTTAATTGGCTTAGTATAATATGTGTAATTTGTCCTTCGTGTACGTAAGATAAAGTGAGCATGCGGTGATCGCTGGTCGGCACGGACTCGGTGGGCCGAAGGGCCTATTTCCATGCACTCTCTCTAAACTAAGTTTTTTGTTTAAGTCTCACTGAACCATAAAACCCTCTCAAGAAATGTGTTGTGACATTTTGGTGCATTTAACGCAAATAAGTACAACTCTTTGTCATTGAGGTTTGATCAGGAATTTAGTTTAGTTTAGTTTTATGTAGAGATACAGCGTGGAAACAGGCCCTTCGGCCCACTAAGTCTGCGCCAATCAGCAATCCCCGCACATTAACAATACACATCTATACAGTCGGGACAATTTTACATTCATATCAAGCAAATTAACTTACAAACCTGTACGTCTTTGGACTGTGGGCACAAACTGAAGATCTAAGGGTGGCACGGTAGAGTTGCTGCCTCACAGCGCCAGAGACTCGGGTTCGATCCTGACTACGGGTGCTGCCTGTACAGAGTTTGTACGTTCTCCCCATGACCTGCGTGGGTTTTCTCCTGTTTTCTGCGGGAGGCTCCCCTGAGAAACGAGGGCTGAAGAGGGCCGGGCGAGGAGAGCGACAAAGGTTCGCAGGTGGAACGGAAGTGACGGCTGCGATGGGCCTTTGTGGCCAGCTGTAGCTGGGACAGTAAAATGGAGCCAAAATGGCACCTCTTGCTCATGGGCTGAGTGGGCTGTTGTGTACACTCTGTACTGACCCTGGAATTGACCTTATGTACGGTGATAGTCTTGTTGATTGTAATACAAAAAAAGTATTTTACTGTACCTTGGTACAAGTGAAAGAAAAGAAACTGAATCTGAATCAGGCAACTGAACCATTCTACCAACAAGGGAGCAGTCCTCAGCTACCATCTACCTCAGTGGAGACCATTAGATTATCTTTAATCAGACTTTACCTTGCACTGTAAGGTCTCGACGTGAAACGTCACCCATTCCTTCTCTCCAGAGATGCTGCCTGTCCTGCTGAGTTTCTCCACCATTTTGTGTTTACCTCACACTAAATGAGATTCCCTTTATCATGTATCTCTGCACTGTAAATGGCTCACTTGTAAGCATGCATTGTCTTTCGGCTGACTGGATAGCACGCAACAAAAGCTTGTCACTGTACCTTGGTATACGTGAAAATAAACGAAATAAAACCATTAAACGATTAGTGCCTGATAAGGACCAATTGAATAACTACTTTGGTTCCGTCTTCACTAAGGAAGACATAAATAATCTGCCGGAAATAGCAGGGGACCGCGGGTCAAAGGAGAACTTGAGTGAAATCCAGTTAGTCAGGAAGTGGTGTTGGGTAAATTGAATGGATTAAAGGCCGATAAATCCCCAGGGCCACATAGGCTGCATCCCAGAGTACTTAAGGAAGTAGCTCCGGAAATAGTGGATGCATTAGTGATAATCTTTCAAAACTCTTTAGATTCTGGAGTAGTTCCTGAGGATTGGCGGGTAGCAAACGGAACCCCTCTTTTTAAGAATGGGGGGAGAGAGAAAACGGGGGATTACAGACCAGTTAGTCTAACATCGGTAGTGGGGAAACTGCTAGAGTCAGTTATTAAAGATGGGATAGCAGCGCATTTGGAAAGTGGTGAAATCATTGGACAAAGTCAGCATGGATTTACTAAAGGTAAATCATGTCTGACTAATCTTGTGGAATTTTTCGAGGATGTAACTAGTAGCGTGGATAGGGGAGAACCAGTGGATGTGGTGTATCTGGACTTCCAGAAGGCTTTCGACAAGGTCCCACATAAGAGATTAGTATATAAACTTAAAGCATACGGCATTGGGGGTTCAGTATTGATGTGGATAGAGAACTGGCTGGCAAACAGGAAGCAAAGAGTAGGAGTAAACAGGTCGTTTTCAGAATGGCAGGCAGTGACTAGTGGGGTACCGCAAGGCTCAGTGCTGGGACCCCAGCTATTTACAATATAGATTAATGATCTGGATGAGGGAATTGAAGGCAATATCTCCAAGTTTGCGGATGACACTAAGCTGGGGGGCAGTGTTAGCTGTGAGGAGGATGCTAGGAGACTGCAAGGTGACTTGGATAGGCTGGGTGAGTGGGCAAATGTTTGGCAGATGCAGTATAATGTGGATAAATGTGAGGTTATCCACTTTGGTGGCAAAAATAGGAAAACAGACTATTATCTAAATGGAGGCCGATTAGGAAAAGGGGAGATGCAGCGTGACCTGGGTGTCATGGTACACCAGTCATTGAAAGTAGGCATGCAGGTGCAGCAGGCAGTGAAGAAAGCGAATGGTATGTTAGCTTTCACAGCAAAAGGATTTGAGTATAGGAGCAGGGAGGTTCTACTTCAGTTGTATAGGGTCTTGGTGAGACCACACCTGGAGTATTGCGTACAGTTCTGGTCTCCAAAACTGAGGAAGGACATTATTGCCATAGAGGGAGTGCAGAGAAGGTTCACCAGACTGATTCCTGGGATGTCAGGACTGTCTTATGAACAAAGACTGCATAGACTCGGTTTATACTCTCTAGAATTTAGGAGATTGAGAGGCGATCTTATAGAAACTTACAAAATTCCTAAGGGGTTGGACAGGCTAGATGCAGGAAGATTGTTCCCGATGTTGGGGAGGTCCAGGACAAGGGGTCACAGCTTAAGGATAAGGGGGAAATCCTTTAGGACCGAGATGAGAAGGACTTTTTTCACACAGAGAGTGGTGAGTCTCTGGAACTCTCTGCCACAGAGGGTAGTTGAGGCCAGTTCATTGGCTATATTTAAGAGGGAGTTTGATGTGGCCCTTGTGGCTAAGGGGATCAGAGGGTATGGAGAGAAGGCAGGTACGGGATACTGAGTTGGATGATCAGCCATGATCATATTGAATGGCGGTGCAGGCTCGCAGGGCCGAATGGCCTACTCCTGCACCTAATTTCTATGTTTCTATGTTTCTATGATAGTCACCGACACTGCAACAAATAAAATGGATGAAGGAGAGCCGATGGATGTAGTGCATCTGGACTGTCAGAAAGCCTTTGATAAGGTCCCACACAGGAGATTAGTGTGCAAAATTAGAGCACATGGTATTGGGGAGGTTATTGGCATGGTTAGGTAATTGGTTGGCAGCCAGGAATCAAAGAGTAGGAATAAACGGGTCCCGGTCAGAATGGCAGGCAGTGGCAAGTGGAGTGCCGCAAGGCTCGGTGCTGGGGCCGCAACTATTTACAATATATATTAATGATTTAGATGATGGAATTACAAGTAACACTTAGCAAATTTACAGATGACACAAAGCTGGGTGGCAGTGTGAACTACGACTAGGTCGCTCGGAGGTTGCATGGAGATTTAGGAGGTTGAGTGAGTGGGCAGATGCATGGCAGATGCGGTACAATGTGGATAAATGTGAGGTTATCCACTTTGGTGGCAAGAACAAGGAAGTAGATTATTATCTCAATGGAGTCAGATTAGGAAAAAGGGAATTGCAACGAGATCTGGGTGTCCTTGTACATCAGTCACTGAAAGTTAACATGCAGGAATAGCAGGCAGTGAAGAGAGCTAATGGCATGTTGGCCTTCATTATGAGAGGACTTGATTACAAGACTATAGAGGTCCTTCTGGAGTTGTACATGGTGAGACCACATCTGGAGTTTTGTGTACAGTTTTGGTATCCTAATTTGAGGAAGGACATCTTTGCTATCGAGGCAGTGCAGCGTAGGTTCACGAGGTTAATCCCGGGATGGCGGGACTGTCATATGAGGAAAGATTGAAAAGACTAGGCTAATATTCACTGGAGTTTAGAAGGGTGAGATGGGATCTTATCGAAACATATAAAATTATAAAAGGACTGAACAAGCTAGATGCAGGAAAAATGTTCCCAATGTTGGGTGTGTCCAGAACCAGGGGCCACAGTCTCTGATTAAAGGGGAGGCCAATTTGACTTCGGAGTCACGTGAGTGATTCCGTGAAGAAGCCCGCCAGTCCGCATGTGGATCATTACGTCTGACGCATGGTGCAACGACGGTCTGTCAGGCATGTAGCTCCACCAGAAGTGTTTAAAAACTTAGTTGAGGTCATTTTCTGCAGTCGGTAAGTCTTGTTGCAGGAGCAAGTTCGAACCATGGAGAAAATGACTAAGGGAAGGTCGAGGCGGGTCGCCGGGAGAGCAGCTATGGAAGACCGCGGGAGTGCGGGTAGCGGGCGGCCGTTTATCTCGCCTTCAGAGTCATTGGTGGCATGGCCAGTGGCTTCCGACTTGGTGCCGATTGAAAGCACCTTGGCTACTCCGGTGGGACGGAAAGCCACTAAGAAGTTGGTAAGGCCCATTGACTTGGAAGAATCGGGCCAGGTGGGTTCCCCTCCCACAATGGATAGCGTCTTCGGACGTTCGTCCAGGATGGAGCTCCTGATGGAGAGGATGCTCCATCACGATATACTCCAGCAAGAGGAGCCGCAATCCGCTGGAGCTGGCGGATTGCAGCTCACAGAGTCCGCCCCGACCAGCGATCCCCACACTCTAACACTATCCCACACAAACTAGGGACAATTTTACATTGTTGCCAAGCCAATTAACCTGCAAACTTGTGCATCTTTGGAGTGTGGGAGGAAAGCCATGCAGGTAACATGAGAAGGAAGTACAACCTCCATACAGAGAGCACCCGTAGTCAGTATCGAACCTGGGTCTCTGCTGATGTGAGGCAGCAACTCTGCCGCCCAATTAATAAACTGCAGCAATGCTCCACAAACACCCAATGTGACAAGTGTTCCTTTGTTGAGGTAGAAATTATGGTTAGGAGTTTTGCTTTGATTCTGAGAGTTTCTTCGAACAATCCCTAATATCCTTGTTGCCCAACTGAACAAGTAAACAGGACCTTCAGCTGATAGAGTCATAGTGTCATACAGCATGGAAACTGGCCCTTCGGCCCAATTTGCCCACACTGGCCAACGTACCCCAGCTACGCTAGTCCCACCTGCCCACGTTTGACCCATATCCCTCTAAACCTCTCCCATCCATGTATCTGTCTAACTTTCTAAAATGTTGGGATAGTCCCTGCCTCAACTACCTCCTCTGGCAGCTTGTTCCATTCACCCACCATCCTTTGTGTTTAAAAATCCTATTCAATCATTTCCCTTCTCCTTAAACCTATGTCCTCTGGTCCCTGATTCTCCAACTCTGGGCAAGAGACTGTGCATCTACCCATTCTATTCCTCTCACGATTTTATACAACAATCTATTCCTCCCTTCATTTTATGCATAGGAGCAAATATGGTTGTATTCGATACCACTCCTCGCCCTAGACTACCCAAGTGATTCACCTGAAGTAATTTATTGTCCTTTGATTAAACTGCAACAATGCTCCTCATTCACTAATTGTGATCAGTGTAGGAAGGAACTGCAGATGCTGGTTTAAACTGAAGATAAACACAAAATGCCGGAGTAACTCAGCGGGACAGGCTGCATCTCTGGAGAGCCCGATGTTATGGCACAGCTTCAATGCTGAGTCCAATGGTAGAATGAGTTATTGAGTACAGAAGTTCGGAGGTCATGTTGCAGTTGTATAAGCCCAATTTAGAGTATCGTGTTCATTTCTGGGCTCCGTTTATAGGAAAGATGTTACCAAGTTGGAAAGGGTGCAGAGAAGATTTACGAGGATGTTGCCAGGACTAGAGGGTGTGAGCTAAAGGAAGAGGTTGAGTAGACTGGGACTCTATTCCCTGGAGTGCAGGTGAATGAGGGGTGATCTTATAGAGGTGTACAAAGAGAGGAATAAGTCAGATGGACGCACAGAGTCTCTTGCCCAGAGAAAGGGAATTCAGATCCATGGGCCATAGGTTTAAGGTGAGGGGGGGAAAGAGTTAATAGCAACCTGAGGGAGGGTAAATTTTGCATACAGAGGGTGGTGGGTGTATGGAACGAGCTGCCCGTGGAGGAGCCAATCAACCTACAAACCTGCACATCTTTGGAGTGTGGGAGGAAACGGGAGCACATGGAGAAAACCCACGCAGGTCACGGGGAGAACGTAAAAAACTCCTTGATCAGGATCGAACCCGGGTTAATGGTTCTGTAAGGCAGCAACTCTACCGCTGCGACACCGTGCCACCCCGATTTCCAGGTTTCCTCTCTGTTTTTATCATAAACCTTTGAGGGGCATTTGGACAGGTGGATGGATAGGAAAGGATTAGAGAGCTATGCAGGCATATGCAAATGGCACTATCCCAGGTGGGGCACCTTGGTTGGTGCGGACGAGTTGGGCTGAAGGGCTTGTTTCCATGCTGTGCATCTCCATGAGAAGAAGAAGCTGAAATAACCAGAGATGTAGGAAAGTGGGTTGGAAGGATCTGCAGATGCTGGTTTACACCAAAGATAGACACAAAATGCTGGTGTAACTCAGCGGTAAGGAACTAGAATGATAACTGAGTGATAACCATTCCCAAGGTGGGATGGAGGAATGAGTGGGTTAGCATATGATGAGTGCTTCCAACTGGGCCTCTACTCGTTGGAGTTTAGAAGATTGAAGGGGGCCCTCATTGAAACTTACCGAATGATGAAAGGTATAGATAGAGTGGATGTGGATTGGATGTTTCCACTGGTGGGAGAGTCTAGGACCAGTGGCCTCGGCCTCAGAATTTGAGGCGGCTCTTTTAGAAAGGAGGTGAGGGGGAACTACTGTTGTCAGAGGGTAGTTCATCTGAGTCAGGGGGAAGGGTAATGATCGATATATACAGTGATGTAGAGAGATCAGAACAAATGAATGAAAAATATGCAAACATGTCACGATAAAGGAAACAGGCCATTTTTAGCTGTTTGCTAGGTGAGAATGGGAACCTGGTGTGACTTGTGAGGGAAGCTACCGCAGCCGGGGGATAGAAGCTCCCTTGTCGGGGTGATCATAGCCCCCGCGATCGGGGCGGTTGAAGGTCCCGCCATCGGCAGGCGGTCGAAAGTCCTGCGGCTTGGAGATCCTGAAGTCGAACCCTAACCAAGGACCGCCAGCTCCACGATGTTAAGTCCTGCAGGCTTCCGCGATTGGAGCACCCGAAGTCAATCAGAAACCACGAGGCCGCCAGTTTCTCGATGTTTGGCCGCAGTGCGGACGGAGATACTATACGGGAAAAATGCATCTCCGTTGAGGTAAGAGATTAAAAATGCTTCCCCCAATCCCTCCTGCCCCCCACCCCCAACGTAAAACAAAGCTAACACATACTTAATAACAACAAATGAAAAGGACAAGACAGAATATTGCGGTGCAATATTCAATGTCAAACCAAATAAACCAGAACGGAAGAACTGACGCAGTCAATGTCTCTCATCGTTCAGAAAGGAAGGAAATATCATCAAACCCTCTCCGTAATGAGGAGAGACTGGATGTAACAGAGCTGTATTCCTCGGTGCGGAACATGTCCATGTACCTGTATCTGTCCAAATTCGTGTGCAGACGAGACGTCGAAGGACGTGAAGCCAAGCCCAAGAAGTGGAATCCAAGATACCGAAGGTACATCACGCCAAAAAGCCAAAATACTAAAAGAATATTGCACCAAAAAGCCAAGATACCGAAAGTACATCACGCCGAAAAGCCAAGATACTGAAAGTACATTGTGCCAAGAGGATACGAAACCGAATGGCAACCACGCCGCAAAGACAAAACGCAGAACGGACATGACGGCGATAAGGCGCTAAACAGACATGACGTCTCCGGGGACAGGATTTGTCCCAGACCTTATCAGCGATTGGTCCAGACCCCTGCATCCATCACATCACTGGCCGGTGGGGTGCGGGGGGGTGGGGTGGGAGACGGGAGGGTTTCCAGGTTAATTGGTTAATAACATTTTTTAAATGGTCCCTAGTGTAGGATAGTGTTAATGTACGGGCATCGCTGGATGGCACGGACTTGCTGGGCCGATGGGCCTGTTTCCACACTGTATTTCTAAACTAAACCAAACTACTACCTCAGGCAGCTGGTTCCTCCATGTACCCACCATTCCTTTTGCAAAGTTGCTGTTAACTTTCTAGGATAGAGCGGCGCCATAACCATGTCGCATCTTTGTGTCATTCCCGTAACTGTTCTGGGCAACCTCCTTCGCACCTTCTCCCGGCCCTGCCAACATCCGCTGGTTTGGGGCAGAGAAACGTTGGCGCAGTTCCTTGCTCAGAGGTCTCCACCCACATTCCCTGAAATGTTCCCACTCGTCAGTCTTGCAGACATACAGCACGCAAAGAGGCCCTTCGATCCAACTTACCCATGCGCACCAAGATACCCAATTTACACTAGTCCCACCTGGATGAGTTTGACCCATAACCCTCTGAACCTTCCATATCCACACATCAGCACAATCGGGGTCATTTACAGCGAGCATTTAACTCACCAACCCGGACCTCTGTTGGATGTGAGAGGAAACCAAAGCTCCCGGAAGAAATGTAAGTCAGGAAGAAATTGAAAACTCCGCACACATGCAACGCCCGAGATTGGGAACTAACTGGGTCGCTGGAGTTGTGGCATCAATACCGTTAGCTGCGCTACTGTGTAACTCCGATAATGAGAGGTAAAGTTCAAATAGAGTCATGGAGTCACAGAGTGATACGGCGTGGAAACAGGCCCTTCGGCCCAACTTGCCCACACCGCCCAACATGCCGCAGCTACACTACTCCCATCTGCCTGTGCTTGGTCCATATTTCTCCAAACCTGTCCTATCCATGTACTTGGCTAACTGTTTCTTAAACGTTGGGATAGTCCCAGCCTCACCTACTCCCTCTGGCAGTTTGTTCCATGCACCACCACCGTTTGTGAGAAAAAAATACCCCCTCAGATTTCCATTAAATCTTTCCCATTCAACTTAAACCTTAAAGATATTGACTGGTTTCTGGGTGTGACTGTGAGACCAGTCAACTACATGTTGTGATTTGCAGCCACGACGGAGACGAGGTGTCAGGCGATACTGTACCAAAAAAAGTGCCCTTACCTGATGGTATACCCGGTCATGTTCAGAACACCTGTGCTGAACAACTGGCTGGAGTTTTTATGGACATTTTCAACCTCTCACTTCTGAGGTCTGAGGTTCCCGCCTGCTTTAAAAGGGCATCAATAAAACCAGTGCCCAATACGAGCAAGGTGACGTGCCTCAATGACAATCGACCAGTGGCACTAACATCGGTTGTGTTTAAGTGCTTTGAGAGGTTGATCATGGAGCAAATCAACTCATACCTCGACAAAAACCTGGACCCACTGCAGTTCGCTTACCGCCACAGCAGATCAACGGTGGATGCGATCTCGCTGGCTCTCCACTCCGCTCTGGACCACTTGGACAACAAAAACTCATGTGTCAGGCTGTTATTCATTGACTACAGCTCGCCATTCAATATAATCATCCCCCTCCAAGCTGGTTACCAAGCTCTCAGAACTGGGTCTCTGCGCATCCATCTGCAATTGGATCCTCGTCTTCCTCATTCACAGACCACAGTCTGTTCATATTGGTGGAAATGTGTCAGCCTTGATAACAATCAGCATGGGAGCACCTGGAGGCTGCATGCTCAGCCCCCTGCTGTACTCACTCTATACTCATGATCGTGTAGCCGGGAAGAGTGCGAACTCCATCATCAAGTTCGCTGATTACACAATTGTTGTGGGACGTATCACTGAGGGAGACGAGTCAGAGTATAGAAGTGAGATCGACCGATTGACCAAATGGTGCCAGCACAATAACCTGGCTTTCAACACCAGCAAAACCAAGGAACTGACTGTGGATTTTGGAAGGATAGGATGGAGATCCACAGTCCCGTTTATATCAACGGGTCGATGGTGGAAAGGGTCAAGAGCTTCAAATTCCTGGGCATGTATATTTCCGAAGAACTCTCGTGGTCCCAGAACACTGATGCAAATATAAAGAAAGACCATCAGTGCCTCTACTTCCTGAGGAGATTACGGAGAGTCGGTCTGTCAAGAAGCACTCTCTCAAACTTCTACAGGTGCACAGTAGAGAGCATGCTGACCAGTTGCATCGTGGCTTGGTTCGGCAACTTATGCGCCCAGGTGTGGAAAAGACTGCAAAAAGTTGTAAACACTGCCCAGTCCACCATCGGCTCTGACCTCCCAACCATTGAGGGGATTTATCGCAGTCGCTGCTTCAAAAAGGCTGGCAGCATCATCAAGGACCCACACCATCCTGGCCACAAACTCATCTCTCCTGTGCCTTGTCACATGTGACAAATAAAGTATTACATTCCATTCGTTGGCCTGAGAAGCTCCTCGCTCCGCAAGTGCTGCCCGACCTGCTGAGTGTTTCCATCACCTGCTGTTTTCGTTTTGATGTTGAAGATCGCGAGTTCTGGAGAATAAACCTTTTCCGAGGTGAAAAAACAATCCTGCCCTCCTCATACACAAGATAGAAACCGGTGGGCGGCGAGGCTCCCTGATCAGTTACATCTTGTTCATCAACAAAGCGGGTTGAAGAACAGCTTCTTCCCAACAACCACCAGGCTGTGGACAACGAGGGACCTCTGTTAGATAGAGATGTTCCATTACATATACAGTCTTTCCTTCCTGTCCCTTCGCTATTTTCTTTGGAATGCAAGGATATATCATGGACACCCATGATTTTCTTATGAAGCAGTTTGACTACATCTTGCTACAAATAGTGGCGATGTTTCGCGCCTGTTGTTGCCCCTAATTGATTTTTACCTCGTTCAGTGCACTACGAGAATGGATGTAGTTTAATTAACATAATTGCATTTCATACTTGTATTGGAAACTGAAAAGAGAACCACATTATCGTATTTTCTGGGTGGGACGTTGACGAGTTGAGAAAGGTCGAGTGCTTCGAGCATCATTGTCGTTTCGAAGAAAGGGAGGTGATATTATCAAAACATAAAACGATTCCGATCGAGAGCGACCGGCCCGACGCTGAGAAGATTTATCTTCTAATTTCTGTGTGATAAGCAAGTAGAGAGCATAGTTACAGAATCAGTGGTCACCTGTTTCAGGAACACACCCTTCCCCGATGTCGATCTGTTTTGAACAGACCTCTCATAAGCGAGATGTTTATGCCCGATCTCCCAGCCTACCTCATTGCAGTCTTTGCACTTTTTAACCGACACCTGCTCCGTCACAGTACCACTATATTCTACACCATTGTCCTCTTTGAATGAATGGATAACTTCATTGGCCAAGTATGTTCACTAAATTTGTCTTGCTGATCCGCTCACAAGTAACAACACGACATGCAGTAAACCATTAAGAATAAAACATAAAACATTAAAACAATAAGAATAAAACATGATAATTTAATCATGTGAATGAAATATAATGCCAGAACAAAAGGAGGCTATGGACTTTTGGTTATTGTGTAGAGCTACTGCTCGTGGAAAAAAAAACAGTTTTTATGTCTGGCAGTGGCGGCTTTGATAGTCAGGGGCCTCCCTCCAGAGGGAAGTGCTTCAAAGAGTTTGTGGCCAGGGTGAGAGGGGTCAGAGATGATCTTACCCGCTCGCTTCCTGGCCATTGCGGTGTACAGTTCGTCAATGCGGGGAAGGTTGCAGCCAACAACATTCTCAGTTGATCGCATATTCGCTGCAGCCTCCGGATGTCGTGTTTGTTGGCTGAACCAAACCAGACCATGATGGAGAAGGCGAGGACAGGTGGCAATGTAGAATTGTGGTAGATTGTGTTTCCTCAGCTGCCAGAGGAAGTACATCCTCTGTTGTGTCTTTTTGACGGTGGAGTCCGATGGTGGCTCCCCATTTAAGGTCCTTGGAGGCGATGGTTCCAAGGAACTTAAATACTCCACTGATGGGACTGTGGTGTTGTTGATGGTGAGTGCGGTGAGGGGAGGGGGGGGGGGGGGGGGGCTCTCCTAAAGTCTACTATCAATTCCACCGTCTCAAGAGCTTTGAGCTCCAGGTTGTTATGAAGGCACCGAGACCGCGAAGGCTCCGGGTGAAGGCGGGAAGGCATCAGTCCAATCAGGGTTGTGTCGTCGGCAAACTTTGGAAGCTTGACAGAGGAGTCCTATTTGCATTTCCTATTTGTACTTGTGCATGATTAGATCTGTACATGAAAGGTGTGCATTGACTGAATAGCACATGAAACACAGTTGTTCACCATCCCGTTACACGTGGCAATAATAAACCAACACTAATACTTAAGAGCAGGTTGACGAGGACTATCTTCTCTGACAGAATTGAAGTTCTTTGGCATTCACAGTCGATGGAGTTGCTGGGGCGAAATCATTGAAGAAATACAGGATGTAGGTGAACAGAGATGGGATGTGCACGTTGCTCAATGGACGTGTTTAAATGTTATTGGGCCAAAATTGAAGCAACTATAATCTTATTAAATAAAGAAACATGTTCACTTGTCGAATGTTATTTTCCATCATGGTCACGGGGAGACCGTACAAAATCCCGTACAGACAGCACCCGCTGTCAGGATCGCACCGGGGTCTCTGGCGCTGCAAGGCAGCAACTCTACCGCTGCGCCACCGCGCTGCTAATACCCGGGACCTCTCACACCAACGCAAAAATAAAAACAATGCCCTCTGTGTGTGTGTATTGGGCAGCTGGTGCGCGTTCAGTTCCTGCCTGTGTTCAGAGGCAATGATTACATACATACAACCGCATGACGTGCCCCAATTTCAGCTCCTATGCACGTCCAACAATAGATAGGTAATGGGGAAAATATTTAATAGGAATCTAAGGCATAACCTTTTTTAACACAAAGGGTGGTGAGTGCATGGAAACAGCTGCCAGAGGAGGTAGTTGAGGCAGGGACTATCCCAACGTTTGAGATAAAGGTAGACAGGTACATGGATTGGACTGGTTTGTAGGGATATGGACCAAACGCGGGTTGATGGGACGAGCGTACCTGGGCTATGTTGGGCGTTGTGGGCAAGTTGGGCAGAACGTACTGTTACCACGCTATATCACTCTATGACTCTATAACATCGTTCATCCCATCTCTTGTTTATTTATTCGTTGAACAGACACCCGGACAACGGAGATTCGTATTGGTTTCTCATTGTCAAAGATTAGCGAGAGTCAAAAAAAGCATTTGCGTGCGAACCAGCCAAAGGATACGATACATGAGAACAATAAAGTCATACACTTGTACAACAGGCAGTGAAAAGTCTCCCATACGGTATCTTGTGAAAGGACTCACAGACCCGATGGAGCCAGCATCAACCACATTGCCCTCATCGCGTGGGTATGTTATGTCACCAAGTGCGTGAAGACTGCATGTTCTGAAAGAAGGCTTCGCAGAGTGAGGTGGTCGTCGAAAACACAGCCGTGTTTTGGCGATTGATGTGGGCCTTGGACGAGAGAGTGGAACCCGTACTCCAGAAATGGAGGGGCAACTGCGCAGAAAGCAGGGTACTTGGCCGTCTGAGCTCCCCAACTCCTCTGTTGTACACCGGGCCGTCAATAGTACAAGGGAGATGGATTTTCAAATGTATTTCTTTAAGCAGCGTTTAGTTAGACTATGCATCAAATCATAGGGGAATTTAATTAGAGTCACCATCTCAGCTCTGAACTTGGTCTGCGCCACCGCGTAAATCACCGTGTTGGTGCAGGAGCTCAAAGATTGCAGCATGTTTCCGGTTATCCCAATGATGTTGAAGATGTTGGTGACATCTTCTTGGTAGAATACAGCATCGGTGATACTGATGCAGATTTTATGCACCACATTCACCGCCTACAGCAGGATGAAGCTGCCCGAGGTGGCGAGCAGTAAAACGATGGATTTCCTTCGGTTCTCCATCTCGGGGTCACTGTGCCTCTCGCCCTTCCCGCTGCCCCGGAGTTCCCTCCTGACTCTGCTGGCCCGGGTGATGTGTCTGATGGTCAGAGCGTTGAGCAGCGCGATCAGCACAAAGGGAACCAACGGGGTCAACGCTACCCGCAGCCAGTAATAAGCCGCCCAGAGCGGCGATGTGTAGAATGTGGATTTTACAACACAGAACATTGGTATATTGTCAATTACTTTTGCTGGTTCAAATATAAAGTAAAAACCAACGTTCAGGGATAGGCTGATCACGCACACTGACGTTATAATCACAGTCGCGATTTTCTCGGTACAATATTTAGCTTTAAAATTCTGGAAACAAATAGCGATAAACCTATCGAAGGTGAAGAGAACAGTTAACCAGACAGAACAATCAATGGTCACCACGCCCAGGTAGAAGATGAGGCTGCAGACTGGAGTGATGTCCAGGAATGACCCTGGGAAGTACATGGGCCTAATGAGTTCGAGAGTGACGTTAACGATCAGGACCGTGAGGTCGGCGAGTGCCATGGACAACAGGTAGCGGCTGATGCATTTGGAGAGTCCGCACCTTCCCCGGATCACAATCGCGACCGTCAGTAAATTTGCTGCAAGGATGAAATGGAAAAGTGATAAACAGGGTCATCAGAACAAGGGGTTGAGACAGACGAGGATGAAAGTGTTTTGTAGTGTTGGTCTACAATTGGTCTAATATTCATTGGAGTGAAGGGTT
This sequence comes from Raja brachyura, assembly GCA_963514005.1. The sequence goes on along the minus strand of OY740805.1, from coordinate 24,683,682 downwards.
GGTCCAGATAGATGAGTTTAAATCCCACCAGGACAGAGTGGGGAATTGAATGCAACTAACAATAAATAATGACAGACGGTCGCTAGTGATGGGGGCAGAATTGGGCAGAAATAAACTTGCACCTGTTGGATTTGGACAGTCAGTTTACGGACTTGGATATCTCGAAAAGAAAATCCAGCTCACTGTTCTCTATTTTGTTTACCATTCACTGTCAGGAGAAATGCGGGAGACTGGGAGTGCGCGGCGTAATTCCCGCCGTAGCCCATTCTCTTACTGGTTAGAAAGCAAGACCCAGTGAGCGTGGGAGCAGCGGACGGCGGGGAGATCAACCGGCGCGACAACCGGTTAATTACAGTTGGGTTCTAACCTCGCGTTCTCATTTTCTTACTCTGGCTAATGGCAGAAGATCTTTCAGGGGGGTAAATCATCGGAAAGCGCCTGGACCTGATGGTATACCCGGTCGAGTTCTCAAGACCTGTGCAGACCAACTGACAGGAGTTTTTGCAGATATTTCCAACTTCTCACTTCTGAGGTCTGAGTTTTCCACCTGCTTCAAGAGGGCATCAATAATACCGGTGCCCAAGAAAAGTAAGGTGACGTGCCTCAATGACTTTCGATCGTGGCACTAACGTCTGTGGTGATGAAGTGCTTTGAGAGGTTGGTTATGATGCACATTAACTCCTACCACAACAAGAATTTCGACCAACCACAGTTCGCATACAGTCACAACAGGTCAACAGAGGATGCAATTTCACTGGCTCTCCCCTCTGCACTGGACCACTTGGACAATAAAAACACCTACCTCAGGCTGTTTTTTTTTTATGGACTACAACTCGGCGTTTAATACCATCATCCCTTCCAAGCTGGTTACCAAGCTCACGGACCTGAGCCTATGCGCATCCCTCTGCAATTGGATCCTCGACTTCCTCATACACAGACCACAGTCTGTTCGAATTGGAGGAAGCACTTCATTCTCAGTAACAATTAGTACGGGAGCACCTCAAGGCTGCGTGCTCAGCCCCTTGCTTTACTCACTCTATACGCATGAATGTGTATCCGGGCATAACTCCATCATCAAGTTCTCCGACGACACCTCCGTGGTTGAATGAATCACAGATTGAGACGAGTTAGAGTATAGAAGCGAGACCGACCGGCTGACCAAGTGGTGCCAGCACAACAACCTGTAAGACCAAGGAACTGACTGTGGACTTTGGTATGGGAAGGATGAGGACCCACAATCCTGTTCATATCAACGGGACGATGGTGGACAGGGTCAATAACTTCAAATTCCTGGGCGTGCATATATCAGAAGATCTTTCCTTGACCCAGCACACCGATTCAATTGGAATGAAGGCACATCAGCGAATCTACTTCCTGAGAAGATTACAGAGATTCGGCATGTCGAAGAGGATTCTCCTAAACTTCACCAGGTGCACGGTAGCGAGCATTCTGACTGGTTGCATCGTAGCCTGGTTCGGCAACTTGAACGTCCAGGAGCGAAAAAGACTACAAAAAGTTGTGAACACTGCCCTGTCCATCACCGGCTTTGACCTCCCCACCGTCGAAGGGATCCGTCGTAGTCGCTGCATGAAAAAGGTGGCTAAAATCACCAAGGACCCACACCATCCTGGCCACACACTCATCTCACCACTGTCATCGGGAGGAAGATGCAGGAAGCTGAAGACTGTAACGTCCAGGTTCAGGAACAGCTCCACATCCATCAGGCTATTAAACACAACGAATAAGCTATGAGCTCTGAACTGCAAAAGACTATATTGTTATTTGCAGTATATTTGTTATTCATTGAACTTTTTCTTTTTCCCCCGTAATGTGCAATGTTTACATATTCACATATTCTGCTGTGCTGCAACAAGTAAGAATTTCATTGTCCCGTCCGGGACATGTGACAATAAAACACTCTTGACTCTCTTGGCTCTAGATTGGAACCCTCCCCTCAGCTCAGTAACTCACAGTTACAGGGACTGTTAAAAAAACCTTGTTAAAACAAACAGACCGCGAATGAACAAGAGGGTGAAATCTCAAAAGACGAAGTCACATTGACAAGCGATAACGTGACTCACCTGGAACCCCGAACGCCACGAGAACAGGGTAGAAAACGGCCTTAATTTGGACAAGGATTGGTCTACTCATCTCTCTCTCCCAGAGACTCGATGCTGCAGGAGGCGGGTGCTCAGATCCACAGTCAGATCAAGCAACGCGAATCCAATCCTATATTTGTACCCTACGTAAATCTCCAGTGATACAATTAGTTTGTCCAATAACTGACATTAGTCATGGTAGTTGAAACAAACAGATGAGGCAATTGTTGTGAATGTAATGAAACTTTGCATTCATCCAGCAGACTCTCCACTAACTTTAAACTGTGAGTTCTCTTTTTCTGTCTATTTTGTGTTGCTGAGTAGGTCGCACATGGAGTCGAATGGGGATGTCAAAATAACACGTTGATTTCAGTAACCATTTCCCATTACATTCATCAGACACACGGGTTGTTGTTTTTCTTGTCCATGTTTTTCAGGCTGAGTTTAATGTGCCAGTGATTTATGAGTCAAGCAATCTCACACGTTCCCTCTTCCACTTGTATATCCTCACCCATTTCACAACGCCGTGTTCCTGGCTGGATACTGGCAAACCAGAGTTCGTTTCTGGTGTGTGGGATGCTGGATTACGTCGTGGAGAGACAGAAAGTGCTGGAGTAACTCAGCGGATCAGGCAGCATCTCTGGAAAAAGGAAATAGGTGACGTTTCGGGTTAAGACCTGGAGCAGTTGGACTCCGACCAGGTGCTCCGAGGCTGGCTCGGAATCAAACTGTTAAAACATGAATCTTTGGTGTGTTCTTATTTACTTCATTTATTTTGATCCGGGAGTTTTTGGTGAACTGGGGAAAACGAACACAGTATCAGGCAACGCACACAGAAGAAGCAGATGACTAAGGCCACCCCTTATGATATTAGTTTGGAATTCCTCATCTGTCAAGGTTTTCCAAGCACCACGAAGACATTATTTACACCACAGATGAGATTATGTTGTTTTTTTTGGTATTAATGTGTGGCTAATAAAGTGTGATTATGATTATAATCAGTGCAGGAATATTCGCGACACTTTAGGGAGAGGTCGGGCAGGCTAGCCGTTCATTCGTTGAGCACCTGAAGACTGGGTTAGATCCTGCAGATATGAATAACACCATGAGAGGCATAGGCAGGGTGAATGCACATATTTTCCCATAGCAGGGGGATGAGGAAAATTACAGTTACAGTTTGGTTTATTGTCCGGTCTACGGAGGTAAAGTGAACAAGCTTTTGTTGCGAACTATCCGGTCAGCGGAAAGACAATGCATGGTTGCAGTCGAGCCATTTACAGTGTACAGATACATGATAAGGAAATAACGATTAGTGCAAAGTAAAGACGGTCATGTCCGTTCAAGGGTAGTCCGAGGGTCACTAATGAGGTAGATAGTAGTACAGGACTGCACTCTGGTCGTGGAAGGACGATTCAGGTGCCTGATAACAGCTGGGAAGAAACTATCCCTGAATCTGCCGTTGTGCGTTTTTCACACTTATATACGTTTTGTCCGATGGGAGAGGGAAGATGATTTTGGGACAGGGGTTTAAGGTGAGAGGGGATATATGTGATGAACCGTGAGGGCAACATGTTCACACAGAGGGTGGTGAGCTGCCAGAGAGAATGGCTGTCACTAGTATAATAACAACAAATTTGGACAGATATATGGACTGATTCTGCGCCGATGAACACAGGTCCGTCCCACCCAGTCACTCCTGATTACGGAAAGCGTTTGATGATATTGTGATCCTTTCTGAACAATGAGAGACATTGACCGCATCAGTTGATCCATTCTGGTTAATTTGGTTTGACATTGAACCAGCGGGTGGCGCCGGAATGGCATCCTCGCCAATATTCTGCCTAGTCCATTTCTTTCGTTGTTTTCTAGTATGTGTTAACTTTATTATATTTTGGTGGGGAGTGGGGAGTGGGGGCGGAGGGGGTTGGGGAAAACTTTTTAAATCTCTTGCCTCGACGGAGAAACATTTTTTTTCGTATCGTATCCCGTCCGCACTGCGGCCTAAAATCGAGCTGTTGGGGGCGTTTTAAACAAACCCGGCATATTAATTCGCCCCCTTTTACCTGACTCGCTCCTTTCCAGGCAAAGTCCGGTATATATCGTTGCAGGTCCCCGAATGAAATCACGACCTTTCTTCAGGTGGCGATGTGAATTGCACATAGTACCCCAGTTTCTGGCATTTAACGTATTTTTACATCACAATCCATTTCTGAAATTCTAATCTCAGATGAATAAAGCAACATTCCTACACTCCGTCTATCAAAAAGTTCCCTCGCCTGTGCCCACCTATTACCTGCCACGCCGTGTCCTGCATCTCCTCTCTTACGGTTAAGCCTTACTTCCATTCGCCAGGAATGCTGCCCGGTCCGCTGAGTTACTCCATCTCTTAATGTCCTTTAATGAAAATAGAGAGGGTACAGAGGAGATTTACTAGAATGTTGCCTGGGTTTCAACAGCTAAGTTACAGAGATAGGTTAAATAAGTTAGGTCTTTATTCTCTGGAGCGCAGAAGGTTAAGGGGGGACTTGATAGAGGTCTTTAAAATGATGAGAGGGATAGACAGAGTTAATGTGGACAAGCTTTTCCCTTTGAGAATAGGGAAGATTCAAACACGAGGACATGACTTTAGAATTAAGGGACAGAGGTTTAGGGGTAACATGAGGGGGAACTTCTTTACTCAGAGAGTGGTAGCGGTGTGGAATGAGCTTCCAGTGGAAGTGGTGGCGGCAGGTTCGTTGGTATCATTTAAAAATAAATTGGATAGGCATATGGATGAGAAGGGTATGGAGGGTTATGGTATGAGTGCAGGCAGGTGGGACTAAGAGAAAAAAGTTGTTCTGCACGGACTTGAAGGGCCGAGATGGCCTGTTTCCGTGCTGTAATTGTTATATGGTTATATGGTTATATGAAGGGAAAAATCGTGTTAAGCTTTTTACTAACCTATTTACCGGTGTTACTGCCTTCAGGGGTCCGTGGACGTGCACGCAGACGTCCCTCTACTCCCCTATAGCTGCTATGATTAGCCAAAGCATTGTGTTTATTCTCAACCTATCTGTGTTCTCAAAATGAATTACGTTTTCAGTATGAAGTACTATCCGCCATTGCTCGACCGATCTTACTAACCCGATCAATGGGCCCTTTGGCAATGCCTACCATCCTGAACTACACTGACAAGATTGTCATTTGGCCAACGTACAATCCGTGCCGCCAACGTTCACATCCACATGGTTTATACATCTCTCTACACAAGCACATGACTGGTCCCCGAGCAGAGCCGTGCGGTACCGGACTGCTCACCAGCTTAAACACACACATTCAATCGGCGATGATCACACAGTGTCTCCGATATCCAAACCATTTCCGATCCTCCTCTTCCCTTCTAATCATATCCCTCCCCCCCGCCTTTACATTTCATTCCTCACACCAGGAGATTACAGACATAAAAATCATAATCTGTCTATTCCCACCCCAGATGCATCCGACCCGCTGATTTAAATGGACAGTGGACGCGGAGAGGATGTTTTCACGTGTTGCAGAGTCTCGGACGAGAAAGCATAGCCGCAGAATAAAGGTCGTTCCGTTTGGAAATTTAGAAGGGATTTCTTTCGTCAGTGGGAGGTGAATCTGTGGAATTATTTTGCCCCACAAGACTGTGGAGGACGTCACTTTATATATTTAAGGCAGAGAGAGAGATAAATGCATGATTATTACGGTCGTCAAGGGCTATGGGGAGAAGGCAGGAGAATGGGGTTACGAGAGGGAGAAAGATCAGCCACGATTGAATGGTGGAGTAGACTTGATAATCCCATCACTGATGATCTTATGACCGTCTGCGCATACATATTGGACCAGTACTCTAACTGGACGCTCACACATTTCTCCCGCCTCCCACCCCTCCCTATCCACATCACCGATAGTCGTTCCTCGAACTTCACATATCTCAGCTCTTCTATTCTTATCTCCTGAACTCATACTGGCCTTTGTCCAACAGTCTGCAAACTAAAGCCCTCCATGCCTGTATCCACCTATTACCTCGCCCCATCTCGTTTTCTCCCACACCCCGACTACATCCAGTTTGTAGAAGGGTCCCGGCCGGAATTGTCGTCTATCAGTGTGGTCCAGTCCAGCGACGCTGCCAGTTACTCCAGCACTTTGTGTGCTCTTTGTAAACCGGCATCTGCCGTCCTTCGTGTCAACAGTCGTTCGTTCATGTGTCAGACCATGTAGCTCGCTGTTGGCATCTGTCGTCATCCAACATGTTGACACAATTGTCGCCCGACGCGTCACAGAGCGCATCGCGTCGTCGCTTCCAGGAATCGCCACGAGGGGGCTCCCCGTGTCAACATTATCGCGTTCTCTATCAGGGTGATCGTGCTCAGAGCTGTAGACTGAACGGGAATATAGTTCCACATTGTTACATAGAAACATAGGAAATGTGTGCAGGAGGAGGCCATTCGGCCCTTCGAACCAGCACCGCCATTCATTGTGATCATGGCTGATCGTCCCCTATCAATAACCGGTGACTGTCTTCTCCCCAGATCCCGTGACTCCACTAGCCCCTAGAGTTCTATTTAACTTTCTCCTAAATCCATCCAGTGACTTGACCTCCACTGCCCTCTGTGGCAGGAAGTTCCATAAATTCACTACTCGCTGGGCGAAAATGTGTTTTCACACCTCAGTCTTAAATGACCTCCCCTTTATTCAAAGACTGCGGCCCCAGGTTCTGGACTCGCCCAACATTGGGAACATTTTTCCTGCATCTAGCGTGTCCTGTCCTTTTATAATTTTATATGTTTCTATAAGATCCCCCCTTCATCTTTCTAAACTCCAGTGAATACAAGCCTAGTCTTTTCAATCTTTCCTCATATGACAGTCCCGCCTTTCCAGGGATCAATCTCGTGAACCTCCGTTGCACTGCCTCAATCACAAGGATATCCTTCCACAAATTAGGAGACCAAAACTGTTCACTATACTCCAGACGTGGTCTCACCAGAGCCTTACACAATTACAGAAGAACCTCTTTACTCCTATACTGAAATCCTCTTGTTATGAAGGCCAACATTCCATTAGCTTTCTTCACTGCCTGCTGTACCTGCACGCCAACTTTCAGAGACTGGTGTAAAAGGACACCCAGGTTTCGCTGTACCCCCCCCTTACCGAACCTAACACAATTGAGATAATGATCTGCCCCCTTGTTTTTGCGCCAAAGTGGATAACCTCACATTGATCTATATTATACTGCATCTGCTAATCATTCAACCTGTGCAGGTCACCCTGCAACCTCCTGACATCCTCTTCACAGTTCACACTGCCACCCAGCTTTGTGTCATCCGCAAACTTGCTAGTGTTGCTCCTAATTCCCTCTTCCAAATCATTAATATATTTGGTAAACAGTTGCGGCCCCAACACCGAGACTTGCGGCACTCCACTCGCCACTGCCTGCCATTTTGAAAAGGACCCGTTTATTCCTACTCTTTGCTTCCGGTCTGCCAACCAATTTTCTATCCATGTCAACACCCTACACCCAATACCACCAAGCTGTAATTTTAGTCACCAGTCTCCCGTGCGGGACCTTATCAAAGGCTTTCTGAAAGTCTAGATACACTACATCAACTGGCACCGCTTCATCCATTTTATTTGTCATATCCTCAAAAAATTCCAGAAGATTAGTCAAGTATGATTTCCCTTTCATAAATCCATGTTGACTTGGACTAATCATTTTACTGCTATCCAAATGCCCTATTATTACCTCTTTAATTATTGACTAATTGACTAATAATTACCCGGGCTATGAATTGTTTCCCCGCTGTCGAGGAGAAATAACGTTTCCTAAAAACGGGCACTGTATCGGTGGACGGTGGCTTAGGGAATCTGGGAGACACCAGAGAGGCGTTTAAAGACCGGAAGGCGTCGGGAATGAGTGAGGGTACACAAAAAGCTGGAGAAACTCAGCGGGTGCAGCAGCATCTAAGGAGCGAAGGAGATAGGCGACGTTGGGGTCGAGACCCTTCTTCAGAAGTGAATGAGTGAGTGCTAGGGGTGACCACGGGAAAATGAACCGGGGAATTCGGTGCGTGGAGAATGTGGCTCCCCCACGTGGAGGTGAGGTTGGAGAGCGACGTGGTCACTGTACAGGAGTGAGGAACCTTCTGCTCCAGAAACAGAGCAGGCATTGCGTAAAGAGGAGAAACGCGGTTTGACCAGTGACTCCAAATTCTTCTTTCCCCGAGGCGAGAAGCAGCTGTGAGCGATGTTTCCCGTTAAGAAGTTACATTTGAGATTTATTTCTTCACACAGAGTTTAATTAGAGTTTGCATCAGATCAAAGGGAAATTGAATCAGGTTCACCATCTCAGCTCTGAACTTGGTCTGCGCCACCGCGTAAATCACCGTGTTGGTGCAGGAGCTCAAAGACTGCAGCATCAATCCGGTCATGCGAATGATTGTGAGGGTGGCGGTGATGTCTCCCAGGTAAGAAGTAGTAGCGGCGACACTGATACAGATTTTATGCACCACATTCACCGCCCACAACAGGATGAAGCTGCCCGAGATGGCGAGCAGTAAAACGATGGATTTCCTTCGGTTCTCCATCTCGGGGTCGCTGTGCCTCTCGCCCTTCCCGCTGCCCCGGAGTTCCCTCCTGACTCTGCTGGCCCGGGTGATGTGTCTGATGGTCAGAGCGTTGAGCAGCGCGATCAGCACAAACGGAACCAACGGGGTCAATGCTACCCGCAGCCAGTAATAAGCCACCCAGGGAGGCGATGTGTAGAAGGTGGATTTTATAACACAGAGCATTGGTATATTGTCAACTACTTTTGCCGGTTCAAATATAAAGTAAAAACCAACGTTCAGTACAAGGCTGATCACGCACACTGACGTTATAATCACAGTCGCGGTTTTCTCTGTGCAGTATTTCGCTTTAAAATTCTGGAAACAAATAGCGATGAACCTATCGAAGGTGAAGAGAACAGTTAACGAGACAGAACAATCAATGGCCACCACGCCCAGGTAGGCGATGAGGCTGCAGACTGGAGTGATGTCCAGGAATGACCCTGGGAAGTACATAGGCTTAATGAAATCGAGAGTGACGTTAACGATCAGGACCATGAGGTCGGCGAGTGCCATGGACAACAGGTAGCGGCTGATGCATTTGGAGAGTCCGCACCTTCCCCGGATCACAATCGCGACCGTCAGTAAATTTGCTGCAAGGAAGAAATGGAAAAGTGAGAAACATGGTCATCAGAACAAGGGGTTGAGAAAGGCGAGGAAGAAAGCGAAGCGAAGTGTTGGTCTACAATTGGTGTAATATTCAGTAGAGTGAAGGGTTGGTCCAGATAGATGAGTTTAAATCCCACCAGGACAGAGCGGGTAATTAAATGCAACTAACAATAAATAAAGTATGACAGGCATAAGTGATAGGAGTTGAATTAGGCCATTCGGCTGCGCCAATCAGCGATGGCGGATCTATCTATCCCTCCTAACCCAATTTTCCTGCTTTCTCTTCGTCACCCGGTACCAGTACTAATCAGTCTGTTACACGGGTTGTCATCTTTCTTTTCTCGTCTCCAGTTTCGGCTGGTTTGTTTTTTCTATTACGGTATTCTATGAAGGGCGAACTGTTGCAATGGGAGAAAGAATAACACGAGCCGAAGGGTTGACGATGGAGTAATCGAGAGAGAAGGTGGCTGATTGGAAATTATGTTGATCTACGTTAAAGCCGCCGTGTATACGTTGTGTGGACACTTTCTACAACTTAGAATGCATTGTCTATCGGCTGTTGGCCACTTCAGAGGACAGAGACAAGTCTCAGAGTCAAACAGCACTGAAAGAGATCCTTCGGTCCAACACAAATTCCACCTGTCTGCGTTTGGCCCATATCCCTCCAAACATTTTCTATTCACGTACCTGAGCGAATGCCCTTTAAATGTTGTTGTGGTAACTCTCCACTTAATTGCAACCTTAATCCAGTATTTAAATAAAATCTCTCTCAACTGTCCCCGCACGGCAGCTACTGGAAGCCTCCCACCACGAACAGCCGCGCACAAAATGTTGCTTCCATCAGAATGCGGGGGATGTTAATAGCAGGAAATCGCAGGGCGTGAAGTGATGAGAACTAAACACGTATTTCGCTGTGGAAGAATGTAGACACAAGGAACGCATATGGCCGTTTAATCTGACTGACTGTCAGAGACTTAAAAAATGTCCCGACCTTAAACACCACCTATCCCTGCTGTCCTGGGATGTTGCCTGACCCTCCGAGTTCCTCCAGCTCTTTGTATCTATTTAAAGTATTTTGTTGTGTTGTAGGCATTGTAAAGAGGTAAACAAACACCCGTTAGGGTTGGGGAGTCAGTCCGGGGACTTGGATATCTCGATGAGAAAATCCAGCTCAATGTTCTCTATTTTGTTTACCATTGGCTGTCAGGAGAAATGCGGGAGACTGGGAGTGGGCGGCGCATTTCCCGCCGTAGCCCATTCCCTTACTGGTCATAAACCAGGACCCAGTGAGGGAGGGATCAGCGGACGGCGGGGAGTACAGCGCGACAGCCGGTTAATTACAGGTGGCTTCTAACTTCCCGTTCTCGTTTTCTTGCTCTGACCAATAATTTGAACCATCTCTCCAGCTCATTAACTCATAGTTAGACGTTTGTAAAAAACCTTGTTTAAACAAACAGACCGCGAATGAACAACAGGGTGAAATCTCAAAAGACGAAGTCACATTGACAATCGATAACGCGACTCACCTGGAACCCCGAACGCCACGAGAACAGGGTAGAAAACGGCCTTAATTTGGACAAGGATTGGTCTACTCATCTCTCTCTCCCAGCAACTCGATGCTGCTGGAGGCGGGTGCTCAGATCCACAGTCAGATCAAGCAACGTGAATCCAATCCTATATTTGTACCCGTCGTAAGTCTCCAGTGATACAATTAGTTTGTCCAATGACTAACATTAGTCATGGCCCCTTAAACAAACAGATGAGGCAATTGTTGTTCATGTAATGAAACTTTACATTCATCCAGCAGACTATCCGCTAACTTTAAACTGTGAGTTCGCTTTTTCCATCTCTTTGGTGTTGCTGAGTTGGTCGCACATGGAATCGAATGGGGATGTCAAAATAACACGTTGATTTCAGTAACCATTTCCCATTACATTGATCAGACACACAGCGGTTCTGACAGGTTGTTGCTCTTCTTGTCCATGTTTTTCAGGCTGGGTTTAATGTACCAGTGTTTTATGGGTCAGGCAATCTCACGCGTTTCCGCTTCCACTTGAATGCTTTCCCCACTTTACAACGCCTGTTCCTTGCTGAATTCTTGCAAACCATGGTTCGATTCTGGTGTGTAGTAAGGCACTGTAGATGTCGGGTTAAATCGAAGATGGACAGAAAGTTCTGGAGTAACTCAGCGGGTCAGGCAGTATCTCTGGAGAAAAGGAATAGGTGATATTTCTGGTCAAGACCGGAAGAAGTTGATGTCGGGTGCTCCGAGATTGGCTAGGATTCAACTGTTAAAACAAGAATCTTTGGTGTATTCTTATTGACTTTATTTATTTTGATCCTGGTGACTTGAGGAACTGGGACTGATCAGTGCAGGAATATTTGCGACACTTTAGGGAGAGATCGGGCCAGTTGGGCGATCATTCCTTGAACGTAGAAGACCGGGGGTGATACGATAAAGGTGAATAAAACCTTGAGAGGCATAGACAGGGTGAATGTACACAATCCTTCCCATAGCGGAGGTTTGAAGAACATTACAGTTACAGTTTAGTTTATTGTCACATCTACCGAGGTACAGTGAAAAACTTGTGTTATGTGCTATCCGGGCAGCGGAAAGACTGTAGATGATTGCAATCGAGACATGTGCAGTGCACCGATATATGATAAGGAAATAAAGCCCAGTGCAAAGTCAAGCCAGCAAAGTCCGTTCAAGGATAGTCCGAGGGTGACCATTGAGGTAGATAGTAGTTCAGGACTGCACTCTGGTTGCGGAAGCACAATTCAGGTGCCTGATAACTGCTGGAAAATAATGACCATGAACCTAGAGGTGTGCGTTTTCACAGATGTTTCCCCATCTCCGTCCCAAATGGCATACTCCTTATTCTTAAACTTTGACCCCTGGTTCTGGACTCTCCGAACATCGGGAACATTTTTCCTGCATCTACCCTGTCCAATCCTCTAAGAATGGTGGCATGTATAGAAGGTTTGGCAGGGACATGTAAATCAGTGGTGTTGTGGAGAGGACGCTTGTTTAAGGTTCCAGGCGCTCTCATTGCGTTTGCCCCATATGCTTGTAAACCTTCCTATCAATGTGCCTATCCAAGTGTCCTTCAAATGTTGAGATTGTACCTATATCAGCTATCTCTGGCAGCTCGTCCCATGTACCCATCGCCCTCTGTGTGGAAAAAGCTGCCCCTAAGGTTTAACCCTTTGTCCTCTCAACTTACACCTATGTCCTTTGGATCTCCATTCCGCGGCTCCCGGCAAACGACAGTACATCTCCTACCTTATTGGGAAAGTTTAAAGATTTATAAGTTACAAAATGGATTCAGCTGTAGATTTAGAAGCAAAAAAAGTGGATGCCTTTACCTTTCTCCTCTTACACTAGCAAGGCTTGCAGAACTGCTTTCACCTTTCTCCTATTGCACTAACAAGGCTAACAGAGATGTTTCCGCCCTTCTTCCATAACACTGGCGAAATAACAGCACAAACACATGAATGTTTATATCAGAGTGAAAAACAATCAGGAGAATGTTCAGACTCTTGGCTCATACTCTTTACTCTATAAGATTATAATATGCGTCAACTCGGTAAAAAAACAAATGCTTGATCTGCAGAAAAATAGCTTCTTCAGCATAACCATATATGGGCTAACCTTTCCTGTCTCGGAAGAACCTGTCAATCTTACCAGGCAAGAGGCTGTACAATGCTCTGCACAGAGTTTGTACGATTTCCCAGAGACCTGTGTGGGGTTTCTTCTTGACATTCGGTTTCCTCCCACACTCGAAAGACGTACATATTTGTTTGTAGGGTTGATTGGCTTGGTGTAAATGTAAAACTGTCCCTAATGTATGTAGGGTGGTCAATGTGCGGGGATCGGTGCGGACAGACGGCTGTGGATAATTTTCTGGACGAGATCGATAGATGTTTTGATTCGTACGGGTGTCAGAGGTTATGGGGATAAGGAAGGAGAATGATCCAAGACCCTACATCCTCTGCATATCCAGATGCCTATCTAATACTCTCTTAAATGCCATTCACAACTGGGTCCACCACCACCACGGCCGCACGATGGCGCAGCTGTAGAGTTGCTGCCTCAAGGGTTAGGAGGGAGAGATCGACCAGCCTTGATTGAATGGCGGAGTAGACTTGATGGGCCGAATGGCCTAATTCTATCCTACCACTTTTGACGTTGCGACCTTATGACTCGGTGGGCCGATGGGCCTGTTTCCGCGCAGTATCACTAAACTAAACTAAACCAGCAACAACAGTGATCCAGTGATCCACCCTGTATGCAATGTAATTTGCCCCTTAAAGCTGTGCCCTCCAGTCTCTTTCATTTCCACCCTGGGAAAGCGCTTCTGATGGTCTATCCTATCTATGCCTCTCATGTCAGGAATCCCCTCAGCCTTTCCGATGCTCCAGAAAACCAAACAGTCCAAGTATATTCAAGCTCCCCTTGTAACCAATATCCTATCATGCAGACAGCCTTCTTGTAAATCTCTTCTGCATCCTCTCCAAAACCTCCACATCCTTTATTTATCGGGGAGAGCAGAACTGCGCACTACACTCCATATGTGGCCGGACTAAAGGTCTATAAAGCTGCAAAATAACATTTCAAAAAGAGTTATATGGAAGTGTCAGCGAACCTGCAGAGAGATGAATCTCAGTGTGGGAAGGAACTGCAGATGCTGGTTGAAACCGAAGATGGACACAAGGTGCTGGAGTAACGGTGGGAAAGGCAGCATCTCTGGAACAAAGGAACGGGTGACATAGAAACATAGAAAACGGGTGCAGGAGGGGGCCATTTGGCCAATCGAGCCAGCACCGCCATTCATTGTAATCATGGTTGTTCGTTTACCATCAATAACCCGTGCCTGACTTCTCCCCATATCCCTTGATTCCACTAGCCCCTAGAGCTAGTCGATTCGGGTCGAGACCCTTCTTACCTAAAAGGTCACCCATTCCTCACTACAATTGCTGCCTGTCCCGCTGAGTTACTCCAGCATTTTGTGTCTATCTTCAGATGAATCGCAGTTATGGGGAAGCATTTGGAAACAGTGATTGAGTAAAGTATTAACATATAAGAGCCCAGCCAAGATAGACACGAGACATTTATTTTGTTTATCTCCTTTTTTTTACCAATAACCACAACACATCAAAATTAATATTATGAGGAATGAGGCTGCCGTGTCATGATTGGTTTATTATTTACAAAATCCCGGGATGAAGTGCACCTGGATTTGAAACCTCCGCACAGTCCCGGAGAGTTCCCGCTGTCCCTTCTCGCTTTGTGTCTGTAGATCGCACACAGGCATATCCCGAACAAGGCCAGACTTCCAAGGACCAACGCCCGCAGACAGAAAGCAGCTGTTGGCTTAGGGGGAGCCGCAGTCCCTCCGGTCGGAGCATGCTCTGGAACCGAAACAGTATAAATCAACTGGATCATCAGATTAGTTTCGCGCGGTTGTTTGGGAGTTAGATTCGTTTGGTTTGGGCTATTATTGCCGAGGTACAGTGAAATGCATGTTTGCGTAAAACAGAACTGCAGATGCTGGTTTAGACCGAAAATAGACACAAAATGCTGGAGTCTGTCAGCGGGAAAGGCAGCATCTCTGGAGAGAAGGAATGGGTGACGTTTCGGGTCGGGAAACGTTTCGCTGAAGAAGGGTCTCGACCCGAACGCCACCCATTCCTTCTCTCCACAGATGCCCCCTGTCCCGATGAGTTATTCCAGCGTTTTGTGTCAAGAAGCACGTGTGTTGCGTGCTATCCAGTCAGCGGAAAGTCTGTTCGTGGTGACAATCAAGCAGTCTACAGGACACAGATACGGGATAAAGGGAATAACGTTTGATAGACATTAAAAGCTCGAGTAAATCAGCGGGACAGGCAGCGTCTCTGGAGAGAAGGAATGGGTGAGGTTTCTGGACCCGAAATGTGCAGTTCCTTCCTACACAATGGAATAAGGTTTATTGGAAGATAAAGTGGTGATGGGATTGGGTGACAGGGACGGGGATTAGAGGGGCTGGCGTTGAGGGGGATGTGAAGAGGGAGCAGGGTTGGAGGGGCCGTGGAGAGGGGAGAGAGTGGAGTGGGAAGTGTAGGGGCTGAGGGTGGAGGGGGATTTGGAGAGGGGGTGGTATAGAGAAGGGGTTAGAGTAGAGGGATTTGTGGAGCAGGCAGTCGAGGGAGGTCTAGAATGGGAAGTGGGGGGTGGGAGGCGTGGAGGGAGGTGTGGGGGAGCGAGGTATGGAGATGGACCTGGGGATTGGAGAGGGGGTGCGAGGGTCGTGGGATATGTGGAGAGCGGGGATGGGAGGCTGTTTGGAAACGTGGAGAGGGATTGTGGGTGATGGGGATGTGTGGAGACCGTGGTGGGAATAGTGTGGGATGTGGAGATAGTGCATGGACTGGAAGGAGATGTGGAGAGAGGGTGTGGAATGGATGGGAGATGTGGGGCGCGGGGGAGGGGGCTGGTTGGAAACGTGGAGAGGGGCTGGAGTTGGTGAGAGATGTGGAGGCCGGGGTGGGAGTGGCTGGAGTTGTGGAGTAGGAAGTGGAAGGAGGTGAGAGAAGAGGGTGCGTAGTGGAGGGACAGATGGAGAGGAGGGTGGGGAGTGGAGAAAGAAGAGCGGGAGCCTAGAAAATTGAGGAGGTAGACAAGCAGGATGGTAGTAAATGGCGGAACATTAGCGAGGGAATTAGATGGATCAAGACAACACATTTAGAAGCTAGACTGAGTGAAGGGTCCGTTTGCGGACAATGGTGTGCAGCTAAATACAGGGGTGTAACGAAGGCACCGATGGACAATATCACTACTGCACAGCGTCGCTTAAAGAGATCAGAACATTCGGCCACCACCAACATGACCGGCCGAAAGGCCGCCTTGTGCATCATAAACATCCTCTGATTTTTGGTCCCCGCCAACTCCGTCAATGATCTGAGTCCCACCTCCATTGGGTAAAAGAGAACGTAAACTGCGGAACGGTACAGTACAGGAGCAGGCCTTTCGGCCCACAATGCCCATATGTGATCGCAAGTGAAACTAACCTCCTCTACATGCACATGATCTATACCCCATCAGTCCCTGCATATCCATGTGCCTATCTAAATGCCTCTGTAATGCCACTATCGTTGTTACCACCAACCACCCCTGGCAGCGCTTTCCACCAAGGCAAAACGCTAGTCCCGCTCCTTTGAAATTACCTCCTCTCACCTTAAACCTATGCCCTCTAGTCTTTGATATTTCCACATTGAGATAAAAGGTTCTGGCTGTCTACCCTGTCTGTGCCTCTCACAATTTTATATACTGACCCCGGGTGCTGTCTGTGTGTGAAGTTTGAACGTTCTCCCTGTGACCGGGTGGGTTTCCTACGGGTGCTCTGGTATCCTCGCATTTCCCAAAGACGTGCGGGTTTGTAGGTTAATTGGCCCTCTGTAAAATGCCTCTAAGTGTGCAGGAATTGGATGGGAAAGTGGGATAAGATAGAGCTAGTGTGAAGGGTGAAGCATAGTCGGCGTGGACTTGGTGGGCCGAAGGGCCTGTGTCGATGCTGTATCTCTAGCGTAAACATACTTCAACAAGGGATTGCAATCACTGACACCCGGTGACAATATTCAGCTCGCCCCCAACGACAAGCTAGTTTTGTTCCATTTAGAGATACAGCGTGGAAACAGGACCTTCGGCCCACGAGTCCGCGCCGACCAGCGATCCCCGCACAGCTACACTATCCCACACGCACAGGGGATAATTTATATTTTTACCAAGCCAATTAAGCTACAAACCGGTGAGTCTTTGGAGCGTGGAAGGAAACCGGAGCAACCGGAGAAAACCCATGCGGTCACGGGGATAACGTACAAACTCCGTGCAGACAGCACCCGAGGTCAGGATCGGAACCCGGGTCTCTGGCCCTGTCCGGCAGCAACTAGACCGCAGCCTTGGGTACATATCAACCTTGCTCCATCACAGAGGGAAGCGGAGTGTCGGCGTTAGATAGTGGTCTATGAACGCGAAATCATACCTGTCTCACTAGACCAGCGCGGAAACGGATCCTTCGGCGCCGGCCACTCGCACTATCCCACTCACACCAGGGACAATTCACATTTTTTACCGAAACCAATTAACCTACAAACCTTCTACGTCTTAGGAATGTGGGAGGAAGCCGGAGCTCCCGTACACAACCCACGCAGATCACGGGGAGAACGTGCAAACACCGTACAGACAGCGCCCGTAGTGAGGATTGAACCCGGGTCTCTGGCGCTGTAAGGCAGCAACTCTACCGCTGCGCCGATGGGAGGGAAGGGGGTTACTCTCACTTCAATTATCCCGCTTTGTTACCCCATTGCTATTTGGACTTTCATGCTTTAATCGCCCCCTCTGCGTGTGAACGCTCCGCCGGTTCCTACCTGTCTCAGTGTGGTGATTGTAGACCCTTAATGCCACGTTGTCTTTCCCGCTGTTTCCGCCGCTGTAAACCGATAACTCGTACACTCCGCTATCACTGCGCCGTAAATCCCGCAGTAACAGGGACCCATTCTCGGGGTAGAGTTGGAATCGCCCCGTGAGGGAAGGGCCGGTCACCCAGTGATCTGAACAGTTGCAACCGGGTCGGTCAGGGTGTGGAGGGCAGTTTGATCGGATCAGTATCACAAGCGGAGTTGTGCTGGGGTGTAAACGCCACTCTAATGTTAGCTGGGAGCAGGGGTCGGGTGTGGAGTAGCAGCTGGCGAGAAGGGCCGAGCGGCCGACGATCCCGTTCACTTCTCTCTCACGGACGCTCACGGAGACTCTGCTTCCCGAAGCTGCAACACAACAGATAAAGGATCAACGGGTCTCGGTTACAATCCCGGGACCGGGACATGACCGCCCCCGTGTGACCGTGAGGTCAGGCAGCATCTGCGATGGGGGGAGCTGGCGGCGACTCGACAACACGATACTGACCCAGGCTGCGGCGATGGGGAGGGAGGGGGGTTGGAGTGGGAGTGGGATTGGCAGGGGAAGGGGAGAGGGAGGATGTGTGGGGAGGGGGGGGGGGGGGGAGAGGGGAGGGAGGGGGGGATAGGGGAGAGACAGGGAGGGGTGAGAGCAGTTTGATCGTCTCAGTCTCACAAGCGGCAATCTCAACGTCCCACACCACCAGACTCGCCATCTCTTTCTCCAAAGCCATGCATTTTCCAAACGTAGACACCAAGTTTTCCAGGAACTCAGTCGGCCCGGCAGCATCTCTGGAGCAAAATGTTAGGTATGGTGTCGGATCGGGACCATTACTTCCGAAGAAGGGTCTGAAGTTAGTCCCGACCCGAAACGTCACCTGTCCAAGTTCTCCAGAGATGCTGCCTGGCCCGCTGAGTTACTCCAGCACTTTGTGTCTATCTTTGGTACAAACCAGCATCTGTGTAGTTTTTTTGTTTCTATATTTTGTAAACGCACCCTCATCGCCCCGACACGCTGGGCATAGTCGCTATTGGCCAGGCCCACACCAGTATATCCTCTTGAAACAATAATAATACCAATGGCATCTACTAATAACACGTCGCACAGTCGTGCTCGCTGAGTTCCCAGGAAACACGGCAAATATCAGCGGGATTATTTTTTTTAATTTCAGAAATAAACGTTTTTAAATATTAAAAAAAACTATAAAGAAGCACAAGAGAAACAAAAGGGCGGCGCAGCGGCGCAGTAGTAGAGCCGCCGCCTTACAGAACCAGAGACCTGCAGAGGTTCGATCCTGACCTCGGGTGCTATGTGTGTGTGTGGAGTTTTCTCGATCTCCCAGTGACCGCGTGGGTTTCCTCCCGGCACTCCGGTTGCCTCCCACATCCCAAAGACGTGCGGATTTGTAGTTTCCTTGACCTCTCTGTAAATTATCACTAGTGTGTAGTGAGTGGATGAGAAAGTGGGATAGCATAGAGCTGGGGTCGACGGGTGATCGATGGTTGTGGACTCGATGGGTCGAAGCGCCTGTTTCCATGCTGTATCACCGATCTGAAGCTAAACTAATCTACACAAAAACATGGTTCTTTACACTCGTGGTGTGGTTCAGTCCACACGTGTACAGAGTCTAACTGTGTACGTTACTTCTAATAGCGCATTTCTTGTGCACAGAGCGCCAATGTTGGGATCTTCCACGGTCCCAATGATGGGATCTTGGTGCTCGTTCTTGCACGAGACTGCGCCGATTGACCAACATGCATTTAAGCGGAATTAATTTATTTTGAAAGGGTCTACATAGAAAACAGATTGTGGGATATCTCGAATGCAGATTAAACATCCCAAAGACGCTCGGATATAAATTGCCTCCAGTGTGAAGAGAGTGGATGAGAAAGTGGGACAATATAGAACTGGCGTGCGAACGGGGTGATCGCTGGTCGGCGTGGCCTCGGTGGGCCGAAGGGCCTGCTTCCGTGCTGTGTATAAAAACTAAGATGCCGCTGAGTTAATTTGTTTTCTTCGAAGAAGACACAAAAAGCTGGAGTAACTCAGCGGGACAGGCAGCATCTCTGGGGAGAAGGAATGGGTGACGTTTCGGGTCGAGACCCTTCTTCAGATCGGCGAGAGGTAAGGGAAACGAGAGATATAGACGGTGATGTGGAGAGTTAAAGAACAATGAATTAAATATATGCAAAAAAGTAAGGATGATAAATGAAATGGTTATTTTTGCTCTATCTTCAATACTCTCTATCACGGACAACTAAATGGTCCTGAACAGACCAATAATTAAAAAAAAACAAACACTTACCGAAGAAAAAGAGAGAAAGCAACGAGCCGATTGAAAATAAACTGATTTTGCGGAGAACTACTTGACGGCCCATGTTCGGCTCCGGGTCGCCCTGGTCTCACGGTGACCCGCTGAACCGCGAGTAGTAACCGAGTTCCACGCGTGATGAACGGCTCTGAGTGAGAACAAACGTGGCGAGCACCGAAAATATTTCCAATATACTCCAATAAAACAATAGGATATTACAAGTAGAAGATAAGAATGCGTTTTAAAACCGCTGAATGCAAGTTCCAATCAGAATTACTTCATTGGTGAACGCCCCCGGTGTGTATCTGAGGGTTTTCAGCCAGTGCAACAGGGGCCAAGGTGACCAATTACCGAGCCCGGGACATAGAAACATAGAAACATAGAAAATAAGTCATTTGGCCCTTCGAGCCAGCACCGCCATTCAATGTGATCATGGCTGATCCTCCAGAATCTGTACCCCGTTCCTGCTTTCTTCCCATATCCATTGATTCCGTTAGCCGTGAATATCCAACTCCCTCTTGAATACAATCCAGAGAATTGGCCTCCACTGCCTTCTGTAGCAGAGAATTTCACAGATTCCCAACAGTATTTACCTTCATCATTTCTAATTGTAAACATTTCCTTACCAAAGTCTAAGTGTCGGACTATTGGGCGGCGAATGCTGAGTCAGTCTACCCCAATAGTACAATAGTGCGGGGATCGCTGGTCAGTGTGGACCTGGTGGGCCGAAGGGCCTGTTTCTGCGCTGCATTTCTAAACTAAACTAAATTCGTTTGTTGCAGAGGTAGCGTTGCGGTTAGGGTTTTGCAGGGCAGTTCAAGATGTTCCACCGCGGTTGGGGGGGGAAGATGCTGTTCTTGAAATTAGTGGTCACAGTTCTCAGTCTGCTGGACCTTCTCACCTATTGATAGCAGTGTGATGAGCATGTGGGTGGTATGGGTCTTTGATGATAATAACTACCTTACTGAGAAAGCGCTTCCTGTAGATCCCTTCGATGGTGAGGGAGTCAGTAACCACGACATACTGGACAAAGTCCACCACTTTCTGTTATAGTCAGACTTGTACAAGGTGAAAACAGGCCCTTTGGCCCAACTTGCCCACACCAGCCAACATGTCCCATCTACACTCGTCCAACCTGCCAGCATTTAGTTTAGCTTAGTTTAGAGATACAGGGCGGAACCTAGGCCCTTCGGCCCAGCAGGTCTGTGCCGACCATTGGTCCCTGCATATTAACATGATCCTACACACACTAGGGATACTTTTTACATTTATCAAGCCAATTTACCTACATACCTATACGTCTTTGGAGTGTGGGAGGAAATCTAAGATCTCGGAGAAAACCCAGGCAGGTCACAAGGAGAATGTACAAACTCCGTACAGACAGCACCGATGGTCAAGATCGAACCCGGGTCTCGGATGCTGCAAGCGCTGTAAGACAGTAACTCTGCCGCTGAGTCACTGTGTCGCCATTTGGCCCATATGCCTCCAAACCTGTCCTATCCATCTACCTGTCTAACTGTTTCTTAAATGTTGAGATAGTCCCTGTCTCAATTACTTTCTCTGGCAGCTTGTTCCATACACCCACCACCCTTTGTGTGAAAAAGTTACCCCTCAGATTCTTATTAAAACATTTCCCCTTCACCTTGAACCTACAGTGGTTTGCAAAAGTTTTCATACCCCTTGAACCTTTCCACATTTTGTCACGTTACAACCACAAATGTAAATGTATTTTATTGGGATTTTATTTGAGAGACCAACACAAAGTGGTGCATAATTGTGAAATGAAAGGAAAATGATGCATTGTTTCCAAATTTTATTACAAATAAAAAAAACTGAAAAGTGTGGCATGCAAAAGTATTCTGTCCCCCTGAGTCAATACTTTGTAGAACCATCTTTCGCTGCAATTAACGCTGCAAGTCTTTTGGGGTATGTCTGTACCAGCTTTGCACATCTAGATACTGAAATTTTTGCCCATTCTTCTTTGCAAAATAGCTCAAGATCAGTCAGATTGGATGGAGAGCGTCTGTGAACAGCAATTTTCAAGTCTTGCCAGAGATTCCCAATCGGATTTAGGTCCGGACTTTGACTGGGCCATTCTGACACATGAATATGCTTTGATCTAAACCATTCCATTGTAGCTCTGGCTGTATGTTTAGGGTCGTTGTCCTGCTGGAAGGTGAACCTCCGCCCCATTCTCAAGTCTTTTGCAGACTCAAACGGGTTTTCTTCCAAGATTGCCCTTTATTTGGTTCCATCCATCTTCCCATCAACTCTGACCAGCTTCCCTGTCCCTGTTGAAGAAAAGAATCCCCACAGTATGATGCTGCCACCACCATGTTTCACAGTGGGGATGGTGTGTTCAAGGTGATGTGCAGTGTTAGTTTTCCGCCACACATAGCGTTTTGCATTTAGGCCTAAAACTTCAATTATGGTCTCATCAGACCAGAGCACCTTCCTCCACATGTTTCCTGTGTCCCCCACATGGCTTGTGGCAAACTGAAAACGGGACTTATGGCCTTGTTTCAACAATGGCTTTCTTCTTGCCACTCTTCCAAAAAGGCCCGATTTGTGGAGTGCACGACTAATAGTTGTCCTGTGGACAGATTCTCCCACCTGAGCTATGGATCTCCATGGGCCTCTTGGCTGCTTCTGTGATCAATGCTCTCCTTGTCCAGCCTGTCAGTTTAGGTGACGGCCATGTCTTGGTAGGTTTGCAGTTGTGCCACACTCTTTCCATTTTCGGATGATGGATTGAACAGTGTTCCATGAGATGTTCAAAGCTTGGGATATATTTTTATAACCCAACCCTGCTTTAAACCTCTCCACAACTTTATCCCTGACCTGTCTGGTGTGTTCCTTGGGCTTCATGATGCTGTTTGTTCACTAATGTTCTCTAACAAACCCTCTGAGGCCTTCACAGAACAGCTGTATTTATACTGAGATTAGATTACACACAAGTGGACTCTATTTACTAATTAGGTGACTTCTGAAGGCAATTGATTGCATTGGATTTTATTTAGGGGTATCAGAGTAAAGGGGGCTGAATACTTTTGCACGCCACACTTTTCAGTTTTTTATTTGTAAAAAAATGTGAAAACCATGTATCATTTTCCTCCCACTTCACAATTATGTGCCACTTTATGTTGGCCTATCCAATAAAATCCCAATAAAATACATTTACGTTTGTGGTTGTAACGTGACAAAATGTGGAAAAGTTCAAGGGGTATGAAAACATTTGCAAGTCACTGTATGTCCTCTGGTTCCTGATTCTGCCCCCACTTCAACGAGTTCCGGGTCCACCATGATGTAGAACCTTTATTCCGCCTTTTCCGCCTCTGTGCCCTTTTCTATGGGACGAGGTCCTCGCCACCCAGTGATGACCCGTTCTCCAATGATCCCCCTCCACTTGGACAACCGCGGTTGGCCCTCTACCCTCTTTAAACCTTTTTATTTCTAACGGCCGGTGTGACAGCAACCATCTCAACCTTTCCACTCCCCTTATCCCTCCAAACCTGTCCTATCCATGTACATTTCCAACTGTTTCTTAAATGTTGGGAGAGTCCCTCTCTCAATTGCCTCCTCTGGCAGTTTGTTCCATACACCCACCACCCTTTGTGTGAAAATGTGTCAGATTCCTATTAAAACTTTTCCCCTTCACCTTAAACCTATGTCTTCTGGTTCTTGATTTCCCTACTCTGGGCAAGAGACTCTGTGCAACTAAACCAATCTATTCCTCTCATGATTTTATGCACCTCTATAAGATCATCCCTCATCCTCCTGCGCTCCAAGGAACAGTCCCAGCCTGTTCAACCTTTCCCCATAGCTCAGGTCTTCGAGTCCTTGCAACATTACTTACCGAATGGTAAACATACCGAACCATGAAAGGCCGAGATAGAGTGGATATGGAGTGGATGCTTCCACTAGTTGGAGAGTCTTGGACCAAAGGTTATAAAAGGACGTTCCTTTTGGAACGAGATGAGGAGGTATTTCTATAGTGAGAATGGTGAATCAGTGGAATTCTTTGCCACAGAAGGCTGTTTAGGCCAAATCAATGGATAGTTTTAAAGTAAGGATTGGTAGATTCTTGCTTAGTACGAGTGTCAGGGGTTATGGGGAGAAGGCAGGAGATTGAGGTAAGGAGAGATAGATCTGCCATGTTTGAATAGTGGAGTAGACCTGATGGGCTGAATGGCCTAATTCTACTCCTATCCGTTATGATCATCCTTATAAATCCTCTCTGCATCTTTCCAGTGACGACATCTTTCCTATAACATGGCGACCAAAACTGAACACAAAACACTAAGTGTGGCCTCACCAACATCTGATATGTCTTCTGCAGCCTCCTTCATTGCTGGCTTTTCGAGTTACCAACCCACGCCATGAATCAACCAGTCAGTATTTCTCCACAGGCTACTCCCCACCTGTGCACTTGTCCTCACGCCCCCCTCCTCTCTGAACACCCACCATCCCACCACCAAACCTCATCTCAGCCTCCATCTAATCACCTGCCCTCATCCTACCCCAAACCACACCCTTGTTGTTTTTTCACCATCCCCCCCTGACCTCCCCCTTTCTGCTGTGGCATGGTCTGTCTTCACCAGAGGCCTCGCTTTTGTTCCCCTCAGCACCCACCTCACCGAATTCCAGGTCTGCCACAATGTAGAGCTTTTCTTCCGTCGCCTCTGCCTCTGTGCCTTTTATCTATGGGAAGACGTCCTCACCACCCAGCGATGACCCCGAGTCCCTTCTCCACCGGTCCAGCTCCTCTTGGACTCCACCCTCTATGGACCTTTTTATTTCTAACGGCCGGTGTGATATCAACCATCTCAACCCTTATTGACTCAAATCTCAAAAAGATCAGTCTGAAGAAGGGTCTCGACCCGAGAAGTCGCCCATTCCTTCTCTCCAGAGATGATGCCTGTCCCGCTGAGTTACTCCAGCATTAGTGTCTACCTCGGGCAGTAAAGAAGATGGTCAAGGAGTGACAAGCAACATTTTTTATACACAGTCAACAAAGGATTTGGGAAGAGCAGTTGCCGGTGTCAGCACGGAAATAGGCCTTCGGTCCACCGAGTCCGCACCGAGCATTGATCCCCGTACACTAACACGATCTTACACACACTAGGGACAATTTACACATCCACCAAGCCAATTAACCTACAAACCTGTACATTCTTCGAGTGTGGGAGGAAACCGAAGATCTCAGAGAAAACCCACGCAGGTCACGGGGAGAATGCAAAAACTCCCTACAGACAGCAGCCGAAGTCAGGATCGAACTCGGGTATCTGGCGCTGCAAGCACTGTGAGGCAGCAACTGTACTATTGGCCAGAGGATCTGGGGTGACGGAGGAACTGAAGGAAATCCACATTAGGCAGGAAATAGTGTTGGGCAGACTGATGGGACCGAAGGCTGAGAAATCCCCAGGGCCCGTTGGTCTGCATCCCAGGGTACTTAACAAAGTGGCTCTAGAAATCGTGGACACATTGTTGATCATTTTCCAATCATTTTCCAATGTTCCAATAGGAGCAAAGAGGTCCTTCTCCAGTTGTATAGGGCCCTAAGAATAAGTGGTAAGCCATTTAGAACAGAGATGAGGAAACCCTTTTTTACCCAGAGAGTTGTGAGTCTGTGGAATTCTCTGCCTCAGTGGGCGGTGGAGGCCGGTTCTCTGAATACTTTAAAGAACGAGCCAGATAGGACTCTTAAAGATAGCGGAGTCGGGGATATGGGGAAAAGGCGGGAACGGGGTACTGATTCTGGATGATCAGCCACGATCACATTGAATGACAGTGGTGGCTCGAATGGCCAAATGGGCTACTCCTGCACCTATTGTCTATTGTCTATTGTCTATTGTCTATTGTCTATTGTCTAACTCTACCGCTGCGCCTCCGTTCCATCATCGACATTTCATTGTCTTGGCAAGACCATACATGGCCACAAGATGGCAACCAAGAGTATCGAAAGGAACCACAGATGCTGGTTTAAACTGAAGATAGACACAAAATGCTGGAGTAACTCAGCAGGACAGGCAGCATCTATGGAGAGAAGGAATGGGTGACATTTTGGGCCGAGGTATTTCTTCAGACTGGTTTGGGAAAACTTAAATGAGAGATATAGACGATGATGTAGAGACATAAAGAACAATGAATGAAAGATATGCAAAAAAGTAACGATGAAAAAGGAAATAGGCCATAGCCTGTGACAAATTTGCTTACAATATTCCAAAGGCGGCCTGACCAGCACCTGATTGAGCCTTAGCATTTCTTGCCCTGTTTTTGTATAATTTCCTTCTTGAAATAAATGCTAACAATGCATTTGCCTTCTTCACAACCCATTCGACTTGCAAGGTAACTTTTTGGGAATCCTGCACCAGCACTCCCTTTGCACCTCCTGATTTCGGGATTCTCTCGCCATTGAGAAACAAGTCTGCACCTTAATTCCCACTATCACAATGCTTGACTCCACACTTTGCTACACTATATTCCATCCGCCACTTCCCTGCCCACTCTCCCAACCTGTCCAAGTCCTTCTGCAGAGTCCCAGCTTTTGCTGGACTAGCTACCCCTCCACCTATTCCATTCGCTTTTGTTCCTCCTGCATTTTCTGTCTCTCCTAACATCACTCCTAGCTCGCAGGCTAACAACAACACTGCCAGTGCACTGGCTAGTGAGGCTGGAGGGAGGTCCAACGCTGGGGATGTACACACATTCTCGTTGTCCGACCATGACGTGAGGAGGGCTCTGACGCGTGTGAACACGAGGAAAGCTGTAGGCCCAGATGATACATCTGGGCGAGTACTTAAATCTTGTGCTACTCAGCTAGCTCCAGTGCTCACCATTATATTCAACCTCTCCCTGGCCAAGTTCGTGGTCCCTGCCTGCTTCAAAAGATCCATCATTGTACCTGTACCAAAGAATGCCTCTCCAGCTTGTTTGAATGACTATCGACCGGGGGCCCACACCGCGGTAGTCATGAAATGCTTCGAGAGGCTGATCAAGAACCACATCTGCGCCTTCCTCCCTCGCATCATGGACCCGCAAACAGTTTGCATACCGTCTGAACAGATCCACGGACGATGCGGTCTCCCAGGTTCTGCAGATCGCTCTCTCTCACCTTGACAGCCAGAAGGGGGGCTATGTGAGGATGCTGTTCATTGACTTCAGTTCAGCCTTCAATACGATAGTCCCCACCAGACTTGCTGAGAAGCTGCTGGAACTGGGGCTTAACACTCCCCTGTGTGCCTGGGTCCTGGACTTTCGCATTGCCAGGCCCCAGGTAGTCAAGATGGGAAGTCATACATTGAACACCCTCACCCTGAACACAGGATCCCCCCAGGGTTGCATGCTCAGCCCCCTACTGTACTCCCTGTACACTCATGACTGTGTGGCCATATTCAGCTCCAACTCCATCATCAAGTTTGCTGATGACACTGCGGTGGTGGGCCTGATCTCCGATAGCGATGAGCAGGCCTACTGGGAGGAGGTGGCTGATCTGGCACTCTGGTGTCAGGACAACAGCCTCCTCTTGAATGTCATAAAAACTAAGGAGCTGATTGTGGACTTTAGAAGGGCACAACATCCGAGGACGTACACACCACTGGAGATAAATGGGGCTACTGTGGACAGGGTGAGCTGCTTTAAATACCTGGGAGTCCACATCACAGAGGATCTGACATGGGTGACACATGCTGCCGCAGTGGTGAGTAAGGCAAGGCAGCGCCTTTACCACCTCAGGCAGCTGAGGAAATTCAGAGTCTCTCTGAGGATCCTTCAGTGCTTCTACTCTGGGGCGGCAGAAAGCATCTTGTCCGGCAACATCACAATCTGGTTTGGGAACTGCTCTGCCCAGGACAGGAAGGCTCCACAGAGAATAGAGCGTTCGGCCGAATGCACTATGGGAACTACACTCACCCCCTGCAGGACCTATACATCAGAAGGTGCAGATCCAGAGCCAGCTACATTATGGGGGACCACTACCACCCCAGCAACGGACTCTTCCAGCTGCTCCGGTCAGGCAAACTCCTCCGCTGTCATGCCGTGAAAACAGAGATGATGAGACTGAGTTTCTTCCCACAGGCCATCAGGGCTGTAAACTCTGATCTCACCAGGGGCTAATTTACTGTTGTGCTGTGTCTTTTTTAAATTGTTGGGGGTTTTTGTTCTAACATGTAAATACTGATTCTGTTCTATTCTGTTGTGTTGTGTTGCACGATCCACAGGCATTGCCACTTTCATTTCACTGCACATCTTGTATGTGTATGTGACAAATAAACTTGCCTTGACTTGTGAAAGACCTGGGTCAAAAACACACTGAAGTCAAGAGCACTGTAAAAATGTAAACCAAGGAGGGACAGAAGTTATGACGCCACTAAAAGATTAGCAACAGGTCTGTTCAGTGTTAGTGGAACATCTGGTGGAGATATGTTTGTTAACTCAACGGGAGAGATTTACATTGATTTATTGATTCAAAGGGATCGGCATAGACTTGAAAATGTAAGAACCCCTTTAATGCAGATGAAAGCCTCCCACATTTAGACCAGACTTCAGGTTAATCTCAGTTCCTCCTGTTGAACCATATTCCTGATGAGCTCCACAAATGTCCATGTTGAGACTATCTGCCCTCACCAGAAAACAGAAGAAATGTGAAAGTCTGAAATCTGAACAAAATATGAGTTTTTTAATTTTAGAAATACAGCACGGAAACAGGCCCTTCGGCCCACCGAGTCCGTGCAGACAGCGCCCGTAGTCGGGATCGAACCCGGGTGTCCGGTGCTGCAAGCGCTGTAAGGCAGCAGCTCCACCGCTGTGCCACCTGATAGATGCATGTAAAATTAGGGGCATGGATAGGGTAGACAGTCAGAACCTTTCTCCCAGGGTGGGAATGTCCAACATGAGAGAGCAGAGATATGAGGTGAGAGGGGCAAAGTTTAATGGACATGTGGGGAGCAGGTTTCTCTTTACACAGAGAATAGCAGGGGTTTGGGATGTGCTGCCAGGAATAGTGGTGGAGGCAGATACTATAGTGGTGCTTAAGAGGCTTTTGGATAGGCACTTGGAGGTGCTGGGAATAGAGGGATAGACTGGGGTCTTGCCTATCATGCACAGATCGAAGTCCATGGACCCCTGGGGGGCCGGTGAGCAGACCGGATGTGGGAGGGAGTGCACGGCCTCGACGGGGGGCCCTGCAGCTACCTGGGGCTCGGCTACACCAGTCGCCGCTCCAAAAGGCCGAGCACGTGGACCGCACGCGGCCTACAGCGGTGCAGCAGCGGCAGACGACACCAGGGCTACGCTTGGCCGGGCCGACCCTCCAATGCCACCAGGATTACAGACCTTCATGATCAGGTCAAGATCCCTGCACTTACA
Source organism: Raja brachyura (assembly GCA_963514005.1). The sequence continues at coordinate 24,654,255 of OY740805.1, read as the reverse complement.
ACAGCTGGGACTTGGAAATGATGCCAAACTGGCAACTTTGTACACTGTGTCATACACTTGTACTGTAGCTGAGATGCTGATCTAAGATGTATCTAAGAGCTTATCTATAGCACACGAAGAACTGCAGATGCTGGTTTACACATGAAGATAGACACAAAATTCTGGAGTAGCCCAGCGGGACAGGCAGCATCTCAAGAGAGAAGGAAGGGGTGACATTTCGGGTCGAGACCCTTCTTCGGACAATATAGTGTAAGTGTAGTGATATTTGTACTGAACTGTAAACAAAAATGAAGAAGGAAAAAGCAAGAACAGACCTACAAAGATCCTTTTTAGTTTGTGAAAGGCATTTTCACAAAAGAGAAAAGCGAATCCCTGAAAGCGTCGAAAAAGGAGGTTGAAGAGCACATCAGAACCGTCCACACTGATGAGTTAAAAGATGAACCGATTTTTGTCCCCGCTGACATGCCACCAATCTCACCTCCAAAACATCAATTTGACATCAGCCCTCCCAAGCTGAGTGAGGTAAAAGAAGTAGTGAGGAAGGCAAGAATGGCCTCTGCACCAAGCCCTAATGGTGTTCCGTATTGTGTCTACAAGAATGCCCCAGATATTCTGAAATTCCTCTGGAGGAACATGAGGGTTGCTTGGGAAAAGCAAGTCATCTCCAAAGCCTGGCGAAGAGCGGAGAGGAGTCCTGATCCCAAAAGAAGAAAAATCATTGACTATCGAACAGTTTCGGCAAATAAACCTTCTTAACATAAAGGACAAGAACTTTTTCAGTGTGGTGGCGAAAAGACTTACAAAGTATCTGAAACAAAACCATTTCATTGATACGTCAATCTAAAAGGCTGGCATAGCAGGGTTCTCGGGTTGCCTTGAACATACCAGCGTCATATGGCATCAAATCCAGACTGCTAAGAAAGAACGAAAGAATCTGCATGTCTTGTTCCTCGACCTAGCCAATGCCTATGGATCAGATCCTCATTCGCTACTGTGGATTACTTTTGAATTCTTTCAGGTGCCTGCAATAATAACAAATCTGGTAAAAAAATTACTTCCAGGACCTGCAATTTTGTCTCACAACATCAGACCTTACCACAGCGTGGCAACCACTCGAAGTAGGCATCATGGCGGTGTGCACCATCTCCCCATTGTCCTTCACTATGGCAATGGAGCTCATTGTCAGAGCATCAAAATGGGTTGTGGGAGGAAAACGGCTCCAGTGTGGTCAGCGGTTACCATCTATACGAGCCGATATGGACGATAAAACAATACTGACAACAACTATCCCCTGCACCAAGAGACTTCTGGAAAAACGTAATCAGAACATCACATGGGCAAGGATGAAGATTAAACCCAGCAAGTGCAGAAGCATTTCCACTGTCAAAGGTCAAGTCAAGGATCTAAGATTTCATATTGACAGAATACCTGTTCCAACTGTTTCAGAGATGCAAGTGAAGAGCTTCGGCCGATGGTATGATGCAAAGCACAAGGACACCAAGCAGTTTGAACAACTCAAAAAGGATACCATCATGTACATAGCTCGCATCCACAAGGCCTTGCTACCAGGAAAACTCAAACTGTGGTGCGTCCAATTTGGCATACTACCAAGAATCATATGGCTTTTAACTATGTATGAAATCCCCATCAACAAAGTGGAAATGCTGGAAAGAATGATCAGCACACTTGTGAAACAGTGGCTTGGACTTCCACGATGCTTAAGTGCTGACAGACTGTACAGGAGTGGCAAATTGGAATTGCCCATTGCAGGACTTGTGGAAGGCAATCAAAATGTGGACAGTGGAAATGTCGGAGACGTTGCATTTGGAGAGAATTAGGTTTGTCCTAATGGACAAATACGCACTTTTTGAACAAATATGGTCTCCATTCATTGATTATTTAAAGGGGTTGCTGAGCTCAGCATTGTAATTCAATGTACCCAGGTGTAGGATTAGATGAAAAGATGTATTCTGGGATTTGTATACACGTCTCTATAGCTATTGTTATGTGAAATTGCTCCATTCATGGTTCAGATGTATACTTCATTTTTTTATTATATAATAATTGTTTTTTTTTCTTATTTGTTTAGTTTTATAACTTTTAAAAAAAAAATTATTTTATTTTTTATTTTTTGATTTTTCTTATATAATCATAATCACTATTATTTAATCACCATCTCTATTGATTATAGATCTATTATTTTAATTCTTTACTTTCCAAAAAAAAACAGAAGCATACATAAATTATTTTGTAATATTTGTATAATTTTTGAAACAAGTTAAATTTGTATTTGAAGTACTGTTATACTGTGGACAATATGCATTGCTTCTAATAAAAATATATAGTTTTTAAATAAAAATAAACCTTGTGGAAGAGTTCAAATGCACTAAAGCAAGGTTAGTCATGACCCTCACTGAATCTGAAGATACTGTTATTCGAACAGCAGCCCCCCGTGTGGCAACGGGGAGGAAGTGGGCCCCATCTGAAGCCGTTCAGAGTGCTAAGTCTGCATTGCATTTCCAGGATGTGGTTGGCCAAGTCCAACACTGTGTCGCTCTTCTAGGGAGATGCTAAATGCATTTTGTTGTCTCTGTACTGTACACTGACAATGACAATTAAAATTGAATCTGAATCTGAATCTGAATCTGAACACAGGAGAGCCGGGCTCGGGCTCATCCCAAAAGCTCCTCAATGACACAAGGCAACATCAGTGCAGAAGAGACGGCTTATGGTGGAGGAGGTGAAAAGACGGGAGGAGACAGAGCGACACGCCAAGGCCAATGGCCAAGCAGGGCCAATGGACTAACTGGGAGAGCCTGGAAAAGAGGAAACTCAGCTGGCGTGACATCTGGAAAATGGAAGGATCTCAGCTAAGTTGTCAGAGCCACTTATGATGTTCTACCATCACCCCAGAACCTGAAGCAGTTACGTTTTAGAATTACGAGATTTAATAAATATACGACTAACCCAATAATAAGACATACGTTTCGAATATGGTTTCAATGTCGTACGTTTTTTGGACTAAATGATTTTATCTTATCGAGTCCTATCTTATCCAATCTTCTCTTCCAACCTTCTGGTAATGATCAAGTCTTTTTGTTATGGAAGAGGAAGGGATTAGTAGCTTTTCGTGATTTGTTTTTGGAGGGTTGTTTTATGTCTTTCAAACAACACCCCAAAAAATATAAGTTACCTAATTCACACATTTTTTAGATATTTATAAATTAGACTTTTTTTGAAGGCGACTCTTCTCCTTTTTCTGCTACCATGTCAAACCGAAATTTGAACCCTTATCAGAAAGGATTAATAACAAATATTTATGAGTTGATTTTGAAATTACAAATAGATATATTTGATAAAATTAAGAATGACAGGGAAATAGAACTCCAAATTTCTTACTCAATAGAGAAATGGGAGAGGATTCTTCAATTAGTCAATACCTCTTCAATGTGTGCAAGACATGTGCCAATACAATTCAAGGTGGTTCACAGAGTTCATATGTCAAAAGGTAAGTTGGCTAGTTTTTATGGTCATATGATTTTGGTCCTGCCCACTTTTGGAAAACATTGGAAAGACATTTTTGATACTATTTCTGTAGTTTTAGGTATTGATTTACAACCTCATCCTATTACTGCAATTATTGGGCTACCAATGCTAGATTTTATTCATTTGTCACGCTCCGCCCATCGGTTGATTGATTTTACCACATTAATCGCCAGAAGATCTATGTTATTTACATGGAAAGATTCCAACCCTCCGACCACACTCCAGTGGTATTCTGAAACAATATCATGTTTAAATTTAGAAAAAATCAGGAGTGACTTTGTTGAACCCTTGGTTAAATTTGATAAGACTTGGGGAAAATGTATTGAACTCTTTCATACACCATAAACTGCTCCCTCTTTAACCGTTATAAAAACTATTTTACTTCTATATGGTGGAACGGACTTGGCGTCCAACAGACTTAAATTGTTGAAATTCTCAGTTCGGATTCTGTTTTGTTTCGCTTTGTTTTTGTTTATTTTGTTGTTCGTTTTATTTATTTATTTATTTACTTTTCCCTTTCGTGTTTTCTTTAGTTTGGGGGGGTTTTGTTTTTGCCTTTTTTCCTTTTCTTTTTATCTTTTTATCTTGGCGGGTTTTTTTCCACATTTATAGGTTTTCTTTTGAAGACTTAACTATATTTACATAGAGACTGGGAGGTCTGTACTCAATGTGTATTTTGGCACTGGTCTCATATCAAGTTATACCAGTTATTCATGTAATCCTGATCCCTCTGTATCAGAGTCTGAAGAAGGGTCTCGACCCGAAACGTCGCCTATCTCCTTCGCTCCTTAGATGCTGCTGCACCCGCTGAGTTTCTCCAGCTTTTTGTGTAACCCCCAAGTATCAATATCATTGTTATGTTTATCATTATTCTTTTTGCTCTGTTTTTTATGTTTTGATTTTGTTTTTTCGAAAGAAAAACCGATAAAAAGATTTTAAAAGAAAGAAAGAAAGAAGCAGTGGTTTGGAGAAGACCCCTCTTGCTCCCTTTGCCAAGCACCTGCATCACTAAGGCACATTTTAACCGGATGCACTATGATCCTCGCTCAAGAGCGTTACACTTGGCGGCATAACCACGTTCTCAGACAGCTGGCATCAATCCTGGAACAGAGGCGAACGATCACAAATGCTTCCCCACAAACATTGGCAGGAAATGTCCACTTCTCCAGATTTGTATCAGCAGGCCAACCTCCAGAGCACCAGATAACATCAGTGGGCCGACCCCCCCCCCCCCCCACCAAAGGTCGCCCCCGGGTCGGAGACAGACGGCGGCTGCTTCGTGCAGACTGTGCTTCCTGTTGCAGGCGGGACCACAGAGCTGAAACCACACGACGGCAGCTGGGGCCGTACACTGATCCGACCATCCAGCGGTGGAGACGCGCTCCGTGTTGTGCCCTGAGAGGGACAGTGGGGGTGGGGACGGAGTGTGAATGGGAGGGGTGATGGGGAGAGAGTTTGTGTGTGGGGTGAGTGCAGTGGCTGTGTGCGGATGTGTGCAAACGATGGGAGGGAGAGAGAGAGAGAGAGAGAGAGACGGTGTGTGTGTGTGTGTGTGAGAGAAAGAGATTGTGTGCTGTGAGAGACTGAGAGAGAGAGACACTGTGGTAGACAGACTGTAAGAGAGAGACTGTGTGTGAGAGACTGTGTGTGAGAGACTGTTTGAGAGAGACTGTGTGTGAGAGACTGTGTGAGAGAGACTGTGTGTGAGAGACTGTGTGAGAGAGACTGTGTGCGAGAGACTGTGAGAGAGACTGTGTGAGAGAGACTGTGTGAGAGAGACTGTGAGAGAGACTGTGTGTGAGAGACTGAGAGAGACTGTGTGAGAGAGACTGTGTGGGAGATAGAGACTGTGTGGGAATGGAGGCTATGAGGGAATGGAGGAGGACTGACTAAAATGTGTGCCTTCCACCACAGTGATGAATGCTGTGGGGGACGTCCATTTCACTGCACTTTATTGTGTCCATGACGAATAAATCTGACTATTGACTATTGACTATTAACTATTGACTGATGTGCGAGAGACTGTGTGAGATAGAGGTTTTGTGAGAGAGACTGTATGAGAGCGAGAGGCTGTGAGGGAGAGACCGTGAGGTAGAGACTGTGTGTGAGAATGAGATAGAGATAGAGATTGAGATTGTGTGTGAGGTAGAGACTGTGTGTGTGAGTGAGAGACTGAGAGAGAGTGTATATGAGGGACTGAGCATGTGTGAAAGAGAGGGGAGACTATGTCAGAGACTGTGTGAGAGAGAGGCACTGTGCATGTAAGAGACAGACTGTATGAGAGAGGAAACTGTCTGTGTGTGTGAGACAATAGGTGCAGGAATTGGCCATTAGGCCCTTCGAGCCAGCACCGCCATTCACTGTGATCATGGCTGATCATCCACAAATCCACAATCAGTACCCCATTCCGACCTTCTTCCCATATCCCTTGACTCCGCTATCTTTATGAGCCCTATCTAACTCTCTCTGGAAAGCATTCAGAGAATTGGCCTCCACTGCCTTCTGAGACAGAGAATTCTACAGATTCACAACTGCCTGGGTGAAAACGTTTTTTCCTCATCTCCGTTCTAAATGGCCTACCCCTTACTCTTAAACTGTGGCTCCTGTTTCTGTATTTCCCCAACATTGGGAACATGTTTCCTGCCTCTAGCGTGTCCAATCCCTTAATAATCTTATATGTTTCATAAGATCCCCTCTCATCCTTCTAAATTCCAGAGTATACAAGCCCAGTCGCTCCATTCTTTCAAAATATGACAGTCCCGCCATCCAAGGAATTAACCTTGTGAACCTAAGCTACACTCCCTCAATAGTAAGAATGTCCTTCCTAGAGTTTGGGGACCACAACTGCACACAATACTCCAGGTGTGGTCTCACTAGGTCTCTGTACAACTGCAGAAGGACCTCTTTGCTGCTATACTCAACTCCTCTAGTTATGAAGGCCAACATGCCATTCGCTTTCTTCACTGCCTACTGTACCTGCATGTTTACTTTCAGTGACTGATGAACAAGGACACTCAGATCTCTTTTCCTAACTTGACACCATTCAGATAATAATCTGACTTCCTGTCCTTGCCACCAAAGTGGATAACTTCACATTTAGCCACATTAAACTGCATTTGCGATGCATCTGCCCACTCACCCAACCTGTCCAAGTCACCCTGCATTCTCATAGCATCATCCTCACAGTTCACACTTCCACCCAACTTTGTGTCATCTGCAAATTTGCTAATGTTACTCTTAATCCCTTCATCTAAATCATTAATATATATTGTAAATGGCTGCGGTCCCAGCACTGAGCCTTGTTGTACCTCACTAGTCACTGTCTGACTTTCTGAAAGGGACCCATTGATCCTTACTCTTTGTTTCGTGTTAACCAATTTTCTATCCAGTACCCTACCCTCAATACCTTGTGCTCTAATTTTGCCCAGTAATCTCCTATGTTGGATCTTATCAAATGCTTCTTAAAGTCCATGTACACGACATCCACTGGCTCTCCCTTGTCCAATTTACTAGTTACATCCTCAAAAAATCCAGAAGATTGGTCAAGCAGGATTTACCATTCGTAAATCCATGCTGACTCGCACCAATCCTGTTACAGCTATCCAAATGTGCCGCTATTTCATCTTTTAAAATTGACTCCAGCATCTTCCCCACCACCGATGTCAGGCTAACTGTGTGTGTGTGTGCGTGGGAGGGAGAGAGAGACAGTGTGTGTGCGCGAGGGAGAGGGACCTAGAGAGGGACAGATAGAATGAGAGTGTGAGACTGTGTGTGTGTGAGAGAAGGAGAGAATGGGTGTGTGTGCGAGAGAGAGAGAGAGAGAGAGAGAGACAGTGTGTCTGCGAGGGAGAGAGACCTAGAGAAGGACAGAGATAGTGAGAGTGTGAGACTGTGTGTGTGTGAGAGAAGGAGAGAATGTTTGTGTGTGTGAGTGAGAACGAGAGAGAGAGAGAGAGAGAGAGAGAGAGAGAGAGAGAGAGAGAGAGAGAGAGAGAGAGTGTGTGTCTGCGAGGGAGAGGGACCTAGAGAAGGACAGAGATAGTGAGAGTGTGAGACTGTGTGTGTATGAGAGAAGGAGAGAATGTTTGTGTGTGTGAGTGAGAACGAGAGAGAGAGAGAGAGAGATAGAGAGAGAGAGAGACTGAGGAAAAAATTTGTGTGTGAGAGAGACGGTGTGAGAGAGGAAGATGCAGGGAGGGAGGGGGAGAACCTTTTATTTCCGTAACAAGGAGTTTATTCAGTATTTGCACTTTACAGTGTAACAGAAGGAATAAAGACTGTGAATAGTCACATTACAGCAGGTGGTCATTATATCACAATAGTCTCATCCTTGTCTACAATACACTCGAACCCCTGCGGCGACCAGCATTCAGAGTCCCCATGGACACCATGAGTTCCTGCTCCAGCGACACGCGAGCAGGGACGTAGGCCCAGAAGAGGGGCAGGCAGTCGACTCTGGTGTGACCAGTGAGGGACCAGTGTGTGTGTGAGAGAGAGAGAGACTGTGTGATAGATAGAGTGAGAGGCTGTGTGTGAGAAAAAGGGAGACAAACTGAATATGTGTGAGAGGGGGAGACAGAGAGAGAGAGAGAGAGAGATGGAGCATGTAAGATAGAAGGAGACTTTAAGAAAGAGGGAGTGTGTGTGTGTGGAAGACAGGGGGAGAGAGAGAGAGAGAGAGCGACTGTGTGGGAGAAAGAGAGAGAGAGGGAGAGAGAGGAGACAGAGGAATATGAAGCGTATAATCTGTGTCATGTGGGGCAAACGGGCTGACATCAATGCGTGGAATGAGTTGCAACTTGTCTCTCCACAGCTGCCAGTGCAACGTGTGAATCTGGTGCAATGTTTGCTTGCAGTACATAAGGCAACAAATGGTTGATCAAGAAATGGTCCACCGGGTGGCGCTGTCAGCGATGGCAGCCTCACCAACAGTCTGTCTGTCTTTTCATCCTTTTTGTTATTTTTGGTGTGTTTTAAAAGTTTGTGTTAATGTTCTCTGTTTTTTGTTAATGTGGGGGAGGGTGTCGGGGGAGACTTTTTTTCAGTCTCTTCCCTTGCTGGAGATGCAATGGTTTTCCGGATCGTATTTCCAGTCGCTCTGCGGCCTAACATCATGGAGCTGGAGGCCTTGCTCAGACTGGGGGGGCGTGGACTTAACATCGGAGCCTATGATCCCTGGCCTGGGATCGACGCTCCAACCGCAGCCTGCGGATTTCAACGTCGAGGAGCTCTCTGTCTCGGGTAGAGACTGATGTCGGGAAGCTCCAGTCGCGGAAGATTTCGACCAGCCCCGACCTGGGATCAGATCGCTCGGCGCTGGGAGCTGACATCCCCCCAGATGCAGGAGCTTGATCGCCCCGACGCGGAGGGCGCGACTGCCGGCTACGGGAGCCAAGATCATCCCATCAACGGAAGGCTCGAGGCCCACGACCGCGGGAGAACAAAGAAGGGAGGAGATTGAACTTTATTTTCACCTTCCATCACTGCGAGTAATGTGGAGGAGTCACTGTGGTGGATGTTTATGGTAAAATGTACTTTGTGGGTCTTGGTGCTTTTTATTTGTATGACTGTATGGCAAATCAAATTTCTCATATGTTGCAAAACATACTTGGCTAATAAAGTATGATTATCATGACGATGATTATGAAAGCACCCATCAGCTCAGGAAGCGTCTGTGGAGAATATGATATGATATCACACAATAGAACTTTATTCATCCCAGGAGGGAAATTGATCTGCCAAATGTCATAAAACACAAGGTACATGGAACATGAAATTAAAGTGATGTGTGGAAAGGATTGGGGAGGGAGGGGGGGAAGGGGAGTCCATCTCAGTCTACCCCATGGCAGAAGGGGGAGGATTTGTACAGTTTAATAGCCACAGGGAAAAGAACCTCCTGTGGCATACTGTGCTGCATCTTGATGGAACCAGGCTGTTGCTGAAGGTGCTCCTCAGGTTGACCAATTGTATTGTCCAGGATGCTCTGCAGTTTGTGGAGCATCTTCCCCTCCAAGACCACCTCCCATGAATCCAACTCCGCTACCAGGATGGAGCCAGCCTTCCTGATGAGTTTGTTGATGCTATTGGCGTCCTCTGCCTTTGCCCTGCCGTGCCAGCACACGGCAGCAAAGAAGATGGCACTGACCACCACCGATTGGTAGAACATCTGCAGCGTCTTACTGCAAACGTTGAAGGAGCAGAGCCTTCTCAAAAAGTACAGACTGCTCTGTCCCTTCTTGCACAGAGCATTCCTGGACCAGTTTACTGTCACAAAATGTGGGAGTATCTCAGTGGGACGGGCAGCATCTCTGGATAAAAGGAATGGGCGACGTTTCGGGTCCCTACCCTTCTTCAGACTGAGAGTCAGGGGAGAGGGAGACACAGAGATAAGGAAGGGTAAATTGTGTGAAGAAGAGACATCAAAGGAGATGGGGATCATTGAAAATGTAGAATTGTTATCTCGGAGGAGGTGACCACAAAGCAAACAGATAACATGTAATCGGGAACAGTCGACTGGTCGGAGAACTGGGAAGGGGGAGGGATGGAGAGAGGGAAAGCAAGGGTTACTTGAAGTTACTGGTCAATATTAATACCGCTGGGGTGTAAGGTGCCCAAGTGAAATATGAGATGCTGTTCCTCCAATTTGTGTTGGCCTCACTCTGACAGTGGGGGAGGCCCAGGACAGAAAGGTCAGTGTGGGAATGGGAGGGGGAATAAAGTGTTTAATAACCGGGTGATCATGGAGATCTAGGCAGACCAAGTGGAGGTGTTCAGCAAAATGATTGCCAGCGCTTGGTGTCGCTAATATACAGTATAGGAGTCAGGAACAGCGGATAATTAGATGAGGGTTACACAAAAAAAGCTGGAGAAACTCAGCGGGTGCAGCAGCATCTAAGGAGCGAAGGAGATAGGCGACGTTTCGGGTCGAGACCCTTCTTCAGACTGGTCAGGGATCAGGGAAACGAGAGATATAAACAGTGATATGGAGAGATAAAGCAAGAACAATGAGTGAAAGATATGCAAAAAAGTATTGGTGATAAGGGAGCAAGCCATTGTAAGCTGTTTCTGGTGTGAAAATGAGAAGCTAGTGCGACTTGGGGGGGGGGGAGATGGAGAAGGAATGTCAGGGCCCGAGGGAGAGGTGGGGGGGGGGGGGAAGGGAGCAGTCTGGGTTAACAGAATTGAGAAAATTCAATGTTTAAGCCCAGAGGATGCAAACTCCCCAAGCGGAATATGAGATGTTGTTCCTCAAACTTGCGGTGTTGTTCACTCTGGCCATGGAGGAGGCCCAGGACAGAGAGGTCGGATACGGAGTGGGAGGGGGAGTTGAAGTGCTGAGCCACCGGGAGGTCGGGTTGGTTATTGCGGACCGAGCGGAGGTGTTCGGCGAAACGATCGCCTAGCCTCCGCTTGGTCTCACCAATGTAGATTAGCTGGCATCTGGAGCAACGGATGCAGTAGACGAGGTTGGAGGAGGTGCAGGTGAACCTCTGTCGGACTTGGAATGACTGCTTGGGTCCCTGAAAGGAGTGGATGGGGGAGGTGAAGGGACAAGTGTAGCATCTCTTGCGGTTGCAAGGGAAAGTGCCCGGGGAAGGAGTGGAGCGGGAGGGAAGGGAAGAATTGACGAGGGAGTTGCGGAGGGAGCGGTCTTTGCGGAAGGCAGACAGGGGGGGAGATGGGAAGATGTGGCGAGTGGAGGGGTCACGTTGGAGGTGGCGAAACTGGCGGAGGACTATCTGTTGTATGCGCTGGCTGGTGGGGTGAAAGGTGAGGACCAGGGGGACTCGGCCCTTGTTGTGAGTGGGGGAATGGGGAGAGAGGGCAGTGTTGCGGGGTATGGAGGAGACCCTGGTGCGAGCCTCATCGATAGTGGGGGAGGGGAAACCCCGTTCTCTGAAGAACGAGGACATTTGCGATGACCTGGTGTGGAACAAGTCATCCTGGGAGCAGATGCGGCGTAGTCGGAGGAATTGGGAATAGGGGATGGAGTCCTTACAGGAAGCAGGGTGGGAGGAAGAGTAGTCCAGGTAGCTGTGGGAGTCAGTTGGTTTGTAGTGGATGTCAGTCAGGAGTGTGTCACCTGCAATAGAGATGGTGAGGTCAAGGAATGGTAGGGAAATGTCAGAAATGGTCCAAGTATATTTGAGTGCCGGATGGAAGTTGGTGGTGAAATGGATAAAGTCAGTCAGTTCTGCGTGGGTGCAGGAGGTGACACCAAAGCAGTCGTCAATGTAACGGAGAGTAATTAGATGAGGTTGGAGGAGGTGCAAGTGAACCTCTGCCTCACCTGAAAACCCCATTTCCTCTCTTCACAAGTTCGGAGGCAACTATTGAACATAAACTGCAGAGCTTTAAGGAGACAACAAGGCAGAGGGACCGTTGGAGTGCCTAAAAAATGCTCCAAACCCTCTTCATGTGTCATAATAATTCTGTGCTTTAAAGAATATTGAAACTGTGGATGTGGACCTAGCATGTACTACAGTCTCAGTAACATATAGAACATTATAGAAACATATAACATTATTAAAGGCTTGGGCAGGTTAGATGCAGGAAATATATTCCCCATGTTGAGGGAGTCCAGAATCAGGGGTCACAGTTTAAGAATAAGGGGTAGGCCATTTAGGAGTGAGATGAGGAAAGACTTTTTCACCCAGAGAGTTATGAATCTGTGGAATTCTCTGCCACAGAAGGCAGTGGAGGCCAATTCACTGGATGGTTTCGAGAGAGAGTTTGATTTAGCTCTTAGGGTTAAAGGAATCAAGGGATATAGGGAAATAGCAGGAACGGGGTACTGATTTTAGATGATCAGCCATGATCATATTGAATGGTGATGCTGGCTTGATGGGCTGAATGGCCGACTCCTCCACTTTTTTTTCTATGTTTCTATGTTTCTATGTCTACTTTAGTTAGCTTCTGTTCTCTGTTGTTAAAGGACAAATGGCAATCGTAAAACAATCAAAATGAGGTTGAAGGGTAACAGGACTTTGCTGATCTACCATGGGGTGGGATTGGACTGTGTTTATTAATCTGTGTCTTTCAGAGTTGCATGATTTATAATTGTTCTTAGACCATTCTGAAGAAGGAAAAAATGCTGAAGTGCCTGTTACAGTAAACAATGCCTCACAGCAAAATGTTGTATATAAGGAGCAGATGAATGTTTGTTCAGGGAACAATCTGCTTGTTCCCAGCGATCGTTGCATTTGCTGCTCTTAGATAAAGTTTCCATTGTCTTGCCCAAATTTTGTCCCAACTTTATGGTATGTTTTAAAGTTTCCTTTAACACAACGTGGTCACTTCAGGACCTAAACACTTCATCGGAAAAGTGAGGAAACAAGTTAATTTGCAGCAGCAGAGAAGGCGGGTGAGGGAATGGTAAGAACAGCAGATGGGATATGGGTTTGACCAGATGTATATGTATTTGCACAGTACCGGTTTTGTAGAGATAGACATGAAAAGCTGCAGTAACTCAACGGGACAGGCATCATCTCTGGAGAGAATGAATGGATGCCCTTTCGGGTCGAGACCCTTCTGCAGACTGGTTAGGGATAAGGGAAACAAGAGATATAGATGGTGATGTGGAGAGATAAAGAACAATGAATAAAAGATAAGCAGAAAAGTAATGATGATAAAGGAAACAGGCCATTGTTAGCTGTTTGTTGAGTGAAAACAAGAAGCTGGTGCGGCTTGGGTGGGGGAAGGATAGAGAGAGAGGGAATGCCGGGGCTACCTGAGGTGATCAATGTTCATACCACTGGGGTGTAAGCTGCCCAAGCAAAACATGAGATGCTGTTCCCCCAATTTGCATTTAGCCTCACTCTGACGATGGAGGAGACCCTGGGATTGAAATTTCTGAGTGGGAATGGGAAGTAGAATTAAAGTGTTTAGCAACCGGGAGATCAGGTCGGTTCAGACGGACTGAGCGAAGGTGTTCAGTGAAATAATCGCCCAGTCTGTCTTTGGTCTCGCCGATGTATAAGAGTCCACATCTTGAACAACGGATACAGTAGATGAGGTTGGAGGAGGTGCAAGTGAACCTCTGCCTAACCAGAAAGGACTGTCGGGGTCCCTGGGTAGAGTCGAGGGGGGAGGTATAGGGACAGGTGTTGCATCTTCTGCGGTTACTAGGAAAGCTATGTGGGGAGGGGGTGGCTTGGGTGGGAAGAGATGGGTTAAAAAGGGAGTTGCGGAGGGAACGGTCTCTTTTGCATCTATTTTCTACACTGAATAAAGTTTATTTTGGTTAAAAATAAAGTATTGGGTTGCAATGCAAGCTGCAATGGAGGTACCATGTCAAGTATTGCTTGCGTATGGGATAGGCGTGAGATGCAATGCATGCAATGGGACTCGAAATTTGGGCAGGGTGCAGTGTGAACGAGGAGGACTTGTAGATCAAAGCAAAATGCTAAGGGAGCTCAGCAAGTCAGGCAGCATCAGTGGAGGTAGTGAATGGATGACATTTTGTAGAGGGACCCTTCTTTCCTTTTCCCGTTCCCTCCCCAGATGCTGCCTGACCCACTGTGTTCCTTCGGTACATGTGTTTTGCTCAAGATTCCAGCATCTGCCATCTCTTGTGTCTCCAGCTCTTCTGTATTGGTTCCAGATTTAGTGCGGCACAGTGGTGCAGCAGTAGATTTGTTGCCTCACAGCGCCAGAGACCCGGGTTCGATCCTGACTACGGGTGCTGTCTGTACAGAGTTTGTACCTTCTTCCTGTGACCATGTGGGTTTTCTCCAGGTGCTCCGGTTTCCTCCCACACTCCAAAACCACGCAGGTGTGTAGTTTTATTGGCCTTGGTAAAATTGTAAATTGTCCCCGTGTGTAAGATAGTGTTGGTGTACAGGGTGATTACTGTTCGATGCGGACTAGGAGGGAGGAAGTGCCTGTTTCCGCGCTGTATCACTAAACTAAACTAAGCCAAACTAAGTTCGTGAAGAGAGGATAGACACAAAAAGCTGGAGTAACTTAGCGGTTCAGAGAGCATCTGTGGATAAAAAACCCACGTGGTCACGGGAAGAACATACGAACTCCGTACACACAGGCCAAGGGGCCTGTTGCCGCGCTGTATCTCTGAAGTCTGAAACACTTTGTGTCTGCACCGAGTGATTTGTGTTACCCAAGCATGAAAGAGGCATCTGCAGGCACATGGAAAATCAACAGGCACATTGCCCTATTAACGCACAAATAGCCGGATGTGGATTCACACCATGTTCCAACACGGCCCCAGCTAGCTCGATATTTTAAATGTTAAACGGCCCATGTAGCTTCACACAACGACACTCGACTTGTACCTGTGAATATCACAGAGTAAGTGTTGCATGTCTGGCTGTGTCAAGACTATGTCAAAAGTATTAATGGGGTCATCGAGCTGCACAGCATGGAAACAGACCCTTCAGCCCACCTTGTCCATGCCGGCCAACTTGACATCCTGGGTTAGTCCTGTTTGCCTGCATTTGGTCCACAGCCCTCTTAAACCCTTCCTATCCTAATATTTGGGTGGCATGGTGGCACAGCGATAGAGTTGCTGCCTTGCCGCTCTTGCACCACCAGCGACCCGGGTTCGATCCCGACTACGGGTGCTGTCTGTATTGAGGTTGTACGTTCTCCCCGTCACCGCGTGGATTTTCTCCGAGATCTTCAACCTCCAAAGACGTACAAGTTTTTAGGTAAATTTACATTTGCTAAATGTAAAAATTGTCGCTAGTGTGTGTAGGATAGTGTCAATAGGTGGGTATCGCATGTCGGCGCGGACTCGGTGGGCCGAAGGACCTGTTTCCGCACTGCATCTCTAAACTAAACTGAATAAAACTAAACTAAAAACTGGTGGGAATGGACTGCAGATGCGGGCTTACATCAAAGATAGACAGAAAATGCTAACACAACGGGACAGGCATCATCTCTGGAGAAAAGGAATGAATGAGCTGTGTAGGAAGGAACTGTGCCATCACATATTCCTATTCTCCAGAGATGCTGCCTGACCCGCTGAGTTACTACAGCATTTTGTGTCTATCTTAGGACTAGAGGGACCATGGCCAGTGGCAATATGTAGGGCATGGCAGTTTGTAGGGTGGTAGGATAAAGGCTTGTGGATGGATGGTGGAACAGAAAGTCCTCTGTATCCTGGTCCCCCTACGAACGGCTACTCACTGGCAACCCTTCCTCATCACTCCCAGTACCGATGCCTTATCACAACCCAAAACACTTGACTTGCATCTCACCCGATCTTGGCTAAACTGCTGTGTTCATCCAGCAAAGATAGACACAAAAAGCTGCAGGAACTCAGCTGGTCAGCCAGCATCTCTGGAGAAAGGGGATAGGTGATGTTTCGGGTCTTGACCCTTCTTCAGACTGAGAGTCACGGGAAAGGGAAACGAGAGACATAGACGGTGAATTAGAGAGACATGGGACAAATGAATGAATGATGTGCAAAGAAGTAATGATGATAAAGGGAACAGGCCATTGTTAGCTGTGGGCTAGGTGAAAACGAGTTGCAGACAATGAGACTCAACAAGACTATGTTGACAACGACTATGGTAGTAGAGGAACAGACAGAGAGTGTAGGAAGGAATTACTGATGCTGTTTTACACCGAAGATAGACACAAAATGCTGGAGTAACTCAGCAGGGCAGGCAGCACCTCTGGAGAGAAGGAATGGGTGATGTTTCGGGTCAAGACAAGGGTCGATTGTCCAAAATTAAGAAACAACCTGTGAGTGGGTTTATTCAGAAGTTAACCAACCGATGTTTCACTTATGGTACAAAGCAAAGCAGACGGCAAAGTTAATCACCAATTGTCACACTTGTGAGCCTTTGATGGTCACGTACAGCTTTACAGGCGGAGATCGAGATCTCGGTTTCTCAGCTTTGGAAGCTTTAACAGACAGACAGCTTATCACTTCATCTAAAGGTCATGGTGTGAAGCCAGAAACTGAATGTACTGCAGCCGCATAGAAAGCGTAACCTCACCTGCAGTGTAATGGTCCACTATATCATTGAATCTGCACTCAATATTTCCATCGACTAACCCTCTTCTATCGAGAACGGACAAAGAACCTGTCACTTACGAAAACCACCAAACCAATGAAGGACTATGTGGAAACACAAAGAACTGCAGATGCTAATATTAAAAAAACACACTAATTGCTGGAGTTACTCAGCAGGCCAGGCAGCATCTCTGGGGGACAGGGATAGGTGATGTGGGACCTTTCAGTGTGGGACCTTTCCTCAGATGGGTCTTGACCTGAAACATCGCTTCTCCATGTCCTCCAGTAAAGGACTATATAGAAACGCATGGAACTGCAGATGCTGATTTTTGAAAAAGCACACTGAAGTGCCGGAATAACTCAGTGGCTCAGGCAGCATCTCTGAAGGACAGGGGCAGGCGAGGTTTCAGTGTGGGAGCTGTCCTCAGATGTGTCTTGATCTGAAACATCGCCTATCCACATCCTCCAGTTAAACACCATGCCCCACTCCAGCCCCCTCCTCCCCCCTTCCTCGTTCTCTGACCAGTCTGACTGTTCCCCTGATTACATTTTATCTCTGTCTGTCTGCGAGCTAACAGTGAACTATTCCACATTATCCTTCATCTCCATCCCCTTTAATGTCGCATTTTCACCCCTTACACTTACTTATCTCTGTGTCTCCCTCAACCTTGACTCTCAATCTGTAGAAGGGTCTCGATCCGAAACGTCGCCCATTCCTTCTCTCCAGACATGCTGCCTGTCCCACTGAGTTACTCCAGCATTTTGTGCCGATCTTTGGTGTAAACCAGCATCTGCAGTTCCTTCCTACACATGCCCCACTGGATCTCTCTCCTTCTCACGACACATCTGTAATGATGATTCATTCTTGCACGCACATCTGTAATTCCTTGAGACACATCTGTTTGCTCCCATAATCAAAAAGGAACCCATGTTACGTTTACAACTGCACTTGTTCAACAGCAACAGGGTGAGCACAGGTCGGCATGGAGGGCTTGTTTCCACATTGTATCTCTAAGGTCTAATGTCTAAAGCAAGTCAATCTTCTCATGTGCACACCTTATATATTTTATTTTTTATTAAATTTGGTCATATCAATTTCAGGACGGCATGTTGGCGCATCGGCAGAGTTGCTGCCTTACAGCGTCAGATTCCCGTGTTTAATCCTGGCCACGGGTGCTATCTGTACGGAGTTTGCACGTTCACCCTGTGACCACATGGGTTTTCTCTGGGCGCTCCGGATTACTCCCACACTCAAAAGATGTGCAGGTTTGCAGGTTTATTGGCTTCAGTAAAATTGGAAATTGTCCCTAGTGTGTAGAATAGTGTAATGTAGGGGATGATCGGTGGTCGGAGCGGACTCGGTGGGCCGAAGGGTGTTTCCGCGCTGTATCTCTGAAGTCAATTTCTTTCCCGTTTTCTCTTTGCAGAGTCAATAAAGGTACTTCATCACAAAGAAAATGTGTAAATGAATGTGTGGGATAACAAAGGAAGTTGTGATGTGGAGAGTGATACGTTTACCTTCACACCAAAAATAGTGCCTGTCCCAAATAGCAGAGGAAATGTGTAGGAAGGAGCTGCAGATGCTGGTTTAAACTAAAGATAGACACAAAACGTTGGAGTAACTCAGCAGGACAGGTCGCAGCTCCATCCAAGACTGTAAGACATTGCAGCAAATTGTGTACGCAGCCCAGACCATTACACAATCCAACCTCCCTCCCATTGACTCCATCTACACCGCACGCTGCCTTGACAAGGCCAGGAACATAATCAAGGATGGGTCGCACCTCGGCCACTCCCTCTTCTCCCCTCTCCCATCGGGCAAAAGGTACAGAAGTGTGAAAACGCACACCTCCAGATTCAGGGACAGTTGCTTTCCAGCTGTTATCAGGCAAGTGAACCATCCTGCCACAACCACGATACGATAGGTTAGAACTTTATTTAACCCAGGAAGGAAATTGATCTGCCTTCTTGTACAGGGCCTCAGTGTTCCTGGACCAGTCCAGTTTACTGTACAGGTAAACTCCAAGATATTTGTACTCGCTGGTAAACTACACATCCACACCATTGTGTTAAAGAAGGAACTGCAGATGCTGGAGAATCGAGGGTACACAAAAGGCTGGAGAAACTCAGTGGGTGCAGCAGCATCTAAGGAGCGAAGGAGATAGGCGACGTTTCGGGTCGAGACCCTTCTTCAGACCACATCCACACCATTGATGGAGGCAGGGGACAGGGATGGTTCTCTCCTCCTAAACTACTCAATCTTGTCGGTGTTGAGCTGCAGGTGATTCAGCCCACAACACCCAACAAAGTTGTTGACTACACCTCTGTATTCAGCTTCCCTCACCTCACTGATGCAGCCCACAATTGGAGTCATCCGAAAACTTCTGCAGGTGGCAGAACCAGAGAGCAGCGCTGAACTACAATCTACTGCTTTGGTAATGCTCAGACTATCCTTGATCGGACTTTGCTGGCTTTGCCTTGCACTAAACGTTATTCTCTTATCATGTACCGATATACTGTAAATGGATCGATTGCAATCATATATTGTCTTTCTGACGACTGGTTAGCACACAACAAGAGCTTTTCACTGTACCTTGGTACACGTGACAATAAACTAAACAGAGTTCATGAGCACACACTGAATTTTTTTTTCCTGTTTATTATTCAGTTTACTGTGTTCAATGTTTACAGTCTGAAGAATGGTCTCAACCCAAAAACATCACTCATTCCTTCCCTCCACAGACCCTGCCTGTCCCGCTGAGTTAGTCCAGCTTTTTGTGTCTATCTTCGGTTTGAACCAGCATCTGCAGTTCCTTCCTAGGCTATGTTTACATACGTGCTCTGTTGAGCTGTTGCCAGTAAGAATTTCATTGTTCTATCTGGGACATATGACAATAAAACACTCTTGACTTAACTCTTGATTCTTGCACAAGTTTGTTCATTTGCAAATCCAGATGGTCGAGAGTTGTCTGCATGACGCTCTATTTCTTTGAAATATGACTTCCTGATTATTAAACCACCGAGCAAAGGATACTGCTGTCAGTCCAGCTCTGCAGAAAAGGAAGCCGCAGACTGATAAGCAGAACAATGGGCTGTACATGAAGCTAAAGATGTATTTCTACGTGAAGTGGGTCGCAGGTTAACACGGTACATCTTCTTGCAATGACCACTTCTCAGTTCAGTCAATCGACCAATGTTAGCCAGTGTTTTGTCTTCCAAAAATAAACTTTATTCAGAATAAAACATACATACAAAAACAAAAACCATGGAAGAATCTCCCTAAGATGTCCAAACAGCATTGGAACAGGCTCCTCAACCCATCAAGTCCGTGCTGGCCATCAAACACCACAGTGGCACAGTGGTAGAGTTGCTGCCTTACAGCGCTGGAGACCGGGGTTCAATCTTGGCAACCTGCAGGGTTATTCAAGAACCTGAGGGTCTAAAGTGACAGAAGGTCAAAAGTCCCTGAGTACACTCCTGAGGGAGTGCAGCATAGGTTCACCAAGTTAATTCCTGGGATTGTAGGACTGACATATGATGAACAAATGGATCTACTGGGCTTACATTCACTGGAATTCAGAAGGATGAGAGAGGATCTCAGAGAAACATTTAAAATTATTAAGGGATTGGACAGGCTAGATGCAGGAGAAATGTTCCCGGTGTTGGGGAATCCAGAACCAGGGGTCACAGTCTAAGAATAAGGGGTAGGCCATTTGGGACTGAGATGAGGAAAAACTTTTTTACCCAGAGAGTTGTAAATCTGTGGAATTCTCTGCAACAGAAGGCAGTAGAGGCCAGTTCACTGGATGTTTTCAAGAGAGAATTAGATTTAGCCATTCGGGCTAACTGAATAATGGCTGTCACAATTCTCAATGCTGCAGCTCAATGACTGCCTGTCTCCACCCCTCCCCCCCCGGACACTGTATATGTATAGATGTATATACTCATACTGCTGCGCAATTACTTGTTAATTCGTAAGTTCGCCCTTCGGAGATACCAACTGCATTTCGTTGTCTCTGTATTGTACACTGCACAATGACAATTAAAGATTGAATTGAATGAATTGAAAATTGAATAATGGATATGGGGAGAAAGCAGGAACCAGGCACTGATTCTGGATGATCATGGGGTAGAGGAACTGAAAGAAATTTTCATTAGGCGAGAAATAGTATTGGGTAGGCTAATGGGACAGAAGGATGATAAATCCTCTGGGCCTGATGGTCTGCATCCCAGGATCCTCAGGGAGGTGGCTCTAGAAATAGTGGACGCATTGGTGATCATTTTCCAATGTTCAATAGATTGAGGATCAGTTCCTGTGGATTGGAGGATAGCTAATGTTATCCCGCTTTTCAAGAAAGGGGCGAGAGAGAAAGCAGGAAATTACGGACCATTTAGCCTGACTTCAGTGGTGGGAAAGATGCTGGGGTCAATTATTAAAGAGGTAATAAAGGAGCATTTGGATAGCAGTAAAAGGATTAGTCCAAGTCAACATGGATTTATGAAAGGGAAATCATGCTTGACTAATTTTCTGGAATTTTTTGAGGATGTGACAAGTAAAATGGATGAAGGGGTGCCAGTGGATGTAGTGTATCTATACTTTCAGAAAGCCTTTGATAAGGTCCCGCACGGGAGACTGGTGACTAAAATTAGAGCACATGGTATTGGGGGTAGGGTGTTGACATGGATAGAAAATTGGTTGGCAGACCGGAAGCAAAGAGTAGGAGTGAACGGGTCCTTTTCAGAATGGCAGGCAGTGGCGAGTGGAGTGCCGCAAGGCTCGGTGTTGGGGCCGCAATTGTTTACTATATATATAAAAATGATTTGGAAGAGGGAATTAGGAGCAACGCTAGCAAGTTTGCAGATGACACAAAGCTGGGTGGCAGTGTGAACTGTGAAGAGGATGTTCGGTGGTTGCAGGGTGACCTGGACAAGTTGAGTGAGTAGGCAGATGCGTGGCAGATGCAATATAATATAGATAAATGTGAGGTTATGCACTTTGGTGGCAAAAACAAGGGGGCAGATTATTATCTCAATGGGGTTAGGTTAGGAAAGGGGGAGGTACAGCGAGACCTGGGTGTCCTTGTACACCAATCACTGAAAGTTGGCGTGCATTTACAGCAGGCAGTGGAGAAAGCTAATGGAATGTTGGCCTTCATAACAAGAGGATTTCAGTACAGGAGTAAAGAGGTTCTTCTGCAGTTGTATAGGGCTCTGGTGAGACTACATCTGGAGTATTGTGTACAGTTTTGGTCTCCTAATTTAAGGAAGGACATCCTTGTGATTGAGGCAGTGCAGCGTAGGTTCATGAGATTGATCCCTGGGATGGCGGGACTGTCATATAAGGAAAGATTGAAAATACTAGGCTTGTATTCACTGGAGCTTAGAAGGATGAGTGGTTACCTTATAGAAAAAATCATATATCAATATAATATATCAAATTATAAAAGGACTGGACATGCTAGGTGCAGGAGAAATGTTCCCAATGTTGGGTGAGTCCAGAACCAGGGGCCACAGTCTTAGAATAAAGGGGAGGGCATTTAAGACTGAGCCGAGAAAACACTTTTTCACCCAGAGAGTAGTGAATTTATGGAATTCCCTGCCACAGAGGGTAGTGGAGGCCAAATCACTGGATGGATTTAAGAGAGCGTTGGATAGGGCTCTATGGGCTAGTGGAGTCAAGGGATATGGGGAGAAGGCAGGCACGGTTTATTGATAGCGGACGATCAGCCATGATCATATGGAATGGCGGTGCTGGCTCGAAGGGCCGAATGGCCTCCTCCTGCACCTATTTTCTATGTTTCTATGTTTCTATCAACCATAATCATATTGAATGGCGGTGCTGGCTCGAAGGGCTGAATGACCTACTCCTGCACCTACTTTCTATGATTCTGTCTGAAAGGGAAAAAGCTGTTTTTAAATGTGGAGGTCAGTTCTTAGGCTCCAATACCTTTTTCCTGAGGGTAGCAACGAGATGAGAGTGTGGCCAGGGTGGTGTGGGTCTTCGATGACAATGGATGCCTTATTCAGGTCCACTGGTAAAGGCGTTATATAAATGCACACTGTTGTTTGACAGCTGAGCCAAATGGTGGCGCAGTGGTAGAGTTGCTGCCTCACACACCAGAGACTCTGGTTCGATCCCGACTACAGTTTTGCAGGTTAATTGGCTTCGGTAAAATTGTAAATTGTGTATGATGGTGCTAGTGTATGGAGTTTGTGCGTTCTCCCCGTAACAGGCGTGGGTTTGGACTGAGTCCGTGCTGACCAGCACTATCCTACACAATTTACAATTTCACCGAAGCCAATTAACCAGCAATCCTGTACATCTTTGGAGTGTGGTAGGAAACCAGAGGACAAGGTGTAAATCAGTGCGGTCACGGGGAGAATGTGCAGACTCCGTACAGAGACAGCACCCGTCGTCAGGATTAAACCCGGGCCTTCTCCGGGTGCTCCAGTTTCCTCCCACACTCCAAACTTTGTAGGTTAATTAGTTTGATATAATTGGAAATGGCGCCTAGTGCAGGGGTTCCCAACCTTTTTCATCCCGTTTACCTCTGGCAACTTTTCGAAAGTAAATTTATCCCCATCCTGTTTTGTTCAGTAATTTGAGTTCACACTTCTACCATAATAAAGCAACCGACAAAGGGGAATTTTATA
Organism: Raja brachyura; assembly: GCA_963514005.1. The sequence goes on along the minus strand of OY740805.1, from coordinate 24,631,073 downwards.
ATTTTAACATTATTATTTTAAGTTCAAATAACAATGATAACAGCACATAACAAAGTTATTTTACTTATTTGTGAACAACTAATGAACAGATACCGGTATACGGGAACCAAACCATAGTAGTCAATGCCTACTATGTTCTGTGTGCTGAATTTCATTGTCCTATCAGGGACATATGACAATAAACTCACTTGAACTTGAACTTGAAACACAGTCAGTCAATGAGACCACATCAATACAAAATCAACAAATTTACCCCCTGGGTATGTGAAATTCACCCCCGGGGGTAAATTTACCCCAGGTTGGGAACCTTTGCCCTAGTGTGTGTTGGATAGTGTTAGTACGCTGGTCGGCGTGGATTCGGTAGGCCGAAGGGCCTGATTCTATGCTATCCCTAAACTAAACCAAACTGGTTTTGCTACACCAAGGGCTTTGTTCCACAGGACTTGATTCTTGTAGTTGAAGATAAGTTTCCTGCAGCATAGAAACAGGTCCTTTGGCCCACTTTGCGTGTATGACCCTAATTCCCAGCACCCAGCCCGAACTCTGCTACACCACAGTGTTTCAAGTGCTCAACGACATATTGTACTTTTGAATGAAAGATACAGCATGGAAACAGGGCCATTGAATACACGCTGACCATCGATTACCTGTTCACACTATCCTACCTTCTCATCTACTCCTCCTACACAGTTAGAGGTAATTGACCTGCAAACCCATGCATCTTTGGGATGTGGGAGGGAACCGGAGCCCTCAGAGAAAACTCACGTGGTCACAAAGAGAATGTGCAAACCTCACACACACACAAACAGCATCCGAGGTCAGGATCGAACCCAGGTCTCTGGCTCTCTTCTGCTTGAGGCTCAATGTTAAAAATCTCATGTAAATTCACACTGTTTGACAAGCTGAGGTACCAAGGGCTTTGTTGTACAAGACAGTAGCAGGCTTTGTGTCTTGCGGTTTTAGACATGGGTGACACGGTGGCGCAGCGGTAGAGTTGCTGCCTTACAGCGCTTGATGCGCCAGAGACCCGGGTTCGATCCTGACTACGGGTGCTGTCTGTATTGAGTTTGCATATTCTCCCTGTGACCGCGTGGGTTTTCTGCAGGTGCTCCAGTTTCCTCCCACACTCCAAAGACTTGCAGGTTTGCAGGTCAACTGGCTTCTGTAAAAAGCTGTCCCGATGTTGGTAGGATAGACCTAGTGTACGAGCGATTGCTGGTCGGCGTGGACTCAGTGGGCTGAAGGACCCATTTCCTCGCTGTATTACTAAACTAAACTAAACAGAATTTTGATCAGACACGTGCTCAGAGCTTTAACTGGGACCTCTGTTTGAAACGTATCTTTTGACCCGGCCACAATGTTCACTAGTTACCCAGTTGGTTTATTAATCAGAAATCTGTTGACTCAGCAACATTGTCAGGATCTCGGCTTGAACCTTAACCAGCTGCCTCATCAGAGCCTTAGCTAGGAATCCCAAGTCAAAACGATAAGCAATGTTCCATTCAAGACTCAAGAATCAATGACTGTTTTCATTCAGAGCATGCTTGAAATCCTGAGTGCACTTCTTGAGTGTGGTGATGTTGGCAGCTATTCACATCTATATAATTTAAAGACTCATCTTGAAGTCTCATCTTCTGCGCTGTATATTGATTTTAGAAAAAAATCTGCAACATATATATCGCTATGATTTTTGGCCATCTTACTCACAGTCCTCCTCTGCTGAGCAGGCCCCGGGGATATTTCCCATCAATGAAAATAAAAAAGTTATGAGTGTTTAAAAAACCTTGAGATCCACTCGCCTGTCAATCACCGCGATGAAGGTAACGCCCCTTCCGGGGGCGGGACTATAAACCCCCGGATGCCTGGACGTGACAGTCACTCTGCAATAATGCGAGGGAGAGTCCACCACTCTCATTCTAAGCTGTGAATTAACTGAACTGTGAGTCTGCAATGTACTTGCAATAAATGATTTGTTAGCCCTTAATGACAATGCCATGAGTTGTTTGGCCTGCTGCCCTGCCTGTGCTTGAAGCTGCAATGCTTTATTAGGTCTGACTGTTCCATAGTCCCGTTCATTTCGTGACTTCCGTTTAGTGGACAGGTCGCGCTGATTGCGTAATTTCCGGTGAATGCAGAGGTCGCGCTGATTGCGTAATTTCCGGTAGGTGCAGAGGCCACACTGATTGCGGAAATGCCGCTGACTGTGGAAGCCCCAAAGTGGAGCGCCCGCACTCAGCCGTGTGAGTATTCAAGAAAGTTTACTGCCATATATATGGTGTGTGAGTCAGTGAGTGTGTGTGTATGTGTTTGTGAGTGTGTGTGTTTGTGTTTGTATGTCTTTGTGAGTGTATGTGTGTGTGTGTGTGAGTGTGTGAGTGTCAGTGTATGTGTGGTTGTGTGGGGGTGTGTGTGTGAGTGTGTGTGAGTGTGTGTGTGTGTGGTCTCAGTGATGAACTGCCAGCCCAAGAATCCATTCAGCCCACAATGTTAATACTAGTCCTCTGGAAACCAGTCCCTTCCACCCACAACACTATGCTAGCGCTCCAGAAAGCCCCTACACCACTGGCCAGCAATATTGGAATTGATGAAGAGATGGAATATTGTGTTGGGGGACCAGCCCTCCCGTGTGAAGCTGGGACCCAATGGGTCTCACTTAGTCAAGTATTATTTTAAATGTATGTGGGTGAGCAGGCTGAGAACTTGGGTCAGAAGCACTGCAAATGGGAAGGGAGAAATGGGTGAGTGCAGATGGGGTACAAGGTAAAGGGGGTGTGAGGGAGGGAACAAAGGAGAGGGGAATTGTTGGTTACCTGACATTGAAGAATTCCATGCGTAGGAAGGAACTGCAGGTGCTGGTTTAGACTGAACATAGACACAAAAAGTTGGAGTGACTCAGTGGGTCAGGCAGCGTCTCTGGAGAAAAGGAATAGGTGACGTTTGAGGTCAGGACACTGCCTGATGAGCATCCAGAGATGCTGTCTGACCCGCTGAGTTATGCCAGCCTTTTGTGTCTGTCTTCAGTGGAGAATTCAATTCTTCACATGGCACGGTGGTGCAACGGTAGAATTGCTGCCTTACAGCGCCAGAGACCCAGGTTCAATGCTGACCACAGATGCTCCCTACATTTCTGAATGCAATTTGTACATTCTCCCCGTGATCACGTGGATTTTCTCCGGGTGATCCGGCTTCCTCCCACACTCCAAAGACGTGCAGGTTTGTAGGTTAATTGGCTTCAGTAAAATTGTAAATTGTTCCGCAACTGCTGATGCTTGTTTAAACGGTTTAAACCAAAGCTAGACACAAAAAGCCAGAATAACGCAGCATCTCTGGAGAGGAATGGGTGATGTTTCGGGTCTGAAGAATGTTTTCGATCCAAAACATCACCCATTCCTTCTGTCCAGAGATGCTGCCTGTCCCGCTGAGTTACTCCAGCTTTTTGTGTCTATCTTCAGTCATATAACACAAAATACATGAAACATGAAATTAAAGTGACGAGTGGAAAGGATTGGTGATGTGCAAAGATTGGGGAGGGGGGAAGGGGAGTCAGTCTACCCCATGAAAGAATGGGTAGGAGTTGTACAGTTTGATAGCTACAGGGAAGAAGGATCTCCTGTGGCATTCTGTCCTGCATCTTGGTGGGACTGGTCCATTGCTGAAGGTACTCCTCAGGTTGACCAGCGAGTCAAGGAGGGGGTGAGCTGTATTGTCCAAGATTCTCTGCAATTTGAGGAGCCAGACTTCCTGATGAGTTTGTTGAGTGACCCTTGGGCTATTCGTATAGTGTGGGTGGGATTGGAGTGTGTGAGGTGAGTAGAAGTCAAGATGGTTGGTGTCAGTTGAAAATAAAAAGCTTGTAAAAGGATCCCGACCCAAAACGTCACCTTTTCACGATCTGCAGTTATGCTGCCCGACCTGCTGAAATTTTTTAAAACAAGCTCATTCCCGGGATGGTGGGACTGACATATGATGAAAGAATGGATCGACTCGACTTATATTCACTGGAATTTAGAATGATGAGAGGGGATCTTCTGGAAACATATACCATTATTAAGGGATTGGACAGGTTAGAGGCAGGAAAAAAGTTCCTGATGTTGGGGAGTCCAGAACCAGGGGCCACGGTTTAAGACTAAGGGGTGGGTCATTTGGGACTGAGATGAGGAAAAGCTTTTTCACCCAGAGAGTTGTGAATCCGTGGAATTCTCTGCCACAGAAGGCAGTGGAGGCCAATCACTGGATGTATTCAAGAGAGAGTTGGATGTTGCTCCTAGGACTAACGGAATCAGGGGATCTGGGGAAAAACCAGGAATTGGGTACTGATTCCGGATGATCAGCCATGATCATATTGAATGGAAGTGCTGGCTCGAAGGGCCGAATGGCATCTGCAGTTCTTGTTTTCACAATCAATCTGGATACATGGTCAAAAGAGCAAGCAGGTCAAAGCAGAACACATGGGAGCAGAATTAGGCCATTCAGCCCACCGCATCCATCCCGCAAATTCATGATGGTGGATCTTTCTTTCCCTCTCTACTCCATTCTCTGATGGTTCATTCAATAATGGTTGATCTATCTTTCTCTCTCAACTGCATTCTCCTGCCTTCTCCCAGTAACCTTTGACAACCTTACTAATCAAGAACCGATCCATCACTGCCTTAAAAACACCCAATGACCCACTGAGTTACTCCATCACTCGGTCTTTTTTTCCAAGAGTAAAATCAATCTGTCGCGTAAAAACCCTGTTCATTGGATCATTCCTGAATTTCTTTGTGAAAATGTTCCTGAGAAATAATAGCAGCACAGTTCAACGTTTCACTGACTACACTAAGGTCACGTATTCAACACTATCCAAAAGGAAAACTAAACTCTGCTTGTGAACACACACCTCACATTTTACCAAGGTCCTCATTTGAAGGGAAACCTTCTCCCCTGACTCTCAGTCTGAAGAAGGGTCTCGACCCCAAAAGTCACCTCTTCCTTTTCTCCTGAGATGCTGCCTGACCCGCTGAGTTATTCCAGCATTCTGTCTATCTTCGATGTAAACCAGCATCTGCAGTTCTTTTCTACACTTTCTCGACCCTTAACCCTCTCTCTTATATAACTTTGTCATGCAAGAATCGCAGCCACCACAAACAGCGGTGGAGTTGCTGCCGTACAGCGCTCACAGGGCCAGAGACCCGGGTTCGATCCCGACTACGGGTGCTGTCTGCATGGAGTTTGTACGTTCTCCCCGTGACCTGCGTGTGTTTTCTCCGAGAACATCGGATTCCTCCCACACTCCAAAGATGTACAGCTTGGTAGGTTAATTGGCGTAGTATCAATGTGAAATTGTCCCTAGTGTGTGGAGGATAGTGTTGGGATCTTTGGTCAGTGTAGACTTGGTGGGCCGAAGTGCCTGTTACCATGCTGTATCTCTAAACTAAACTAAACTAAACTAAACTAAACTTCAATGAGGCAATGAACGGAACATCTGGTATTACTGTGTGTTGAAGGAACCTGATGAAAGAAACTATGGAGCTGCAACTAAAATACTAACACTGAACATAACTATCAGACAAAGACACCAGGCATTTAATGAACAACTTTCACACAGAACACACAGCTGAAATGGTCTTGCTTATCTATATAGGGTGATTAGAATGTACCAAGCACCACGAGCACCATGAAGGAATCATTGGGTACACAAAAGGCTGGAGAAACTCAGCGGGTGCAGCAGCATCTAAGGAGCGAAGGAGATAGGTGACGTTTCGGATCGAGACCCTTCATTGTTCACAGTTGTGCCTAGGTTGTTATCAGTTGCAACCTTTGAGCTCAGCAGCTGTTCTTTGTCACTGTGTTTGGTAAACCTGTTCTCAGGCACTTAACGGTCCATTGCCAGAGTGAGTCTGAATGCAAATTGCAGGAATGGTATCTCATATCTGGAGAAGGGTCTCGCCACGAAATGTAACCTGTTCCTTCGCTCCACAGATGCTGCCTCGCCCGCTGGGTTTCTCCAGCACTTTTATCTACTTTCACATTTTGCTTGGGCAGTTGACAACCCGTGGTATGATATTGATTTTTCTAACGTCAAGTAACCCCGACATTCCCTCTCTCTCTCTCTATCCGTCCCCCACACAAGTCGCACTAGCTTCTCATTTTCACCCAACAAACAGCTGACAATGTCCTTTTTCCTTTATCATTGTTACATTTTTGCATATCTTCCTATGTCTTACCTCTCCACATCACCGTCTATATCTCTCGTTTCCCTTACCCTAACTAGTCTGATGAAGGGTATCGACCTGAAACATCACCTATTCTTTTTCTCCAGATATGTTGCCTGTCCCGCTGAGTCACTCCAGCGTTTTGTGTCTATATGTATTGTTCTGTGTTCAATGTACAGCATCAGGGTGAAGTGTGCTGATGTCATAGAGTGATACACTGTGGAAACAAGCCCTCCGGCCCAACCTGCCCACACCGGCCAACATGTCCCATCTACATTGGTCCCACCTGCCTGCGTTTGGCCCATATCCCTCCAAACTTGCTTTATCCATGTACCTGTCTGTTTCTTGATCATTGAGATGGTCCCTGCCTCAACTACCTCCTCTGGCAGCTTGATCCATGTAGCCACCATTCTTTGTGTGAAAAGGTTACCCCTCAGATTCCTATTAAATCTTTTCCCCTTCACCTTGAACATGTGTCCTCTAGTCGTCGATTCCCCTACTCTGGGCAGGAGATTCTGTGCATCTACCCAATCTATTCCTCTCATGATTTTATATCCCCCGTGGTGATCTCACTCAGACCTGGCCTTGTCTTCTACTAAGAACCAGTTCAAGATAGATTATAGTTACCAGCCTCAGTGAAATTAACTATTATCTCGCCCGTCCTTAAACAGTTGGTGCGGGTGCTGACTTGATTCAGAGGTGGAACATTTAGTCAGTGTCTTTATGATGACAGGAAGTTGCAAAGTGGTGCAGGAAATGTGCAGCCAACCCAGAGCAAAGCTTGTTTCTCCACACTTTAATGCAACGGGCGACTGACTGAGATGTGTTGATGACATTACTGTGGGGGTAGGGGAGTGGAGCTAGCGTTGCTGGGGTGTTGTGTTCGAAAAGATCACCAGATTCAGACACCAGAGTTTGATTCACTGAGTAATTTATTACACGACCAAATAAGGCACATACACTCACATATCCCCGAACGTGCTGCTCCATGCTGACTGCATTGCCCTGCACGTGATGCAATGGCAGTGAGGTAAGTGGGGTTTTCACACATCGAGTGTAGGTCATGCAAAGCAGAATAGAGAGATGCTGGTGGTTTGTGGCGCAGCACATAGAACAGCTTCAAGAGCAGTGTAGCAAGGAACTGCAGATGCTGATTTACACCAAAGATAGACACAGAATGCTGGAGTAACTCAGCGTGACCGGCAGCATCTCTGGAGAGAAAGAATGGGTGACATTTCAGGTCGAGACCCTTCCTCAGATTGTGAGTCAGGGGAGTGGGTTTCCCTTGTAATGAGGACCTTGGTAAAATGCAAGGTGTGTAATAATGTGCGCGACATATTGGGTCTGAAGAAGGGACTTGACCCGAAACGTCACCCATTCCTTCTCTCCAGAGATGCTGCCTGTCCCGCTGAGTAACTCCAGCATTGTGTGTCCAACTTCAAGAGCAGTCTGCATGTCAAAAATAACCTTTCAGCTGCTTGGTTGAGCTGCTCAGGTCACAGTGTGTTTTATAGTTAGGGTTAGTTTAGTTTAGAGATACATCACTGAAACAGGCCCTTTGGCCCATCGAGTACGTGCCGACCAGCAGTCACCGCGTACGCTAGCACTAAATAAAGCACGATTGATTGTTGACTATCCTACACACTGGGGACAATGTACAATTTTACCGAAGCCAATTAACATACATACCTGTGTAGGAAGGAACTGCGGATGCTGGTTTAAACCGAAGATAGACATGGAATGCTGGGACCACTGAGCTGTAGTGGTTTATATGGAGCTGTTCCTGGGAATGTGATGGAGCATATTCATTGCGGGTAATTATGGGCAGAGCATTCACCATGGGGCAAGGCAGATGGACCTCACATCTCATGCATCTCCTCCTGTTGGAGCATTGTTTCAAAACTATCTCAAGCCAAAAAAAAACCCACTCAGGTTTTTTTCAAATGTCCTGTAATTAACGAATAAGGGGTAGGCCATTTAGGAATAAGATGAGGAAAACGTTTTCACCCAGAGAGTTATGAATCTGTGGAATTCTCTGCCACAGAAGGCAGTGGAGGCCAATTCACTGGATATTTTCAAGAAAGAGTTAGCTCTTGGTGTTAATGGAATCAAATGATATGGGGAGAGAGCAGGAACGGGGTAATGATTTAGGATGATCAGCCACATTCATATTGAATGGCAATGTTGGCTCGAAGGACCAAATGACCTACTCCTGCACCTATTTTGGTTTCTAGGTTTCTAAAAAACTCTCACTGGTTTTTCCAATATCCTGGAATTCTCATGCACATCAATAAAGGAAAATAGTAAGATTAAATGAGAAGTTACCAGTTTGAAGTTTGATCTTGATTTCATGAGGAGTTACGATGAGCGATTACGTGAAGAAGGATCAGTCCGCTGCAATCTTCAAAGCAGCGGTGTGAAATCACAGATAAGAGAAGTTGACCTGTAGATAGTAAGATTTGGAGAACTAGAACTACCAGATGAACTGATAATATGAGGGTTGGGAGCGGTGGGCACGTAATCACTCATCGTAACTTTTCATACAATCAGGATCAAATTTAAAACTGGTAAGTTCTCGTTTAATCTTAATATTTTACTTCAGTCACGTGAGTGACTACGTGAAGATTTCAAAGCTCTGTGATTTCACGCTGGTTCGAGTCCAGGCATCACACACTGAATGGATTGACCATGAATGAATGAAAAATAGTAATGCATTCAGACATAACGTCGTTAGGTAACAATACTGATGCTTTAATAGGAAAACAAAATAATAGTGACCCCGCCCAACCAGGGGGGAAACTATAAAACAGACTCTAAAATGGTACGTGCAAACACTTCCGGTCCGGCAATAGGTTTATTATAAAACCTGCGGAACATCTGTTCATTGGCCCAACCTGCAGCCGCTAGGGTGTTGTCGAGGGGAATGTCCATTACCCTCACTGTTGACGTAGATGCAGCCCTGGTGGAGTGAGATTTGTAAGTGTGAGTATTCACTCCTGCACTCGCGAGTACCTCCTTTAACCATCTGGAAATAGTTTGTGTTGATACCCTGTGGTGTGGTTTCTTGTGGCTGATTAGGACAGCTAACTCAGAGCCTCTGAGGCTCCTGATGACTTTAAAGTAGTGGTGTAAATGCAACACTACACATAATCGTGGATCCTCGGGGTATGCCAGGAACTCAAGCCTGGGCCCTGGTACCCCTGGCCTGCTCTGTTTGATTAAGTCGTTAATGTTGAAGGTTATGGCATTTACATTGGTGGTCATGTTGTCCAGTCGTAGCTTGTGCAACGTCTGGACTCGTTGCGCCATTACCAGCACCATCAGCATGACCACCTTGAGGGTTAGTTTGGCTAACGATAAGGAGGTGGCTGGGGCCCACTGGTGAAGCCGTGTTAGCACCAGGCTCACATCTCAAATGGCTGTGGCCTGGGTGGTATTGAGTTGTATGTTCCCTTCATGAACCTGGTGATTAAGGGGTGTGTTCCTACCGGATGGTGCACCATTCCCAGCACTACATATGAAGGTACTGCACTCCTGGCACTGTTGATGGCACTGTAGCCTAATTTATGGTCATAGTATAAAGTAGATAGGAACTCCAGAACATCCGTGATGCACACTGTATCATATGATATGTTGGAGACATGACAGTACATCTCCCACTTCTTGATGTGAGTGACATACTGTCTTTGTGTACTGTCCCTCCAGGCCGCTGTTATGGCATCCACTGTCCGGTCAGCCAGTCCGAGTCCCACGTATGGTCTCCTCAGAATCTGCAAATCAATAAATTGATTCGGTCATGTAGTGCGTGGTTACCCCCCGTTACTGGGTGAACCAGCAGATCCCTGCTTTTGGGGACAGCCATGAGAGGCTGTGTCATAATTCCCAGGACTAGTGGGAACCAGGACTGTGTACGCCAGTCTAGCACTACCAAAATGCCTGTGGCATTGTCTTGCTTTATTTTTACCAAGCATTGGCTGATGAGGCAAAATGGAGGAAAAGTGTTGTTGTCAATCTGTTGTTGACCATGCACATGATGCATATAGCTGCAATAAGCCTTTAGTCCATCGAGTGCTCCCAACAACTCTAAGTAGTTAATACCATGTTGCTGAAGAATTAAGGACTCCTGCACATTCCATCTACCTCCGCAGGTGGAGATGGTATCTGTTGCTCCCCAGCCCAGGCCACTTGCATCGGTTTGTGAGATTACCGATGATGCATCAATTAGTATTTTCTTAGAGCAGTGATGTTTATTTGTTGCCCACCAGTGTAATTCAGCAATGGACTCTGGTGGCAATTGCATGGGTCTTCCGAATTGGCCTGCATGGGTTTTGAGTGCCTGTTCCTTTGCACGTTGTAAATTTTGATAGTGCAAAGGTCTGAAGCGGACAGCTGGAAAAGCTGCCACAAACTTGCCAATTACACTTGCTGCTTGTCTGATTGTTGGCTGCTGTTTAACAATTAGCTTATTGCAGGCTTCCATTAACTCTAATTGCTTGCCATTTGGCAGCGTCACCGACATTTGAATTGAGTTAATTGTGAATCCCAGGTAATCAATTACTCTGGTTGGAGTCAATTTTGATTTAACTGGATGAATTAGAAACCCCAATCTCTCAAACATGAGTTTGGTAGCTGAAACAGATGATTCGGCTGATTCCTTGGTGTCCCCAATTATTAAAATATCGTCCTAATAAGCCATAACCATGTGATTCTGAGCTTGTGGTAGCCCCAGAATTGGTTTTAGTAATTTTGTAAATAGTCTGGGAGCTGAAATCAGCCCATTGGGCAATGCTTTGAATTGCCACAGTTGCCCCATCCAGTTAAATTTCAAATATCTCCTGTGTTCCCTGTGAATGGATGCTAAGTAGTATACATCTTTTAGTTCAATGCATGCCAAATAACATCCTTTGGAAACCAGTTGCATGGCTGTGCCAAAGTTGTCCATTTTAAAATGTTTATACTGCTCATAGGTATTGAGTTCCGTCAAGTCTGGGATGATCCGACATCCTCCATCCCTTTTCCGCTTGGTGAATCTATTGGATACAAATTGGTGTGATTCCTGTTGTGACCTCTGAATCACCCCTTTTGTATGCAAAGCCTCGAATCTTTCCTGTTGTGAGAACACATATGTGCGGTTTGGTAAATTGTGTGTGGGTGGTGATGAATCAAGAAGGAACTCTATTTTGAACCCTTGTAAGCTACGCAGTATAAACGGGTTTGCTGTGATCCAATTCCATTCATTCAAGAAATGTCGCAATCTCCCCCCAACTTGTGAGTGAGTGATGTGTAAGGTGTTCCACAACGAACTAGGTTCTCCTAGCTTAGACGTTACTGGCGGTGTGACCTGACATCCGTCCTCGTGGCTTGTGAAGAAGGGCTGATGGCAGGTGCCCCCGTGTATCCGAGCCGTGGGCTGGCTGGGGCCTACCCCCAAAAACAACCTCGGTGCTTCCAGGTCAAGTCTTCCTCCTGTCCCTAGGCTGGTTTTGCCTGGTGTTAAAGGAGGCATAGGGGTGTGCCCGGTGTGATGAGCCCCTGGGTATTGTTTGGGCTCGGCTCATGAAGCGAATGGTCTTGGCCTCATCATCCAGCTCGCGGCCCTGCTTTGGCAGGTCTGCCCCAAATAGATAATTACCCGGCTGGACGTTGCTGGCTTTGAACAGCACGGCAAATTTAGGATTGAGTGCCGGCCGAATTGTGTTTTTAAGCAGACAATTTATTTTGAAATAGGAGTTACAGAGAAGCCCCACAGCGTCCTGCTGTGTCTCGATCAGCAGCCCCCCATCTACGGACCTCGCAAAGGCCGTTATGCCTGAGGCTAACAATTTTTAAAAAATTTGTTGCTTGACTTCCTGGGCTCTTACACCCGCTCCAATATGACCCCAGATGGAGTGGTTGATGGCCGGCACATTGAGGGAGGCACAGTTGGCAGGAGTATGATGTCTGTTGGAGGTCTCCTCCACAGCCAGGTCTTTGAGCTGATGAGATGCCAGGTAATCTATTGTAGTGGCCAGCTCTTCGTCCAGGGGTGCTCCTGTTGGTGTTGGGATGGCAAATTTGGATGCCAGAAGAGGCACTTCGGCCCCATGCCCCCAGGAGTGTTCTCCCGATGTGCCTCCCTGCTCTGAGTCAGGATAATACTGACTCTGTGTACTCCCCTCTCCAGAGAGGGAGACACTTTGCAGCACCGGTGCTGCTGGCAAGGGCTCCCGTGGAGACCCGAGCTGATACTGCTCCCTCCTCTGGAGGATATCGGTCTGGAGCCACCTCTCCAATAGGTGCTCCATCTGGGAATGTCGCCCGTAGATGCTTCCCAGTGAAGGAGGGGATGCCTCCGGCCCAGACTCATCTAAGTCTACGGGCCTGGCAGACTTGTGAGTGGCCTTACGCTCCAGTGGGACTGCCACGGTGCTCTCCTCAGGCACCAAGTCTGCTGCCGCTGGTTCCACCGCCAGCGGCCTGGAAGGTGATTCGGACAGTCGCCCGCTACACGCACCTTCTGTAGCCGGCTTCCCCGCAGACCATCTCCTCAGCTTCGACATGGTCGGGTTCTACTTGCTAGAAAAACAAGAAATAACGAACCCGCCAACACGACCTCAGAGTAGTTTTGGAAAACACTTACCTGGGTTTTTAAAACTTACCGCTGGATGGACGCGATGCACCTGCCAGTCAGTCGTTGGCGCATGCTTCAGACGTAATGACGCGCAAGCGGACTGACGGCCATCTTCACGTAGTCACACACGTGACTCTGAAGTAAAATGAGGTTTTAAGAATGATTGATTATTGAAAGATGCAGCATGGAGACAGGCCATTCGGCCAGCAAGTCCATGCAGATCATTGATCACCTATTCACGCTAGTTCAATGTTATCTCACATTCTCATCCACTCCCTACACAACACTTGGGCAACGTAATTGGCAAGTTTATGAGAGTTTGAAAAAATGACATGTTGAAGACCTCCTTCGGATATCTCCTGCGACCTCCCTTTAACTATGATGAAGACTATCTATGACTACCCTCAAATTCCCGGGATGGTGGGGCTGTCATATGCTGACAGAATGGAGCAGCTGGGCCTGTACACTCTGGAGTTTAGAAGGATGAAAGGGGATCTCATTATAACATATAAGAATGTTAAGGGTTTGGACACGCTGGAGGCAGGAAACATGTTCCCGATGTTGGGGGACTCCAGAAACAGCGACCACAGTTTAAGAATAAGGAGTAAGCCATTTAGAACGGAGACGAGGAAAAAATTTTTCTCACAGAGAGTGGTGAGTGTGTGAAATTCTCTGCCTCAGAGGGCGGTGGAGGCCGGTTCCCTGGATGTTTTCAAGAGAGAGCTAGATGAGTCTTTTAAAAATAGTGGAGTCAGGGGATATGGGGAGAAGGCAGGAACAGGGTACTGATTGGGGATGATCAGCCATGATCACATTGAATGCCGGTGTTGAGTCAAAGGGTTGAATGGCCTCCTCCTGCACCTGTTGTCTATTGTCTACCCTTGATTACCTATGGCTAACATGTCGACCTACTACAGCCAACTATGACTAAACCTATGAGAAAAAAGATTATCAATTTTTTTCCATGGCGGCCTTTTTTTACCGGCGGACATTTTTTAACATATTGAAAAAAATGCCGCGACCTAGCTGAGGCCTCGAGTACACGGAGACCACTCTCGAGCATGAAGGAGAGTTACGAAGACCTCCTACCACCTCGTGTCGACCATGCTGCGAGTATGAGTCGAGGGCAAACTTGCCACAACTCGCGGATTAGGTTGCCCAAGAGGGACAGGCCCTTTGGAGAAGCCAGTTAACCCACAAACCCGCACGTCTTCGGGATGTGGGAGAAAGCTGGAGCACCTGGAGGAAACCCACACGGGCACAGGGAAAATGGGCATACTTGTGTGTAGACTGGGCAATGTTCAGGGACTCGGCAACGGAGCTGAACAAATACGCCACAGTCGTTACAGACTTCATAACGAAATGTGTGCAGGACTGCATCCCAACAAAAACTTTCCAAGTGTTTCCCAATCAGAAATCTTGGATGAACTATGAGATCCATACTCTTCTGAAGACCAGACACAGGGCATTCATGTCTGATGATACAGTGGTCTACAAGAAGTCCAGATACGACATTGGTAAGGCCATCAAAAAGCCCAAAAGGGACTTCTGCTCCAAACAGGAGGATGAGACAGATGTTCGGCAGCTGTGGCGGGGCTTGAATGCAATCACCTCCTACAAGGTGAGATCAGAAGGCAGCTCAAATGTCGGCGAAACATCACTCCCTGACGAGCTCAATGCGTTTTATGCACGCTTTGATAGGGAGAACACTGATGTGCCTTCTCGAGCCCCCATTCGCTGTGATGGTATTTCAGACACAGTCACAGAGGCTGATGTCAAAAAATCATTCAGAGGGGTGAACCCTCGAAAAGCGTCTGGACCTGATGGTATACCCGGTCATGTTCTAAAAACCTGTGCTGACCAACTGGCTGGAGTGTTTACGGACATTATCAACCTCTCACTTCTGAGCTCTGAGGATCCCACCTGCTTTAAAATGGCATCAATTGCACCGGTGCCCAAGAAGAGCAAGGTGACGTGCCTCAATGACTATCGACCACTGGCACTAACGTCTGTGGTGATGAAGTGCTTTGAGAGGTTGATGGAGCAAATCAACTCCTACCTCGACAAAAACCTGGACCCTCTGCAGCTCGTTTACCGCCACAACAGATCAACGATGGATGAGAACTCGCTGGCTCTCCACTCCGCTCTGGACCACTTGGACAACAAAAACTCATATGTCAGGCTGTTATTCATTGATTACAGCTCGGCATTTAATACAATCATCCCATCGAAGCTGGTTACCAAACTTGCAGAACTGGGTCTCTGCGCATCCCTCTGCAATTGGATCTTCGACTTCCTCATTCTCAGACCTCAGACTGTTCGTATTGGTGGAAATGTGTCAGACTCGATAACAATCAGCACGGGAGCACCTCAAGGCTGCATGCTTAGCCCCCTGCTGTACTCACTCTATACTCATGACTGCGTAGCCAGCCATAGTGTGAACTCCATCATCAAGTTCGCTCAAGATACCACTGTTGTGGGACGTATCACTGATGGGGACGAGTCAGAATACAGAAGTGAGATTGACCGACTGACCAAATGGTGCCAGCACAATAACCTGGCCTTCAACACCAGCAAAACCAAGGAACAGATTGTGGACTTTGGAAGGGGTAGGATGGGAACCCACAGTCCCATTCATATCAACGGGTCGATGGTTGAAAGGGTCAAGAGCTTCAAATTCCTGGGCGTGCACATCTCTGAAGACCTATCCTGGTCCGAGAACACTGATGCACTCATAAAGAAAGCGCATTAGTGCCTCTACTTCCTGAGAAGATTACGGAGAGTCGGTGTATCAAGGAGGACTCTCTCTAACTTCTGCTGGTGCACAGTAGAGAGCATGCTGACTGGTTGCATCATGGCTTGCTTTGGAAACTTGAGCGCCTTGGAGCTGAAAAGAATACAAAAAGTAGTAAACACTGCCCAATCCATCATCAGCTCTGACCTCCATTCCATCGAGGGGATCGATCACAGTCACTGCCACAAAAAGTCTGGCAGCATCATCAAGGACCCACACCATTCGGGCCATACACTCATCTCCCCACTACTTTCAGGTAGAAGGCACAGGAGCCTAAAGACTGCAACGACCAGGTTCAGGAATAGCTGCTTCCCCACAGCCATCAGGCTATTAAACTCGGCTCGGACAAAACACTGAACATTAATAGCCCATTATCTGTTTATTTGCACTTTATCAGTTTATTTATTCATGTGTGTGTATATTTATACAATGGTATATGGACACGATGATCTGTGCTGTATTCGTGCCTACTATGCTCTGTTGTGCTGAAGCAAAGCAAGAATTTCATTGTCCTCTCTGGGGCACATGACAATACACTCACTTGAACTCTTGATGTGCATACTTGACAGGGGTACAAGGATGCGAACAGTGGAACCAAAGATTGCTATAGGATCTTTGAGTGGAACTAGAAGGCTGACTAGGGTGGGGGATGGGGTGAGATAGGGGAGGGATAGGAATGGAGGAGTTACTGGAAATTAGAGACATCGCCGGTTCATACTGCTGGGTTGCAAGCTGCCCTATTAAATCTTTCCCCCTTCACCGGAAAGCTATGCCCTCTGGTCCTCGCTTCACCTATTCTGGGCAACAGACTGTGTGCTTCTCTCTGAATTATTTCCCTCATGATTTTATACAAGGAGGAACTGCGGCTGCCGGTTTACAGCGAAGATCGACACAAAATGTACTGAACACAGATTGCTGTGGAAACCGTTTGCACCCGCGACTTGTTCAGATGGAGAGCCGTACGGAATTAAACACCTCCCCCTCGCAGACCCGCTTCTCGACAAGAACTGTCGCCTCCTGCAATGTCGACTTGAAGCCGGACAGAGGAGACGTTTCGCTTCACCTCTGCGATTGTTGGCCCCGATGCAGTTCTGTTTGATTTAGTTTTTAGTTTAGTCGTACAGCGCGGAAACAGGCCTTTCGGCCCATCGAGTCCGCACCGACCAGCGATGCCCAGCACACTGACATTATCCTACACACACTAGAGACAATTTTACATTCATACCAATTTTAAACCGAAGATCTCGGAGAAAACCCTCGCCGGTCACGGTGAGAACGTACAAACTCCGTACAGTCAGCACCCGAGGTCGGGATCGAACCCGGGGCTCTAGCGCTGCAAGCGCTGAAAGGCAGTAACTCCACCACTGCGCCTCTGTTTTTGTGACTGGTACCCGCTTTCGCTGAAGCGCCGCTAGACACCTTCGAAAGGGTGATGTCGGAGCGTCGCACGCCGCGGCGAAGGACTCGCAGAGAAAATGATTTCTCCAGCATTTTCATCCTCGTTGCCACTTGGACTTGTCTCTCGGGTAAGTGGGTGAGAATGTTTTATTTGTCTTTGTTCCCTCCACATCGGAATCCTCCACAGTGTATCAAATCACGAGAGGAATAGATCGGGGAGTAGGGGAATCGAGGACCAGGGGACACCGATTTAAGGTGACGGGGGAAAGATTTAACAGGTGTCTGAGGGGTAACGGTTTCGCACAAAGGGTAGTAGGTGAATGGAACAAGCTGCCAGAGGAGGTAGTTGAGGCTGGGACTATATCCAACGTTTAAGAAACAGTAAAAGACAGGAACATGGATAGAACAGGTTTGGAGGGATATGGACCAAACGCGAGCAGGTGGGACTAGTGTAGCTGGGGCAAGTTGGCCATGTGTGCAAGTTGGACTGAAGTGCCTGTTTCCACACTGTATCACTCTATGACTAAGTTGTTACTGCACAAAGAGATTACCAACAGGTCGGGTTTGTGTTAGGGGAACGTTTGGTTGAGATTAATTCAAGATTAATTGTATATTAATTCAAGTCTGCAGTAAATTGTAAATTTATCCCGAGTGTGTGTCGGCTGGTTGGCGTGGACTCGTTTGGCTGAAGGGCCTGTTTCCACGTTGTATCACTCTGTGACTCCATGCTTCTCTGGATTTTGCCTGACGGCTGAGTCACTCCGGCACTTTGTGTTTCGAACAAGATTATATATAACAGTGGTCTTTCCTCGGCCCACCTATGCCACCCTGCGAGGCGCTGCTTAGTCTGTTAGTGTAGCTGGACAATGTTGGCCGTTGTGGGCAAGTTGGGCTAAAGGGCCTGTTGTTTTTCCTGATGTTGGGGGAATCCAGATCCAGGGGTCACAGTTTAAGAATAAGCTCTACACCATTTAGGACTGAGATAAGGAAAAACATGTTCACCCAGAGAGTTGTGAATTTGTGGAATTCCCTGCCACAGAAGGCAGTGGAGGCCAATTCACTGGATGTTTTCAAGAGAGAGTTAGATTGAGCTCTTAGGGCTAATGGAATCAAGTGCTTTGGGGATAAACCAGGAACGGGATATTGATTTTGGATGATCAGCCATGATCATATTGTGTATCGGTTCTGGCTCGAAGGGTCGAATGCCTACTCCTGCCCTATTTTCATTGTTTCTACGTATCTATCTTTCTACACAGAGGATGGTGGCCCTGCCGGGGGTGGTGGTGGAGACAGATACGATAGTGGTGTCTTGGAGGCTTTTAGATAAACACATGAATATGCTGGGAATAGGGGGATATGTATCATGTGCACACAGAGATGAGTTAAGATTTAAGAGTTAAGCATTGCGTTCTTCATGGACATTGTGGGTCAGATGTTTCAATGGTTCAACGGTCTTTATTTCTCACATAAGCTCACAAGTGATAGGAGCAGAATTAGACCTTTTGTCCCATCAAGTCTACTCCACCATTCAATCATGGCTGATCTATCTCTCCCTCTCAACCCCATTCCCCTGCTTTCTCTCCACAAATCCAGACACTCGAGGTACAGTGAAATTCATTTTTGTGTACAGTTCAGTACAAGTATCACTATACATAAGCACGTAGATACATCTTAGATCAGCATCTCAGCTACAGTACAAGTGTGTTGCAGTAGTACAGTGAGGCAAGGTACAGAGTTGCCAGTTTGGGGCCATTTTCAAATCCCAGTTGTTGTAAGAGCAGTGATCTTGACCTGATCATGAACGTCTGTTGTCCTGCTGGCATTGCAGGGTTGGCCTGGCCAAGCGTAGCCGTGGTGTCCTCCGTCACTGCTCCACCACTGTAGGACACATGCGGTCGACGTGCTTGGCCTCGTGGAGCGGCGCACAGTCCAGCCGAGCCCCAGGCTGCTGCAGGGCCTCCAGCGGCCCACTCCCCCGTTGAGGCCGTGCATCCCCTCTTCCTTCTTCCCCAGGGCTATCAAACTGTATAAATCCTTCCCCTTCTGTTGTGGGGTAGACTGACTCCACAATCTTTCAACATCTCCAATCCTTTCCACTCATCACTTTCATTTCATGTTTCATGTATTTTGTGTTTCTGACTGTTGGCAGATCAATTTACCTCCTGGAACAAACAAAGCTCTATTATATTGTTTCATTCCTGGTCCGAGGCGCGGATGCTCTGTCCGTGGCAGGCAGGTCGATGGGACTGTTCCTGCTCTGCACTGAGCAAAACACCAAGTGCTGGGGAAACTCAGATGGTCAGTCGGCATCTGTGGAGAGAATGGACAGACGGCGTTTCAGGTCGAGACTGTTCTTCAGGCTGATACTGCCAGACACACTGAATTCCTCCAGCACTTTGCGTGTTTCATTCAGTTTCCAGCACCTGCAATTTCATGCGTCTCCTCTACTGTTCTGTTTTATTTTCCAAAATACTAACTGCTGAAAAGAACGCCATTTCCCTCCACAGATCTGCCCGACCCAGTAAATTGTCACCAGTGTGTAGGAGAGAGCTAGTGTACAGGGATCTCTGGTCGGTGCATACTCATTGGGCTGAAGGGCCTGTTTCTGCATTGAATCACTAAATTAAATTAAACAGCACTTCATGTCACTGATACAAATGTTTGAATCACACCAGCTTTTTCTTTGTGGGAACCTCATCTGTGCAAAGTGGCTGCTTTACTCTTTACGTGTGTACAAGTCATGGTACGTGACAAGGCCTATTGAGAAAGCAGTTAATAAGGTACACGCAATCATGAGTTTTATTCATAGAACACTAGCGCTTAGAAGTAGAGAAGTCACACTGAACTATTTGTGAAACACCAGTTTAACCTCAAACTGGAGATATATTCAATTCTCATCGACCATTTTAGAAAGGGTGTGAACGCGATAGAGATGACCCAGAAACATTTACAGATACAGGATGGATAAGAAAGGTTTAGAGGGATATGGGACAACATACATACAGGTGTGTAATACTAGTGTAGATGGGGCATTTTGGTTGGCAAGGGCAGGTTCGGCTGAGGGGCCTGTTTCCATCCTGCATGACTCTATGACCCAGTACAGCATGGAAAAAGGCCCTTCAGCCCACCAAGCCCACGCTGACCATTGATCACCCATGCACACTAGTTCCGTGTTATTCATAGAAACATAGAAAATAGGTGCAGGACTAGGCCATTTGACCCTTCGAGCCAGCATCGCCATTCAATATAATCACTGCTGATCATGCAGAATCAGTACCCTATTCCTGCTTTCTACCCATATCCCTTGATTCTGTCTGTCCTAAGAGCTAACTCTTTCTTGAAAACATCCACTTGTCATGCACTCCCTACACATTAGTAGTAATGTACAGAGACCAAATAACCTACAAGCCCACATGAGATAACATCTACCTCATTGGAGGCCCTCAAACTATCTATGATCAGACTTTACTGGACTTCATCTTGCACTAAATGTATTTCCTTTATCTTGTATCTCTACACCATGGATGACTTGATTGTAACCATGTATTGTCTTTCCACTGACTGGTTAGCACACAACAAAAGCTTTTCATTGTACCTCAGCGTACTGCCAATAAACTATACTAACACTTGGAGAATATGAACGAGAATGAGAGAACGGTTATGAAGAGGGATTAGAGGGGCTGGGCAGCTTTTATTTTGCAAGGGAGGTTGATTTGATGATAAATATATAAGATAATGAAAGGTCTAGATGTAGGAAGCTGTTTTCTTCAAAGAGCGATCGAGGATTGGAAGTCATGTGTGTGAAATAAAGGGGAAGAGTGACAGTCATAGTTATATAGCACGGAATCAGATCCTTCAGCTCCACTCGCCTATATTAACCACGTTGCCTCACCAGTTATTCCCATTTGCTTCATGTCCTTCCAAACCTTTCCCGTCCATTTTGAGCAACATGAGGTGAAACTGAGTCTGAAGAAGGGTCTCGACCCGAAACGTCGCCTATCTCCTTCACTCCTTAGATGCTGCTGCACCCGCTGAGTTTCTCCAGCTTTTTGTGTAACCCTCGATTCTCCAGCATCTGCAGTTCCTTCTTTAACAACATGAGGTGAAACTTGCAGGAAGGAACTACAGATACTGGTCTGCACCGAAGACAGACACAAAATGCTGGAGTAACTCAGCGGGACAGGCAGAATCTCTGGGTAGAATCATTTTTTTGTTTAATAAAGCACAAATTTGAGATCTGGAACACACTGTTGTCAGGGGTTGTGGGGGTAGGTTCCATTGTGATTCCCAAGAGGGAAGTGGAGAAATACGGCAATAAAAATAATTACAAAAGTATGGAGAATGTTGTGTGGAACCAGCGAGTTATTCTGTGAAGAGCCAGCAAGATCTGGAAGGCTGAATGGTTTTCTGTGCTACTTTCACTCTTGTGAGTTGCCTCTTTTTTTAAATATATGTTTATTTATTAGAGGTAAATACATCAGTGTATATCTCGTATATATTATAACAATCATTGTACCCCTTAATTTTAAGGCTTTTATAGAAAAGGAATAGAAACAGAGAAAGTGAAAAGAGTTGCGAGAGTGAAAAAGCGTGCCAAAGGAAAAGAAGAAAAAGAAAAAGAGCCCTTGGTCAAAGATTTAGAGGAAGGAGATTAAAAGGTAGACCCTAGAAAAGAAAAAAAAACAGAGAGAAAGAGGCAAAAAGGAAAGGCCAGTTACCATATTATAAACATCACGCTAAAGGAATTTACCAACTCGATAGTTTTTCATCCCCCTTTGCTAAGACCAGACACCGGTACCTTTTTGAGGTACTCTTGCACCCTATCCTTGTAGCAAATCTATAAATGCAGACCACGTCTGATAGAAACAATCTGATTTTCCTGCCAGGCGGAGTCTCATATCTTCCAGATGTAGTGTTTCAAACATAGTTGAAATCCACATATTTACTGTTGGTGTAGGGGCATTTTTCCAGAATTTTAAGATGAGCCTTTTTCCTATTATTAAGCCATATTCAAATAGATTCTTTTGAAACACGGGGTGTGTTGCCTCTTCAATGGTTCAATGGTGCTTTATTGTTACATGTGCAAATTGCACAGTGAAATTCATCTGCAATACAGTTCAGTAAAGTATGGCCATACCATAGCACAATCCCCCGATTAGCAAAGTGTACAGTAGTCCGCTGAGCCGGTGTTATCTTTGAAGTGTGCTCGTTTGGTCTCTCCCTCTCTCTCCCTCTATCCCTCTCCCTCCCTCCCTCTCTCTCTCTCTCTCCCCTCGCTCGCTCTCCACCCCCCCCCCCCCCCCCCGCTCGCTCTCTCCCTCCCTCTAATCACCACCATTAGCTCCGAATTACAGATTCATATTTTTATTATTGCATTATTAATGTTGGTATTATTGTTCAGTGTATGTATATATGCACATACTCACAAACACGCATATATATATACAATGGCCTGTTTCATTTATCATCCTTACTTTTTTAAAATATCTTTCATTCATTGTTCTTTGTCTCTCTACATCAATGTATATATTTCTTGCTTCCCTTATCCCGAACCAGCCTGAAGAAGGGTCTCGACCCGAAACGTCACCCGTTCCTTCTCTCCAGAGATGCTGCCTGTCCCGCTGAGTTACTCCAGCTCTTTGACTGTATCTTTGATCTATATATACATGTGTGTTTCTGAGTATGTGCATATTTACACGCACTTAACTTGTTTTCTCTCTGGCGTTGACATGTCCCAGATAGAACGTTGTTCTATCTGGGACATGTGATAATCAAACACTCACGACTCATCCTCCTGCACGCCAAGGAAATAGTCCTAGCCTGTTCAACGTCTCCCTGTAGCTCAGACCTTGGGTGCAGGCAACATTCTCGTAAATCTTCGCTGCACCTTTTTCCAATTTTCATCAGATGTGGGATTCCCGCCACCTCGCGTCGCTGGCCTGGACGTGTGGGATTGGCGTAAAGAAGCGAGGTTACTGTGCGATGGACTACATCAACCCTATTCTCTCTCCCCCCCCCCCCCCCCCCCCCAGTATAGGCAAGGACAGAGCAGCTGTGTTATCCTTGGAAATTAAAAAAACAATTTCAAAATGCAATAGCAATGAACTATGAACACGTAAAGACAAAATGCTGGAGTAACTCAGCGGGACAAGCAGCATCTTTGGAGACAAGGAATGGGTGACGTTTCGGGTCGGGACTCTGAAGAAGGGTCTCTACCCGAAACGTCACACACTCCTTCTCTCCAGAGATGTTGCCCGCCCCGCTTAGTTACTCCAACTTTTTGTGTCTATCTGCGGTTTAAACCAGCACCTGCAGTTCCTTCTTGCACAAAAACACACCTGTGTTTGCGGTAGGTGTCGTATTTTCCTCTGGATTTTTTTACTGTGATATTGTTTTGAATGGCGCTGCGTTAGAGTTGCTGCCTAACAGCGCTTGCAGCGCCGGAGACCAGGGTTCGATCCTGAACTCGGGCGCTGTTTGTTACGGAGTTTGTTCCGTTACCTGCGTGGGTTTTCTCCGAGATCTTCAGTTTCCTCCCACACTCCCAAGACGTGCAGGTTTGAAGGTCAATTGGCTTAGTATAAATGTAAATTGTCCCAATTGTGTGGAGGATAGTGTGTGGGGATCGCTGGTCGGTGCGGACCCGGTGGGCCGAAGAGCCTGTTTCCACGCTGTATCTCTAAACTGAACTAAATGAACACTAATTGTAGTGTGGTGATGACAACCGCAGGGGACAACTGCCGCTTAAAATGGGTAGCTCTGGCTTTGGGAGTAGCTCTGGCTGTAGAGAAAACAGGGGGTTGGAGGGACTGGGGGTTGGGACGGTATAGAAGGAGCGGTGAGAGAGGGATGGTGTAGATTAGAAGGAGCGGCGACTGGGGCAGCGAAGAGAGCGCGGACTGTCTGTGGAAATCAAATATATGTGATCTTTGGTGGAAATAAAGGATCAGTGTCAAGTCAAGTCACTTTTATTTCTATAGCACATTTTAAAAAAAACTCTCGTTGACCAAAGTGCTTTACATTGGTGGAGGTACTAACGTTATGCAACAGTATAACCTTTTTCGGGTGCCCGACAGGAGTCTCGCTGCGGCATTTTGGACCAGTTACAGGCGGGACAGGGAAGCTTGGCTGATGCCAGTGTAAAGGGAGTTGCAGTAATCGAGGCGGGAGGAGATAAATGTGTGGATGATCTTTTCGAGGTCATCAAACTGGAGGAATTGTTTTATTTTAGCTATCGGCCGGAAGTCTAAGATTGGATCTAAGAAATCTAAGACAAAAAGCTGGAGTAACTCGGCGGGTCAGGCAGCATCACTGGAGAGAAGGAATGGGTGATGATTCGGGTCGGGACCCTTCTTCAGGCTGGTTAAGGATAAGGGAAACGAAAGATATAGACGGTGATGTGGAGAGATAAAGAACAATGAATGAAAGATACGCAAAAAAAGTAACGATGATAAAGGAAACAGGCCATTGTTAGCTGTTTGTAGGGTGAAAACGAGAAGCTAGTGTGACTTGGGTGGGGGAGGGATGAAGGGAGCCGGGATGCCGGGGCTACCTGAAGTGAGAGAAATCAATATTCATACCATTGGGTTATAAACTGCCCAAGCGAAATATGAGATGCCGGTCTTCCAATTTGCGTTCAGCCTCACTCTGTGAAATCTAATCCCCACTGGCGCCTCTTAAACAAAGCCGAAGTCTATCCCCGTGGGGCGAAGATTCCAGTGTGTCCCAGCCTTTTGTGTATTGGTTCTGCTCTTCGAAACCACTGTGATCCGAAGAGCGCCTTCGTGACCACGGGGAACATTTCACAGCCGGTAACGCGCCAGTAGGGAGCCGGTAATATTGAGTTAAAGCCTATTCCCCCAGTGTGTTTGTTGTTGTAGCGAGTGTCCACACTCTAGCCTTTCCCCCGCACCTTCCCCTCTCTCACCCCCCCCCCCCACAACTGTACACTCCCCTCTTTTCCTTCCCTCACCCTCTCATCTTCCCCACCCTTCCCACTATTCCCTCCTTCCCCATCCCCCAGCCCTCTTCTAACACCGTCCACTCCCCGCTCTCGCACCCTCACTGCCTCTCCCCACCATCCTGCCCATACCCTCTCCACATCCACCCACTCCCTCCTGCTCCACACTCCCCCCCACCCTCACCCCCCACCCTCACCTCCCATTCCCCCTCACCACTCCCCCCACCCTCATCTCCCCCTTGTTGAGTCGCAGCCAGCCCCTCCTCACAGTTTTGTTAAAGAAGGAACTGCAGATGCTGGAGAATCGAGGGTACACAAAAAGCTGGAGAAACTCAGCGGGTGCAGCAGTATCTAAGGAGCGAAGGAGATAGGCTGTCTCCTTCGCTTCTTAGATGCTGCTGCACCCGCTGAGTTTCTCCAGCTTTTTGTGTACCCTCCTCACAGTTGCTGCCTGACTTCACGGCCATACCGGCCCGCGGAGACGGTCTTGTCCCGGGATTGTAACCGAGACCCGTTGATCCTTTATCTGTTGTGTTGCAGCCTCGGGAAGCAGAGTCTCCGTGAGCGTCCGTGAGAGAGAAGTGAACGGGACCGTCGGCCTTTCGGCCCTTCTCGCCAGCTGCTACTCCACACCCGACCCCTGCTCCCAGCTAACATTAGAGTGGCGTTTACACCCCAACACAACTGCGTTTGTGAGACTGATCCGATCAAACTGCTCTCCGCTTGTGAGTCTGAGCCGACCAGACTGCCCTCCACACCCTGACCGACCGGGTTGCAACTGTTCAGATCGCTGGGTGATCAGCCCTTCCCACAAGGGGCGAGTCCAACTCTACCCCGAGAATGGGTCCCTGTTACTGCGGGATTTACGGCGCAGTGATGGCGGAGTGTACGTGATATCGGTTTACAGCGGCGGGAACAACAGCGTGAAAGACAACGTGACATTAAGGGTCTACAACCACACTGAGACAGGTAGGAACCGGCGGAGCGTTCACACGCAGAGGGGGCAATTAAAGCATAAAGTCCAAATAGCAATGGGGTAACAAAGCGGGATAATTAAAGTGAGAATAACCCCCTTCCCTCCCATCGGCGCAGCGGTAGAGTTGCTGCCTCACCGCGCCAGTGACCCGGGTTCGATCCTCACTGCGGGCGCTGTCTGAATGGAGTTTGCACGTTCTCCCCGTGATCTGCGTGGGTTTTTTTCCGGGAGCCCCGGTTTCCTCCCACACTCCAAAGGCGTAAAAGGTTTGTAGGTTAATTGGCTTCGGTAAAATTGTGAATTGTCTCTGGTGTGTGTGGGATAGTGCGAGTGGTCGGCACGGATTCTGTGGGCCGAAGGGCCGTTTCCGCGCTGTATCTCTAAACTAAACTACCCCCGGCCTCCACTCCCCCCACGCTACCCCCGGTGCGCCTTCCCCCACCCCCTTCTCTCCTCCCCCCCCCCCCTCCCGGCGTCTCATCCCCTTTCCCCCTGTCCTGTCTTCCTCCCTCCCTCCCTCTCCCCCGCGTCCTCCCTCCCCTCTTCCCCCGGTGTCGGTTCTGTGACCAGCCCGATATTGGAGCCTAAGCCACTAAATATTGGGAGGGGGCGTAAAGCGGGGCTTGGGTTAGAACCCGCGAGCATTGTATCGTTGAAGATGGTCATGTTTCACCGCGTTGGGGGTTTCTAAGCCGAATTTCATTTCACATCGTCAACTGAACCGCATCACACAACCGCGCAGGTGCCAGGGAGATTTGCTTAGTAATGTCCCATCAGACGAGAATCAAGTCACGAGTGTTGAATTGTCACCTTCCCATAAGGGTCTCGACACGAAACGCCGCCCATTCCTTCTCTCCAGAGATGCTGCCTGTCCGGCAGAGGTACTCCAGCATTTTTATCTTCGGTTTAAATCAGCATCTGCTGGGAACGTGAAATTCTGACTTGCTACAGCCTAACAGCCGTGTAACAACAATAACAACAAATAAATATATAATCAAATGAATGATCTTTCATTGGGATTGTGTAGGAAGGAACTGCAGATGCAGAGCAACACCGAAGATAGACACAAAAGGTTTGCAAGAATTGTGTTCAGTTCTGGCACCATGTTATAGGAAAGATATTGTCAAGCTTGAAAGGTTCAGAGAAGATGTAGAGGATGTTGCCAGGACTAGAGGGGCTGAGCTATGGGGAGAGGTTGAGCAGGTTGGGTCTCTATTCCTTTGAGCGCAGGAGGATGAGGGGTGATCTTATAGAGGTGTATAAAATCATGAGCGGAATAGATTGGGTAGATTTACAGAACAGGTGAATCGAGGACAAGAGGACATAGGTTCAGGGTGAAGGGGAAAAGAGTTAATAGGAATCTGAGGGTGGTGGGTGTATGGAACAAACTGCCAGAGGACGTAGTTGAGGCTGGGACTATCCCAAAATTTAAGAAACAGTTAGACAGGTACATGGATAGGACAAGTTTGGAGGGATATGGACCAAGCGCAGGCAGGTGAGAATAGTTGGGACATGCTGGCTGGTGTGGGCAAGTTGGGTCGAACGGCGTGTTTTCACACTGTATCACTCTGTGACTAAGAATGATTCCAGGAATGAGTGAGTTAGCATATGATGAGCGTTTGACACCACTGGCTCTCTACTCGCTGCAGTTTAGAAAGTGGAAGGGGGGACCTCATTGAAAATTGCAGAATAATGAAAGGCAAAGATAAAGGGGATGTGGAAAGGATGTTTCCACTGGTGGGAGAGTCTAGGACCAGAGCTCATAGTGTCAAAATTAAAGGGGGCTCTGATAGAAAGGTGGTGAGGAGTCACTTCTTTACTCAGAGGGTAGTTAATCTGTGGAACTCATTGCCACGGAGGGCTGTGGAGGCCAAGGCACTGGATATTTTTAAGGCAGAGACAAATTATTGATTAGAACGGGTGTCAAGGGTTATGAGGAGAAGGCAGGAAAATGGGATTAGGAGGCAGAGATCAGACATGACAAAATGGTGGAGTAGACTCAATGGGCCGAATGGCCTAATTCTACTCCTACAGCTTGTGAACTGTGAACCTGCCAACAGTCATAAAAACACAAAATACATGAAACATGAAATTAAAGTGACGAGTGGAAAGGATTGGGGATGTGCAAAGATTGGGGGGGGGGGGGGGGGGGAGTCAGTCTCGGTCTACCCCATGACAGATGGGAGGAGGGGAGTTGCGCAGTTTAATCTGTAGTGGAAACATAGACCTGGTCCATGGGAGATCACGTATGCTGTGGTTCGTGTTGTGCAGTGCTCAAGAGCCTGGTTGCTGTTGGGTTGAATCCGTTTAGTTTAGTTTAGAGATACAGCATGCAAACAGGCCATTCGGCCCACCGGGTCCACGCTGACCAGCAATCCCCGCATATTAACACTATCCTACACATTTTTACATTTACCAAGCCAATTTACCTACATGCCAGTATGTCTTTGGAGTGTGCGAGGAAACCAAAGATCCCGGAGAAAACACACGCAGGTCACGGGGAGAACGTACAAACTCCGTACAGACAGCACCTGTAGTCCGGATTGAAGCCGGGTCTCTGGCACTGCAAGCACTGTAAGGCAGCAACTCTACCGCTTTGCTGGTGGTCACAGTTCTCATGCTGCGGGATGGGAGCGTGGCCAGGGTGGTGTGGGTCTCTGGTGATATTGGCTGCCTCATTGAGGCAGTGGTCCCTTCCGGTCTAGTTCATTGCAATAACCCATCTGTTTTATTACAGATAGTGTGACATCCACTTCCACGACTCCAACAAGTTCTGGGCGGAACAGGCTGATGGATATAGCTATACCCGCATCCCTTTTCCTTATCCTAATCATCATTGGCTTCTCCATACTGCTGACCAAAGCCCTCAGGGGTAAGTGACCCTTCCTGACTCAGTGAATGGCGGTCAGCATCTAGTGGCAGGTCACAAGTTTACTGACGTCATGGCCTCACATACCGAGAGAGAAGGGCAGGTTGCACCAGGACTGTGCAGGAAGGAACTGCAGACGCCGGTTTAGACCGAAGATAGACACAAAAAATGTGAGTAACTCAGTGGGTCAGGCAGCATCTCTGGAGAGAAGGAATTGGTGACGTTTCCGATCGAGACCCTTCTTCAGCCTGAGAGTCTGGTGCAAAGAATTTTCTTTTCAATGGTGTTCAAATTCAAAGTCGTGCAAAGCATACCTGATCTCCCGGGTGCAAAACACTTTAATTCCCCTTCCCATTCCCACAATGCCCTTTCTGTCTTAGGCCTCCTCCATTGTTCGAGTGAGGCTAAATGCAAATTGGAGGGACAGCATCTCATATTTTGCATGTGCAGCTTACACCCCAGGGGTATGAATATTGATTTTCCTGACTTCATGTAACCCCGGCATTCCCTCTCTCTGTATCCCTTCCCCACCCAAGTCACACCAGCTTTTCATTCTCATCTCGCTACACCTAACAATTACCTATTTCCGTTACCATTGTTACATTATTTTTATGCATATTTTTCATTCATTTGTTCTATATATCTCGTTCCCTTTCCTGTGACTTTCAGTCTGAAGAAGGGTCTCGACCCAAAACGTCACCTATTCCTTTTCTCCAGAGATGTTGCCTGTCCCGCTGAGTTACTCCAGCGTTTTGTGCATAAACAAGTTTTGTTGAAAGGAAAGACCCAACAGACAGAGAAAACTCAGCATAAATTCCAAAGCAAAATATCCTGGCAGCTAAATGCTTGCACATCTCATTCTCATCACGGCCCTAACACCGGGTGGCTGCAAAGTTTTTCACTTTAGTTTAGTTTAGCGATACAGCATAGAAACAGACCCTCCGGCCAAGAGCGTCCATGTCAATCATTGATTACCTCTTTATATAAAATCTCTTTATATTAAATAGACATAAAAAGCTGGAGTATCTCAGCAGGCCAGGCAGCATCTCTGGAGAGAAGCAATAGGTAACATTTTCCATCGAGACCCTCGAAACATCGCCTATTCCTTTTCTTCAGAGATGCTGCCTGACCCGCTAAGCTACTCCAGCATTTTGTAAATATCTTCGGTGTAAACCAGCATCTGCAGATGTTCTTTGGGGATCTGTAATAATAATATCTTTTATTGTTATTACACATAAGTGCAACGAGAAAGGAACTGTAGATGCTAGTTTACACCAAAGGTAGACACAAAAAGCTGGAGTAACTCAATGGGTCAACTAGCATCTCTGGAGAAAATGAATAGGTGACGTTTCGAGTCAAGACGTCTGAAGAAGGATGTCGACCCGAAACGTCACCTTTTCCATTTCTCCAGAGATGGATCTGACCCACTGAGTTACTCCATCTTTTATTGTGCCCATGTTCTCCAGGGATGTTAACTGACCCATTGAGTCACTCCAGAACTTTGTGTTTCTCAAAGATTGTTGATAATAGTGGATACATGGGAGTGATTTATAGACTGGAATCTAACTGAGGGGTAAAAGCAAGGAAATGCAGAAGCTGCCTAACCCGCTGAGTTACTCCACTTTTTTGTGTCTGTCTGTGGTTTAAACCAGCATCTACAGCCTCCCTAAACCTCTTGACACTCTCTATGTTATCCTATTTTCCATCAACTCACCATACACTAGGGACAATTGACAGAAGCTAATTAACCTAAATCCTGCACGTGTTTGGTAAGGAAACCCATGCAGTCAATAGACAATAGGTGCAGGAGGAGGCCATTCGGCCAGCCAGCACCGCCATTCAATGTGATCATGGCTGATCATCCACAATCAGTACCCCCATTCCTGCCTTCTCCCCATATCCCCTGACTCTGCTATCTTGAAGGGCCCTATCTAACTTTCTCTTGAAAGTATCCAGAGAACCGGCTTCCACCGCCCTCTGAGGCAGAGAATTCCACAGACTCACAACTCTCTGTGAGAAAAAGTGTTTCCTCATCTCCGTTCCAAATGGCTGACCCCTTATTCATAAACTGCGGACCCTGGTTCTGGACTCCACCAACATTGGGAACATGTTTCGTGCCTCTAGTGTGTCCAAACCCTGAATAATCTTATACGTTTCAATAAAAACCCCTCTCATCCATCTAAATTCCAGAGTATACAAGCCCAGCTGCTCCATTCTCTCAGCATATGACAGTCCCGCCATCCCAGGCATTAAGTCACAGGGAGAACATGCTAATTCCATAAATACAGCACCCGTAGTCAGGATCGAACCTGGATCTGTGGAGCTGTGAGGCAGCAACTCTACCAGCTGTGCCACTGTGCCTCCGCCCCCTTCTTCCTTGAACAGAAGCCAAACCAGCCCCCTCCCCTCCACCACCCTTCCCCTACCTAAATGAACTTGTGCTCATTTAAACAACTTCTCCTTTAACTCCACTCACTGCCTCCACATGAACGGTGTCACTGTGGGATCAACGTGCTCACAGTGAGGATGTGTGGAACTTTGACGCAAGGAACTGCAGATGCTGGTTAATACACAAAAGGACACAAAGTGCTGGAGCAACTCAGCAGCTCAGGTAGCGTCTCTGGAGAACATGGATAGGGCATTTTGGGTCGAGACTGAAGTCTGACAAAGGGTATTGACCCGACATGTCATCTGAACAGTCCGAATAAGAATCGTAACCCAAAATGTCACCTTTCTATATTCGCCAGAGATGCTGCCTGACCTGCTGAGTTACTCCAGCACTTTGTGTGAAATGTTGCTTGTTTCAAACCCATAAATAAAAGCGCTCCCCATTATCACGAGATATTAGATGACTATACTGCTTAGTTTAGCTGAGAGATACGCTCTTCAGCCCACCGAGCCCGCTACGACCAGCGATCCCCGCACACTAACACTATCCTAGACACACAAGGGGCAATGTTATAATGTTACCAAGCGAATTAGCCTACAAACCAGTACATCTTTGGAGTGTGGGGGGAAACCGAAGATCTCGGAGAAAATCCATGCAGGTTACGGGGAGAACGTACAAACTGCTTACAGACAGCGCCCGTATTCAGGATCGAACCTGCGTCTCTGGAGCTGTAAGGCAGCAACTCTACTGCCGTGTCACTGTGCCACATCTGGAGAATTTCACCATGTTTTGGCTGCCAATTGCCATATGGCTCACACTTTCACTTCATCCATCTCTGGCCATTTCATTTCTTTATCCACACCTGGGGCTAAATTAGTGATCAATATCCACGATAAACCTAGAATAAATAAGCTAGAGTAAAGTCTATATGTGCAACATATTAATCCAGTATTAATGTATGGTGTTTAGTTTTTGTTCAGTTTAGAGATACAGCACGGAAACAGGCTCATCGGCCCACCGATCAGCGATCCCCACATGTTCCCACTATCCTACACACACTAGGGACAATTTACATTCATACCAAGCCAATTAACCTACAAGCCTGTCCATCTTTGGAGTCTGGGAGGAAACCAAAGATCTTGGAGCAAACCCATGCAGGTCACGGGGCGAACGAACAAATTCCATACAGACAGCACCCGCAGTCAGGATCGAACCCAGGTCTCTGGCGCTGTAGGGCAGCAGCTCTACCGCTGCACCACCATGCCACCCTGCTTCCATTATTTAATGACTACAAATTGGTAAGACTCTGGATAATGCATAATTAGAAATCCTGTTGCTATCTCATTGTTTTATGTCAGATTATTATCGGGGAAAGTCGGACGCCACGGAAGGATTTGTTGCGTTTAGCAGAGTTTCACGGCAAGACTTGAACAAGGTAAGTGGGCAGTGGGTTAGAGGGAGGAGAAATCATTCGCAAAATAAAATCTGCTTCATCCATTGTGTCAAATGGCCCCTCTTCCTTGGCCAAAAATGTTAGCATCTGGAAGGTGAAGGTAGTGAGTGTGATTCTGGTTGTACACATTTGAGCAAAAGGTCAACTGTTGGAAGGTCTGAAGAAGGGACTTGACTTGAAACATAGTCACCTCTTCCTTTTCTCCAGAGATGCTGCCTGACCCGCTGAGTTGCTCCAGCATTCTGTGCCTAAGCTGCAGAAACTCAGCGTGTCAGGCAGTATCAGGAGAAGGAAATGGACAGCCGACATTTCGGGTTGGGACTTTCTTCTGGACTAAAAGGGTAGGGAGGGAAAAACCAGTAGGGAGTGGGGGGAGGAAAGAGGTGGCACCTGGTCAGTGAATCCAGGTTTAAAAGGGGACAGATTGCTGGATGTCGTTAAACTGGGTTAAAGAGGGATGGTGATAGCAATGATGGCTGGGACGTGAATGATGGAGGTGACCAGGGGTTGCAGATGATGGGATCAGATGGGAAGGGAAGGGATGGTGGTGGCTGGGACCAAAGAAGAGAAATGTGTAGGAAGGAACTGCAGATGCTGGTTTAAGCCGAAGATAGACACAAAACGCTGGAGTAACTCAGCGGGACAGGCAGCATTTCTGGATCGAAGGAATGGGGTTCTGAAGAAGGGTCTCATCCCAAATTGTCACCCATTACTCTCACCAAAGGAGAGAAGTTGGTTGGGCAGATGGCAATGAGGAGAAGGGGGAGGGGGGGGGGGGAGAACCTGATGGGACGAGAGTGTGGGTGGTGGGAAGGTGAGATGGTTGAGAAAGAAATTGCTTAATTCATTTAGTCAGGGAGGTGAATCTGGGGAACTCATTGCCACAGACGGTGTGGAGGCCAAGTCATTGGGCATATTTAAGGCAGAGATTGACAGATACATGATTAGTAATGGTGTCGAGGGTTATGGACGAGGGGGGACCTCATTGAAACTTACCAAAATTGGGAAAGGGCTGGATTGAGTGGACATGGAGAGAATGTTTCCATTTATGCGAGTCTCGGACCAGAGGTCACAGCCTCAGAATTAAAGTACTTTCCTTGAGGAAGGAGATGAGGAGGAAGTCCTTTAGTCAGAGGGTGATGAATCTGTGAAATTCATTGCCACAGAAGGCTGTGGAGGTAAGTCAGCAGATATTTTTAAGGCAGAGATAGATAGCCTCTTGATTAGTACGGGTTTCATAGATTATGGGGAGAAGGCAGGAGAATGGGGTTGAGAGGGTTATATAGATCAACCATGATTGAATGGCAGAATAGACATGATGGGCTGAATGGCCTAATTCTGCTCATATGATTTATGAATTATGAGTGAGGGTGGTGAGGGGGGGGCGTAAAGTTGTGGGACAGAAGAGTATGTGTGGATGATAGGGTGGATAGAGGAACAGAGGTGCTTCATGGGATGGGGAGCGGTCTGTCCTGTTTTAGAGCAGAGGGATCTAGGAGTGCAGGTACAAAGTTCCTTGAAAGTGGCTTCACAGCTCAATAAGGCGATCAGCAAGGCTTTTGGCACATTGGCCTTCATCAGTCAGAGTACAGAGTATAGAACTTGGAAGATAGACACAAAAAGCTGGCGTAACTCAGTGGGACAGGCAGCATCTCTGGTGGGAAGGAATGGGTGACATTTCGGGTTGAGACTTCTTCAGACGGATGACACACTCCTTGTAGACAATACCCACTGATTCAGACTGGTTCTGGTAAACCTCTTCTGCACCCTCTCCAAAGCCTCCACATTCTTTCTGTAAAAGGGGTGACCAGAACTGCACGCAATACTCCAAATGCAGATGAACCAATGTCCAATAAAGCCGCATTATGCAAATCTGCACTACCCAACACTTATACATAATGGCACGTGCAATGCAGGCAAGCATACCATACCCCTCCTTTACTAATTTGTCTACCTGTGTTGCCACGTTCAGGGAGCTGTGGAGCTGTGAGCTACTGAGATGCAGCACGTGACATTTCACAGGAATAAATTTCTTCCACTCATTCCTTATCTCCAGAGATGCTGCCTGTCCCGCTGAGTTACTCCAGCTTTTTGTGTCTATCTTTGGTTAAAACCAGCATCTGCAGTTCCTTCTTACACATAGAAGTTGGAAGGTTACGTTACAGCATTACAAGACATTGCTGAGGACACATTTGGAATGTTGTGTTCAGTTTTGGTCAACGTGTTATTGTGGCTGATCCCCACTAGGGGGCGCCGCACGAAGGCTGCCTCGCCAATGGTCTGTCTCGCCTTTTTCCTTCTTTGTGTTTTTAGTTTGTTGTAAAATGTATGTTTTAGTTTATCTTTAATTTTGTATTATGTGGGGGGAGGGGGGGGGGGGGGGGTTGGGAGAGGTGGGGAAAGCTTTTAATCTCTTTCCTTGAGCGAGATGTGACTTTTTCCGTGTCGTATCTCCATCCGCGCTGCGGCCAAACACCTTGGAGCTGTCGGCCTCTTGCTGGGACCTCGAAGCTCAAACCGCGGGATCCGGTGCACCGTAACAGCCATACCTGACTGCGAATGGTTCGATTTCAGTGAAGAAAGCTAATGGCATGTTGGCCTTTATAACAAGAGGAAGCGAATATAGGAGCAAAGAGGTCCTTCTGCAGTTCTACAGAGCCCTAGTGAGACCACACCTGGAGTATTGTGTGCAGTTTTGGTCCCCTAATTAGAGGAAGGACATTCTTGCTATTGAGGGAGTGCAGCGTAGATTTTCAAGGTTGGTTCCCGGGATGGCGGGACTGTCATATGCTGAGAGAATGGAACGGCTGGGCTTGTACACTCTGGAGTTTAGAAGGATGAGAGGAGATCTCATTGAAACATGTAAGATTGTTAAGGGTTTGAACCCACTAGAGGCAAGAAACATGTTCCCGATGTTGGGGGAGTCCAGAACTAGGGGCCACAGTTTAAGAATAAGGAGTAAGCCATTTAGAACTGAGATGAGGAAACATTTTTTCTCACAGAGAGTGGTAAGTCTGTGGAATTCTCTGCCTCAGAGGGCGGTGGAGGCAGGTTCTCTGGAAGCTTTCAAGAGAGAGCTAGATGGGGCTCTTAAAAATAGCGGAGTCAGGGGATATGGGGAGAAGGCAGGAACGGGGTACTGATTGGGGATTATCAGCCATGATCACATTGAATGGCGGTGCTGGCTCGAAGGCCAGAATGGCCGACTCCTGCACCTATTGTCTATTGTCTGTTGTCTATTATCTATTGATTTCCCTGACCTCGGGAGAAATGGAGGAAGGAAGATAAGACTTTATTGCCTTCCATCACAGTGGGGAATGTTGTGGAGCCGCTGTGGTGGATGTTTATGTCAAATTGTTATGCAGTTGTGTGTCCTGTTATTTTTTTTGGTATAACTGTATGACAAACCAAATCCCTTGTATGTTGCAAAACATACTTGGCTAATAAATTATGATTATGAATATGATTAAGCAGAAACAGGTAGAATGTAGCGGCCCCTAGTGGTGGCTTGGGCAAGTGCGGACCCTCATTATTGGTCGCCACCATCACATGACCGCGGGCTTTTTCTCGTCAGTCGACAGCGCTCCTCCCGGTAGCAGGAGCTATTATACAGTTGGCTGACCCGGCACGCGGTTTTCTGAGTACTCTAACTTGTTTGTTGTACAACGATAAAAATCGTTTCACACAATCTGCCGGTCTCGCTAAAAGGGAAGATTTCCATGGATGTTGCCAGGACGCATAGGCCTGAGCACTGGGGAGAGGTTGAGCAGGCTTGGACTTTATTCCTTGTATTGCAGCAGGGTGAGAGGCGATGTTAATGAGGTATATTAGGTAATGAGAGGATAAATGCACAGTCTTTTACCCAGATTTTGGAAATCATGAGCCAGACACAGGTTAAAGATGAAGGGGGAAAGATTTAATGGAACCTGAGGGACAAATTTCACACAAAGCGTGGTAGGTATATGGAATGAGCTGCCAAAGGAGGTAGATGAGGCAGGTACTATCACAGCGTTTAAAAAGCATTTGGATAGTTTAGTTTTGTTTTTAATTTAGAGATACAGCACAGAAACTGGCCCTTCGGTCCAACGAGACCTTACCGACCCACACATTAAAACTATCCTACACACACTAGGGCTAATTTTATATCTATAACAAGCCAATTATCCCAGAAAACTGTAAGTCTTTGGAGTGTGGGAGAAATCCGAAGATCTCCGAGAAACCCCACACAGGTCCCGGGGAGTATGTACAAACTCCGTAAAGACAAACACCCATAGTCAGGATTGAACCCGGGTCTCTGGCGCTAAAGGGCAGCAACTCTACCGCTGTGCCACCGTGCTGCCCCAAAGTTACCTCGATAGGATAGGTTCAGGAGCATTGGGGCCAGATGGAACAAGGGTAGATGGGGCATGCTGGTCGGCATGGGCTAGTTGGGCTGAAGGGACCATTTTCACACCATAGACAATAGGTGCAGGAGTAGGCCATTCGGCCCTTCGAGCCAGCACCACCATTCAATGTGATCATGGCTGATCATCCCCAATCAGTACCCCGTCCCTGCCTTCTCCCCATATCCCCTGACTCTGCAAATTTTAATCATTTGATCATGACTCTATGACTCCATGTGCAGGCAGTTGAAGCTAGTTTATTTTGGCTTCATGTTCAGCGTAGACACTGTGGGCTGAAGAGCCTGTTCCTGTGTTGTACTTTTCCATGTTCCACATTTCCTCTCAAAGAATCTGAAAACATAGTCTTCCTCCTTTAACCACTTGTTGCCCTGCTACATACTTTCTTGCATCAACTCGAATATTGCATCCCGTAAATTGTCCTCTCTCTGTTCCCCACAGGCCCCAGAATTAAATTCACATGTTGAGATCACATACTGCCTTCTCCAGCTTCCTAAGGCCAACAGCCCAGCAACAACAGATGACCAGGACGCAGGCATTGTCTACGCTGTTCCACATAAAGTGCAATGCAGGTGACGGGCCGGAACAGCAGCATTTTGTTGGGAGATTGGATCAGCTAACAGCGCCAACGGGAAGATGGACACATGGAGAAATGTCACAACACAGGCCTTTCATAAAAAGATGCAAAGTGCTGGAGTAACTCAGCGGGCCATGCCGCATATCTGGAGAACATGGATAAGTGACCTTTCGGGTCTCCAGAGATGAAAAGACAAATGGTTTGAGATAAGAATAGGAGAGTTTCAAATTGTGATGCCAGAGGACAAAATGTAAATGGGAATGGAGAAATGGGTGAGTGCATATAGGGTACAAGATAAAGGGGGTGGGGTGGGATGGAAGGAACAAAAGAGAGGGGAGTTGTTGGGTACCTGGCATTGAAAAAATCCATGTGTAGGAAGGAACTGCAGATGCTGGTTTAGACTGAAGATAGACACACAAAGCTGGTGTAACTCAGTGGGTCAGGCAGCATCTCTGCAGAAAAGGAATAGGTGACATTTCGGGTCAGAACGTTGCCTGATGAGCATCCAGAGATTCAGACTGACCCGCTGAGTTACACCAGCCTTTTGTGTCTATCTTCAGTAAAGAATTCAGTTCTTCACATGGCACGGTGGTGCAACGGTAGAATTGCTGCCTTATAGTGCCAGAGACCCGGGTTCGATCCTGACCACAGGTGCTCCCTACACTTCTGTGTGCAGTTTGTACATTCTCCCCAGATGTTCCCTACAGTTCTGTGTGCAGTTTGCACGTTCCCCCCATG
The DNA here is from genome assembly GCA_963514005.1 of Raja brachyura. The sequence continues at coordinate 24,592,715 of OY740805.1, read as the reverse complement.
ACCGCGTGGGTTTTCTCCGGGTGCTCCGGTTTCCTCCCACACTCCAAAGACGTGCAGGTTTGCAGGTTAATTGGCTTCAGTAAAATTGTAAATTGTCCCTAGAGTGTAGGATAGTGTTTGTGTGAGGGGATCACTGGTCAGTGTGGTCTTGGTGGGCCTGTTTCCGCGCTGTATCTTTAAACTAGACTAAACTAATTCAATACCTTGAGTAAAAGAGGGTTTTGACGTGAAACGGCATCCATTCCTTCTCCCAGAGATGCTGACTGTCCCGTTGAGTTACTCCAGAATTTTGTGTCTATCTTCAATGTTCATACCGTTGGGTTGTAGACTACCCAAGTGGAATATGACAGAGGATCTCTCCAAGGAGGCTGTGAATAAGGCTTGAAAGGGCAGCAAATGCTTGGCTGGTCAGGCAACATCTGTGGAGGGTGTAACAAAGGTGTCTGGTCTGGAGACAGATCAAACATATCCATCTTTAGTTCTTCTGTAAGCTATAACAACCGAGGAATGTGGTTGTGTGCAGGAAGGAATTGCAGACGCTAGTTTAAACTGAAGAGAGACACAAAATGCTGGAGAAACTGCTGGACAAGCAGCCTCTCTGGAGAGAAGTAATGGGATCTCTGAAAAGTATTCATCTCGGGACAAGCAGCATCTCTGGAGAGAAGCTCTAGGATCTTTGCTTTCGGGTCGAGTCCCTTCTTCAGACTGAGGGTCGGGAGAAAGGGAAATGAGAGATATAGACAATGATGTAGAGATAGTGAACAAATGGATGAAAGACGTGCAAAAAAAGTAACAATGATAAAGGAAACAGGCCATTGTTTGCTGTTTGCTTGGTGACAATGGAAAGGCTTTTGTGTTAAGTCAATGGAAAGGCAATGGGGAACAAGATGTTAATTTCCGAGTATGAAAATGGCCATAACTTATTTAATACTGGAGATATGAAAGTGAATTAGGTGTCAAGTCAAACTTCTTTTTATGCTTTATCTGATGGGATAAATTGCAGACTTGATTTTTAAAATTTAAAAATGTTGTAACATTGCGACATAAGGTTGTTGAGGCCAGTTCATTGGCTATATTTAAGAGGGAGTTAGATGTGGCCCTTGTGGCTAAAGGGATCAGGGGGTATGGAGAGAAGGCAGGTACAGGATACTGAGTTGGATGATCAGCCATGATCATATTGAATGGCGGTGCAGGCTCGAAGGGCTGAATGGCCTACTCCTGCACCTATTGTCTATGTTTCTATGTTTCTATCACAGAGGAAGGTATTTGCATACCTTTGACGGGAAGCTAGTGCGACTTGGGTGGGGGAGGGATAGAGAGAGAGAGAGGGAATGCCGGGGTTACTTGAAATTTGAAAAATCCATTGTCAGAGTGAGGCTAAATGCAAATTGGAGGAACAGCATCGCATATTTTGTTTGAGAAACGTTGGTGTAATGGATCTAGTGACAGAAACACTTCCCCTTCGCAGAGGAGGATGTGGCAACTAGAATGATCCGAATCTCTTTCCAATTCTAAGAAAGGGCCTCTGGTCAGTTCACACTCCTGTGAACTGTGATGCAGTCCGCAAGCAGAAGTGGTTTAATCAATCAGCTGCAGCAGATGTGGCTGTTGACAAGATCCTTGTTGTCTGCAGGTTCCTGATGAAAGTTTAGTTTATTATGGTACAGTCCGATATGATAGAACTTTATTTATCCCAGAAGGGAAATTGATCTGCCAACAGACGTACAAACACAGAAATATGAAACAAAGTGACGTGTGTAAAGGATTGGGGATGTGCAAATATTGGGGGGGGGGGGGGGGGGCGGGAAAGAGGGGAGTCAGTCTACCCCCCGGACAGAAGGGGAAGGAGTTGTACAGTTTGACAGCCACAGGGAAGAAGGATCTCCTGTGGCGTTCTGTGCTGCATCTTGGTGGTACCAGTCTGGTGGTGAAGGTGCTCCTCAGGTTGACCAGTGTGTCCTGGAGGGGGTGAGCTGCATTGTTCAGGATGTTCTGCAGTTTGAGGAACATCCTCCCCTCCAAGACCATCTCCCATGAATACTTTTCAGTACGGAGTCAGCCTTCCTGATGAGTTTGTTGATCCTATTGGCGTCCACAGCCTTCGCCTGCTGCCCCAGCACACGGCAGCGAAGAAGATGGCACTGGCCACCACAAGTGACTGGTAGAACATCTGCAGCATTTTACTGCGGACGTTGAAGGAGCGGAGCCTTCTCAAAAAGTACAGCCGGCTCTGTCCCTTCTTGTACAGAGCCTCGGTGTTCCTGGGCCAGTCCAGTTTACTGTCCAGGTGAACTCCAAGGTATTTGTACTCCCTGGGAAACTGCACATCCACACCATTGATGGAGACGGGGGACAGGGGTGTTCGGCTCCTCCCAAAGTCCAGCATTAACATTAACCATTATTACTGTCACGTGAATCAAGATAGAGTGAAAACCCTTTGTTGCGTGCTATCCCGTCAGCAGAAAGACAATACATGATTACAATCGAGCCATTACAGAGTATGGATACATGATATGGGAATAATGTTTAGTGCATATAATATGTGATTATAGAACTGCTTCTGTGGCTAGCATGCCAAAGTCACCTGGGTTGGGCAGCATCTTGGAATGTATCAAGCTACCCACAGTGCAAGGTAAAAGATAAAGGATGTAACTTTTGTACAAAGATGTTTGTACAAAGCGGACCCAGCGTGCAGGGGACCGCCGTAAGGGGGAGGGGGGGAGAACAAAGGTGAACCAGGCGCGGATACTTTGTAACTTTGTAACTTTGTCAGTGCTCTTAATGTGCCGACTATTCGCATACCTTGGTTATGCAGGCAAAGAATTTCACTGTGACTTGTCACATGTGACAATAAAGCATTCATTCAGATATAACATCGGAATCCAATACAATCCGATTAAAGAAAATTCAAAGAGACAACTTCAAGCTACAGTGAAATGTCTTAAAATATATAAACTTATTTTGAAGCGTTTCTGATGTGTATTAGTTTGATTACCGTTCCTGTACAGGGGCCATGTTTTAAAAGTTGTTTAAATGGAATGCTTAATAAAATGGTATAAGGGCAAGAACAAAGCACGATTGTTTGTAAAAGTAGTTAAATTAAAAGAATGTGCTGGATTAATTATGCATTGCAAATGGTTGCACAGCAACAGGCCTTTCCGGCCTAGTATGTTTATGCCACACATCCTGTCAAGATAAACTAATCTCTGCTCACACATGCTCTATGTTGTTCCATTTGCTGCATCTTTATGTGCCTATCTAAAAGCCTCATAAAGTGCACTATGGTATCTGCCTCCACCAGGCATGTGCCATGAGTAATTACTCAGGGTAGGCAATCAGTCCGCTTTAAAAAAAATGTAAACCGCGCATGCGCAGATTGTTCTCTCTGTTAAATAAATAAATAAATAAATAAATAACAGTGACATTTCAATTTGCACAAGGTTTCCTAGTCCTAGACCAATTGGGGGAACAGTTCCTTTCACAGCGTGTGGAGAGTCTGTGCCAGGGGTAAAGTTGTGGGGAGGGCACAAGTGTTGAGAAGGAGGGTGTCGGGGATACTGCCAGTAACTCACGCACTCACCGCTACCGCAGCTCTCTGGGCGCGAAGCCACGCACTGTAGCTGGGGATAGAAGCAGCTCGGGGAGCGGCCACCGGGACCCGACAGCAGAACTGGCCGCCACTTCAGCGCGTTCTGCCGGCCCGCTCATCTCTGGCAGTGCTCTCCGTCGGAACACCTGTCACCTGCCGTTCGCCGACTTCGCTCATGTCAGCGGCTTCCTGCAAATCCTTAAATTCCCACAGCCGAGTAACCTCAATCGCGCTGTTGGAATTTAAGGACATGAGTGAGGCCAGCGAGTGGCCGGAGAGAGGTTTATAGACGGAGAGCTGCCAGAGGTGAGCGGGGACTGGCAGAAGGAGCTAAGGTGGCGGCTGGTTCCACTGTCCTACTTCTCTCCCCCCACCCCCCCCCCCCCCCCCCCGGCCTCAATGCGGTCGCATTCCACGTCTCAGTGCAAGGAGCGTCGCTAGTGGATGCTCCCGACCCCTCATTCATAACATTCGTGCCCTCCCCGCAACTTTACCCCGGGCCAGACTCCCCAAACACTGTGAAAGGAGCGCTCCCCCCACCCCCACACCCCGGGAAATATGGTATTTAAAAACATAAACACAAAATGTACTCACCACATCATTGGTGCACGACAAACCATATTTGAAAACCCTGCCAAGAAAGTTGCGCTGCGCATGTGCAGGAGACTGATGTGCATGCGCAGTGCAGCAAAGGCAGAATTTCTGCTGCCTTCAGCCCCGATTGAAAGTGACGGCTTCAGGCAGCGCTGACGGCACGTGGGCTGCACAGACCTTCCCGTGTCACAAGCGCTGCGGATGAAAGGCACGGAGAATTATGCCCATCTATGAGATCGGTCTCTTACATAGGCATAATTCTCCTATGCCTTTATTATTTATATTTAGTTATTAATATGTTATAATTTTAGTCAGGGTAGGCAGTGCCTACCTTGCCTACCCTGACGGCACCACTACCCTTGGCAGCTCGTTCAATCAATCATTAGCTGATTAGTGAATTAATTTAATTTATTAATATGTGTACCAATGTATAGTGAAAAGCATCTGTCGCGTGCTAACCAGCCAGCACAAAGACGATACATGATTACAGTCGATCCATTTTGATACGGAATCAAGGGATATGAGGAGAAAGCATGAACGGGCAAATGATTTTGGATGATCAGCCATGATCATATTGAATGGCGGTGTTGGCTTGAAGGCCCGAATGGCCTACCCCTGCACCTATTTTCCATGTTTCTATATTTACAGTACATAGATTCATGATAAAGGAATAACGTTTAGTGCAAGGTAGAGCCAACAAAGTCCGATCAGGGATAGTCTGAGGGTCATCAAAGAGGTAGAACTATGCACAGTGCACTGGGTAGAATTATGGTTAAAATGGAAGGGTATTAATATAGATGGTGGTGCTGGGATAAACAGGCATCTGGTACAGAATGAATGCATTAAATCTACAAGGATGATACTTAGAAAGTAAAGTGCTCAGTTGGGGCACCTTGTTCAGCAAAATCAATAAAGCTTTCCACTGTACCTCGATACACGAGACAAGAAACTAAACTGAACAGCACCAGAGGTTTTTTGCTCATATTTTGCTTGGGTAGTTTACACCCCACCATTATGAATATGAACTTCTCATACTTCAAGTAACCCTTGCTTTCCCCCTCTCTCCATCCCTCCATCACTTGGCCTTGCTCCTAGCCCCTTTGCACTGACAATATATCCGGCCCACACATAAAGCCCCATATCTGACCCCCTGGACTTAACCTATTACGTTCAAGCCCACAGGTGCTTATTAATGCAGTAATCCTTTATGGGGCACTTCACAGACCAAATTATGGATAACAAAATTTGCTACATTCATTGGCTTCCTTGTTATCTAACATGCTGGTTACTTTGTAAAAAAAGTAATCAATTGGTTGAACACAATTTCTCATCCATAAAATTATACTCACTCAGTATTCTGTTACCATTTGTTAAGGGCTTGGACACGCTAGAGGCAGGAAACATGTTCCCGATGTTGGGGAGTCTAGAACCAGGGGCTCTCCCCCTCTCTCCCGCCCTCTCTCTCTCTCTCTCTCTCCCCTCTCTCCCTCTCTCTCCTCTCTCTCCCACTCCCCCCCTCTCTCTCCCTCCCGTTCTCTGTCCACACACTCTCTCCCCGCCCTCCCCCCTCTCTCTCTCCCTGTCTCTCTCCTCTCCCACCTCACTCCCCCCTTGCTCTCTCCCCTCACTTTCACCTCTGTCTCTATCTCCTCTTTCTCTTTGCCCCCCTCTCTCTTTCTCTCCCTCTTTCCCCGTTTCCCTCTTTCCCCCTCTCTCCTCCTCCCCCCTCGCTCCCTCTTCCCCCTCCCTCTCTTCCCTCTCTCCTCGCTCTCTTCCTCTTCCTCTTCCCCTCTCTCACCCTCTCCCTCTCCTCTCTCTCTCCCTATCTCTCTTCCCTACCTCTCTCTTCCCTACCTCCCTCTCCCTCCCCTCTCTCTCCCCCCCCTCCCTCTTCTCTCTCCCCATTCTCTCCCCCTCTGTCTCACCCCTGTCTCGTTCCCCTCTCTCTCTCCGCCTCCCTTGGAGAGTCTGTCCCTTCGGCACAGAGACTCTCACGGCAGCGGCGCAACGCTTCCGACGCCTCCGACGTCCCGGGACTCTTGCACTGAAGCTGCTCCATGGCCGGAGCTGCAGCGAGCGACTCGCCAGCCCCGCAAACACTCGCCAGCGCCGGCAACCCGTATCTGTCCTCGCCGCTGGTTCTGCTTCCATCCCTCCCTCAGCCCCGGCTCTCCAACACCCAAGGCTCATGCCGTTTTATCTGAGTTTTTACATTTTTGTTGATTACAGAATTTATCACGACCCAGCGTGAGAAATTTGTTATCAGCGTGAGGGCGTGAGAATTTTTCGAAATGAGTGAGTCTCACGCTCAAAGTGTGAGGGTTGCCAGCCCTGAAACATCACATTCAACTTCTTCTTTCGTATGACGTGCACAGCCTAAAGTTGTTGGACAACTTGTTCTATTTGATCTTCCGTTTGTGCACGTCGAGTTGATTGCATTAGTTGAAACAGGGTGGACCACGTGAAGGTTGCAATCTTCCACCCCACATTCATCCACATAACACCTCATCTGCCCACTCACACTTGCTTGGACTCTGTGAGGCAAATGGCCTGTTTCCATGCTGTGTTTCTAACTGAACTGAACTGGCAACATAAGGCCAGAACACTGTTTACGAGATAGAGAACAAAGAAGGCATTGACAATCCATAAATACTGTGCACGTCACTGAATCAATAGGAGCATGTGACAGAACACTACACAATTAGTTGAGGAAATAGCTTAAGTGGCTTATTTTAGGAATAGTTGGTCGGCAAAAAACTAAATGAAAATCAGGAACCGCACAACAAAACAGAACTGGTAAGTACTGACGCATCAACCCCAAAAAAACGGGGATCATAAGCTCATGTGATAGGAGTAGAAAGAGGCCACTCGGCCCACCAAGTCCATTCCGCCACTCAATCATGGCTGATCTATTTCTCCCTCCTGACCCCATTCTCCTGCCTTTTCCACATAACCCCTGACACCCGTACAAATCAAGAATCTGTCTATCTTTACCATAAATATATCCACTGACTCAAGGATGAAATTGCTAGTTAGACGATATAAACAAAGGGCAAAAGTGTAAACAGTGCGTGTGTGTGTCTGCGAGCGTGTGAAACAGGGACAGGAACAGGAAGGCAGGTTATTATCTGAATGGTATCAGATTAGGAGCGTGTGAAACAGGGACAGCAACAGGAAGGCAGGTTATTATCTGAATGGTATCAGATTCGGAAAAGGGGAGGTGCAATAGTTCAGAAGGCAAGAAGCAAAATGAGGAAATGCAAAACAAGAAACAGAACAGAAGGACTTCTAAAAACAGGGATCAAAATTGCTCATAGGACAGCAAGAACAAAGAGAAAAAGAGGGTGTGTGTGTGTGGATCATGTGAAGGAGAGAGAGAGAGAGCTGGGCTGGAGAGTGTTGCACAGAGCCGTGGTGTGTAATAAATCATTTGAGTTGGTTCACGGGCTCGCCGGCCGGCTGTATTTTCCGCGGCGAGGTAGAGACCGTGTTCCACGTGTATATGGAGTGTGTGAGGTTGTTGCCCCTGTATCAATATCTGAAGGGGATGCTCCTCAAGTTCTGGTTGCATTTTAGTCCCACGATCCTGGTGTTTGGGCCCGAGGCAGGGAGTGGGGGTTGGGGGGGGGGGGGGGGTGGAATCTCCCTGCCGGCTTGCTCCTGGGCCTGGCCAAGATGGCCATTCGTGGGTCCAGGCAGCGGGCAGTCGATGGTCACAATAGAGTCGGCTGCCTGCCCCTCTTCCGGGCCTATGTCCGTGCTCGCGTGTCCCTGGAGAGGGAACATGCGGTGTTCACAGGGACTCTGGAAGCCGTCCATGAACGCAGGTTGCTGCGGGGGGGTCACGAGCATTGTAAATATTGATTGCACCATTGTATTATAATGACTGCTTCATGTATTGTAACCAATGAAAGTTAATGGATGTTATATGCAATTGCTGAATAAAGTCCTTGATCAGGAGAAGGCTTCTGACAGGGTAAAGCACGACTACCTCTTCGGGACGCTGCAAGCATTCAGATTTGGACCGCATTTTGTGGCCCGGGTCTGGCATTTGTACGCTGCAGCAGAGTGGCTCGTGAAGGTTAATGGTGTGTTGTTGGCTCCCATTCAGTTTGGGAGGGGGGTACGCCAGGGGTGTTCTATATCTGGTCTGTTCTACTCGGTCTGTGTGGAGCCGTTCCTGTGTCTTCTTCAGAGGCAGTTGACAGGCCTGGTGGTGGAGGTTGTTCTTTCGGATTATGCCGATGATGTACTCCTTACATAGAAACATAGAAATTAGGTGCAGGAGTAGGCCATTCGGCCCTTCGAGCCTGCACCGCCATTCAATATGATCATGGCAGATCATCCAACTCAGTATCCCGTACCTGCCTTCTCTCCATACCCTCTGATCCCCTTAGCCACAAGGGCCACATCTAACTCCCTCTTAAATATAGCCAATGAACTGGCCTCAACTACCCTCTGTGGCAGAGAGTTCCAGAGACCCACCACTCTCTGTGTGAAAAAACTCCTTCTCATCTCGGTCCTAAAGGATTTCCCCCTTATCCTTAAGCTGTGACCCCTTGTCCTGGACCTCCCCAACATCGGGAACAATCTTTCTGCATTACGTTCACTGACCCTGGTGACCTGCGGAGGATGCGTGACTGCCAGAAGATTTTCTCGGCTGCATCGTCCGCCAGGATTAACTGGCGTAAGTGCTCTGAACTTTTAGTGGGTCAGTGGCAGATGGACTCCCTGCCGGAGGAGATGACATTGTATGGATGGAGCACCACGCACCTCCTCTATCTGGGGGTGTACCTGAGTCCCACTGGGGATGCTTGGCCGGAAAACCAGATGGAGCTGGAGACTTAAGTCGCCGCCCGGCTAGGGCACTGGTCTGGCTTGCTCAGAGTTCTCTCTTTCCAGGGGAGGGTGCTGGTCATAAACCAGCTGGTGGCCTCCATGTTATGGTTCCGGCCGGCTACTCTTGTTCCGCCCTCTATCTTTGCAATTATAATACAAGAAGCTGGTGGATTTCTTTTGGGGGGGGATAGGAGGCACTGGGTTTCTGCAGCGGTCCTGAGTCTCCCGTTAGAGGACGGTGGCCGGTCCTTGGTGTGCGTGCGTATCCAGGTGGTGGCTCTCCATCTCAGGTCTCTACGGAGGTACATGTATGTGGTGAAGCCCCCAGATGGCACGCTCTGGCAACATATTTTTTTCCGTCGGGGTCGTTGCCTAAAGGGGGTCTCGCGGCTCCCGGTGGCGGGCATCAGTCGACCTGCCTTACGGGATTTGCCCAGTTTCTATCGTGATTCGCTAAGAGTGAGGAATTTTTTGTTTTCAGCCAGCGTGTTGCTCCACGAGGGGAGGGGGATGTCGTGGCTGCGGGAGTGGCCGGTCCTCACCCTGTCATGGCGGGTGTCGAGGAGAGGCGCGAGCCTAGAGTGGTTCTGACTGAGCTTACCCCCGCTCCGTCAGACCTGCTCATCGGGCCTAGGCTCCGGGATATTTCTCGGGCACCGGCTCCACACAACTTGCGCCGCCTTTCCGAGATGCCCAGCGTGCTGTTTCGTGATGCAAAGAGACGCGTACTGTACAGAATGTTCCTGCACATTCTGCACCTCTATGCCTTCGTCTTCGGGCACGCCTTGGCGAACGATGTTACCACCTGAAGGCGGGCGGCGGCTCCCAGTGGAGGTGTCTCCACAAGGGAGTTGTCCCCCTTTACATTGGGGACCTGGGGTGGAGAGTGTTGCACAGAGCGGTGGCGTGTAATAAACTTTTGTGTCAGTTCACGGGCTTGCCAGCCGCCTGTATGTTCTGCGGCGAGGAAGAGTCCGTGTTCCACGTGTATATGGAGTGTGAGAGGTTGCTGCTCCTGTACCAATATCTGAACGGGTTGTTCCTCAAGTTCTGGTTGCATTTTGGTGTTTGGGCATAAGGCAGGGAGATGGGAGGGCTGATCGAGGGGGAGGGATCGGGTGCGATCTCCCTGTCGGTTTGCTCCTGGGCCTGGCCAAGATGGCCATTCGTGGGTCCAGGCAGCAGGTAGTCAATGGTGACACCAGTCAGATGCCTGCCCCTCTTCCAGCCTGTGCTCACGTGTCCCTGGAAAGGGAACATGCGGTTTCCACAGGGGCACTGGAGGCCTTCCGTGAACGCTGGTCGCCGCGGTGGGTCGAGAGCTTTGTAAATAAAGATTGCACCATTGTATTATAATGACTGTATTATAATGACACTGTAATATGCAATTGCAGAATAAAGTCCTTGCAAAGGAAAAAAAAAGATAGAGAGGAGAGAGAGAGACAGAGAGAGCGAGAGACAATATGTATGACCAATAGACAATAGAAAATAGGTGCAGGAGGAGGCCATTCAGCCCTTCGAGCCAGCAGCACCATTCAATGTGATTATGGCTGATCATCCCCAATCAGTACCCCGTTCCTGCCTTCTTCCCATATCCCCATGACTCCGCTATCTTTGAGAGCCCTATCCAGCTCTCACTTGAAAATATCCCGAGAACCGGCCTCCACCGCCCTCTGAGGCAGAGAATTCCACAGACTCACAACTCTCTGTGTGAAAAAGTGTTTCCTCGTCTCCGTTCTCAATGGCTTATCCCTTATTCTTAAACTGTGCCCCCTGGTTCTGGACTCTCCCCAACATCAGGATCATGTTTCCTGCCTCTAGCGTGTCCAGACCCTGAACAATCTTATATGTTTCAATAAGATCCCCTCTCATTCTCTCTCACATGCCCTTAACTTCCTCCTGCCTGACTGAGCTAACAACAGAGTAGGCAATGAACCTATCTATTAACTTAAAGGGGCGGCACGGTGGCGCAGCGGTAGAGTTGCAGCCTCACAGCGCCAGAGACCAGGGATCGATCCTGACAATGGCTGCTGTCTGTATGTAGTTTGTACGTTCTTCCCGCGGCCTGCGTGGGTTTTCTCCGGATGCTCCGGTTTTCTCCCACATTCCAAAGACGTGCAGGTTTTTAGGTCAATTGGCTTCAGTAATTGTTCCCACTGTGCAGGATAGAACTAGTGCATGGCGATCGCTGGTTGGCATGGACTCGTTGGGCTGAAGGGCCTGTTTCCTCGCTGTACTGTATCTAGCGTGTCCAGACCCTGAACAATCTTATATGTTTCAATAAGATCCCCTCTCATTCTTCTAATCTCCAGCCGCTCCATTCTCTCAGCATCTGACAGTCCCACCATCCCGGGAATTAACCTTGTGAACCTACGCTGCACTTCCTCAATAGCAGGAATGCCCTTCCTCAAATTAGGGAATGTCCTTCCTCCAGTAGGGCGTCTGAAGTCAACAGGATGTAGCAGGGGGATGCGAAACTCAGAATTCAGACCTATAAAATTGCAACATGATATCCTGATCCACATGCTCAATGCCCCGAGCAGTGAAAACAAGCATTTCATTCTTGAAGAAAGTTCCCTATCCATGCCTGTCATAATGTTGTATAAAACTGGTTCCACTAAGGTGCTGCACAGAACGCCACAGGAGATCCTTTTTCTTGAAGATCGACACAAAAAGCTGGAGTAACTCAGCGGGGCAGGCGGCATCTCTGGAGAGAAGAAATGGGTGACGTTTCCGGTGACGACCCTTGGTGCCCTTGGTCTATATACGTCCAAACTTGTCCTATTCATGTACCTGTCTAATTGTTTCTTACACGCTGGGATAGTCCCACTCCCAGCCTCAACTACCTCCCCTGGCAGCTTGTTCCATACACCCACCATCCTCTGTGGAAAAGGGTACCGCTCAGATTCCTATCAACTCTTTTCCCCTTCACCTTAAACCTGTGTCCTCTGGTCCTCGATTCCCCAACTCTGGGCATGAGATCTATTCCTCTCATGATCTTATACAGCTCTTTAAGATCACCCCTCATCCTCCTGCGCGCCAAGGAATAGAGACCCAGCCTACTCAACGTTTCCCTGTAGCTCACACCCTCTAGTCCTGGCTCAGACCCTCTAGTCCTGGCAACATTCCACTATGACCTGGCCTCATGGTCAGTTCAATCCCAGGTGATAGACGATGAAGGTCTGGGACTTTTGTAACAGCTGGTCAAACACATATTCACCTGCTGGTGCAATAAAATAAATGACTTGTCCTGATTACAATGACTGCATATAACGTTTTTGTTTACTTAAAGATTAATTGCAGTGGGGATGGGGAAAAGCTATGGAGCTGTAGGCAACTGGGATGCAGTACTTGACATTTCACTCCCCCTCCATCCTTGGTGAGAAATAAAATAATAGTCAATAAAATTAGCTGCACAACTCTAAACCGACTCGATAATATTTGTAGGCACAAAATGCTTGAGTAACTCAGCGGGACAGGCAGTTCATAAGTTTATGTGACAGGAACAGAATTAGGCCATTCGGCCCATCATGTCTACTCCGCCATTCAATCATGGCTGATCTGTCTTTACATCTCAACTCCATTCACCTGCCTTCTCCCTATAACCCCTGACCCCCGTACTGATCATGAATCTGTCATTCTCCACCTTAAATATACCCAATGACTTGGCCTCCACAGCTCTCTGTGGCAATGAATCCCACAGATTCACCACCCTCTTTGCCCCTCTCACACTGAAACTATGCCCTCTAGTCTTTGACATTTCCACCCCGGGATAAAGGTGACTCTCTATCCTATCTCCGCCTCTGATAACTCTATAAACTTCTATCAGGTCTCCCCGCAACCTCCAATGATCCAGAGCAAACCTACGAACAGAACTCCGGAACACCGACATATTTTGGTCTCAAAACATCACAGAGCAGAATTAGGCCATTTGACCCATTAGGTCAACTCCGCCATTCAGTCATGGCTGATCTATCTCTCCCTCTCAACCCCATTCTCCTTCAGTTGTTTAGATAATTCGGCCTTCAATCTTTTCTGTTGAGCAGATGACCTAATGTTTTCACTCCAAAACTCCCACCTGCCATGTTCCTACCTACAGTCATAGAATCATAGATTCATAGTACGTCTTCGACATTCGTCCGATTAAAATGGGAATTTGTTCTGGAAAAGGAGGTCCACTGAGATTGGGGTTCACGTTGGGGGTCATTGGGTCAGGGACGGAGGGTGATTAATGTTCAAGGGAGAGAATGGAGGTACAAAATGTTGCCGATGCTGGAAATGGACACTAAATCCTGGAGCAACTCAGCGGGACAGGCGGCACCTCCGGAGAGACGGAATGGGCGCTGTTTTGGGTTGAGACACTACTTCAGATGCTGGAATGTGTAAAAGAGAAGCAAACTGCTGGAGCAACTCAGCAGCACAGGCAGCACCCGAGGAGGGGAATGGACAGCTGATGTTTCAAGTCAAGACCCGGTATCCGGACCGGAATTGCAGAGGGAAACATAGAGAAATGGAAAATAGGTGCAGGAGGAGGCCATTCAGCCCTTTGAGCTATCCAGATCATCCCGAATCAGTTCCCCGTTCCTGCTTTCTCCCCATATCCCTTGATTCGGTTAGACTTTAGCGCTATATCTAACTCTCTCTTGAAAACATCCAGTGAATTGGCCTCCACTGCCTTCCATGGCAGAGAATTCTACTGATTCACCAGTCTCTGGGTGAAAAAGATTTTCCTCATACCAATGCTAAATGGCCAACCCCTTATTCTTAAACTAGTAGATAAGGAAGCTGGTGAAAAATGGTGAGAAGTGTGGGAGCAAAAGTGATAGGTGGCTCCAGACTATGAAGGGTGGAACTGTGCATGGTCAGCTGCGGTAAAGAGGGGTGGAGATAGTGACCGGGCCGGGACATGATTATTGGAGGTAACCAGGGGCTGCACATGATGGGATCTGATAAGTTCATTAGGTCATAGCAATAGTAGAACTAGGTCATTCAGCCCATCAAGTCTACTCCGCCATTTAATCATGGCTGGTCTATCTCTCCCTCCCAACCGCATGCTCCTGCCTTCTCCCCATAACCTCTGACACCCGTACCAATCAAGAATCTATTTAAGTTTCTCCAGCCTTTTGTGTAACCCTCGATTCTCCAGCATCTGCAGTTCCTTCTTTAACACAAGAATCTATTTATCTCTGCCTTAAAAAATATCCATAGACAACCTCCACAGCCTTCTGTGGCAAAGAATTCCACAGATTCACCACCCTCTGACTAAAGAAGATGGGAAAAGGATGTGTTGTATGGGACCAAATCCAGAAAATTAGAAGGATGAGGGAGGGACATCATTGAAATGTATCTAATAGTGAAAGGCCTGGATAGTGTGGATGTGGAGAGGATGTTTCATGCAGTAGGAGAGAATAGGACCAGTGGGCATAGCCTCAGAATTAAAGGACGTTCTTTTAGAAAGATGAGGAAGAATTTCTTCACTCAGATGGTGGTGAATATGTGGAATTCATTGCCACAGAAGACTGAGGACATCAATGGATATTTTTAAGGCAGAGATGGATAGATTCTTGATTAGTGCATGTGTCTGAGGTTGTGGGCAGAAGGCAGGAGATTGGGGTGAGGAGGGAGAGATAGATCAGCCATGATTGTATGACCGTGTAGATTTGATGGGCCAAATGGCCTCATCCTGCTCCTATCACTTGTGAACATATGACCCAAATGAGGGAGGTGAGGTGGGTAGATAGGAACAGTGGGAGGGGAATTCCAAGTGGGAGGAATGTGTAGGTGATGGGAAGGTGGAGTGAATGGGGACGAAGCTAGGAGTGTGTGGGAACGAAGGCCATATAAGGAAGGATCGTTAGCTTAGATGGATGGGACCAAACCCTTCGGCCAACCAAGTCATCGACCACCCGCTCACACTAGTTGGTTTTAGTTTAGATTAGTTTAGAAATACAGCGCGAAAGCAGGCCCTTCGGCCCACCGAGTCCGTGCCAACCAGCGATCTCCGCACAGTAACACTATCTTACACACACCAGGGACAATGTACAATTTTACCAGGCCTCTTAACCTACGAACCTGTACGTCTTTGGAGTGTGGGAGGAAAACAATGATCTCGGAGAAAACCCTGGAAGGTCATGGGACAAACTCCGAACAGACAAGGACCCTAGTCAGGTTCGAACCCAGGTCCCTGGTGCAGAAAGACAAGCAGCTCAACAGCTGCGCCACCAGTCTCTGGCGCTGACAGAGAGTGGCTCGACATTCGTTTGAGTTAGTTATGTAAATATTTTACCAGCTGCAACTGATACCATGGTTCCAGGTTTTGCATGTCTATTAATAAGAAAAGTGCTGATAAAATGCAGCAATAAACGGAAACAAAAGAATGCACGGTGGCGCAGCAGTAGAGTAGCTGCCTTACAGTGCTTTCAGCCTCAGAGACCCGGGTTCGATACCGACTATGGGTGCTGTCTCTACGGAGTTTGTCCATTCTCTCCGTGACTGGTGTGAGTTTTCTCCGAGATCTTTGGTTTCCTCCTGCACTCCAAAAACGCACAGGTCTGCATGATAATTGGTGTTCTATGAATGTAGACCATGTTTAATCAGACGCACAAATTAGATTAAGGAACAAAACGGCAGACTGGATACATGTGTAAACTGTGTAGGATAGTGTTAATATGCGGGGATCGCTGGTCGGCGCGGACGTGGTGGGCCAAAGGGCCTGTTTTTGCGCCGTATCTCTAAACTAAGCTAAACTAAAATAGTTTCTGGAGTTGTTGCCAACTTTAGTTTAGTTTAGAAATATAGTCTGGAAACAGGCCCTTCAGCCCAACAGGTCCATTCCTGCCTTGGGTCACCCATTAATCTCACCCGATATCTCAGACTGATATGGGGGTGGGGGGGGGGGGGCGTGGGGGGGGAGGGGGCGGGAAGAAGAAAGGAATGGCTGGAGACCGTCGGCTATGGGAGAGCTGGGAAGGGGAGGGGAATGAGGGAATAAGCCAGGACTACCTGAAATAGAAGAAATCAATGTTCATACCACTGAGGTGTAAACCACCCAAGCGAAATATGAGGTGCTGTTCCACCAATTTGCAGTGGGACTCACTCTGGCCATGGAGGAGGCCCAGGGTATGGACATTGACCACCTATTTCAGGTAGTCCTTGGTTTTTTCCTCCTTCCCCTCCCCTTCCCAGCTCTCCCTTAGCCTACTTTCTCCACCTATTCCTTTCTTCTTCCCGCTTCCCCCCCCCATCCCCCCCCCCACCACCACCCCCCAGTTCGGTCTGAAGAAGGGTCTCGACCTGAAACGTTACCTATTCCTTTGCTCCATAGATGCTGCTTCACCCACTGAGTTTCTCCAGCATTGTTGTCTTCAATTTATCCAGCATCTGTAGTTCTTTCTTAAACATGTTCATAAGTGATAGGAATAGAATTAGACCATTCGGCACATCAAGTCTACTCCATCATTCAATCATGGTTGATCTATCTTTCCCTCTCAACCCCATTCTCCTGCCTTCTCCCCATAATCACTGACACCCGTACTAATCAAGAATCTATTTACCTCCACCTTAAAAATACCCATTGACTTGACCTTCACAGCCTTCTGTGGCAATGAATTCCACAGATTCTCCACCCTCTGACTAAAAAAAGTTTGTTAAGTTCATAAACAGCTTGTTCAGTTGCACATTCAAGTATGAAGTATAAGAAAATAACTTCATTTTTCATCCGCAGTCAAAGGGGAGAGAACGGATAAGGCGACAGTTGTATGGCAGGTGTTACTACCACAGTTATGCCACAGTGCCTTTAAAAAAAAAAATTATACACCTGTGATATCGCTGCAGCTAAACACAAAATGCTGGAGTAACTCAGCAGTTACTCCAGCATTATGTGTCGATCTTCGGTGTAAACCAGCATCTACAGTTCCATCCTAGGTATATCTGCTCACTTACGAACCAAATGAGAGAGGTGAGGTGGGTAGATAGGAACATAGGGAGGAAAGTTCCCAATGCGAGGAGTGTGTAGGGAATGGGCAAATGGAGTGAATGGGGAAGAAGCTTGGTGTGGGTGGGAATGAAGGGCATATTAGGAACGATCTTTAGTTTAGCTGCATGGGAACAAACCCTTTGGCCCACCAAGTCCACGCCGACCATCAATTACCTCTTTACACTAATTTAGTTTTAGTTTAGTTTAGAGAAACAGCGCGGAAACAGGCCCTTCGGCCCACCAAGTCAGTGCCAACCAGCAATTTCTGTACACAAACAATATCGTACACACTGGGGATAATTTACTATTTTTACCAAAGCCAGACAACCTGAAAACCTGCACGCCTTTGGGATGTCGGTGGAAACTGGAGCACCTGGAGAAAACCCACACATGTCACGGGGAGAATGAACAAACTCCATACAGACAGCGCCCATGGTCAGGATCGAACCTGGGTCTTTGGTGCTGTGAGGCAACAATTCTAACGCTACACCACCGTGCCGCCATGGGCTGAGTCAGAAAAGGACACAAAGTGCTGGAGTAACTCAGCGGGTCCAGGCAGCATCTGTGGAGAACATGGATAGATGACGTTTGGGGTCAAGCCCCATCTTCAGACTAAGTTATTGAGTCATACCGTGAAAACATGCCCCTCGGCCCAATTTGCCCGCACCCGTCAACATGTCCCATCTACACTAGTCCCATCTGCCTGCATTTGGCCCATATCCCTCTAAACCTGTTCTATCCTATCCATGTACCTGTCTAACTGATTCTTAAACATTGGAATAGTCCCTGCCTCAACTACCTCCTCTGGCAGCTCGTTCCATACACCCACCACTCTGTGTGAAAATGTTACCCTTCGGATTCCTATTGAATCTTTTCCTCTTCACCTTAAACCCTATGTCTCCTGGTCCATGATTCTCCTACTCAGACAACTCATTTCTCTACTGGGATGGGACTCTGCCCATTGAATGGTGTACTGGCCTGAATGTTGCTTGCAGTATCTGAATATTTAATGTAATATTTTATACACAAGAGAATGAGTTTAAAACCTACACCATTACACTACCTGTTCCTCATTAAATTTAGCACTAGTTTAGAGATACAGCGAGGAAGCAGGCCCTTCGGCCCACCGAGTCCGCACCGACCAGCGATCCCCACACATTAACATTATCCTACACACACTGAGGACAATTTTATATTTGTAGCAAACCAATTAACCTACAAACCTGTGCTCTTTGTTGTGTGGGAGGAAACTGGAGATCCTGGAGAAAACCCACGCTGGTCACGGGGAGAATTTATAAACCACGTACAGACAGCACCCATAGTCAGGATCGAACCCGGGTCTCTGGCTCCTTAAGGCAGTAGCTCTACTGCTGCGCCATGGTTCAGCATAATGTGTTAAATGTGTTAAAAATGTGGCCATGAATCAATTTGGTTGTTGTCAAATTTTGTGCTGCATGAAAACAAGGTTTTATTGTTCCGAACAAAATCTTTGCAGCAGAGAAGGTTGTAGGAATAAAGATGATTCAACTCAACTGTTACAATAATCAGATCTTATTCAATATCAAAGAGAAATGAATTGAATTAGACAATAGACAAGAGGTGCGGGAGTAGGCCATTCGGCCCTTTGAGCCAGCTCTGCCATTCAATGTGATCATGGCTGATCATCCACAATCAGTACCCTGTTCCTGCCTTCTCCCCATATCCCTTGACTCCTCTATCTTTAAGAGCTCTGTCTAGTTCTCTTTTGAAAGCATCCAGAGAACCAGCCTCCACCGCACTCTGAGGGAGAGAATTCCACAGACTCACAACTCTGTGTGAAAAGAGTTTTCCTCATCTCTGTTCTGAAAGGCTTGCCCCTTATTTTTAAACTGTGGCCCCTGGTTCTAGACTCCCCTAACATCGGAAACATGTTTCCTGCCTCTAGCGTGTCCAGACCCTTAATAATCTAATATGTTTCAATAAGGTCTCCTCTCATCCTTCTAAATTCCAGAGTGTACAAGCCCAGCCGCTCCATTCTATAAACATATTGAATACTTTTTCTTAGCCAAGTATGCATACATACAAGGAATTTGCCTTGGAGCTTTGCTCGCAAGCAACAACACGATATACAGTAGACAATTAAAAATGAAACACTATAATTTAAACACGTGAAGAAAGAAATATAATACCGGAGCAAAAGGAGGTGACAGATTTTTGGCTGTTGAGTAGAGCTGCTGCTCGTGGAAAAAAGCTGGCTGTGGCGGGTTTGATAGACTCGAGTCGCCTTCCATCTGGAAGGTGGTTCAAAGAGATTGTGGCCAGTTTGTGGCCAGTTTGATGATCTTACCCGCTCGCTTCCTGGCCCTTGCAGTATCCAATTCGTCGATGGGGGGAGCCAGCAATCGTCTCGGAAAATCGATCGATGCGCTGCAGCCTCCGGATGTCATGCTTGGTGGCTGAGCCAAACCAGACCATGCTGGAGAAGGTGAGGACAGACTCTATGACAGCAGTATAAAACTGGACCATCAGTATAAAACAGACTTAGACTTCCTCACTCAGACTAATCTGAGGAAGGGTCGCGAACCAAAACATCACCCATTCCTTCTCTCCAGAGATACCACCTGTCCCAACGAGTTACTCGAGCTTCTTGTGTCTATCTTCTGTTACAATTATCATATCTTATTGGATACAATCTCCACACAATTCCCTTGTGAAAAGCAAATTAGCAGTATATAGGCTGCTATCCAGATACATTATCATTTTCTTGTAGATAGACACAAAAAGCTGGAATAACTCAGCGGGTCAGACAGCTTTTCTGGAGAAAAATAGGTGACGTTTTGGCTCGAAACCCTTCTTCAGTCAAGGCTCAGTGGGGGAGGACCACAGTCTAGGCTCCTTCCGCCACTGGACTGAGGGGCAGATATGGTGGAGATGCCTCTCAATTAAGGGAAGGGATATCACCCCACGGTGGCACATGAGAGGCAAGGATGCCGGATATAAGCTTTCTGGCCGAAAGCTTTCTGTGTCTATCTGTGGGAATATTATTATGTATCTGTAGTAGCCTATTAGCAGTCTTCAGTCTGAAGAAGGGTCTCGACCCGAAACGTCACCTCTTCCTTTTCACCAATTATGCTGTCTGTCCCGCTGAGTTACTCCTTGTGTCTAGCTTTGGTTTAAACTAGCATCTGCAGTTCCTTCCTACACATTTCATTTGCTCCACTGCGAAATCTCCTCAAATTTGCCCACTTTGATGACGTTCTCCTCCTCTCTCCGACGAGAGTTCTGCAACTCCCTTCCAGAGATGCCGCTGAGAAGCTGAGGCTAGAGCCTTGCGGGCCGGAACCCGGGCCTCGCGGGTCGAGGGAGCCCGCGGCCAATGGCCCCTGGGTCTGCGCAGTCTGCAGCTGGGTCCCGGGTCGGCGCCACGGAGGCATCCGGACAAGCGCCGGCGGCGATAGTGGAGACATCGGTGCGGTGATCGATGATGGTGCCGACCGATGGGAGAATGACACCCAGAAGTGAGGACACCACTGCTGAGAGAAGGAACAATGGAGGATCTGGCGTGGGGGGACCGCCGCGAGAGGAGGGGGAAGAACAATGGAGGATTCGGGGTGGGGAGGTTGAAGAACAATAGGGACCCAGCATGTGGGGACCGTCGTGAGGAGAGGGGGGAAGGACAAAGGGATATCTTCCGCGGGGGTAACGTTGTAACTTTGTCAGCGCCCTTTATGTGGTGACTATTTGTATACCTTGGGAATGCAAACAAAGAATTTCACTGTGACTTATCACATGTGACAATAAAGTATTAATTCATTCAGCATCCACTCTCACTGCACCCCCTCTGTGATTCCTCCTGATTTCTGACTCTACGACCACGTTTTTCCCCCAGCTACATTTTTGCATATCTTTCATTCATTTCTTCTTTCTCCCTTGACATCACCGTCTATTACTCTTGTTTCTCTTTTCCCTGACTCTCAGTCTGAAGAAGGGTCTTGACCCGAAATGTCACCTATTCCTTTTCTCCAGCGATGCTGTCTGACCCTCTGAATTACTCCAGCTTTTTGTGTCTGTTATTGGGTATCGATCTCCACACAGTTCACTTGTCACTCAGCATGCAAATAATAGGCTGCCAATCCAGATACATAAAGACTATAGATTCTTTAAAAAAACAAAATAAACTTTATTCAGCATAACAAATATATAGAAAAGAACGATCCCAGGAACGAGTGGGTTAACCTCTGATAACCGTTTGTCAGCACTGGGCGTGCACTGGCTGGAGTTTAGAACAATGAAAGGGGGACGTCATTGAAATATACAGAAGAATGAAAGACTTGGATGGAGTGGATGTGGAGAGGATGTTTCCACCAGTGGGAGAGTCTGGGACTGGAGGTCGTAGCCTCAGAATTAAAGGACGTTCTTTTAGGAAGGAGATGAGGACAATGTCTTTAGTCAGCGGGTGGTGAATTTGTGGAATTCTTTGCCACAGAAGGCTGTGGAGACCACAAGTCAGTGGATGTTTTTAAGGCAGAGACAGATGGATTCTTGATGAGTACAGGTGTCGTAGGGGAGAAGGCAGGAGAATGGGGTTGGGAGGGAGAGATAGATCAGCCATGATTGAATGGCAGAGTAGACATAATGGGCTGAATGACCTAATCCTACTCCTATCACTTATGACTATTGAGAACAAGAACTGTGCAAAAGTTCTTCTGACATTTTCGGAGGCGGTACATACATCCATTAGCATTGTATGGTTGTGTTCACAGAAATATCCTAAACTTGGGCACCCTTGTATATGTGGGGTGAAAACGTAGTGTTTGAAGTGTGTGAATATCTGTGCGATTCAGCATATTGCATGAAGTGTGACAAATTATGAATGAATTTTTATTTTTATGTGAAGAAGTAAAAAAAAATGCCATGAAGTCAGTGAGTTCAAAGATTGTTAGTTGTTTAAAAAAAAAATGTTTTCATCAATTATTTACAAAAATGATATGTCCAGTACAAATCTACAAACAAACCCACCACCACCACAGAGCAAAGCAAAAATTCTTCAATACTGAATATTAAATTACTATTTCCCCATCCATATTGAGGATAAATGCCACCCCCCGCGGTGCCCAGCGGTCCCGGAAATCCCCCAGGGTGCCCGTGGACAGCGCGTAGTTCCTTTCTAAAACCACCCGGGCACAGACGCAGTTTGCGGGATTCGTTCTAAGAGAACGTTGAATTAATCCTAAGGTCCAGATGGAATAAACTTAATTCAGAATAAAATATATATACAAAACAAGAGCTGTGCCAAAATTCTTCTGACATTTTCAGAGGCTACACGTACATTCATTAGCGTAGCA
Organism: Raja brachyura; assembly: GCA_963514005.1. Next base: position 24,570,394 of record OY740805.1, on the reverse strand, counting down.
TTTTAAAGGTGTCACAAAACCATCATTATACCAGGTATCCTTGCCACTCACGTGGACCCCTGGGGTGATATCCCTTCCCTCGTTTGAGGGGCATTTCCACCACACCCTACCACCCACCCCCCCCCCCCCCCCATGTCCAGCAGCAGAAGGACCCTCAACTGTGGTCCTCCCCTACAGAGCCTTGGCGTTGGCTGCATCAAGCTCCAGTGGAGAAAAGGAATAGGTGACATATCAGGTCGAGTCCCTTCTTCACATTGAGAGTCAGGGGAAAGAGAACCTCTTTATATCACTGTCTATATCGCTCGTTTCTCGAAGAGAAGTGAGCATTTAGCTGACGGCCCACTCTCAGTCAGCCCCCCACCATGTGATTCCTCATGCACGATGAGAAACTAAGATCAACAGGAGTAGAAAAGGGAATTCAATATTGACAACGTCATGTTGCAGCTGCACAAGCCGTTGGAGAGACCACATTTGAGTATCGTGTGCAGTTCTGGTTGAGGAAGTATGTTGTAAATCCAGAAATGATCTCGTGAAATTCACCACAATGTTGCCTGGAATGTGTAAGGGAGAGGCTGGGTAGGTCAGCATATTTTTCACAGAAGCATAGGAGGCTGAGGATTGACTTTAATGGGGCTTACAAACTCCTGAGAGGCACAGATAAGGTGAATGATCACAGTCTTTTGCTGAGGAGAAAGATGTCAAGAATAAAAGGGTGGCACGGTCTATATAAATATCTCTATATATATATACACACACACACACACACACACATACACATATATATATATAGAATTCCTCGTATGTTGCAAAACATATGCAGCTTATAAATTATGATTATGATTATGCTTATGATAGGTAGATATATAGACACAAAGAGCTGAACAATTCTCAGTTCTATCCACAATGACTCTACATCTTCTGATTCTATGTCACCCCTCGCACGGGACTGAATTTCATTCCTCACCAACAGAGCCACCCCACCACCTCTGCCCACCTATCTGTCTTTTGGATCAGACGTATACGCCTGAATATTCAGTCCCCAGCTCTGATCCTCTTGCAGCCATGTCTCTGTAATTCCCACTACAGCATACTTACCAATTTCTAACTGAGCCTCAAGCTCATCCACTTTATTTCCTATACTTCGCACATTCATACATAACACTTTTAATTTGGTATTCTCCTCCCCTCTCACACCGGTTCCTATTTCACCTTACCTTACTCTATTATCCCTTCTTGAACTTTCCGTCCCATTAATTCGGGTGCCTTTCATAACTTTTCCTGCACTCTCTTCCCATTTAACACCATCTTCATACTCCCAATTTGTCGAACCCTCACCACTCTTGAAAAGATCATCCACGCGTTCATCTCCTCCCGCCTCGATTACTGCAACTCCCTTTACACTGGCATCAGCCAATCTTCCCTGTCCCGCCTGCAACTGGTCCAAAACGCCGCAGCGAGACTCCTGATGGGCACCCGAAAAAGGGACCACATCACCCCGATCCTGGCCTCTCTCCACTGGCTCCCTGTGCGGTTCCGAATAAATTTCAAGATCCTCCTCTATGTCTACAAAGCCCTCAATGGGCTTGCCCCCACCTCCATCCAAAGTCTTCTCACCCACTACTCCACCTCCAGGTCCCTCAGATCGGCCGACTTGGGGTTGCTGATTATCCCGCGGTCTAGGCATAAGCTCAGGGGCGACCGCGCCTTTGCGGTTGCAGCTCCTTGACTATGGAACAGCATCCCTCTTCACATCAGAACTGCCCCCTCCATCCACTCCTTTAAGTCTAGACTAAAAACTTATCTGTACTCCCAAGCCTTTCTTGACATCCTCTGAGTGAGGGCTATATGTATATATGTATGTAGTATGTTTGTTTATACTATTCTTGAAACAAATGTAAAGCACTTTGGCCAACAAGAGTTGTTTTTTAAATGTGCTATATAAATAAATGTGACTTGAGTTGACTTGACTTGGCTATTTAGTGTGAACCCTCCTGTGTAGCACGAGGCACAGTGAAATTCTTTGCTTGCATTCCCAAGGTAAGCAAATAGTCGCCCATAAAGGGCACTGACAAAGTCACAAAGTACCCTCGTGGCAGTTCCCCCTTTGTTCTTCCCCCCTCCCCCACGGCGGTCCCTCCATGCTGGGTCCTCTATTGTTCCTTCCCTCGGCAGCGGTGTCCTCACTTTCGCTTGTTCGTCCTTCGTCCGTCGGTCGGCACCATCATCGGTCACCACACCGACCTCTCCACTATCACCGCTGGGTCCTGTCCGGACACCTCCCTGGTACTGACCCAGGGACCCAGCCATGGACTGCACGGGCCCAGCGTCCGTTGGCTGCGGATTGCGCAGACCCGCGAGGCCGGGGTTCCGTCCCGCGAGGCTCCGGCCTCATCTTCTCCGTGGCACCTCCGAAGGGAGTTGCAGAACTCTCGTCCAAGAACGTTACCAAGTGGGCAAATTTGAGGAGATTTTGCAGTGGAGTAAACAAAGTGTGTAGGAAGGAACTGCAGATGCTAGTTGAAACCAAAGCTAGACACAAGGAGTAACTCAGTGGGACAGACAGCAAATCTGGAGAAAAGGAACAGGTGATGTTTCGGGTCGAGACCCTTCTTCAGACTGAAAAATCTAATCTGCTAATCCAGGTACAAAATAATTTTCCTAGATAGACCCAAAAAACATTCTACGCAAAAGCTTATACCAGGCATCTTTGCCTCTCATGCGCCACCCTGGGGTGATATCCTTTCCCTGTTTTGAGGGGCATCTCCGCAATACCTGCCCCTCATTGTCCAGCAGCGGAAGGAGCCTTGGCTGTGGTCCTCCCCCCACAGAGCCTTCACTTGCCTTTCGCTATGGAACGTGGAGAGTGATATCCGACGATGAGACAGGAAGTGCGATCACATTGAAGGTTAAAATGCTGAAAAATTCTGTTTGGGATGCGGAGGCTGGTGGGGTGAAAGGTAAGAATCAGTGCACCAAGGACAAGAGAATGCTTGTAAATTTCAATGGACACATGCGGTGCAAGTGGGAGACTGTGTTCTTAATAGACAATGATGTCTAATTACTGCAGCGAGGTTGCATGGAAACAGTCTTTTACGCTCAACTTTTTTTTCATCGTGTCAATTTCAAATTACCTTTTAAGTGGTTCTTCTGTACCCGATGAAAATCATGTTATACCAATTGGGCCCACATAATACATATAGTGCTCCCAAAATCATCTACCACATTAGAACTAGTTTGTATAGAGAGATATAGAGAGATATAGAACAAATGAATGAAAGATATGAAAAAAAGTCACTGTTCTATATCGCTGTACATCACCATCTATATCTCTTGTTTCCCCTTCCCCTGACTCTCTGAAGAAGGGTTTTGACCCGAAACATCACCCAGTTCTCTGCAGAGATGCTGCCTGTCCTGCTGAGTTACTCCAGTTTTTTGTCTACCTATTCCTTTTCTCTACAGATGCTGTCTGACCCATTGGAGCTCCTCCAGTTTTTTGTGCCTAACGACAGGAAATTTAATCTGTATCTGGATTAGCAGCCTATTATACGCCTCATTTCTATTTCACAAGGGAATTGTGTGGAGATTGATATCAAACACGATATGATCATTGTAACTATTGAGTTGAATCACCTTTGTTCCTACAGCCTTCCCAGCTGCAAGGATTTTGTCCAGAACAACAAAACCTTGCTTTCATGCAGCACAAATATTGAACAACAAAATTGCTTCATGACTACATTTCCGGTAACATTCTGTGCAGGAAGGAAATGCAGAGAACTAACGTCAGTAAAATGATAACACAGTTGTCTTTTGTTTTTCACTGACGATAGACATAAAAAGCTGGAGTAACTCAGCGGGACAGACAACATCTCTGGGTGGAAGGAATGGGTGACGTTTCGGGTCTGAAGAAGGGTCTCGACACGAAACGTCACCTATTCCTTCTCTCCAGAGATGCTGCCTGTCCCGCTAAGTTACTCCAGCATTTTGTATCCATCTACACATAATGCACACATAGGTACACACATGTGGCACACACACACACACACAGAACACACATAAACATGTACAAGGCATGCTCAGATACACATAAATACCCAAACAAGGCACACATGGACACATATATATAACTGCACAAACAGACAGTCGGGGAAATCCTAGGCGTGAGTTGAAAGCCTTTAACTTCCTCATTTTGAAGCAGGCCATAAATTTAGAAAGTTCTTTATTTAGAATTTAAGGTAACAACCTAGCAGCACAAATTTAACAGCATAGTCATAAGTTTAATGAAAGGGGTAAAGAATGATGGCTTCAAAATGTTGGAGTAACTCAGCGGGACAGGCAGCATCTCTGGAGTGAAGGAATGGGTGACGTTTCAGGTCAAGACCCTTCTTCGGACTGAAGTAGGATCTCAACCCGAAACGTCACCCTGTTCTCCAGGGACGCTGCCTGTCCTGCTGAGTTACATTCAGTGTCTATCTGTGGTTTAAACCAGCATCTGTAATTCCTTCCTACACAATTTACTAGAATGGTGCCTGGGTTCCAGCAACTAAGTTACAGAGAAAGGTTGAACAAGTTAGGTCTTTATTCTTTGGAGCGCAGAAGGTTAAGGGGGGACTTGATTGAGGTCTTTAAAATGATGAAAGGGATAGAAAGAGTTGACGTGGATAAGCTTTTCCCATTGGGGGTAGGGAAGATTCAAACAAGAGGGCATAACATGAGAATTAAGGGACAGAAGTTTAGGGGTAACATGAGGGGGAACTTCTTTACTCAGAGAGTGGTGGCTGCGTGGAATGAGCTTCCAGCAGAAGTGGTGGAGGCAGGATCGATTTTAACATTTAAAAGTAAAGTGGATAGGTATATGGACGGGAAGGGAATGGAGGGGTATGGTCTGAGTGCAGGTAGATGGGACTAGGGGAAAATAAATGGTCGGCACGGACTGGAAGGGCCAAGAGGGCCTGTTTCCGTGCTGTAATTGTTATATGGTGTTAGATAGGAATGATGGCCTGTCTTTTTTTTAAATATTTTTTTATTTGAAGTAACCAGTTTACAATGTATAACACACATTTAAAACTATCATCTTAATTCAAAATTTCTACAAATAGCACATCGATAATTAATATCGTCTGTTTTTTTGGAAATAAAGATAGAAAAAGATATATAATAAAGAGGAAAAGAAAAAAAAGATAGAAATAGAAAACAATCTACAAATACAAATTAAAAAAAAAATATATATATATTATATATATATAAATCAAAAACAACTAAGTACATTATACATGAAATTATTTCAAACAATAATATCAATGGGACATGCGCATTAATCCCATATGTAAATAAGTTATTCTCATCGGATTCCATAGGGTGCCCGTCGAGCCGTGATGCCAAGAACAGCTACTTCTCTAGATACTGTATATATGGAGACCATATCAGTTCAAAAGAATTATACCTGTCCAATAGGACAAATCTAATTCTTTCCAAATATAACGTCTCCTGCATCTCTGCTGTCCACATTTTAATTGTTGGGGATAATGTTCCCTTCCAAAATTTCAATATGATTTTTTTCCCTATTATCAAACAGTAATCAAAGAAATTTCTTTGATTTACTGTCAAAACCAAACTTGATTCCGGAATTCCAAATATTATTAATTTTGGGTCAGGGTCCAGTTTAACTTTAAGAACTTCAGAAATTACTTTAAAAATTTCTGTCCAGTAATAATTCAACTTAGGGCATGTTACAAAACTATGTATTAAGTTTGCTTCTAGATTCTTACATTTATCACAAATAGAGGAGAGATTGGGAAAAATACTATTTAATTTGGTTTTCGAATAATGTAATCTATATAGTACTTTAAATTGTATTAATATATGTCTAGCATTTAAAGAACACCGATTTATTCTCTGTAAGCTTTCTTCCCAAATTTCTTTTGTTATAGGTAATCCAATTTCATTTTCCCATGCTTGGCGATATGTTTCAGTTATTGGGGTCTCTTTATCTAGAATAATATTATATATATGAGCTATTAACTTTTCCGTATTTGGATGTAAATTAAACAAACCATCTAATAAGCCTGGTTCTTTATTTTTATAATCTTGTGTATTACATTTAATGTAATCTCTAATTTGTAAATATCTAAACAAACGTTGTGAAGGCAATCCAAAAATATCTTGCAACTCTTCAAATAATAAAAAATTTCCATTTCTATAAAGGTGTCCTATCCTTTTAATTCCTAAATCCTCCCAGAGCCTAAACCCCGCATCTAATATTGAGGGTTTAAACAATGGGTTATTCCTAATTGGTAACCTGAAAGATAGATTATCCAGATGTAAAGTCTTAACTATCTGTTTCCATATACGCCTATTATTATAAATTATAGGGTTATCCCTATAAATCTTTTTTTGTACTTCCTTTGGCGCAAAAAGAATCGAGCCTATATTAAAAGGTAAACAGTCTTCCTTTTCCATCTTTAACCACATTGGTTCATTATCCAGATTTATCCACCAAAAATTCATATTCTTAATCTGAACTGCCCAGAAGTAATATAAAAAATTTGGAAGTGCTAACCCTCCATTTATCTTAGACTTACATAAGTGTTTTTTACTTATTCTATGATTTTTATAGTCCCAAATAAAACTATTAACAATATTATCAATTTTCTTTAAAAAAAATTTCGGGAGAAAAAAAGGAATAGCCTGAAACAAATATAACAATTGTGGTAAAAAAATCATTTTTATAGCATTAATTCTACCAACCATAGATATAGGAAGTGTTTTCCAATATGAAATATTTTTTATAAGTTTATCTAATAATTGAGGATAATTAGATTTAATTAATAATTTATATGATTTAGGTACATTGATTCCTAAATATTTAAATTTATCTGTGACTATTTTTAATGGATATTGTTGCAATATATTTACATTTATGCCAGTTATAGGCATAATTTCACTTTTATTCCAGTTAATCCTATATCCTGAAAATATGCTAAATTCATTTATAACATTAAATAACTTGGGAATACTGCATTCCGGTCTTGTAATATAAATCAAAACATCATCTGCATATAAAGATATTTTATTAATTGTTGTATCAGTATTATAACCATATATTTCAGGTTCAGATCTAATTCTTTCAGCCAAAGGCTCTATGACCAAGGCAAATAATAAAGGGGATAACGGACATCCCTGTCTGCATCCCCTAAATAGTTTAAATTTAGGTGATAGTATTTGATTAGTTAAAATTCTTGCAGTAGGATTAGAGTATAATATTCTTACCCATTTACAGAATCCATCCCCCAATTGAAACTTTTCCATTATATTAAATAAATATGACCATTCCACCTGATCGAATGCTTTTTCTGCATCCAACGATATAACTGCTAATTCTGTGTCTCTTTTTCTTTTCGAATATATGTTATTAAACAGGCGCCTAAGATTGTGTGATGAATAACGTTTTGGAATAAAACCTGTTTGATCGTGATGTATTATTTTAGAAATCACTAAACTTAGCCTCCGAGATAGTACTTTAGTTAATATTTTTTGGTCAGTATTCAAAAGAGCAATCGCTCTATATGATCCAGGATCTTCCAGATCCTTGTCTAACTTAGGGATGAGTGTAATTGTAGATTCGTTTAAGGATTCTGGTAATTTTCCTAGTTCATATGCATATCTATACACTATCTGTAATCTTGGTGAGATTAGATCATTAAATTTTTTATAAAATTCTGCACTCAGGCCATCAGGGCCCGCGGTTGTTCCATTTTTTAACGAACCAATTGATTCTTCAATATCTCTTACTGATATTTCAGCATTTAACAATTGCCTACTTTCCAGATCTAGCCTATTAATATGACATTTGTCTAGAAATTTTTCCTGTCATATGGCCTGTCTTTTTGTGGGATAACTTAAAACGGTCAGATTTTCAGTTTCGCTTTTATACACATTCACTTCGTGCAACTTGCAACAGTTTTGAGAGACACAAGAGACTGCAGATTCTGGAATCCCCAGCAAAGTGCACAGTGCTGGAGGAACTCAGCGGGTCAGGCAGCATCTTGGAGGGAATGGGCAGACGACGTTTCGAGGTGGGACCGTTTATCAGGCTGTTTGAAGTGGGGTGGGGGGGGGAGCGCGAAAATTGGAAAGAGGAGTGGGGTCAGGACAAAGTCTGACAAGTAATAGGTGGAGGACGGAACTGCAGATGCTGGTTTAAACTGAAGATAGACACAAAAAGCCAGAGTAACTCAGTGGGTCAGGCAAACCGAAGGATCTCGACCCGAAACATCACCTTTTCTCCAGAGATGCTGTCTGACCAGCTTTTTGTGTCTATCTTAAGTAGTTGGTGGATACAGGTGAAGGGAGATGGGAGGCGAATTGGCAAATGGGTGGAATAGGCAACAAAGATTGGGGTGAAAGTCAATGGATATTTTTAATGCAGAGATTGACAAATGCCGCGTGGGGGATGAGTATACCTGCTGGTGCTAGGGGCACTCACTGGTCTCACTAAATGAACATTAGAGTACTATCGTACAATTGCCATGGCCTGCGTTTGGGCCAGAGCGCAGGGGATAAAGCTTGCCGCTCAGTTGTTGATAACCACCTGGAGAACTGTGACATACTTTGTATGCAAGAGACATTCCTAGCGAAGCAAGACTTGGACAAACTCAATTCTCCCAATGACAACTTTCATGGGGCTGGGCAGTCTATAACTGACCTTGGCATGGGAATAGTCAGAGGTGGGATACCAGGTGGTGTGGCTATTCTATGGAACAAGAAGCTTGACTCATCAGTAAATGTGATTCGGCTTGATGTTGACTGGTGCATTGCCATACACTTTACTCACAACAATAAGGAGTTTGTTATCCTGAATGTATATACACCCTATGAATGCCATCAGAATGAGGATGAATATTTAAATAGGCTTGCTTTCATCTATTCTTTCATTCACAACAATAATTATTGTAGTGTATATGTTATTGGGGATAAGAATGCAGATATCTCAGATAGGAACTCATTATTTGCCAATCATATGGCTCAGTTCTGTCAAGATAATAATTTAATATTGTCAAGCAAAGTGATTTTACCTACAGATAGCTATACTTATTAGTGAGGGTTACACAAAAAGCTGGAGAAACTCAGCGGGTGCAGCAGCATCTAAGGAGCGAAGGAGATAGGCGACGTTTCGGGTCGAGACCCTTCTTCACTTATGTGGGGAGAAGGTAAAATCGGGCTGTGCGGGGTTGGGAAACGATGAGGTTGGAGGCTCGGGGGGGTAGGGATCCGGAGTTGATGAAGCCGGTTATGGTGCTCGAGATGGTGGCCTGGTGCTCGTCAGTGGGGTCATGGTCCAGGGGTAAGTAGGAGCAGGTGTCCGAGAGTTGGCGCGTGGCCTCCGCTTTGTAGAGATCGACGCGCCAGACTACCGCGGCACCTCCCTTGTCGGCGGGTTTGATAACCCAGTCTGGGTTGTTACGGAGTGAGTCGATGGCAGTACGTTCGGAGGGGGAGAGATTGGAGTGAGACAGGGGAGTGGAGAAGTCGAGGCGGTTGATCTCCCGACGGCAGTTCTGTATAAAGAGTTCTAAAGCTGGAGGGCCACGAGGGGGGGTCCACGAGGAGGGGGTACGTGGGAGACAGGAAAAGGGATCATCAGTGGGGGGCGAGGACTTATTCCCGTGGAAGAAAGCTGTGAGGCAGAGGCGACGGTAGAGACAGGAAAAGGGATCATCAGTGGGGGGCGAGGACTTATTCCCGTGGAAGAAAGCTGTGAGGCGGAGGCGACGGTAGAAGAGCTCCAAGTCGTGGTGGGCGCAGAACTCATTGAGGTGGGGACGGAGGGGGACAAAGGTAAGACCTCTGCTGAGGACCGACCTTTCGGTGTCGGAGAGGGGGAGGTCCGGGGGGATGGTGAACACGTGGCAGGGATGGGGGTTGTGGCTGGAGGAAGGCAGGTGAGTGGACTGAGGATGGTGCATTGTGTGGTGGGGGGGTGGAGGGTGGTCAGGGGGTGGGGGAGTGTGGGGGCTGTGGTGTGGGTGGGAAGGAGCAGGTGGGGGGGGGATGGGGAAGACCCAGTGGAATAGCCACTGAGGTCACCGGGGCTGGGGAGACGGGCACTAGGACCCAGTTCCGTTAACAACAGAGTGGTGGGAGGAGTGAGCAACGTGGAGGCTTCAGGCCCGCTGCAGTGTCCAGTCTGTAGGTGAGGCGACGGCTGCGGGCTGCCGGAGGGCGGTGGAATGTCGTGGGTTGGCGGGCCCGAAGGTAGGAGTCCGCGGGCAGTGGAGCCGGGGTCGGCGGGCCTTATATTAGTGAGGCCTGGCACACCACATCATGGCTGGACCACTGTATTAGTACAGCTGATGCACATGCCTCATTGGGGTGTATGAGCATTCTGTACGGGGCAGCAATGACTGATCATATACCTGTTGCTATGACAATAAATGTTGAACACATACCTGTGGTATCCAGAGATAGAAATAAGAATAAAACAGAAAAACTGGACTGGTCAACGCTTACAAAGGAAGACATCATAGCCTATTATGCCCATACAGATAAATCCTTAAGCAATATACATCTACCTAAAGATGCAATAACATGTAGTAATGTTAATTGCAAAGAAATGAAGCATGGGAGAGATATGTATAATGATATAGTCAGCGCCTTATATGTAGGCAGTAAGCCCTACTGCAAGCATAAAGACACATAACATCAGACCTGGCTGGAATCAGTATGTAGCTGAGTATCATACTGAAGCCCGTGAAGCCACCAAAGCATGGGCTATGGCAGATAGACCCAGATAGGGGCCTGTGTTTGAGCACAAGAAGCTCACTAATGCAAGGTATAAGTATGCAGTTTGCTTCTTCTGTAAAAATGAGCAAGCTATGAGGGCTGATTCCATGGCTAAGAAGCTGCTAAGTAACAATGCTACAGATTTTTGGAAGGAAGTGAGAGCTCTTAGCAGTTGCAAAAGATCTCTACCATGTACTGTAGATGGAATCTCTGGAACAGCTAATATCGCGGAGTTATGGCGACAACATGATAGCACTTTATTCACCTGTGTCCAAGGTGACGTATAGGGTGGACATATTGAGATAATGACTCGATGGTGATTATGTCACATGAGGTGCATCATGCCATGAACAAGCTGTCCAACAACAAAGCAAGTGGCTCGGATCGTATCTCTGCTGAACATCTTAAGTATGCGAGTATGAGGATAGCTCCTCTCCTAGCTCTTCTCTGAAGATGGGTCTCGACCCGAAACGTCGCCTATCTCCTTCACCCCTTAGATGCTGCTGCACCCGCTGAGTTTCTCCAGCTTTTTGTGTAACCCTCCTCTCCTAGCTATTTGTTTTACTGGCTTTATGATTCATGGCTTGTTACCAGACTCAATGTTGTCTGTCCTGTTAGTGCCGGTTATTAAGGACAAAGCTGGTAAAGTAGGCAGTCTAAATAATTACAGGCCCATAGCTTTAGCCAGCATATTATCAAAAGTCTTAGAAAGAGTTCTGCTGGATAGAATAAATGAGTTTGTTAACTCCACAGATAACCAGTTTGGCTTTAAAGCTAAACATGGCACTGACTTATGCATATATGCCCTAAAGGAGATTGTAAACAAATATAGAGGCAAAAACTCTTCAATCCTTATGTGCTTTATTGATGCTTCCAAAGACTTTGACCGTGTTAATCACAGAAAGCTGTTCGGTAAAATCAGTCAAGGAGGGGTGCCTAGATACATTGTTAGAATTCTGGCCTACTGGTATGGCCACCAGACTATGCAAATAAAATGGGGCAATAGGGTCTCAGCCCCATTTGGGGTTTGCAATGGTGTTAGACAAGGGGGAATTTTGTCCCCAGTCCTTTTTAATCTATATATTGATGATCTGTCTAAACAATTGAAAGCCTGTAACACTGGGTGCGTGATTGGTAATATTTTAGTGAACCATATTATGAATGCAGATGATCTTGTGGTCTTTAGTCCATCTAGCGCTGGTCTCCAACAGCTCCTTACTACATGTTCCATGTATGGTGTGGAACATTAAATATAATGCTCATAACATAACATAACAGTGCTGTTATGGTCTGTAGAACCAAAGAGGATAAAAGCCTAAAATATCCTGATTTTAAATTGTCTGACAACAATGTTAGTGTCTGTAATAAGATAAAATATCTAGGGCATATTATTACAGAACAAATGGCAGATGATGAGGATATTTATCAGCAACGACGTATGCTGTATATACAGGCGAATATCCTCTTGTGTAAATTTGGTGCATGTGCAGACGTGGTGAAGATGTCACTATTTAGAGCATACTGCACACCCCTCTACACTGTGCACCTGTGGTCGAACTATTTAAAGACAAGTATGCAGGCACTAAAGGTAGCATATAACAAAGCCATGCGAACACTGCTAAGGCAACCAAGATGGTGTAGTGCCAGTAATATGTTTGTGGCTGCAGGAGTCAGTACTTTAGAAGCTATCCTAAGACACCACATGTATAAATTCATTTGCAGGATAAATGACTAAAAATGTGCTTATTGTGGCCTTGACAAACATAAGGGTTAGCACTACATGCTACGAATCCCAGCTGTGGAGACACTGGTGTCATTGTCTCATTGTACGACATTGATCATCTTTTACTCTGGATTTTTAACTTAAGTATTGTGGGTTTTTTAAATATATAAATTATGATGTTTTTTATGTGATTTACCATGATTTTATATATATTTATGATATTTGATATGCAAATCATTTTTAATGTAATGTTGCCCCTTGTCTGGACCTTGTCCGTCATAAAGTTATTATTATTATTATTATTATTATTATTATTATTATTAAATGCTCAATTAGTAAGGGTGTCACAGGTTATGAGGAGAAGGCAGGAGAATGGGGTTGAGAGAGAGAGATAAATTAGCCATGATTGAATGGCATAGTAGACTTGATGGGCCGAATGGCATTATTCTGCTCTGAGAACTTATGAACTTATGACATGATCAACTATCACAGTATAACATCATCATCATTTGCATTTTAACAGGCGTGTACTGAACTTGAAGCACTTACACAATTGCATGAAGGGTTGAAGCTGGAGGAAAAGGGACAGGCGGAAAAATGGGATATAAGAAGGAAATGGGAGACTAGGGAGTTGGGAGATAAGGGATAGAAAGGGAACAAGGAGAAATTTCGTCATCCAGAGGGAGGCGAATCTGTGGAATGAATTGCCACAAACATCTGTGGAGGACGTTAATGGGTAACTTTAAGGTGGAGATTGATAGATTCTTGATTAGTACGATTGTTAGGGGTTAGGGCTAGAAGGCAGGAGAATGGCGTTGAGAGGTAAAGAATGGAGGAGTAGTCTCCATGGGCCAAATGGTCTAATTCTCCCATGACTTATGAACTTGAAGTGCAGGAAGGAGGGGGTAGGAGCAGAGTGACCAAGGGGGAGGGATATGGTGGGAGGTAAGCATGGGAGTAGGGACGGGAAAATATGGCATGATTGGAGGAGGTGCTATTTGAATTTGGATGCAGGAGTAACTCAGCGGGGACAGGCAGCATCTCTGGAGAAAAGGAATGGGTGACATTTCGGCTCGAGACCCTCCTTCAGACTGAGAGTCAGGGAAGAGGGAGCACAGAGATAATGAAGGATAAGGTATGAAAACGAGAGATCAAATGGGACAAACCTCAAGGAAAATGCAGAATAGATCATTGTTAGCAGAGGGGAAGGTGACAACGAGGCATACAATGTCAAATTTAATCAGGGGACAGTGAAGGGCTGGGGGAGGAATGGAGAGAGAGGGAAAGCAAGATAGACATAAAATGCTAGGGTAACTCAGCGGGACAGGCAGCATATCTAAATAGAAGAAATTTGGCGTTTGGGTCGAGACCCTCCTTCAATCTGAAAAAATTTCTTGGCCCAAAACGTGACCCTTTCCTTCTATCCAGAGATGCTTCTTCAGACCAAAGAAGGGTCTCGATCCGAAATGTCACTTTCCTTCTATCCTTAGATGCTGCCCGTCCCGCTGAGTTACAGCAGCATTTTGTGTCTATCTTCGGTGTGAACCAGCATCTGCAGTTCCTTCCTACACAAGGGTTACTTGAAGTTAGAAAAGTCAATGTTCATACTTCAGGGGTGCAAGCTGCCCAAGCGAAATATGAGATGCTGTTCCTCCAATTTGCGCTGGGCCTCACTCTGACAATGGAGGAGGCCCAGGACAGAAAGGTCAGTGTGGGAATGGGAGGGGGAGTTAAAGTGTTTGGCAACTGGGAAATCACGTAGGTGGACTGAGCAGAGGTGGTCAGCTAAACGATTGCCGAGCCTGCGCTTGGTCTCACCGATATATAGGAGTCCATACCTGGAACGGTGGATACAATAGATGAGGTTGGAGGAGCTGCAAGTGAACCTCTGCCTCACTTGAAAGAAATTGTAAGGCAAGGAGTTCTGAGCGTGTGTGCGTGAAATTGCAAAGCCATTGCTGGTGATTTGCCAAGGGGATGCAAGTTATTTTCTGTTGCTGGGCCTCTTAACATAGAAACATAGAAGAAGGTGGCCATTCGATATGATCATGGCTGATCATCCAACATCAATCCTGATCCTGCTTTCTCCCCAAATAAAGGATTCCATTAGCAATAAGAGCTAAATCTAATTCCTTGTATGTGAATACTTGGCCAATACTTACTTACTTAACTCTCTTGAAAACACCCAGTGAATTGGACTCCACAGCCATCTGTGGCAGAGAATTCCATCAGATTCACAACTCTCTGGGTGAAAACAGTTTTCCTCATTTCATTCCTAAATGACCTACCCCTTATTCTTGAAACTGTGACCCCTGGTTCTGGACTCCCCCAATAATGGGAACATTTTTCTGGCATCTAGCCTGTCCAATCCCTTCAGATTTTTATATGTTTCTATGGTCTACTCTCATCCTTCTAAATTCCAGTAAATATACTGTAAGCCCAATCACTCCATTAATTCATCATATGTCAGTGCTGCTATCCCAGAAATTAACCTGGTGAACCTATGCTGCACTCCCTCAATAGCAAGAATGTCCTTCCTCGTAATTAAGAGACCAAAACTACACACAGTATTCCAGGTGTGGTCTTATGGGCCTCAGGGTGGGAAAGTGAGCCAACCCTATGTCTGCATTTCACCCTACACTTGTGAAGTTAACATCGACCCTGGGCGGCATGGTGGAGAAGCGGTGGAGTTGCTGCCTTACAGCATCAGAGACCACGGTTCAATCCTGACTACAGGTGCTTGTCAGTATGGAGTTTGTACGTTCTTCCCGTGACCTCGTGGGTTTTCCCTGAGATCATCGGTTTCCTCCCACACTCCGAATACGTACAGGTTTGTAGGTGAATTGGCTTGGTATAAATGTAAAATTGTCCTTAGTGTAGGATAGTGTTAATGTGCGGGGATAGCTGGTCGGTGCACGGGCCTGTTTCCACGCTGTAACATTAAACTAAACTAAATGAACAGGCTTCCCCGCCCCTTCAATTCCAGTGATAATGAAAAGCCAACAGAATGGGCTTGTGTGAAGATTTTCAGGTAGATTATTGGTTTCAAAGCACTTAAAAAAATCAAACACAATCTTTTCAAACTGTTTTCATCTTAAGCCTTAACTTGTTTGTTTATTTTGCATATATTGCGTCAGCCATTAAATTGACAAGCGCTGTTTTAAAAGGTCTTTGAATATATGCAAATAATCGCAGGGTTTATAAATGTTTCAGCTGGGTGTGGAGGTGTATCTCAGATAATCATGTTTTAGTTTGTCAGTTGTGCTTCCACCCCAAATAACCTTCAACAAAACTCAATGTCTTTCTGTGAAGCAGCAGTCTCTCATAATCAGGCACTGACCAGAGGTTTCTAAAAAGAGGGCCTGCCTAGGATAAGGAATTTTATTAGCACTAATGTCAGTAAAATGATAACACAGCTGTGTTAAAGAATGAACTGCAGATGCTGGAGAATCGAGGGTACACAAAAGGCTGGAGAAACTCAGCGGGTGCAGCAGCATCTAAGGAGCGAAGGAGATAGGTGACGTTTCGGGTCCAGACCCTTCTTCAGACTAAATACAGCTGTAGGGGGGTTACACAAAAAGCTGGAGAAACTCAGCGGGTGCAGCAGCATCTAAGGAGTGAAGGAGATAGGCGACGTTTCGGGTCGAGACCCTTCTTCAGACTGGTCAGGGATCAGGGAAACGAGAGATATAAACAGTGATATGGAGAGATAAAGCAAGAACAATGAGTGAAAGATATGCAAAAAAGTATTGGTGATAAGGAAAGCAGGCCATTGTAAGCTGTTTCTGGTGTGAAAATGAGAAGCTAGTGCGACTTGGGGGGGGGGGAGATGGAGAAGGAATGTCAGGGCCCGAGGGCTGAGGGAGAGGTGGTGGGGGGGTGGGGGGGGGGGGGGGGGGGGGGGGGGGAAAGGAGCAGTCTGGGTTAACAGAATTGACAAAATTCAATGTTTAAGCCCAGAGGATGCAGACTCCCCAAGTGGAATATGAGATGTTGTTCCTCAAACTTGCGGTGTTGTTCACTCTGGCCATGGAGGAGGCCCAGGACCGAGAGGTCGGATACGGAGTGGGAGGGGGAGTTGAAGTGCTGAGCCACCGGGAGGTCGGGTTGGTTATTGCGGACCGAGCGGAGGTGTTCGGCGAAACGATCGCCTAGCCTCCGCTTGGTCTCACCGATGTAGATTAGCTGGCATCTGGAGCAACGGATGCAGTAGACGAGGTTGGAGGAGGTGCAGGTGAACCTCTGTCGGACTTGGAATGACTGCTTGGGTCCCTGAAAGGAGTGGATGGGGGATGTGAAGGGACAAGTGTAGCATCTCTTGCGGTTGCAAGGGAAAGTGCCCGGGGAAGGAGTGGAGCAGGAGGGAAGGGAAGAATTGACGAGCTACACTTGTTCCTTCACCTCCCCCATCCACTCCTTTCAGGGACCCAAGCAGTCATTCCAAGTCCGACAGAGGTTCACCTGCACCTCCTCCAACCTCGTCTACTGCATCCGTTGCTCCAGATGCCAGCTAATCTACATCGGTGAGACCAAGCGGAGGCTAGGCGATCGTTTCGCCGAACACCTCCGCTCGGTCCGCAATAACCAACCCGACCTCCCGGTGGCTCAGCACTTCAACTCCCCCTCCCACTCCGTATCCGACCTCTCGGTCCTGGGCCTCCTCCATGGCCAGAGTGAACAACACCGCAAGTTTGAGGAACAACATCTCATATTCCGCTTGGGGAGTCTGCATCCTCTGGGCTTAAACATTGAATTTTCTCAATTCTGTTAACCCAGACTGCTCCTTCCCCCCCCCCCCACCCCCCCCCACCTCTCCCTCAGCCCTCGGGCCCTGACATTCCTTCTCCATCTCCCCCCCCCCAAGTCGCACTAGCTTCTCATTTTCACACCAGAAACAGCTTACAATGGCATGCTTTCCTTATCACCAATACTTTTTTGCATATCTTTCACTCATTGTTCTTGCTTTATCTCTCCATATCACTGTTTATATCTCTCGTTTCCCTGATCCCTGACCAGTCTGAAGAAGGGTCTCGACCCGAAACGTCGCCTATCTCCTTCACTCCTTAGATGCTGCTGCACCCGCTGAGTTTCTCCAGCTTTTTGTGTAACCCTCGATTCTCCAGCATCTGCAGTTCCTTCTTTAACACTAAATACAGCTGTATTTAGGGTTACACAAAAAGCTGGAGAAACTCAGCGGGTGCAGCAGCATCTAAGGAGCGAAGCAGATAGGCGACGTTTCGGGTCGAGACCCTTCCTCAAGCTGTATTTAGTTTACACTGAAGATAGACAAAATGCTGGAGTAACTCAGCGGGACAGGCAGCATCTCTGGCGAAAAGGAATAGACCGTGTTTTGAGTCAAGACCCTACTTCAGACTGAGAGTCAGGGGAAAAACCTTTTCTCCAGAGATGCTGTCTCACCCGCTGAGTTACTCCAGCTTTTTATGACATAACTCCTGCATTATATTCCTTGTTTACATTTTTTGATTAAGTTTAATTTTGATATATGACTGTTGATTCTCCCACAGAATTGACCTCGTTTAGGTCATGAGGTCTTAAATGAGTGGTGCAGAATTAGGCCATTCGGCCCATCAAGTCCAGTCCGCCATTCAATCATGGCCGATCTATCCCTCCCTCCTAACCCCAATCTCCTGCCTTCTCCCCATAACCCCAGACACCCTTACTAATTAACAATCTATCTATTTCTGCCTTAAAAATATCCACTCACGTCATCCACAGCCTTCTGTGGCAAAGAATTCCACTGATTCACCAACCTCTGAGGTAAAGAAACTCCTCCTCATCTCCTTCCTAAAAAAATGTCCATTAATTTTGAGGCTATGACCTCTAATCCTAGATTCTCACACTATTGGAAACATCCTCTCAACATCCATTCTATCCAAGCCTTTTGCAATTCAGTATGTTTCAATGAGGTCCCCCCTCATTCTTCTAAACCCTAGCGAGTACAGGCCCAGTGCCGACAATCGCTCCAGGTACCAGGCACCAGGTACATTGTTTACAAGCTGAAAGCAGCTCTGTCTCAGCTCCTATCGGGTTCATCTTGTCAACTGGATGGATTTTTCATTGTCCTCTCTTCTCTTCACTGTGCATTGGTGATTTTCCGATTAAGAGTATGTTTACACAATGTTTACCACGTGACAGAGATTTCCTGTACATCTGTCATGTTATTCCACATAACACATGAAACATTCATCAGCCGTGACCATATTCTGCACACTCGCACACCACCATGCTTCTTCCCTGCAGCCATCAGGCTATTAAACACTGCAACCTTAGGGGGGCACGGTGGCGCAGCGGTAGAGTTGCTCCCTTGCAGCGCCAGAGACCCGGGTTCAACAATGACTACGGGTGCTTGTCTGTACGGAGTTTGCACATTCTTCCTGTGACCTGCCTACGTTTTCACTGAGATCTTTGGTTTCCTTTTACACTCCAAATACGTACAGGTTTGTAGGTTATTTCGCTTGCTACAAATGTAAATTGTCCCCTTTGTGGATAGTGTTAATGTGCAGAATGACTGGTCGGCGTGGACTCTGTGGGCTAAAGATCCTGTTTCCTTGCTGCATCTCAAAAATAAACTAAATTTCTAAGATTGTTAGGCTCGCAATACATCTCTAGGTCTTATTAAAAGTATGGAATGGTACAATTCTTAGTATTCTGTGTTCAATTTTGCATAACAGCTTCTTTGCATGTTCTGGCTTGTCTTCCATATCTAAGTCAAGAAATAAGTAACTATGCAATGGTTATAGGTAGTGTTGCTGCCTCACAGTGCCAGAGACCCGGGTTTGACCCTGACTACGGCTGCTGTCTGCATGGAGTTTATACGTTCTCCCTATCACCGCGTGGGTTTTCTCCAGCTGCTCCGGTTTCCTCCCACACTCCAAAGGATGTACATCTTTGTAGGTAAATTGGCTTCTTTAGCCTGGGCCTGTTTCCACACTGTATCTCGAAAGTGAAGTCTAAACATAGAAATATAGAAACAGAGAAAATAGGTGCAGGAGGAGGCCATTCGTCCCTTCGAACCAGCACCGCCATTCATTGTGATCATGGCTGATCGTCCGCTATCAATAACCCGTGCCTGTCTTCTCCCCATATCCCTTGATTCCACTAGCCCCTAGAGCTCTATCTAACTCTCTCTTAAATCCATCCAGTAATTTGGCCTCCACTGCCCTCTGTGGCAGGGAATTCCATAAATTCACAACTCTCTGGGTAAAAAAGTTTTTTCTCACCTCAGTCTTAAATGACCTCCACTTTATTATAAGACGGTGACCCCGGGTTCTGGACTCACCCAACATTGGAAACATTTTTCCTGCATCTAGCTTGTCCAGTCCTTTTGTAATTTTATATGTTTCTATAAGGTAACCCCTCATCCTTCTAAACTAGAGTGAATACAAGCCTAGTCTTTTCAGTCTTTCCTCATATGACAGTCCTGCCATCTCAGGGATCAATCTCATGAACCTACGCTGCACTGCCTCAATCATAAGGATGTCCTTCCTCAAATTAGGAAACCAAAACTGTACACAATACTCCAGATGTGGTCTCACCAGAGCCCTATACAACTGCAGAAGATTCGCTTTACTCCTGTACTGAAATCCTCCTGTTATGAAGGCCAACATTCCATTAGCTTTCTTCACTGCCTGCTGTAGCTGCACGCCAACTTTCAGTGACCGGTGTACAAGGACACCCAGGTCTCGCTGTACCTCCCCCTTACCTAACCTAACCCCATAGAGATAATAATCTGCTCCCTTGTTTTTGCCGCCAAAGTGGATAACCTCACATTTATCTATATTTCATTTCAGAGTCACGTGAGTGACTTCGTGAAGAACCCGCCAGCACGCATGCGCGACATTTCGTCGCAACGCATTGCTGCCGACGGCTGGAGGGGAGCGCGGCTCCCCACCAGCCCTTCAGAGGGCCGACTCAGGTAAGGCTAAGCCCCCTAGAGTTGGTGTTCCTGTTGGGGGGAGTGTGTTCTCTCCCTACAGGAACGTGGAAACAGTAAGGGCCAGGACATCGCCGACCACTTATCCCGGAGCCCTCCTCAACGGCTGCACCTGCGAGACGGGCCGGGAAATAGGCGTGGAAGTCGGGGAGCCCTTTTGGTACAGAGCCCGACCCGCCGATACACCGGAGCTCCAGTGGGAGTTGGTGTTCCTGTTGTGGCGAGTGTGTTCTCTCCTCACAGGTACGTGGAAGCAGTAAGGGCCAGGACATCCACAGGAGTCGCCGGCCACTTATCCCGGAGCCCTCCTTCAACGGCTGCACCTGCGAGTCGGGCCGGGAAATAGGCGTGGAAGTCGGGGAGCCCTGTTGGTACAGGGCCCGACCTGCCGATACGCCGGCGCTCCAGTGCTGGTTCGAGGAGCAGGAGCTCCAGTGCTGGTTCGAGGAGCAGGTAGACCCTGTCTCCGTATCGGGGTCGCCAACGGGCTCGTTGGTCGACCTGGGCTAGGGCTCGCGTGCTGCTGCACGGCCCTTTTCCCTGAGCCCTCGGAGTAGAGGGAGGGATGGAGCCCGGAAGCCTAACCCTTTAGGGGCAAAGGCGTCACCTGCCGCTAAACTGCGGACTGGTGTCATGGCGGGACTCAAGTCCACTGGGAGACCTGTCAGGACCAGTGGACTCCCCAACCACCGAGGCCGGGACGGGTCACTTGGGAGGAGTCCCGCCATGGTCGCCGAGTACCCCATGGATGGGAGGACAAGACCATGCGTCGGCAAGGTCCACGATGTGGGCAGCCGGCAAGCCCGCGCGGGCGTCGGGTCACCGTGCTGAGGCATTGGGTGCCGACTCTCCACCGCGTTTGCCCTCCGTGGCAGCGGGATCAAGCTCCACCGAGGAGGCGTTTGAGCGTACCTCCCGTGCGGGAATCGCTCAGCTTTGCTGCGGCGGCTGGCAGCGACAACTTCCGGCACCGGGTTCACCTTGACGAGGTGCGGGCCGATGAATGGAGCCTCAGCAGTTCAGCAGAACATGAGGACTCCGTCCGCCCGAGTTCTAAGGGCGAGGGGTGTATTGGCCAGGATGGAGCGGATGTTGGAGCTCCTCCTGCAACAGAATCAACGGGAGGAAGCATCCAGCTCCAGAGGGCACAGGGAGGTCTCACCATCGTCAGCAGGAGCCTGAGGCAGCCAGAGGATTGTCAGAGACATCGGGACTACCCCTCAACCCCAAACTGGCTGCCACCGTGGACTTCCTGACCAACCATCAGCTCCAGGAGGAGGTCCTATCGGAGGCCATAAAACAGGCACAAAGCCCATCGAACTGCTACTCCCTTCAACGAGCCCATAGTCAATACGCCAATCTGGGGCAACATCAGCCCAAGGATCAGGACCGAGGAGATGGAGCTCCAGCGGATCCTGAAGCTGCTCACTGCTGGGTTTACCGCGTTGCGCGGTCGGTGGACGGGGAGGATCTGAGCACCAAGCAGGAGGATGCTCTGGCTCTATTGTGTACCACACAGTATGAGATAAACGCCTTCAGGAAGAGCGTCATCAAACCCATCGCTGTACCCAAAATTTGCGGGGTTATGCTAAACACCTCCTACGCCGCCACCCAGACAGTTGTTCGGGGAAGACCTCCCGAAGAGGGTCAAGGAGCTGGATGACCACGCTAAGACGGTGGGACTCATGAGGTCACATATCTCGACCAGGCAGCAGGCCAGGGAGTGCTATTTTTCAGGCCACAAGGCCCTGCCGTTAGGCCAGCAAGGACCTACGCTCCAGCTCCGCCTCAATTACAGCAGCCTCATCAACCTAGGCCTTTCAGGGCTAGGGCCCCAGCGGCCAGCATGGAATATGCGGGTGCCGCATTATCAGCTCAATCCAGCACCTCCACATCCGGCCATACATATCAAGGGCCGCCGATAACCATGAAGGTAAGGTGGTCTGGATTTCATGCACCTGCATGTTTAACTTCACATGTTGGTGGGAGACTACGGCTCTTTCCGGGGGCATGCGGTACCATCACTTCTGATGAGTTTATCTTACAAAGTATTCAAGGCCATGAGATTGAATTCATCAATGGTGAAATCCCTCCATCCCAGCATATGCAGATCGGAAATTTACACTGTCCAGCAAAGAGCGGCAGTAGGCTATGGTGAAAAATTTTAAGTTACAAGGAGGGATGGAGGATGTCGGGTTATTTTTGATTTGACCCATTTGAATACTTTTGTAGAATATACCCATTTCAAAATGGAAACGTTCCAGACAGCCAAGTTATTGGGTTCTGGGGGCTGCTTTGTGGCATGCATTGATTAAAAGATGCATGCTATTCAGTATCCATTCAGAAATACCACAGGAAGTTCTTGCAATTTATCTGGATGGATCAGCTCTGGCTAAACAGAGCTTTGCCAAATGGGCTTACACAACCCTAGATTATTTCTAAATTGCTCAAATCAATACTGGCTACACTAGGAGACAAAATCACATAGTGTTGGCCTATCTAGGTGATATCCTAATTATTGGGAATCAGCCGAACTGGCAGTTTCAGCCACCGTGGAAATTTTTTCAGGAAATGGGGTTCATTATCCATCCAGATAAATCAAAGTCCTGCCCTTCACAGGTCAAGGGTATCTGGGGTTACAGTGGATTCCAATCACGTGAGGGCCACCATACCAACTAACTAGGTTGGCGATGTCACCCAACTATGCAAGGGTCTAGTCTGGGCCAGTATACCATCAATTAGACAAACTACTAAGGTGATTGGCAAGATTGTAGCTTTTTTCCAGCTGCCCAATACGGGCCTTTGCATTATCAAAATTTGCAGAGAGCCAAGGTCTCAGCGTTAAAACTGAACGCTAGACATTTCGATAGACCAATGCAGCTGCCTTTCAAGGCACAGATTGAGTTACAATGGAGGATTGACAATATTTATGTCTCACTTAAACCCATCATTTTGGCCAATCCGATGGTATACTTACAAACAGACGCAAGCTCCCATGTCTGGGGAGCTACGGACAACTACTCCAGTTGTGAGGGCAGATGGGACACCCTTGAATCTACCCTGTTGTTGTCACAAGGGATAAACTATTTGGCGATGCTGGGAGCATTTCACGGACTTCGAGCTTATTGTTCTAGCCTTACTGATGCTCATGTCCGTCCCCAAATAAATAATACCACTGCGGTGGCATATCTAAACCATATGGGCGGTACCAGGTCACTTTCATGTGATGAATTGGCAAATACAATTTGGCTCTGGTGTGTTCGACGGAATATTTGGATTTCAGCTACCTGTTTCCCAGGTGAGCTCTATACAGTGGCGGACACCAGGTCACGCAAATTCAATGACAACATCGAGTGGATGATGAATCCCCAAATATCCGCTAAAATTACAGCCAAATTTGGTGAACCGGATATCGACCTCTTTGCGTCACGGTTGAACCATCAGGTACCAACATACGTTCGTGGGAACCCGATCCTGGGGCAATGGCGATGGATGCGTCTCGCTGGACTGGGGGAAATGGGTTTCTATGCATTTCCTCCATTTTGCCTCATCAGTCGGGTGTTGCGGAAAATCCAGACGGATGCTGCTAAGGGCATTCTTATCATACCCGACTGGCCTACGCAGCCATGGTATCCGGTGGTCCTTGATATGATCAGTCAACCTTGGGTCCTCTTAGAGGATTACCCATAATTGGTACAAACCCTGTGTCAGGGGGACCACATCCCTGCCACAGTCATCTAAACTTGTTGGCTTGCAGGTTCTGAACAGGCCATTACTGCGGTATGGCCTATCATCTAGAACCATGGATACCATCGGAGCGTCATGCTGGGAGTTCACCAGGCGGCAATACCTCTCTCACATCCGGAAACGGGAAACCTACTGCGGCCGCTCCCATATTACATACGACGCTGTAACCATAACCGACGTATTGGAATTCTGGCGGGGTTGCATCATAATGAACACCCGAGCTACAGTGCCATCAACAGCGCCTCGAGTGCGCTGTCATTCTACCTCAATATTAAGGTAGGATCCAACAGGCTGGTGTCCAGACTCATGCGGGGAATATTCAATTCGAATCCGCCCAGACCACGCTATAATATCACCTGGGATATCGGGGAAGTACTCACCCTGCTCAGGAAGTGGTCGCCCATGGAGGGGCTGGAGCTGGACAAACTCACCCTGAAGCTGGTGATTTTGCTGGCACTGACTTCAGCGCAGAGGGTACAGACACTCCACAAAATCCGGATCGACAGGATGATCTCTACCCCTGCAGAAGTAGTCTTCGTCATAGACGGGCTACTCAAGCAGCATAGACCTGGGTGCACAGGGCTGCAGCTGAAGTTCCTGGCATACCACGCTGATGCACGGCTATGTTTAGCCGCCCATATCCGTCACTATGTGAAAGTGACGAGAAAACTGAAGGAATGGAGAAACCTCACCATAGAGTGACGGTCCAGACGATATCCAGGTGGCTCAGGATCGTCTTGGGTAAGTCACGTCTTGACACTAATATCTTCAAATCCCATTCCACCAGGGCATGCATCAACGTCGGCGGCAAGGGTCATGGAGGTGCCCATGGACCATATTCTTGCCACAGTAGGATGGCGAACGAAGCCACCTTCCAGCGGTTCTACAATACATCTGTTGCCGCTCCTCTACAGTTTGTGGAGGCCATGCTGAATGCAGGTCAAGAACGTAGAGATGTCCCCGAATGAGGGGTTTTCTTTTGTTGTTAACAAATGTTGCTCTTGTTTTTCAGTACAAGCAGTCTGGAAAGTTGATTACTCCTATCCATCCTTATAAGTGGTGTGTGACAGCATGGACGTGGTCCAGGGCATGGAATCACAGAGCTTTGAAGTCTTCACGAAGTCACTCACGTGACTCCGAAATGAAATAGTAAGATTAAATGAGAACTTACCAGTTCGAAGGTTGATCTTTATTTTATTGCGAGTTGCGATGAGGGATTTCGTGCCCTCCGCTCCCAATCCTCTATCATAATCAACTGGTAATTAGAGTCTCTTCAATCTTACTATGCCAAGTCATTTCTGTTGTTGTTTTCTGTGATTCCACACCGCTACTTTGAAGAATGTCGCGCATGCGTGCTGGCGGGTTCTTCACGAAATCCCTCATCGCAACTCCTCATAAAATAAAGATCAACCTTCGAACTGGTAAGTTCTCATTTAATCTTACTATTATACTGCATTTGCCACGCATCTGCCCACTCACTCAACCTGTCCAAGTCACCCTGCAACTTCCTACCATCCTCTTCACAGTTCACACTGCCACCCAGCTTTGTGTCATCCGCAAACATGTTAGGGTTGCTCCTAATTCCCTCTTCCAAATCATTAATATATATGGTAAACAGTTGCAGCCCCAACACCGAGCCTTGCGGCACTCCACTCGCCACTGCCTGCCATTCTGAAAAGGACCCGTTCACTCCTACTCTTTGCTAAATGTTTCTGCACTGAAAAGCTTTACAAATGAATGTTACTGTTTTGTTGGAAGGAACTTGGAAGACATCTGTGTAAGATTAATTCACTAGTATAAGGTTCATAAGACATAAGAGCAGAATTAAGCTATATGGTCCATTGGTTTAGTTTAGTTTATTGTCAAGGTACAATGAAAAGGTTTTGTCGCATGCTATCCAGTCAGCAGAAAGATAATACATGATTACAATCGAGCCATTTACTGTGTATGATAGATGATAGGGGAATAATGTTTAGTGCAAGGTAACACCAGCAAAGTCCAATCAAGGATACTCCAAGGGTCACAAAAGAAGTAGATAATAGTTCAGCACTGCTCTCTGGTTGTGGTAAGATAGTTCAGTTGCCTGATAACATCGAGTCTGCTCCACCATTCAATCATGGCTGATCTATCTTTCCCTCCCAACCCCATTCTCCACATAAAATTTGTCACCCGTACAAATCAGGAACCCATCAAACTCCACTTTAAATGTACCCAAAGACTTGGTCTCCACAACCATCTGTGGCATTGAATTCCACAGATTCACCAACATCTGGCTAAATAAATTCCGTCTCATCTCCTTCCTAAAGTAACGTCCTTCTATTCTGAGGCTATGGCCTCGGGACCTAGACTCTCGCATTTGTGGAAACATCCTCTCGACATCCACTCCATCTAGGCCTTTCATTATTCAGTAAAATTGAATGAGATTCCCTCTCATCCTAATCTCCAATGAGTACATACCCAGTGCAGTCACACACTCCTCATACATTAACCCAATCATCCCCGGGTTTTTTCTCGTAAACCTCCTCTGGACACTCTAATTCCAGCACATCCTTCCTCAGATATGGGGAACAAACCTGCTTATGATTCTCCAAATGCATCTGACCAGTGGCCTTATAAAACCTTAGCATTTCATCCATAATTTTGTGTGTAGTTTTGGTCCCCTAATTTGAGGAAGGGAATTCTTGCTATTGAGGGAGTGCAGCGTAGGTTTACAAGGTTAATTCCCGGGATGGCGGGACTTTCACATTCCAACAACTACAACTTAAATATAACCTGAGAATTAATCAATATTTTAAATGTCTTCAAATCTGTGATTATTTGCAAAAACATACACAAGAATACCAAACTTTGACTCCAGACCTATTAGATGAAGCTATGAACAGAAAGGCGGGCTCAACTAACTTAATATCATACTTGTATAATATCATCCTAAATATGGAAATACCATCATCTGATACAATTAGAAGAGATTGGGAACAAGAACTATCTATAAAAATCTCGAAAGAGAGTTGAGATAAATACTTGCTATATGTGCATAAATGCTTGATCAATGTAAGACATATCTTAATCCAATTCAAAATTCTACATAGATTGTATTATTCGAAAACTAAACTAAATAAAATATTTCCAAATGTTTCCCCTATTTGTGATAAATGTTTATCTCAAGATGCAACTATAGCACATTCCTTTGTTTTTTGCACAAAAATCCAAACATTTTGGAATGACATTTGTCACATTTTTACAAAATTATTTAAAATAAAATTGAAACCTAACGCAGAATCGATTATTTTTGGAACAATGGAAGTCGGCTTTGAGCTGACTTAGTTCCAAAAGAGTTTCCTTAATTATGGCTTAATAATGGCAAAAAAACGTATATTTACATTTTGGAAAAATGCACCCACACCAACGGTAAAAATGTGGATTTTAAATATGTCTGACACGTTACACCTCGAAGAGATGAGATTCATCCTAGCAGGCAAATCAGACCAATTCTCAAAGATTTGGTCTCCATTTATCAACTTATTACAAGCATAAGGTGCAACATTACTCTGGAAATAAACAGTTTCAGGACCTGGTGAGGGGTGTGTAAAGATTTGGAGCAGGTACATCCCTTTTATCTTATTTTCGTTATATTTTCCTTTTTTATTTTTATTTTCCTTTCTCGTGCTCTACGTCTTTATGGGCTCTTTCTTTCCACTTTATCATGTACTATTAATATCACTATCATCTAACTTTCGCTATTTTTCTTTTTCTTGCTTCTGTTACTTTTCTATTAATAAAGTTTAAAACTAGAAGTGGTACATGAATGTATTATGTTATTTTTGGTTTATACTATTGTACATTACTTCTAATAAAAAAACAAAAAACAGACATGGGCTAGACCCGATTTTCTGACACCATGTAAATATCTTGGTCTCACACAGGTTGAAGCGTAAGCATCTTTATTATCTTGTTCATCATCACATATGCAACACATCACATGTTCAGTCTACTGCAGCTACTACCAGATAGCAGGCGAGTTCTTACACTATAAATCATATAATTAGGCGGAGTTATAATTACTAAGCATTCTGATTGGCTAACATGCAATAGCCAATCTACAAAATATAACAATGTACAACAAATTAACTATTTTAAAATGTAACAAGGTACAGCAATTTGTCTATTTTAAATTATAACAAGGTGCAACAAAATTATAGGAATACGACTAAAGATCAATTAAAAAAATTGTAAGCTAATCGGCCTGTCCCACTTAGGCAATTTTTCAGGCATCTGCCGGCGATGGTCAAATTGCTTGCTGTCGTCTGAAAAACCAACAAATGGAATGGCGGCTGTCAGAGTGGAACACACACAGACACATCGCAAAGGCAGGGGACAGGGCATGCGGTGGGGAGCGATGTTTGAAATTCACACGGTGAAAAGCCAAGGTGATACAGATGCACACCGCAATGAACAGGAAGGTTGGCGCTGTAATTAAGTTGGCTAAAGCACAGTGTGCGGGGTTAGTCCTTTAATGGGGGGGGGGGGGGGGGGGGAGGAGGGGGAGAAGGGGAGGAGAAAACTTTAAAGAAGCCAAACATCTATTAAGAAGCCAGAGATACATGCCTGTGAAGTTTGGCGGGCATTTAACATTACCGATCAATTATCCTTGGACCTGAAAACTCGTGCTTACGTTTTTTAGACAGCGGTAAGACACGACAACAATAGGCAGCGGTCGGCTACGGCAGTGGTAGGCCATGGCAGTACTCCTACCCCTCCCCACTGGCCCCCGACAGGCTCCGCCTGAAGCCGTCCCCTCTCCCCAGCTGCAAGACGCCCTCGCCCTCTCCACCAGCCCCCGCCTGAAGCCGTGCCCCTTCCCCGGTTGCAGGAGGCTCCATCCCGGGCGTGGACGTAACACCAGGAAAGGGGCAGGCAGCT
Organism: Raja brachyura; assembly: GCA_963514005.1. The sequence continues at coordinate 24,541,271 of OY740805.1, read as the reverse complement.
GGCTCGGGCAGAGCCCTCTTCCACCTGACTGGCAGATGGCCAGCTTGGCCAGGCCCAGGAGCAACCCTACCAGGTCATCTTCAGCCCAACCCTCTCCCTTATACACAGCACAGGCACGTGCCGTGAGTAATTACTCAGGGTAGGCAATCAGTCCGCTTTAAAAAAAAATTACACTGCGCATGCGCATATTGTTCTCTCTGTTAAATAAATAAATAAATAAATAAAAACAGAGGCATTTCAATTTGCCCAAGGCTGCCTAGTCCTAGACCAATTGCGGGGATAGCTGGGGATAGAAGCAGCTCGGGGAGCGGCCACCGGGACCCGACAGCTGAACTTGCCGCCACTTAATCATCTTCTGCCGGCCCGCTCACCTTTGGCAGTGCTCTCCGTCGGAACACCTGTAACCTGCCATTCGCCGACTTCGCTCATGTCAGCGGCTTCCTGCAAATCCTTAAATTCCCACAGCCTAGTAACCTCAATCGCGCTGTCGGAATTTAAGGACATGAGTGAGGCCAGCGAGCAGCAGGAGAGAGGTTTTTAGATGGAGAGCTGCCAGAGGTGGGCGGGGACCGGCAGAAGGAGCTAAGGTGGCGGCTGGTTCCGCTGTCCGGCCCAGCGGCCACTCAGCCACCTGAGCTACTTCTCCCCCCCCCCCCCCCCCCGGCCTCAGAGCGGTGGCATTCCACGCCTCCGTGCAAGGAACGTCGCAAGTGGATGCTCCCGACCCCTCATTCATAACATTCGTGCCCTCCCCGCAACTTTACCCCGGGCCAGACTCCCCAAACGCTGTGAAAGGAGCTCTCCCCTCCCCCCCCACACCCCGGGAAATATGGTATTAAAAAAAAATCACAAAATGTACTTACCACATCATTGGTACACGACAAACCATGGTTGAAAACCCCGCCAAGAAACTTGCGCTGCGCATGTGCAGTAGACTGATGCGCAGTGCTGCAAAGGCAGAATTTCTGCTGCCTTCAGCCCCGCTTGAAACTGACTGCTTTAGGCAACACTGACGGCACGTGGGCTGCACAGAGCTTCCCATGTCACAAGCGCTGTGGATGAAAGGCACGGAGAATTATGCCTACCTAGGAGATCGATCTCTTAGATATAGCAATGTTACAAAAATCAATTAAAAAAATGTAAGCTAATCGGCCTGTCCCACTTAGGCAATTTTTCAGGCATCCGCTGGCGATGGTCAAATTGCCTGCAGTCGTCTGAAAAACCAACAAATGGAATGGCGACTGTCAGAGTGGAACACACACAGACACATCGCAAAGGCAGGTCCAAATAACATTCACACAATAGTGTCTAAATAACATTCACACAATAATCCACAATATAACATAATTTTTAAATCTCATTTTCATGAATTTCTGGGCCAAATGGAAGGAATTTAGTGTTTACTGCCTGTAAATTAATGGCCATTTAAATCAACTAGCAAGTGGTTTTTAGTGGAATGCGGTGGATTGGAACGTTGCGGTTTGTGGTGAAGTCGGGAGGAAAAATACTGTTGATTCATACATTTTTTTTGGACCCCATTTCGCAACATGAAAATATGATTAAAGCCTTTTAATATAAAAACTTTTAATATAAAAATAAACGGTGTACCTTTTTTTCTCCCCTACGCAAAATCCTTCCCGTTGTCGGCGCTCACGGCTTTTGAAGGTGATTTTTAAATTACTCTAGTTAATAAGTAATCTAGCGTAATTTAAAAATACCTTCATGAATGAAATGTCGGAGCGATTTTTCTTCCGCAACGAAATCGCCCGACATGGATCGATTTTCCCAGTCTGCAGAAAAACGGCACTTTAAGCCCGCCCCCCTCTGAAAGGCGCCAAAGTCACGCACACCGGGAGCGGCAGAACTGCAGCGCTGCTCAAGGTAAGTTTTGTAACATACCTATTAGATAGGCATAATTCTCCCATGCCTTTACTATTTATATTTAATAATTGCCACTTCATAATTTTGGTAAGGGTAGGCAGTGCCTACCTTGCCTACCCTAACGGCACGTGCCTGACACAGGGTGTCCAAAGATGACGATGGTGGGTGAAAAATGCAGTCAGAAGGCAAGGAGCAGCCCATTTAGGTATTGAAACAGTGGCTGCAACCTCACACACTCCACATACACGTGGTACACAGACTCTTCCAGCCCGCAACAGTGGCACATGGCTGGCGAGTCTGTGAACCTCGAGAGAAACAGGTTGCATGGCTCTCCTCAGTGCAGTGCCCTCCACCCCAGGTCCCACAATGGTTGGTTCTGATTGAAGGAACATGGAGATTAGGCACTGAATAAGGTGCGTGAATGGAGGGGGCTGGTCCAAGTCACAATAAATAAACCATTAACCAACTCAGGGCCATTGTCGATTATCTCTGGGGAGCAGGAATGGATGATGTTTCTGGTCGAGACCATTCTATGACAGGTTTGGGATAGGGGGAACGAGTTATAAAGAGCAATGAATGAAAGATATGCGAAAAAGTAACGATGATTAAGGAAACAGGCCATTATTGACTAGCTATTAGCTGTTTGTTAGGTGAAAACGAGAAACATAGAAAATAGGTGCAGGAGGAGGTCATTCGGCCCTTCGAGCCAGCACCGCCATTCATTGTGATCACGGCTGATCATCCCCAATCAATAACCCGTACCTGCCTTCTCCCCATATCCCTTGATTCCACTAGCCCCTATAGAAACATAGAAGGGCAACCCTACAGAAACATAGAAGCTAGTGCGACTTGGGTGGGGGAGGGATAGAAAGAATGGGAATGCCGGGGCTACCTGAAGTGAGAGAAATCATAAAACTAGATCTAAAGGGTAACAGGACATCTGCCTCACTGGCACTGGGTGCAATTGAATTGCATTTGTAAATCTGTGTCTTCCTGAGGTGCTTGATCTATGATTGTCGTAGGACCATCTGAAGAGGTAAAAGGCTTGATGGCCTGCAGGAAAGGAACGGGACACCATGCACATCAAAGGGAGATTCTGTGCCACTTTGCCGGGGTTAATGTCCGAGCCCGGGTGAAACAGGAGAGGGACAACGTGCTGTCCACGGGCACTCTGAGGGATTTCCGGGACCGCTGGGCACTGCGGGAGTGGAATGCATCCACAATAAGAAATGTATTATAGTTATTTGAATCTTCTTCCCTTTTCGTGTCCATCTTGTGACAAATGTTGACCCCGCTGTCATTGTCCGTCATGAAAAGGACGCAAGCTTCCAGCGACAATCAGTGTGGCCATCCATCACTTGTGGCAATAGATGTTGGTGGTAGCAGAATTAGCTCGGGATACTTCCAGTTTCCAGCCCCGCGATGTGGACGCTTCTGCTTTGGGGCAGACGTGGACAACGTGCTGTGAGGGATTTCCGGGACCGCTGGGCACCGCGGGAGTGGAATGCATCCACAATAAGAAATGTATTATAGTTATTTGAATAATTTAGTGCATGAGATAATTTGGTGGTTCTGTATTATGGTGGTGGGTGGATGTGATGCCACAGTTTTTGTTTGTTTCCATGCTGAATCTCTAAACTAAATTAAAGTCTGCAACTATGCATTACATATGGGCTTCCACCTGATTTTACCTTTTGCCTGTATCAACAATCTGGATATCAGGGAACTCCCTCGCCTGAGGTCATCTGTGGCCGGCTATGTTGCGTCCGACTCCTTCTCCCTTCCAGCTTTCAGTCCTGCTCCCACTTCTGAAATGTCAGCAACCCATTTCCTCCAGAGATGCTGCCTGACCCACTGAGTTACTCCAGCATTTTGTGTCGATCTTTGGTATTTATACTGGGGAATGCAACATTATCATCTTTATTCCCGTGTCCATCTTACCCTTAAAGTTTAATTGTTCCTATTTCTAAGGAATATCTACCCCTTTAAGATTGGTTCCAGTGAAAAAGCAATGTTTATGCTATCTCTATGCTGCCCACACACAGGAGTTAACTGTAAATATATTGTGCTCTGTGTATATAAATGAGTATATAAATATTGTGCTGTTGCCAAACCTGCTTAGGTTCCACTGAAGAAGGGTGTCGACCCAAATCATCACGCATTCCTTCTTTCCAGAAATGCTGCCTGGCCCGCTGAGTTACTCCAGCTGTTGTGTCGATCTTAGGTTCTACTCTTCTCCCTCCCAGATCACAAACATCAATGCATAGTAAAGAATCAATTATGGGCGGCATGGTGGCGCAGCAGTAGAGCTACTGCCTTGCAGCGCCTGAGATCAGAATTCGATCCCGACTACGTGTGCTGTCTGTAAATGCTCCCCGTTACCTGTGTGGGTTTTCTCTGAGATCTACAGTTCTCTCCCACACTCCAGAGACGTGCAGGTTTGTAGGTTAATTGGCTTGGTATCTGTATAATGAAAAGTCTAAACTTGACCTCTTCCTGTTTGCACTGTATATTGATTTTAGAAAAAATGCTACCACTTACAGCTGTGATTTTTGGCCCTTACTCAGAGTTCCCCTCCAGCTGTCAGGGCGAGAGGATTTTGCCCATCGATGAAAAATAAAAAGACTTATTAATGTTTAAAAAATGTTGAGATTCTCTCCTGTCAATCACGCAATTAAGACAATGTCCCTTACGGTGGGAGGGGGAGGGACTATAAAACTGGGAAGTGTGGACGTGCCTCAGTCTCTGCTAGATGGGGGAGCGAGAGGTCATGATTCTCAGTCTGAGCTGTGAATAATACTGAATATGTCAACTAAACTGTGAGTGTGGTTTTACTGACTTGTGAGTGCCCTTAATGTGGTTTGAAAATGAAGTTTGAAAATGAAAATTTGGTTTGAAAATGAAATTTGAAAATGAAAATGTGGTTTGAAAATGAAGTTTGAAAATCAAAATGTGGTTGGTTTGAAAATGAAAATGTGGTTTGAAAATCTATGTAATTAAAAATCTAATCTTGACCACTTCCTGTTTGCTGTACATTGATTTTGAAAAAAACAAATTTGGTGGACTTGCACCCTGCTTGAAATGGTATGAAACTGCACTTGAAGTTGGTGGCCTTGCACCCTGTTGAAATGGTATGAAACTACATTTGAATTTGGTGGCCTTGTACCCTGCTTGAAATGGTATGAAACTGCACTTGAATTTGGTGGCTTTGCACCCTGCTTGAAATGGTATGAAACTGCACGTGAATTTGGTGGCCTTGCACTCTGCTTGAAATGGTATGAAACTGCACTTGAATTTGGCGGCCTTGCACCCTGCTTGAAATGATATAAAATTGCACTTGAATTTGGCGGCCTTGTACCCTGCTTGAAATGGTATGAAACTGCATTTGAGGTTGGTGGCCTTGCACCCTGGTTGAAATGGTATGGAATTGCACTTGAGTTTGGTGGCCTTGCACCCTGTTTGAAAAGTTAGGAAACTGCACTTGAATTTGTTGACCGAAGATAGACGCAAAAGGCTGGAGTAACTCTACATGACAGGCAGCATCTCTGGATAGAAGGAATGGGTGACGTTTCGGAGCAAGACCCTAATTTGGATCTAGATGGCCTTGTCGGTCCATCGAGTCTACTCCACCATTTAATTATGGCTGATCTATCTTTCCCTCTCAACCCCATCTTGTGCACCAGACTTGCCTTGGGATCTTCTCTTGGGATCCCCTGTTTCTAGTTGGGCTAATTTTCCCGCAGAATGCAATGAAAAGGTTGTTTAACTATCTGCCATATCTTGAACTGCTGCATTACTTAGGGTGAAGCTGTTTCCACAGTGTAGCGTGCCAGATAGCTCCAGGGTATCATTCCAGTTGTGCTAAAGGTATAGCGACGTGGACCAACATTGGGACATCGTGAACGGAGAGATGGTGATGTTCCAATGTATCTGTTCCTCTTGTCCCAGTGAGTAGAGGGGCTTCATTTATTTAAGAAGGCAGTCCAAGCTGTGGGAATCAGAATATCAGTATTAACTAATGCACAGGTTAAATGTACATGGCCTCAATAAGTCATGGGAGCAGAATTAGGCCATTTGGCCCATCGAGTCTACTCCACCATTCTATCATGGCTGACCTATTTTTCCCTCCTAACCCCATTTTCCTTCCTTCTCCCCATAAGCTTGAAAGGGTTCAGAAAAGATTTACGAGGATGTTGCCAGGACTAGAGGGTGTGAGCTATAGGGAGAGGTGGAGTAGGCTGGGTCTCTATTCCATGGAGCGCAGGAGGATAAGGGGAATCTTATGGAGGTGTATAAGATCATGAGAGGAATAGATCAGGTAGATGCACGGCAGGCACATGCCATGAGTAATTACTCAGACTAGGCAGTCAGTCGGCTTTAAAAAAAAAATTAAACAGCGCATGCGCAGATTGTTCACTCCGTAAAAATAAAAAATAAAAATAAAAACAGTAAGAATTGCCCATGGCTTCCTAGTCTCCTTTATTTTTAATTACTGAATGGGTGGGAAGTGAAGGGTGATGGCAGGTGGAGAGATGGTGGGAAAAACGGGAGTACAGGGAAAAGTTGAATCAGTTGTCATCTTATTGAATAGCAATACTTTTTCAAGGGACCAATTGGGGGAAGAGTCTAGACAGAGAGCTGCAAGAGGTGAGCGGGGGACGGCAGAAGGCGCTGAGGTGGCGGCCGGTTCCGCTGTCTGGCCCGGCGGCCGCTCACAGCCACCCGAGCTGCTCCTACCCCCCCCCCCCCCCCCCCCAAAGCAGTGGCTCCATACAACATTCGTGCCCTCCCCGCAACATTACCCCGGGCCAGACTCCCCAAACGCTGTGAAAGGAGCTCTCCCCACACCCCGGGAAATACGGTATTTAGAAACATCACCAAGAAATGTACTTACCACATCATTGGTACACGAGCTCCATTCTTCTCTCACTGTTTCCTAAGATACACTGAAAATAATGGCAATGCATATTTGAAAACCCCGCCAAGAAACTAGCGCTGCGCATACGCAGTAGGCTGCTACGCCTGCGCAGTGCTGCAAAGGCAGAATTTCAGCTGCCTTCAGCCCCACTTGAAATTGACGGCTTCCAGCAGCGCTGACGGCACGTGGGCTGCACAGACCTTCAAGGGCTACAAGCGCTGCGGTTGAAAGGCATGGAGAATTGTGCCTACCTAAGAGATCGATCTCTTAGATAGGCATAATTCTCCCATGCCTTTACTATTTATATTTAGTTATTACCATTTTATAATTTTAGTACCTTGCCTACCCTCACGGCACGTGCCTGATGTACAGAGTCTTTTGCCCAGAGTAGGGGAATTTAGGACCAGAGGTCACAGGTTCAAGGTGGAGGGGAAAAGATTAAATAGGAATCCAAGGGGTAACTTTTTCACACAAAGGGTGGTGGGTGTATGGAACAAGCTGCCACAGGAGGTGGTTGAGGCTGGGACGATCCCATCATTTAAGAAACAGTTAAACGGATAGATGGATAGGACAGGTTTGGAGGGATATGGACCAAGAGCAAGCAAATAGGACTAGTGTAGCTAGGACAATGTTGGCCGGTGTGGGTGAGTTGGATGGAGGGCCTATTTCCACACTGTATCACTCTATGACTCTAAGATGCATATTTGAACAGTTGAGTGAGGCAGTCCAAACACAGACAGATAGTAGAGAATTAACATTGCATCTCTCCCATCTGCATATTTTCCCCTGTAAATAGCAATGTTACAAAATTTTGAGATTTAAAAAATCAAGTCTGCAATTTATCCCATCAGATAAAGCATAAAAAGAAGTTTAATTTGACACCTAATTCACTTTCATATCTTCAGTATTAAAAGAGTTATGGCCATTTTCATACTCGGAAATTTGCATCTTGTTCCCCATTGCCTTTACTCAAAAGCTGTGATCTAGAAGTCAAAAGCCCATAACTTTCTTAAAAATTAAGAGAACTCAATGAAATTTTCAGTTATTATAGATTGAAGCATTCTGAAACAAATATGAAACAATATTACTTGGATGACCTGGAATTGAAGCATATAATTAGTTAGTTATCTAATTGTAGCTAATTACAAAATTCAATTACTAGATCTAAACATCTATCCATTTCTTAAGAAAATATAAACTTTTTTAATTTGCCTAAGTGTCCAAATAACATTCACACAATAATCCACAATATAATATGATTTTTAAATCTAATTTTCATGAATTTATAGGCCAAATGGAAAGAATTTAGTGTTTAATGCCTGTAAATTAATGGCCATTTAAATCAACTAGCGAGTGGGTTTTAGTGGAATGCGGTGGATTGGAACGTTGCGGTTTGCGGTGAAGTCGGTATGAAAAATACAGCCGGTTCATACATTTTTTTTGTCCCCTTTTCGCAATGTGAAAATGTGATTAAAGGCTTCCTAAAAACCAAGTATTAATGTAAAAATAAACTGTGCACTTTATTTTCTCCCCTACGTTAGGTCCGTTCTGCTGTCGGCGTTCACGGCTTTAGAAGATGATTTTTAAACTACTCTAGTTAATAAATAATCTAGCGTAGTTTAAAAATAGCTTCATGAATGAAATGTCAGAGCGATTTCTCTTTAGCGACGAAATCGCCCGACATGGATGGACTTGGACTGTCTAGGGAAAAACGGCATTTCAAACACGCCCCCCTCTGAAAGGCGCCAAAGTCACGCACACGGGGAGCGGCAGAAATGCAGCGCCGCTAAAGGTAGGTATTGTAACATACCTACTGTGAATGAGCTATTATGAATGAATACTTTATTGTCACAGTGAAATTCTTTGCTGCATACCCAAGGTATGGAAATGGTCGCCGGAAAGGGCACTTACAAAGTATCCCACGCCGCATCCCCCTTTGTTGATCCCCCTCCCCCCACCGTCACGACAGCCCCCCCGTGCCGGGTCCCCATGTGTTCTTCCACCGCCCCCCCCCACGCCGGTCCTCCTTTGCTCTCCCCCTTCCAGCATTTTGTGCCTATCATAGGAGCAGAATTAGGCCATTCAGCCCAGCAAGTCTACTCCGCCATTCGATCAATCATTCCCTCTTTACACCATTCTCCTGCCTACTCCCCATAACCCCTGACATGTGTACTAATGAAGAATCTATCTATCTCTGCCTTAGATAATATCCATTGACATGACATCCACAGCCGTCTGTGGCAAAGAATCCCACAGATTCACCACCCTCTGACCTACTCTACACCACCACATACAAGGACACGGTTTTACCAGAGAATGAATACTCACCATGTACCAACAGAACGCTAAACATGAGAACCGCTGCGATCACTAAGGTAATGAACAGGTACAATCCAACCCGAGCTCTGGGATTGGGTTCATGACCTACAACAAAAAAAAATCACCTTTGGTTACCTCTTGTAGATATTAATTTAAATGTCCATGATGCAGAGAAGACTTCCCATTGTATCTATCATGTTTTTCATTCAATTCAATGATAATATATTGTCACGTATCTAGGTACAATGAAGTTCTTTGATTTTGTTGTACAATCCTTAATTACACAGCAGACTTCTCCTGGGCAATAGACAAAGAGTCACCAGGTTTCTGGTGCAGACAAAGTTTCAGAAGTTCTTAGTGCAGTCTTATCTTCTCACAGCGGCGAACCAGGACTGTTGTTGCAGGTGCATGGAGCACGATGCATGGTAGCGCAGAGGTAGAGTTGCTGCCTCACAGCGCTTGCAGCGCTGGAGACCCGGGTTTGATCCTGACCACGGGTGCTGTCTGTATAGAGTTTGTATGTTCTCCCCGTGCCTGCATAGGTTTTCTCTGAGATCTTCAGTTTCCTCCCACAATCCAAAGGCGTACAGATATGTAGGTTAATTTGCTTCGTATAAGTGTAAATTGTCCCTAGTGTGTGTAGGATAGTGTTAATATGCGGGGATCGTTGATCGGTGTGGACTCGGTGGATCGAGGGACCTGTTTCCACGCTGTATCTCTAAATCTAACTAAACTAAACCAAATGTGGACAACCCGGGTCTCGCAGAAAACTGGGTCTCTGACGCTGGAAGTGCTGGAAGGCAGCAACTCCACCGCTGCGCTTCCATGCCGCCTTGTTGGGCAATTGTTCCTATCTTGGTTGCCCATGATGCATTCTCTTGGGTTAAACTGATTAAAAACTACATATCTTCCTTATAATTTTCAAAATTTCCTACATTACGTCTGGAGAGATATTTATCCACACAGGGAAAACGGAATGAGAGATCATGTGAATTATAGGAAAGATGGTGTCAAGCTGGAAAGGACACAGAGATGATTTACATGGATGTTGACAGGGGTAGAGGGTCTGAGCTACAGGGAGAGGGTGAGTAGGCTGGGTCTCTATTCTTTGGCGAGCAGGAGGATGTGGAGTGATCTTATAGAGGTGTATAAAATCATGAGAGGAATTGAGTCTCTTGCCCAGAGCAAGTCAATAAGGTGAAGGAGAAAAGATTTAAGAGGATTCCGAGTGGTAACTTTTTCACACAAAGGGCGGTGGGTGTATGGAACAAGCTGCCAGAGGAGGTAGTTGAGGCAGGGACTATCCCAACATTTAAGAGACAGTTGGACAGGTACATGATAGGACAAGTCTGGAGGGATATGGAGCAAACGTAGGCAGGTGGGACGTGTGTAGCTGGGACAGGTTGGGCCGAAGGGCCTCTTTCCACACTGTATCACTCTGTGCTTCCATGACTCTAAGAATAAGATAGTCATCCATTTCAATCAGAATTCAGGGAGATGTTATATGTCTGGAGAGTACTTGGAGTGTAGAGTGACATACGCTGATAAGGTCAGATAACAAGTGTGGAGAGGGGCTCTTGTGTTGCACAAACATTAACATGGGATAAATGACCAGCATCTGTGCGATAGACCTTTACAACTTGGGTTGCACGATAGAGCAGTGTTTGAGTTACTGCCTTAAGGGCCTGTCCCACCAGCATGCGACTCCATGCAGTGAGCGCGAGGCAAACTGGAAGCGGGGGCCGCGCGGAGGTCGGGTGATCCCCGTACACGGCCAGTCCCACCAGCATGCACCTGCATGCGGCAAGCACAACCAAACCAGCAGCAGGGGCCGCGCGGAGGTCGGGTGAGTGGCGCGACGTGGAGCGAAGTTGGAGCGATGTCCATGATAAGTTCGCAAGAACAGAGAGGGACACAGAGAGGGACACGGAGGCACACAGACAGATGGTCACGGAGGCACACACAGAGAGGGTCACGGAAGCAAATATAGAGAGGGTCACGGAGGCACGACGTCGAGGCGGTGCATAATGCGTCGCGGCGGCTGCAGGCCGACAAGCCGTTGCTGCGCGTAATTTTTGAACGCGGTCAGTTTTTCGGAGCCCCGCGAGATGTCGGGACCAACTCCGCACAACTCCATACGGCTCCGGCGATCGAAGTGGGACCGGCCCCGCGAGGCCGGACGGCTCAAGCGACCACGTCAGGTCGCGTTCATCACATGGAGTCGCATGCTGGTGGGACAGGCCCTTTACAGAGTCAGGGACCCCGAGTTAATTCATGACTACGGGTCCTTGTCTTCACGGAGTTCGTACGTTCTCCCCGCGACCAGCGTGGGTTTTCTCCCACACTCCAAAGTCGTGCCGGTTTGTAGGTTAATTGACTTTGGTATAATTGTAAATTGTCCCTCGTGTGTTGGATGGTACCCGGACGGGACATCGAAGGACTTGAAGCCGAAGCCAAGAGGTGGAAGCCAAGATGGCGAAAACGGAGTGATTTCTTATGCTGATATGGTCAGATAAGAAGAGAGGGGAGGAGTTCTTTAGTTTTAATTAGTTTAGATATGTCGCGCAGAAACAGGCTCTTCAGCCCATCAAGTTCGCCAGCACATTAACACTACACTACACTAGGGATATATATTTTTAACATTGATACCAAGCCAATTAACCTACAAACATGTACATCTTTGGAGTATGGGAGGAAACCCCTGCAGGTCACGGGGAGAATGTACAGACTCCGTACAGATGTTTAAGGACCATCTTTCCCCTGAATCTCAGTCTGAAGAAGTGTCTCAACCCAAAACGTCAGCTATTCTTTTTCTCCACAGATGCTGTCTGATCCGCTGAGTTACTCCAGTTTTTTGTATTTATCTTCTATTATTTAAAATGGCCCGTAGCCAGGATTGAACCTGGGTCTCTGACACCATACGAGCTGTGAGGCAGCAACTCTACCACTGCACCACAGTGCCACTTCTTGTGTAACATAAACAATGTGGGTCAAATAGACCTTTGCCAATACCGTGACAGACTTACCCTCGATGACCAGCTGGTAGGTGCTGTTGGTTCGACTGACTTGGTTTTCCACGCTGCACGTGTAATAGCCAGAGTCTGATTTCTCTGCGTTCCAAATGGTAAAAGTTACATTCCCATCAGACAGGGACTGCCGTGGGCTCACTGGGAGGACAACCTCTTCTCTGCTCCACAGAATGGAAGTAGCTCTCCCTCTCTGCACCGTGCAGTTCAGCACAGACGTGTGGTTCTCAGGGTTGTATTCACAGGAGATGGATGGTGTGGAGAGAGGATCTGGAGAACAACATCTGGAGTCAATGAGCCAAGACACAAACTCCCTTTTTTAGACCTCAAGTATACAAAAGTAATTCCAGATTTATTAAAGGGATGTACAAGAGTCGCTGCCTCTAAAAGACAGCCAGCATCATCAGAGACCCACACCACCCTGGCCACGCTGCTATGCCTTCTGAGGAGGTAGAGGTGTTGGCTTGCTGCGTTATGGGTGGTCCAGGACGAGACACTGGTGATGTTTACTCCTCCGAACTTAAAATGTTCAACCATCTCTACTTCGGCCCCACAATTGCATACTGGCGTTTGTGAACCACTTCCCTTTCTGAGGTCGATCACTATCTCCAAAGTTGTTGTCTTGATACCAGGTCACAAGGTTCTCACCCCCATCACTCCCACACCCTATTTAGGACTATGCCCTCTAGGTTAGGTGGACACTTCTCAAACACCTTCCCACAATACAATGATCCACATTTCTCAGCCACCATCTGCCCTCAGCCTGATTACATACACCAGGGCTGGATTGACAACGACCTTGGCCTGTTGAGGTTAATCGTTGACTGTGTCCATAGTTTAAATCCTAAATGCCGTTTCGGATCGTCGGGGTCACCAATATGGCCGGAGAATAAGCAAGCCATATGTGGTGAAACAAACATATATTTATTGACAAAAGCAAAGACATCAGCACACACAGGAATGGGGTAAGGTTGACCAGGGGTTCATTATATATACCAGGGCACACCCCTAAACCCCATGACAACTCCTTCCCGCCAAACCCAGTCACCTGAGGGTTCCCGACTGCTGAGGGTTCGCACAGTAAATGGCCTAGCCACCAGGTGGCGCCACAACCTGTTCAAAAAGAAAATCCTCACCTGCGCTTTCTATCATGGAGTAGAAACGGTCAAATAAATATTGAAGATATTTGTGTAATGAAGACACAAAGTGCTGGAATGGCTCAGCGGGTCAGACAGCATCTCTATTGGGATGCATCACAACTTGGTTTGGGAACAGCTACATCCAGGAACGCATGCAAATTGTGGACGCAGCCCAGACCATCACACAAACCAACCTCCCTTCCATTGACTCCATTGAAACCTCACGCTGCCCCAGCAAGGCCAGCAGATGAACCAAGGATGAGTTGCACCCTGAGAACAGTCCCCCTTCTGCCCTCTCCCATCGGGCAAAAGGTACGGAAGTGTCAAAATATTCACCTCCAGATTCAGGGACAGTTTCTTCCCAGCTCTTATCAGGCAACTGAATCATCCTACCACAACCAGAGAGAAGTCCTAAATTACTATCTACCTCATTGGTGACCCTCAGACTATCTCTGATCGGACTTTACTGGCTTTACAGATTCAGATTCAGATTCAGATTCAAACTTTATTGTCATTGTGCAGTGTACAAGTACAGAGACAACGAAATGCAGTTAGCATCTCACCCAGAAGAGCGAACATAGAATAATGGAACGGTAAAATATATATATGTACATACAGTAACAGTAGTGCAATTTTACTAGGGGAAGGAGTGTTCGGGGGGGGGGGGGGGGTGAGATGGGGGGTGGGACTGGAAATCACCATGGTGCAGAGTTAAGTAGTATTACACACGCAAGGAAGAAGCTGTTCCTGAACCTGCTGGTCCGGCAACGGAGAGACCTGCAGCACCTCCCGGATGGGAGGAGGGTAAACAGTCTGTGGTTGGGGTGAGAGCAGTCCTTGACGATGCTGCGCGCCCTTTGTAGACATCGCTTGCTCTGGACAGACTCAATGGAGGGGAGTGAGGAACCGGTGATGCGTTGGGCAGTTTTCACCACCCTCTGCAGTGCTTTCCGGTCAGAGACAGAGCAGTTGCCATACCATACTCTGATGCAGTTAGTAAGGATGCTCTCGATGGTGCAGCGGTAGAAGTTCACCAGAATCTGGGGAGATAGATGGACCTTCTTTAGTCTCCTCAGGAACAAGAGACGCTGGTGAGCCTTCTTGACCAGTTTTGAGGTATTGTGGATCCACGAGAGGTCATCAGAGATGTTGACCCCCAGAAACCTGAAGCTGGAAACACGCTCCACCTCCGTCCCGTTCATATGGATGGGGATCTGTGTGCCACCCCTAGACCTTCTGTAGTCCACAATGAGCTCCTTGGTCTTATTGGTGTTAAGGACCAGGTTGTTGTCAGCGCACCATGCTGCTGGGAGCTGGATCTCTTTCCTATATGCCGACTCATCGTTGTCGCTGATGAGGCCAATCACCGTTGTATCATCCGCATACCTGATGGTGTTAGTACCATGCACAGGTGTGCAGTCGTAGGTGAAGAGGGAATAGTGGAGAGGGCTCAGCACACAGCCCTGTGGAACGCCGGTGTTCAGGGTGAGGGTTGAAGAGGTGTGGTTGTCTAACCTAACAGACTGGGGTCTGTTAGTTAGAAAGTCCAGTATCCAGTTGCAGAGGGAGGGGTAGATGCCCAGGTCGATGAGTTTGGTGATCAGTTTTGAGGGGATAATAGTGTTAAATGCTGAGCTACAGTCGATGAACAGCATTCTCACGAAGGTGTCTCTGTTCTCGAGGTGGGAGAGGGCGGAGTGAAGTGCCGTTGAGATGGCATCCTCCGTATTCCTGTTCTTGCGGTAGGCTAACTGATAGGGGTCCAGTGTGAGAGGTAGGCAGCCTTTGAGGTGTGCCAGGACTAGCCTCTCGAAGCACTTAGTGATGATGGGAATAAGTGCAACTGGGGGGGAAGTCGTTGGGGCTCGCTGCAGTGGAGTGTTTTGGCACCGGCACAATGGAGATGGTTTTAAGGCACGTGGGGACAACTGTTTGGGCAAGTTACAGGTTGAAGATGTCACCATTTCATTTGAATAATTACAAACCCTCTGGCTACTTACCAATGACTTCAAGAGTTAGAATTCTGGTCCTCTGTGGGTCTAAGTCCACCGTCATTTTATAGCGGCCACTGTCTGCTTTACCAACATCTTTTAATTGAAAGGATCCATCTGATTTGTCAACTTCAATTCGATTCTTGTACTTTTCATATTTGATGATATTTCCTTCATGCACTTCCGTAATGGGGAGATTCCTGCTGGAATCTGCGAAGCCCCAGTTCAAATTGTTGAATTCCTTATCAGTTCCGGGGAATGGAACAGAGGAGCCTGTGGCAGCCAGAAAGCTGTCTCTTGTCCACTGAGCTGCAAGACAATGAATTAATTTCAACAGTATCACATCTGAGATGTACAGGAAGGAACTGCAGATGCTGGTTTAAACCGAAGATTGACACAAAAAGCTGGAGTAAATCAGCGAGTCAGACAGCACCACTGGAGAAAAGGAATAGGTGACATTTCGGACCAAGACCCTCTTCAGACTCGAGTCTGAAGAAGGGTCTCGACCTGAAACATCACTTATTCCTTTTCCCCAGAGATGCAGTCTGAGCCGTTGGGTTACTCCAGGTTTTTGTGCCACATCTGAGATAGATGAACACACACACATAGATGTTCAGTGTTTACCTTAGCTACCACACAGCTACTAACAGTAAAGAAAGTGTATAGTATGCTTCCACATTGGTTGGGGCATTGGGTATAATGCCCCTGTCCCACTTAGGAAACCTGAACGGAAACCTCTGGAGACTTTGCGCCCCAACCAAGGTTTCCGTGCGGTTCCCGGAGGTTCCCGAAGGTTTTTGTCAGGTTCCCGGAGGGTTTTTTCAATTTTTTGAAATAATCACTGGAACATAGAAGAAGTGGAAACCACTTTCGACGATTAGAGAGACTGACAAAAACCTCCGGGAACCTCCGGGACCGCACGGAAACCTTGGGTGGGGCGCAATGTCTCCAGAGGTTTCCGTTTAAGTTTCCTAAGTGGGACAGGGACATAAGAGTCATGAAATCAGGCTGCAGCTTTATAAAACCATTGTTAGGCCACATTTGAAGTATTTAATGCAGTTCTAGTCGCACCTTGTACGGGAAGATTATGGAGGTTTTCGAGGGAGTGCAGAAGAGATTTACCACACTGGTGCCTGGATTAGAGAGTATTAGCTATGAGACGAGATTGGACAAACTTAGATTATTTTCTATGGCGCGGCAGAGGTTATGGGGAGACCAGATTGAAGTATCTAAAATAGTAAGAGATATTGGAACAGAACTTTTTACCCCCCAGCATGGAAATGTCAAAGACTAGAGGACATAGATTTAAGGGGGGGGGGGGCAAAGTCAAAAAGAGACCAAGTGGGACCGTTGGGTCCCGTCCCTTCAACGCACGGTTGCAGGGGGGCGGCCTGCGGCGTCTGAAACACGCACTCACCCCCCCCCTCACACACACACACTAACCACCCCCACACACACACACTAACCATGGTATCATATTAATATTATTAATTCGCTACTTTTACCCCATCCCCCACCCTATCCACTCACACATTGCCCACAACTCGCAGGCAGAGGGCAGAGGCAGTAGGGTGAGACAGCGGGGTGGAGGCAGCGGCAGAGGACAGAGGCAGAGAGAGACAGCAACCTCCCACCATGCGCCGACACGAGGAACCCGAGCAAGGGGGCGAGGGGGCGAGTGGGCAGGCGAGTGTCGACCAAAGGACTGCGAGTTGGGCCTCCACAGTCTTCAGCGGGGGGGGGGGGGGGGGGGGGGGGTGACGACGTCACTCGCAGCGTGAGGAAGACAGCACACAGGCCCATTGTGACGTCTACGGCGAAAAGCAGTCATCTATAAATTCAAAGTTTTGCCATATTTCTGAACATTTTCAGTAATAACTGGAGAAATAAAGCATGACATTTTCAGAAAAGGCGATTTGGATTTTTCCACAGAAAAAATGTCTACCATAATATAAAAATGTTACCGTTACCTCGTCGTTTTTTGCAAAGATGTGAACGAACACACACACACACACACACACACACACAAATAAATCCACAAACAAGATCAGACTTTTAATAATTACTAGTCCAAGTGCAGACCCGTTGGGTCTGCTCCCCCAACGTGCGGTTGCAGAAGGGGGGAAGGGGGTGGGAAGAGGAGGGGGTGAGGGGAGTAGAGAGGGGTGGGGGAAGGGGAGGGGAGGGGAAGAGGGGGAGGTGAGAGGAGAGGGGTGGTGGAGAAGAGGGGAGGAAGGAGAGGTGGCGAAGAGAGGAGAGGGGGAGGAAGAGGGGGAGGGGAGGTGGAGAGAGAGTGGAGGGGGAGAGAGTGGAAGGGGAGAGAGAGGAGGGGAGAGAGAGAGAATGGGGAGGGAGAAGAATGGGGAGGGAGAGAGGTGGGGAGGGACAGGGGAAGAGTGGGGAGTGAGCGGGAGTGGGGTAGCAGGGAGTGGTGCAAGAGAGAGGGGAATGGGTGGGGGGGGGAGATGGAGGTGAAGAGGGGTGGGGGAGGGGGAGAGAGGGGGTGGGAGGGGAGGAGGGAGGGTGAGGAGAGACGGAGATGGAGGGGAAGAGAGAGGGGAAGGGGAGGAGGGGTGGGGAGGGGGTGAGAGAGGGTGGGGAGGGGGGAGAGGGAGGAGCGGGAGGAGGGAGAGGGGGAAGGGGAGAGAGGAGGAAGAGTGTGGAGAGGGGTAGGGAGAGGGGTAGGGGAGAGAGAGGGAAGAGTGAGGAGGGAGGGGGAGAGTGGTAGGGGAGGGGGGAGAGTGGGAGGGAGGGGGAAGGGAGGGGGGAGAGAGAAGGGTGGGGGATGGGGGGAGAGAAGTGGAAGAGTGGGGAGGGAGGGGGAGATGGGTAGGGGGCGTGGTGGAAGTTGGAGAGAGGGAGGGGGAGGGGGTTAGGGGGGAGTGGTAGAAGAGGGAGAGAGGGATAGGGGAAAAAGGGGTGGGAAGGGGGAAGGGGGGTGGGGGAGAGAGGGATGGGGTGGGATGAGGAGGGGGGAGAGGGTGAGGAGAGGGAGATGGGGGAGGTGTGAGAGAGGGGAGGGAGAGAGAGGTGTGGGAGAGGGGGGAGGGAGGGGAGGGGGAGATGGGGTAGGGGAGAGAGGGGGAAGAGTGTGGAGGGAGGGGGAATAGTGGGTGGGGGAGAGGGGGAATGGGGGTGGGGAGAGGGAAGGGGGGTGTGGGAGAGAGGGATGGGGTGGGAGGAGGAGGAGGGGAAGGAGAGGGAGAGGGGCGAGGAGGGGGGGAGGAGAGAGGGATGGGGAAGGGTGAGAGGTGTGGGGGAGGGGGGAGGGAGGGGAGGAGGGAGATGGAGTAGGGGAGGGAGGGGGAAGACTGTGGAGGGAGGGGGAGAGGGTTGGGGGGGAGAGAGGGGAAAGAGTGGGTAGTGAGGGAGGGGGAGGTGTAAGAGCAGTCCATCTATTCCCCACTCCCTATCACCCCCAATCCTCTTTCTCTATTCCCACACATGTGATCACGCGCTTCCACACAGGCTGCTGGGGCTGGGGCAAAGGCAGATGTAAATGAGATCCATTCCGATTGGCCATCTGTGAGGGATGGCATTGTGACATCACACAATGGAATGTGCTGGAACATCAGGCGGGGGCGGGGGAGGGGGGGGGGGGTTGGGGCTGGTGTGAGGGCAGATGTAAATGAGATCCATTCCGATTGGCCATCTGTGAGCATTGGGCATTGTGACATTACACAATGGAACGTGCTGGAACATCAGGCGGGGGAGGGGGGGGCTGGGGCTGGTGTGAGGGCAGATGTAAATGAGATCCATTCCGATTGGCCATCTGTGAGCATTGGGCATTGTGACATCACACGATGGAATGTTTACCAACATTCTATGGGTGAGAGCAGTTTGATTGTTTTAAGCTTTTGAAAAATTGGGGGGAAGGATTTTATTAAAAATGGTGTACGTAACAACATCTAAACGCAATGAGGAGCACCTTTCGTAATGTACAAGAAACATCTGGCTAAATGGAAAAACGGCGGCGTCTAAAGGTCCGGTTTTGGCGGAGCAGGGAATCAAAGGGGGAAAACGTGGCAGCTGGACGGCAGGCAGACGGCTGTCGGTAGACACACACAGAGTTTTAATATAATAGAGACTAGACTAAATGGGACCATTTGGGTTCCAGCATCACACGGGAGGGCTGGTCACCCAATGCAATATTCCACCTCTCCACCAATTTCAATATTGCTGGCCAGTAAGGGGGGGGGGGGGCGCTTTCTGTTGCGCTAGTATGGGTCTTGTGGACCGAAGGTACTGGTTTCCAGATGGCTAGTATGGAGTTTGTGGGCCGAATGGATTCTTGGGCTGGCAGCTCAGCCACTGAGGCCAGGCAGCTCAGTCACCCCTCCTCCCTTCACCCCGCCACTCTGCTCCTTGCCATTCCCCTCCCCTCCCCCCACACATTCAGTGCAACTCCCCACAACCTCCCCCCATTCACTCTTAGTGGCTCTCCCACAGAGCATCCATTTCTGCCCATTAGGTTCCCATTGTGATGAAGAACACGCAGGCATCAAAAGTGGTAAAAGCATTTATTAAAGTTTAAATTTTGAATGACTTAAAATATAAGAACAATTAAAATGTTGAAGATGAGGATTATTGTTCTTTCTTGTTGTGTCTCTTGTGTTCTGCTGCTCACTGCCTCTTGATGGCTATTTGCTGTTGATAAAAAAGATACAATTTTATTATAGAGATTGAGTGGTTGTAATTTGTTGTAATTCTCAATCCTCTGGACTCACTGAAGAATTTGTGCAAAACATTTTTTAGAGGTGGGGGCTGTCGGGGTGGGGTGGGGGGTGCATTCTTCTTCTTTCGAGTAGCGTGCACAGCCTAAAGTTGAAGGACAACTTGCTCTATTTGATCAATCTGAAGAAGGGTTTTGGCCCGAAACGTTGCCCATCTCCTTCGCTCCTGAGATGCTGCTGCACCAGCTGAGTTTCTCCAGTTTTTTGTGTACCCTGCTCTATTTGATTTTCTGTTTGTGCACGTCGAGTTGATTGCATTAGTCGAAACAGGGCGGACCACGTGAAGGTTGCAATCTTCCACCCCGGGGGTGGCAAACATCCTGCAGCCGAGGGAGGGGGACGGCTTCAGGCGGGGGTCTCATGGGCTGATGAGGGTGGGGAAGTCTTGCAGTGGGGGATGGGGGCAGCTTCAGGAGAGGGAGCATCCTATAGCCAGGCGGAGGGCAGCGTCTTGAGGCGAGGATGCCAGTGGAGGGGGGGGGGGGGGGAAGCGACAGTGGCCTCATGGCCTCTGGACTCACTGCCTTGGGACTAACTCATGGTCTCTGGACTGACTCACTCACTCATGGCCTCTGGACTGACAGACTGAATCACGGCTTGTGGACTGACTGACTTATGCCCGAGTTCTGGAGTCACGTCCGACTTTTGTAAACTGAAAACTGTTAACATCCACATTGAGGAACAGCCTCTTCCTGACAGCCATCAGGCTATTAAACATAACGAATAAGCTCTGCACTACAAAATACTATATTATTTGTACTATTTGTTATTTGTTGATCACACACACACACCCTCCACCTCACACAGACACTCACACACATACACAGACACAGAGTCTCAGACACACAGACACAGACACTCTCACATACACACATATACACACACAGACAGACTCACTCACACAGACTCACAATCAATGCGAAAATGCCAAGTATCTTCAGAACGCGGCAAACACACAGTGTGTAAACCAAATAATTGAAACATTTAAAGCCTCCTATAGAGGCAGCTGCTGAAGCAAAAACGTGCTTTAAATATAGTCCAACAAACACACTCACCATAGACAAAGCAGCAAGTCTGAAGAAGGGTCTCGACCCGAAACGTCGCCTATCTCCTTCGCTCTTTAGATGCTGCTGCACCCACTGAGTTTCTCCAGCTTTTTGCGTACCCTCGATTCTCCAGCATCTGCAGTTCCTTCTTTAACAGCTCTCTTGAATTATTCAACGACGTGTTCACGATGCCTTCTGCAGTCAGCACCATGTTGCCACGAACCGGAAATAACGCAGTCAGTGCCATCTTGACGCTAACTGGATATGACTTCATCGGCACCATCTTGCCACTAAGCGGAAGTCACGGAATGAGCGCCAATTTTTCAATTAAACACAGTCCTGATCTAATAAAATGTTTATTCACGCTTTTTCCATCCGAAAACTGGTGCAACGATTTTAAAAACCAAGCCAAGGCAACCAATTTGGCAGCAGCCACTTGACAACCAATCCATTTTGTGAACACAAACTTTTGAAAAGGTGAGGCAAACAATTTGGCAGCAGCCACTTGACAACCAATCCATTTGGTGAACACAAACTTTTGAAAAGGTGAGGCAAACAATTTGGCAGCAGCCACTTGACAACCAATCCATTTGTGAACACAAACTTTTGAAAAGGTGAGGCAAACAATTTGGTAGCAGCCACTTGACAACCAATCTATTTTGTGAACACAAACCTTTTAAAAGGCGAGGCAAACAATTTGGCAGCAGCCACTTGACAACCAATCTATTTGTGAACACAAACTTTTTAAAAGGCGAGGCAAACAATTTGGCAGCAGCCACTTGACAACCAATCTATTTTGTGAACACAAACCTTTTAAAAGGCGAGGCAAACAATTTGGCAGCAGCCACTTGACAACCAATCCATTTGTGAACACAAACTTTTTAAAAGGCGAGGCAAACAATTTGGCAGCAGCCACTTGACAACCAATCCATTTTGTGAACACAAACTTTTGTAAAGGTGAGGCAAACAATTTGGCAGCAGCCACTTGACAACCAATCCATTTTGCGAACACAAACGTTTTAAAAACCAAGGCAAGGCAAAGAATTTGGCAGCACCTACTTGACAACCAAACTATTTTGACGGCTGTAGGTGGCAGCGTTCTCTCGGAAATCGCAGCAAAGTGAGCCAAAAGCGGTCAAGATCAGACTTTTAGTAATATAGATATGACATGATGAAGTGTGGGGCATGGTTTTTGACAACACCCTCTCCGTCACAGTTAAAAAGACAAAGGAGCTAGTTATTGACTTGAATGTCAATATGGTGGAGTACATGCCCAATCAGCATCAAGGTGCTGAAGTGGAAATGGTTGAAACGTCAATTTCCTTGGTGTAAAGGGCAGCATGGTGGCACAGTGGTAGATTTGCTGCCTTAGAGCGCCAGAGATCTGGGTATGATCCTGACTTTGGTTGCTGTCTTTACGGTGCTTGTACATTCTCCCCCGTGGATTTTCTTCAACATCTTCAGTTCCCCTCACACTTCAAAGATTTATGGGCCTGTCCCACTTAGGCGATTTTTCAGCAGGAATTGGAACGGCGACTGTAAGAATGGAATACACACAAACACATCACAACGGCGGGGGCCAGGGCAAGCGGGGGAGCGCTGTCTGAAATTCACAGACAGACTCACTCACACAGACTCACAACCAATGCAAAAATGCCAAGTATCTTCAGAACGCGGCAAACACAGTGTGTAAACCGAATAATTGAAACGTTTAAAGCCTCCTATAGAGGCGCAAAGCCAAGATGATACAAACACACACCGCAATGAACAGGAAGGTTGGCGCTGTACAGTAAATCCTTTAAAAGAGGGGGGGAGGGGAGAAGGGTGGTTAAAGGGGAAGGGGGGAGAAGGGAAGGAGAAGGAGTGGAAAAACTTTAGGGAAGCCACACAACTTTTAATAAGCCAGAGATAAATCGGATATCCTTTGTTCTGAAAACTGGTGCATACGTTTTTTTTCCCCAATGATCCAATGAAAATGACCGGTCAGCAATGGCGATTAACTAAAACTACCTACGACTACCTCGACTACCCATAACTACATGGCGACCCCACTACAACTGCACCTGCAACTACAGGATTATTGATTTTCTCCATGGTGAAAAATTTGCGGCGGCCATACTGGCGCCGTGACTTGTTCCCAGAATGCGGGAACTCCTCGCGACCATGAAGGAGACTCACCAGAGACCACCAACAAACATGTGGCGACCATGTGGCAAGCGCAGAGTCTCCTGCGCTCGCCTAAAATTCGCCTAAGTTACAGGTTTGTGGGTTAATTGGCTTGGTATAAATGTAAATTGGCCCAAGTTTGTGTCGGAAAGTATTAATGCGCAGGGATCGCTGCATTGTGGACCCGGTGGGCAGAAGGGCCTGTTTCTGTGCTATATCACTAAACTAAACTAGAACTCAATATCTCCACCAATGTTTCCTGGACTAACCAACCACATGGGATGTCAGGACTTTCATATGAGGAAAGATTGGATAGACTCGGCTTGTACTCACTGGAATTTAGAAGATTGAGGGGGGATCTTATAGAAACTTACAAAATTCTTAAGGGGTTGGACAAGCTAGATGCTGGAAGATTGTTCCCGATGTTGGGGGAGTCCAGAACAAGGGGTCACAGTCTAAGAATAAGGGGGAATTCCTTTAGGACCGAAATGAGGAAAACATTCTTTACACAGAGAGTCGTGAGTCTCTGGAATTCTCTGCCACAGAAGGTAGTTGAGGCCAGTTCATTGGCTATATTTAAGAGGGCGTTAGATGTGGCACTTGTGGCTAAAGGGATCAGGGGGTATGGAGAGAAGGCAGGTACGGGATACTGAGTTGGATGATCAGCCATGATCACATTGAATGGCGGTGCAGGCTCGAAGGGCCGAATGGCCTACTCCTGCACCTATTTTCTATGTTTCTATTGAAGATTGTAGATTTTGATTAAAAATGAAAATTAGATTTGAAGATGGAAGAACAAAGTAGCACATCATCACCTCCACTTCTTCAAGAGACAAAGAACAAGTTCAGTATAACTCCAATAACTCTTATCAATGTCCACAGATGCACAGTAGAAAGCATACTATCAGGTGGTAAATTCAAATTTTTATCTGTCGGGCATCGGCAGCTGAGCGAATACCTGACAGCCGTTTGTAAAATTGTGAAAAGGATACAGTACCCTCCATAATGTTTGGGTCAAAGACCCATCATTTATTTATTTGCATCTGTACTCCACAATTTGAGATTTGTAATAGAAAAAAAATCACATGTGGTTAAAGTGCATATTGTAAGTTGGGCTTATAGGACTTGATATTACAATCCCTACTCTAATTGGCATCTTCTTATTATCTTGAGTGGGGGTAGGGGTAAAAACTCCATTGGGGTCATCAGGTGGGCACCCTCCTTCTTTGGTGTTTCGTTGATAGGCCCACAACACCTCCAGAGGCCTCAACAGCAACACCTGGCATCCCAGGTGCGCTCCCCTCTGTTTTAGCCCTCTTGCTGGTCATTTTGAAGCCCAGTTGGAGTCCTTCCTCTTAAGCCACATCCAGTTGCTGCTTCAGTCGATAGTGACTTAATAAAGGCCATTTTGGTTTCAATGTAGAAATTACAGCAGTGTTTATACATACTCCCCTAATTTCAGGGCACCATAATGTTTGGGACACAGCAATGCCATGTAAATGAAAGTAGTCGTGTTTAGTATTTTGTTGCATATCCTTTGCATGCAATGACTGCTTGATATCTGCAATTCACGGACATCACCAGTTGCTGGGTGTCTTCTCTGGTTATGTGCTGCCAGGTTTGTATTGCAGCCATCTTTAGCGTATGCTTGTTTTGGGGGGAGACCCCTTCAGTTTTTTCCGCAGCATATAAAAGGCAGGCTCAATTGGGTTCAGATCGGGTGATTGACTTGGCCACTCAAGAATTGACCATTTTTTAGCTTTGAAAAACTCCTTTGTTGAGGCATTAGTCTGAACATGAGCAGATGGGATGTGTCTGTACACTTCAGAATTCATTATGCTACCACCATCCGTTGTATCATCAATGAACATAAGTGAGCCAGTGCCTTCAGCAGCCATACATGCCCAGGCCATAACACCCCCGCCACCGTGTTTCACATATGAGGTGGTATGCTTTGGATCTTGTGCAGTTTCTTCTCTCTTCCATACTATGCTCTTGGCATTAGTCTAATATGTTAATCTTCATCTCATCTGTCCACAAGACATTTTTGCAGAACTGCGGTTGCTCTTTTCAGTACTTATTGGCAAACTGTAACCTGGCCATTCAATTTGTGCAGATAATCAGTGCTTTGCATCTTGAAGTGTAGCCTCTGTATTTCTGTTCATTAAGTCCTGTGCACACAGTGGTCATTGACAAATCCACACCTGACTACTGAAGAGGGCTTCTGATCTGTTGCACAGGGTTGGGGGATTTTTCTTTGATATAGACAGGATTCTTCTGTCATCAGCTGTGGAGGTCTTCCTTGGCCCGCCAGTCCCTTTCCGATTAGTAAGCTCACCAGTTCTCTCTTTGTTCATAATGATGTTCCAAACAGTTGATTTTGGTAAGTCTATGGTTTGGCTGATGTCTCTAACAGGTTTTTTTTCTTGTTTCTCACTCATAACGGCTTCTTTCAGTTTCATTGGCACAACTTTGGGCCTCATGTTGATAAACAGGAAGAAATGTGTTCCAAAGGTGATGGAAAAACTGGAGGAAAGACGAGATGCTGAGAACTCTCTTATACCTGCATTAAGGAGGCATTTCAACACACCTGAGCAATTACAAACACCTATGAATCCATGCGTCCCAAACATTATGGTGCCCTGAAATGGGTGGACTATGTATAAACACAGCTGTAATTTCTCTGTGGCTATCAAATTGTACAACTCTTCCCCCTTCTGTTGTGGGGTAGACTGACTCTCCTCCCACCCCCAATCTTTGCACAACCCCAATTCTTTCCACTCGTCACTTACATTTCATGTTTCATATATCTTGTGTTTTATAACTGTTCGCAGACCAATTTCCCTCCTGGGATAAATAAAGTTCTATTATATCTTATCATATCGTAGAGGACTAAGTGCGAAGGATAGATAGGGAAATTTTCACAAAGAAGGATTAGTTTAATTTGGGATCATGTTTGACACATACATAAGGTCCTAACATCAAGGACCTGTTCCTATGCTCTACTGTTCAATTTAGAATTATATTTCTACAAAAGCATTTTCTTTTTTTCCCCCAACTTGAACAGTCTTGAGCCAGATTGCAGTCACCGCCTGCTTACAGAGACTCCGAAGTAATTTTACCTGAAATTCTGTTGCTGAGAAGTTGCAGAAGGCAAAGGATAGAGCAGCCGAAGGTCATCATTGTGTAGAGGAGCTGGTGCTGTCAGCTTGTTCAAATAGCGGAATAGGATCACAAAGGTAGCCTGGTAACTTAATCTGAGAACTGAGGGAAGGAAAAAGAGCAATATTTCATACATAGCCCACATTATAATGTCTATTTAGATGAGAGGAACTCAGAGGGTCAGGCATACATGGAAGGAGTGGGGAGATGATGTTTTGGGCGGGACTGTTTTATTGATGAGGGCAGTGTTGCTGATATGATTTACATGGACTTCTGCAAGGCCTTCAACAAGGACCCACACACGGAAGACTGGTTGAAAAATAAGAGCCCATAAGATACGGCAAATACTAGTGTGGTAAAGGAGACAAAGGATAAAGGTGGAGATGCAAGGACTACATCTCCATCTGCATCAACTGCATCTGAACAAAACCATGCTGACTATCCCTAGTCCATCTAAATGCATGTGTACCCTATCCCTCGGAATACTCTCCAGAAACTTTCCAAAAACAGATGTTAAGCTCGCTGGCCTGTAGTTCCCAGCCATTTACCTGCAGCTCTTCCTGAATAGAGGCACAACATTTGCCACTCTCCAGTCTTCCGGCAACACTCCTGTATTCAATGACGACTTGTAAATTTCAGCCCGGGCTCCCGTAATTTTCCCTCCAGCTTCCCAGTGTTCTTGGATATATCTGATCAGGCCCTGGAGAGTTTCCCACCTTCACACAAGTCAGAAACTTCAGTTCCTCTTCGTCTGTAACACTGACTGTTCAAGACATTTCCATTGACTTCTTCAAGTTCCTCAGGCCTCTTGTCTTTCTCCATGGTAAAAACACAGGAGAAATACGCATTGAGGAACTTGTCCATCTCCTGTGGCTCTACACAGAGTTGACTGCTTTGATTCATGAGGGGTCCCACTCTCTCTCTCTCGATTAGATCATCCACACATTTATCTCCTCCCGCCTGCTTACCCACCGCACCACCTCCAGGTCCCTCGGATTGGCCAACTTGGGGTTACTGAACATCCCGCGGTCTAGGCATAAGCTCATGGACGACCGCGCCTTTGCGGTTGCAGCTCCTAGACTGTGGAACAGCATCCCTCTTCCCATCAGACCTGCCCCCTCCATCGACTCCTTTAAGTCGAGACTTAAAACTCATCTTTACTCTCAAGCCTGTCTTGACGTCCTCTGAGGGAGGGCTATATGTTTGTATTTATGTATGTTCTTATGAACCACTGTCGTATAACATTAATACCTCCACCAATGTAAAGCACTTTTGTCAACAAGAGATGTTTTTAAAATGTGCTATGGAAATAAGTGCCTTGACTTGACACTATTGGGAAAGGTTCCAGTTCCCCTCTGGGCATTTGTCTGGGCCATATTAATTCTGATACTTTGAAGTCATTATATTAATATAATTTAAACTGCAATGACTGAAATAAATAAAAGATAAAGAGACACAATAGAAACTGCAGATGCTTGAATGTTCCACAAAAAGAAAGTGCTGGAGTAACTCAGCAGGTCAATCTCCATCTATAGAGGAAATAGACTGGTAATGTACAGGCCAGGACTCTTCTTCAGATTGAAGACATTTAAATAAAAGATAATATTTTAATATTTAATACTTAATACTTAATAAATATTTAATTTAGAAGCCAGTCTACAGTAGACAAATCTTAAGGGTACACAAAAGGCTGGAGAAACTCAGCAGGTGCAGCAGCATCTAAGGAGCAAAGGAGATAGGCGACGTTTCGGGTCGAGACCCTTCTTCCCAAATCTTAACAATTACATCTGATGAGGAACATAATTGGCTTGTCATGCCATATGAAGACGGCATCAATGGGACCAAGTATATTAAAATGAAATTAAAAGTAAACTGAAGATGCTGGAAATGTAAAATAAAACCAAAAAATGTGGTGACACTCAGCGGGTCAGGCAGCGAAACAGTTAATAGTTCCAGTTAATGGACTTTTCATTCGGACTGAGAAAAGAAAAATGGGAGAGAGGAGATGCAAAGGAAAAACAGAAGATGATGGAAATATTCAGTCGATCAGACTGCGTTTGTGTAAAGAGAAACAGAGTTAAAGATGTTGGAGGGTTGATGGTACAAAGTAATATCAGTTATAGGGAGAGGCAGGGTTGCTTCCGGATGAACTGTAGAGATCCTACGGTGGATTATAGTCATACACCTTGGGAATACGTCTTCAACCCAACTTGCCCTCATGAGGATGTTGCCAGAACTTTTAAGAGAATGTTCCCAGGACTAGAATGGTTGAGCTATAGGGAGTTTCCACGACAGTCCAGTTCATGACCCGGATCCGTAACGCCAACTGGAGTACACGCGATGAACTGCAGGTAAGCATTTACCGTGGCTTCTAATGTAACGGATCTGTTAAAAATCGATTAAATTGTCATTTTTGGCTGAAATAATAATGGAAATCGGGGTAACTGTGGGAGACATTTATCCTACTTCCGTATACCAAAAGTGGGGAGAAATGATGGTAGAGAGGAGCGACAGCTGAAGGGACAACAGCAGCTAAAGTGGTTGGCGAACATTGGCCATGCAGCTATCAAGCTTGAAAATATTGGGGAAATGTCACATTTTCTCACTGCATTTCATCCATGCATTATTTGAGTTTTTTCTTGATTTCTTTGGTATCTAAAAAGTTTCAGAAGTGATAAATCCGGCTTAAAATTTTTTAAACGCCCATGGTTCTCAAGTGGATTTTTACATGCAAAAAGAAAACGCTTCTGAAGCTAAATTTATCTTCTTTATTTTTAAATCACAAACCATACATGGGTTTTGAATTACATTTTACTCAGATGCAAGCCAAGGAATGGCCTTTTTTGTTAGCTGTTAATTGGACATAATCAACCTCAGCTCCTTGTTCCTTCCACGTTCCAAGGTGTGCAGGAACCCATTTCAGACCCAACCCAAAACGTAATATTTTCCTTTTGTCCCGAGATTCTATCTGACCTGTTGAGTTACTCCAGCTTTTTGTGTCTATCTTCAGTTTAAACCAGCATCTGCAGTTCCTTCCTGCACACACGATACCATACGATAGAACTGTATTAATGCCAGGAGGGAAATTGTGTGTGTGTGTATATATATTACATACACACTCACACACATATATATATTTATATAATTATATATTCATAATAAATATACACCATTTTGTATACTCGTTTATAACATTGTTTACAGAGTACTATGTTTACATATTCTGTTGTGCTCCTGGAAGTAAGGATTTCATTGTTCTAACTGGTACGTGGGAGAATAAAACACTCTTGACTTGCGTCGCTAATGTGTGGGATAGAACCAGTGTACGGGTGATCGTTGGTCGGCATGGACTCAGTGGGCCGAAGGGCATGTTTCCATGCTGTATCTTTAAATTAAACTAAAAACACTAAAACCAGAGGGAGTCTAAAGAAGGGTCTCTACCCGAAACGTCATCAAATTTCTTCTATCCAGAGATGCTAACTGCTCCATGGAGTTCCTCCGAACAATTAAAGCATGGAATAGTGTTCACCCTACCATCGTTACCCAACCAGACACAACTAAATTTAAGGTAGCTCTTCCCCCCCCCCCCCCCCCCCAGAACCCTTTTTTGCTTAAGTCCAAGTCAAGAGAGTTTTATTGTCATGTGTCCCAGATAGGACAATTAAATTCTTGCTTGCTGCAGCATAACAGAATATGTAATCATAATACAGAACAGGAGGTAAAGTTCAGTGTGTTTATATACCATAAACCATATATATATATACACAATAAATAAACAGATAAAATGCAATAGGCTGTTATTGTTCAGAGCTAGTAGTTTGGTGATGGACCCTCCACCTCCTCCAGTTTAAATTCCATTTAGAATATATTTGAAGGAACAGGAAACCACAAAGCAAGAGTTACTCCAGGTAGCTACTTCAGCTCCACAGAGTGATTCTGCATTGGTTTAAGTTGTCGCGGCGAGGCAATGGCTGCCAGATCTCCCACAATGCAAAGGGAGAGAGAAAGTGCCCAGTGCCGACCAGCTAGACATAGAAACATAGAAATTAGGTGCAGGAGTAGGCCATTCGGCCCTTCGAGCCTGCACCGTCATTCAATATGATCATGGCTGATCATCCAACTCAGTATCCTGTACCTGCCTTCTCTCCATACCCTCTGATCCCCTTAGCCACAAGGGCCACATCTAACTCCCTCTTAAATATAGCCAATGAACTGGCCTCAACTACCCTCTGTGGCAGAGAGTTCCAGAGACTCACCACTCTCTTTAGAATTGATTGCCAGTCAATCTTGTGAGTCAATTCACGTCTCATGCCCTCAAAGTTACCTTTCTTTAAGTTCAGAACCATTGTTTCTGAATTAATAATGTCATTCTCCATCCCAATGAAGAACTCAACCATATTATGGTCACTCTTGCCCAAGGGGGCACGCACAACAAGACTGCTAACTAACCCTTCCTCATTACTCAATACCCAGTCTAAAATAGCCTGCTCTCTCGTTGGTTCCTAAATGTTGATTTAGATAACTATCCCACATACATTTCAAAAAATCCTCTTCCTCAGCACCCCTGCCAATTTGATTCACCCAATCTATATGTAGATTGAAGTCACCCATTATAACTGTTTTGCCTTTGTCGCACGCATTTCTAATTTCCTGTTTGATACCATCCCCAACTTCACTACTACTGTTAGGTGGCCTGTACACAACACAGTTGCCATGGAAGTGCGCATGCGCAGGGCGGGCGATGATGTGCTGGCCGTGGCAGTGCGCATGTGCAAGGCGGCCAGCTGTGCTGGCGGATGAGGAGCAGCGGAGAGTGGAGAACCGGCGGCCCAGACACAGATATGGATGGCGGGTGGAGACAAAGAGTGATAGTGAGAGAGATAGAGAGGGTGGGGGCCCACTCAGAGTTGAACGATAGGTGTTCCGGATGCTTGCCAAGCCAGCAAAATTATGATTCCCCTCCCCCACTATAGATGAGGCTCACACCAGGGTCTCCTCCGTACCCCGCAACACTGCCCTCTCTCCCCATTCTCCCACTCGCAACAAGGGCAGAGTCCCCCTGGTCCTCACCTTTCACCCCACCAGCCGGCACATACAACACATAGTCCTCCGCCAGTTTCGCCACCTCCAACGTGACCCCTCCACTCGCCACATCTTCCCATCTCCCCCCCCCCCCCCCCCCCCGTCTGTCTTCCGCAAAGACCGATCCCTCCGCAACTCCCTTGTCAATTCTTCCCTTCCCTCCTCATCCACCCCTTCCCCGGGCACTTTCCCTTGCAACCACAAGAGATGCTACACTTGTCCCTTCACCTCCCCCCTACACTCCGTTCAGGGACCCAAGCAATCCTTCCAGGTCTGACAGAGGTTCACCTGCACCTCCTCCAACCTCATCTACTGCATCCGCTGCTCCAGATACCAGCTGATCTATATCGGTGAGACCAAGCGGAGGCTTGGCGATCGTTTCGCCGAACACCTCCGCTCGGTCCGCAATAACCAACCCGACCTCCCGGTGGCTCAGCACTTCAACTCCCCCTCCCATTCCGTATCAGACCTCTCGGTCCTGGGCCTCCTCCACGGCCAGAGTGAGCAACACCGCAATTTGGAGGAACAGCACCTCATATTCCGCTTGGGGAATCTGCAACCTCTGGGCTTGAACATTGAATTTTCTCAATTCTGTTAACCCTTGCTGTCTCCTCCCCTTCCCACCTCTCCCTCAGCCCTCGGGCCCTGGCATTCCCTCTCTCTCTATCTCTCCCCTACCCAAGTCGCACCAGCTTCTCACTTTCGCACTACAAACAGCTTACAATGGCCTGTTTCCTTTATCATCGATACTTTTTTGCAGATCCTTCATTCATTGTTCTTTATCTCTCCACATCACCGTCTATATCTTTTGTTTCCCTGATCCCTAACCAGTCTGAAGAAGGGTTGTGACACGAAACATCGCCTATCTCCTTCGCTCCTTAGATGCTGCTGCCCCCGCTGAGTTTCTCCAGCCTTTTGTTTACACAACTTTTAGGTTGCTCTGAACCTTTCCTATCCATGTACGTCCCAATGTCTTTTAAATAACTGAAAATTTCTTTCAGTTCTCTTAATTTTTAAGAAAGTTATGGGCTTTTGACTGTCCTCGATCACAACTTTTGTGTTAAGTCAATGGAAAAGCAATAGGAAACAAGTTGCTAATTTCCGAGTATGAAAATGGCCATAACTTTTTTAATACTGAAGATATGAAAGTGAATTAGGTGTCAAATTAAACTTATTTTTATGCTTTATCTGATGGGATAAATTAGATACTTGATTTTTAAAATCTCAAAATGTTGTAACATTGCTACAAAATAGGAATTCAACAGGAACACATGTAAACAGCCAGATGGTTAATACAACACCATTTGTGAAAACACTGTCAGAAGGGCGTTTAACTCACTTTGAAATTCAATTACGTTTTGCATTTGTTAAACGCTAAATTATTGAAGATGGGTGATGAAAGGCGTTTACAAAACTCACACTACGACTTCAGACTCCCAAACGACAAAACTCTCTACGATATTTGTTCACCAGATTAGATGTCTCCGGAGTCTTTGTCGCTGCTGACCAAAGTTACACCCGGTTGTCCAGCTCGCTGGCCAGTAAGTCCAGTCCGTGAGATCGAGTTGGACGGGTTTCTGGCCAGTAAAACCAGATCGTCACTTGAAATATCCAGCCACTCGGCGACAGGAGACGGGCTACCAGAACCCAGCGTCAACGCGGTAGAGTTGCTGCCTTGCAGGGCCAGAGACCCGCGGGTGTGGGTGCCCTTCTGCACGGCCGGGTTCAATCCTGACTATGGGTGGTCTTCTGTACGAAGCATTTACACTTGGTATGAGTGTAAATTGCGGAGACGGCGTCAGCAAATTTCCGCTTCCATTTTGCACAAAGCAAACATAGTCCCACCCCTTCCAAAAAAAAAAACAACTAGTCTTTAGATTCTTCTGTGAAGTGAAGACAATATAAACGGGACCATCCGGACGGACACGTTCAGTTGATGCCACAAAAAATGCCCTGCGTTAGAACTTGCAGCGTTTGGTCTTCTTTCATCGCCAACACCCACGGGTCTGTGACGCGGACAATTTGAGGGAATTAATGGAAACAATGTTAACTTAGAATCGACCAGCAGGTTCAAATGGAAGAGTTGTGTGGTCATGTCGCAGTTGTGTAGGGAGATTGCACGCAGTTGAGGACCTCGGTCACGATCGGTGACCGCTGTAACCGGATCCTACTTCTGTCCCAGCATCCGGACTGTTGCACACTCGCGGACCCCGGGCCGTCTATCCCCGCGGCCGGGGAGGAAGAGGTCGGGGCGTCGGTGCAGCGCGGTCAGTGAGTCTGGGTGGGCGGAGGGAGCAGACCGTCCTCAGCTTTGCTGCAGTTGACGTTGCCAGGAGCCGCGGCCCCGCTCCACCCGGCCCCGTGTGTGGGCGCTGCGGACCCACAGCCCCTGACAGTGGGTGGGGGAGAGTGGGGGCTGTCCCGAGGGATGCGCTCCTTCCGCCGCGTACACCATGGTGCTCGGGTTCAGAGCAAAGACACTAGAGCATTTGGTTCTGAGCGCTCAGTCACCCCAAAAAATGACCCCACAATATTGCAATCAAATTGCTCTGACTTTTTGAGTTCGCTTTATTTAGCGAAGGCTTATCGAGGTGGTGCTGTCTTTCTGGCCACGTCAATGAATGCGGCAATTAGTCGCGGATTGTAAAAGACGCTACACCATGACATGACACCAGTTTAAACATGATACCTTCCTGCTTTCAAAGACAGCACCCGCAATTATTTACAACGCAAAAAAAGATAATTTGCGCATTTTTTACAGGAAAGAAAGTACGCGTTTCGTGTGTTAACAGTGTATACCGACCGCAAAGTCCTCCACATGGATTGAGCTGCTCCGGGTGCCACGCCCTTTGACCAGATGACCTTACGTGCAACCCCCCCCCCCCCCCGTAAGACATTGGTGAGGCTGCAATTTTAAGGGCTTGTCCCACTTGGCCACATTTTCGGCGACAGCCTGAAAAGAGGTTGGCGCTGCGTGGTCGGGGCGTGACGCGAGGTGAAGCACGTAGTGGCGCGCGGTGTCTCCCTGCTGCCCCTGGATGTTAGAAAGTTCAAAATCTTCAGGCGACATATGGGTGTCTCGTCCTGTCGTACGCCTTGTCACACGCTGACGTAGGCTGTCCTGCGGGTAAGGCCTGGTTAGGGTTAGGGTTAGAGCTCGGGTTAGTGTTTGGGTTAGGGTTTCCTCCTGCACTCCAAAGGCGCACAAGTTTGTAGGTTGTTAGGCATGGTATAAGTATATATTGTCCCTAGCGTGTGTGGGATAATGTTAGTGTGCGGGGATCGCTGGTCGGTGTGGACTCGGTGGGCCGAAGGGCAATGTGTCTCTGAACTAAATGTGACACAGGGGCCCCAGGGGTTGGACTCAAACCCCTAATGTTCTGCCTGCTCCTCGTCGGAGCTAAACTGTTGGCCACGTGTTGTCCCAGAGGCAGATATTTCTTCCAATGGTCTCTCCAAACCCCCAGAGACAGCGGTCTTTTCAACTGGGTACAGGCAATGTTGTCAATGTACCAGTGCCACCCACCTGCTCCAGCCACTGAGTCCAAATACCCACCACCCATTTTGAAGCAAGGCGAGGGGGCATTGGGAGGGAGGGGAGGGGGGGGAGGTTGGAGAAGGGAGGGAGAGGGTGAGAAGGGGATGTGAGCAGAGGGGAGGTGCTGCTAGACCGGGAGGAAGAAGTTGACAGGCGCTCCTGTGTCCAGCAGCATGGGCGAAATGTCACCAGCTACGGGACATCGGAGCACCCAAGGTGCCATGCCTGTAAGGAAATGGGGCATATTCAGAGGAATTGCCCCAAATCCTGGACGGAGGCCTCCACCTCCGGTGCCGCTAAGCCCCCAACGCCCCCTCCCCCCACTTCCACTACCCCTGTAGTTGAGTCAGGGAACCCTGGGGTTGTGCAGAACGCATGTGGGGGTGGGGAGGGTCATATGAAGGGGGGCAAAGAAGGTGAAACACCTGGGGAACAAACCCCCCCGGAGACAAGAATGTTCCACCCAGGACTTCACCTCCTGATAGGCAGCCCCATTTTCTAGCAATGTTACAAAATTTTGATATTTAAAAAATCATGTCTGCAATTTATCCCATCAGATAAAGCATAAAAATAAGTTTAATTTTGACACCTAATTTACTTTCATATCTTCAGTATTAAAAAAGTTATGGTCATTTTCATACTCGGAAATTAGCATCTTGTTCCCTATTGCTTTTCCATTGACAGAACACAAAAGCTGTGATCGAGGACAGTCAAAAGCCCATAACTTTTTTAAAATTTAAGGGAACTGAATGAAATGTTCAGTTATTATAGATTGACGCATTCTGAAACAAATATAAAACATCTTACTTGGATGACCTGAAATTAAAGCCTATAATTAATTAGTTACCTAATTGTAGCTAATTACAAAATTGACCGTTGTGACATAAATAGTAATAAACACCCAGAGTGCCTTAAATTCAACAATGTGATATTCTCAAGATCAGAACTTTAATATTATTGTATTATGTGCTGTAAGTCCGTAACAGATTGGTAAATAAATTACAATTTCTAGCAATAGACCAAGTCTTTATGGAGAAGATCAGTTACTATCTGGTACATTGGCATATCATAATCAGTAGCATCATCATACTCCTCAGATTGTAACCAATAAGCAAGACTGTACACCTTGTTTTTCCTCAACTTTTCAATTTTGGCATTCATTGCAAATGACAAGTTTTTGCTCTTCAAACGCATGACGTAGTAATATATAGATATTCATATATGACATGTTAATATATAGATATTCATATATAAATATACACCATTTTGTTTTCTCATTTACAACATCGTTTGCAGAGTACTATGTTTACATATTCTGTTGTGTTGCTGTAAGTAAGGATTTAATTGTTCTAACTGGGATGTGAGAGAATAAAACACTCTTGACTCTTGACTTACTCTGCGAATGTGTGGGACAGAACTAGTGTACGGGTGAACGGTGGTCGGCGTGGACTCGGTGGGCTGAAGGGCCTGTTTCCACGATGTATCTTTAAATTAAACTAAAAACACTAAAACCAGAGGGAGTCTAAAGAAGGGTCTCTACCCGAAACGTCACCCACTTTATTTTATCCAGAGTTGCTGGCTGCTCCATGGAGTTCCCCCGCACAATTAAAGCATGGAATAGTCTTCACCCTACCATAGTTACCCAACCAGATGCAACTAAATTTAAGGTACCTCTTTTTTCCCCAAGAACCCTTTTTTGCTTAAGTCCAAGTCAAGTCAAGAGAGTTTTATTGTCATGTGTCCCAGATAGGACAATTAAATTCTTGCTTGCTGCAGCACAACAGAATATGTAAACATAATACAGAACATGAGATAAAAGTTCAGTGCGTTTATATACCATAGACCATATGTATATATACACAATAAATAAACAGATAAAATGAAATAGGCTGTTATTGTTCAGCCCTCCACCACCTCCAGTGTAAATTCCATTTAGAATATTTATGGAGGACCAGGAAACCAGAAGCAAGAGTTACTCCAGGGAGTTACTCCAGATCCAGGGTCAGGGAGTGATTCTACGTTTCTTTTCAGCAGTCGTGGCGAGGCGGCGACAAGACAACAATGGCGGCCAGATCTCCCACACTTCAAAGCGAGGGAGAAAGTGCCCAGCGCCGACCAGTTGCTGTGGCAGTGCGCATGCCCAGGGCAGCCGATGATGTGCTGGCCGTGGCAGTGCGCATGTGCACGGCGGCCGGCTGTGCCGGCGGATGAGGAGCGAGCGGAGACACGGTTCCTTAGATGCTGCTGCGCCCGCTGAGCTTCTCCAGCTTTTTGTGTAACCCTCGATTCTCCAGCATCTGCAGTTCCTTCTTTAACACGGATACGGATACGGATGGTGGGCGGAGACGGGGAGTGACAGACAGAGAGATGGTTACTGGCAGGGTCGTGGCTGTGGAGGGTGTCGGCGTCCACACAACTCTCCCGTCAACTTGCGACCCTTCCTATTGCATATCACACGCACTCACCTTATTGGGAATGGGTGGGTTAACATATGATGAACGTTTGACGGCACTTGGCCTGTGTTCGCTGGAGTTTAGAAGAATGAGGAAGGAATTTTCATTGAAATGTACAGAATAGTGAAAGGCTTGGATGAAGCTGATGTGGGGAGGATGATTCCGCTAGTGGGGGAGTCTCGGATTTAAGTTTAAAGTATCGGAATTATAAGATGATCCTTTAGGAAGATGTAGAGGAATTTCTTTAGTCAGAAGATGGTGAATCTGTGGAAATATTTGCCCAGAAAGTTGTGGAGGCCAAGTCGATAGATATTTCAAAAGGCAGAGATATAGATAGATTCTTAATTAGTACCAATGACAGTGGAGAAGACGATGGGCCGAATGGCCTAATTCTGCTTCTATCACCGATGACCTTACGACGTTATTTGTCGCTTTGTGGGTTGATGCTGTGTGCGTAGTTGTCGGGTCTCTCCAGTGAGTAAGACTGAAACTCATAAAATACCTTCTGCATTCCAGTCTAGTCTTCCAGTCCTGCACGAACATGTTCAGAATATAGTTCCCCCACAGATATCACCGCTGCAATTGGGATCGACTCTGGGATTTGTTAAAGGCGGCGGCACATCTGAGCTCCCGGCGCGGTGCTTGTGTCAGTCCGGTGAGGGTCAGCGTCTGACTTCAGCGCTGACAGTGCAGGAGGGGGCTCCCAGCGAGACCGTTCGTCCCATCGTCAAACCTGCAACCCCCCTACAGCTGCAGACGGACGCTTCCTGGACCGGTGAGTGAATCAGATGCATGTTCACGGGAAACACAAAAAAGGAAATCTGCAGGATTCTTATAAATAATAACCCTGGGGAAACTCTTTACGTCATCTGTCCATCTCGTGCTCCCTGTTCCTTCGGCACTTTGTGCTCTGCGCCTTTACGGGGCTATCTATGTCAACTCTGTGCATGTTGGAATTTGACTGCTGAATGCAGGGATTCGGCGCCACCACAGCACTGACCATGTTCCATCCACTCAGTGTGCAGTATCTCCGCGTTGTGACAGCATGATCAGAAGGTTGCTGTATAATTAGCTGCACATATCTCCACATAACCAGATGAAGCAGGGACTGGAGGCGTTTGCTTTTTACAGCTGTGAATAGCAGGGTTGTGATCTCTGCTAAGGATACATGTTGCAATATGTTTCAGTTGGTTTCGCCATCTAAATACTTTTCCAGTTGGAACACAGTTGGTAACCGCTCTTATCGCTTATCGCTTCTGATTCAAAGAAACCTGTATCTGAGTATAGTTTATTGTCACGTCTACCGAGGTACAGTGAAACACTTTTGTTCCATGCTCACCAGTCAGCGGAAAGACTATACATGATTACAATCAAGACAGGGGTGCCATTGAGAGCATTCTTACCAGCAGTCTCTCAGTCTGGTATGGCAGTTGCTCTGCTGCTGACCAGAAGGCTCTACAGAGAGTGGTGAGGACAGCGGAGAAGATCACCAAATTACCCCAACCAGCAATCGAGGACTTATATCCATCTCGCTGTCGCAAGAGAGCAACCAATATCATCAAAGACACCACCCATCCAGCACACAAACTGTTCACCCTCCTTCCATCCGGCAAGCGCTACCGCAGCATGGGGTGTAAAACCACCAGATTCATAAACAGCTTTTTCCCTCAGGCCATCAGACTACTCAACTCACTCAAGAAAATTCCATGAACATTACACAATCAAAGACCAACTGACTGTCGAATAACTTTAACTCAATGTCTGCAGTATGCTATTTGCACTTTTCTATATTGTACCTTTTATTATTGCACTTTAATAACATACCTCAAAATGTTACTGGACTCTGGCACACTGTGAATTTTTTTATATAATGTCTTTTTAATGGTATATTTTTTTAATGGTATATTGTCTGTCTGTTATAAATTATAAATATTACTTGCACATTTGGAATATGGGGAAATGTAACTTCAATCCTCCATCTCCGTTCCAAATAGCTTACCACTTATTCTTAAACTATGCCCCCTTGTTCTGGACTCTCCCAGCATCGGGAACATGTTTCCTGCCTCTTGCGTGTCCAAACCCTTAATAATATTATATGTTTCTTAAGGGGTTGGACAGGCTAGATGCAGGAAGATTGTTCCCGATGCTGGGGAGGTCCAGGACAAGGGGTCACAGCTTAAGGATAAGGGGGAAATCCTTTAGGACCGAGATGAGAAGGACTTTTTTCACACAGAGAGTGGTGGGTCTCTGGAACTCTCTGCCACATTGGGTAGTTGAGGCCAGTTCATTGGCTATATTTAAGAGGGAGTTAGATGTGGCCCTTGTGGCTAAGGGGATCAGAGGGTATGGAGAGAAGGCAGGTACGGGATACTGAGTTGGATGATCAGCCATGATCATATTGAATGGCGGTGCAGGCTCGAAGGGCCGAATGGCCTACTCCTGCACCTAATTTCTATGTTTCTATGTTTCAATAAATTACTTCAATAAGTTGCATTTTTTGAATTGACAATAAAGTTTACTTTGACTTTGAACTTGGCATCCCAATGTACACACACGGATTAAAGCAAGAAAGTGAATAATGTTAAGTGCAAAATAAAGTACAGTAGAGTCGGATGAAAGATAGTCCGAGGGTTTCTAATGGGGTGGAGGGTGGCTTGGGACTAGTCTCTAATCGTTGGCAGGGTCAAGTGATTATTGTGGGTGTGGAGGATGTGCGTCAGGCATGATATTCACCTCCAGAAAAAAAGTTGAAAGTACTTTCTACTAGAAATAAAGGGGGGGGGGGGGGGGGGGTCCAGGAGGCTGGCTAGGTCCCCGGCGGGCCCCTGCATTTTCAATAAATTTAAAGTAATTCCCAAGCTTTCTGCTGGTAGTTTACATAAGAGAAGCTTCGAATTTTTCTAACACATAACCAGTAAAATACACCCCAAAAGATATATATATTTCATGAAATAGACAATAGGTGCAGGACTAGACCATTCGGCCCTTCGAACCAGCACCACTATTCAATGTGATCGTGGGTGATCATCCACAATGAGTACCCCGTTCCTGCCTTCTCACCATATCCCTTAACTCCGCTATCCATAAGAGCTCTATCTAACTCTCTCTTGAAAGCATCCAAAGAACCAGCCTCCACCGCACTCTGAGGCAGATAATTACACACACTCACAACTGTCTCTGTGAAAAAGTTTTCCTCATCTCCGTTCCAAATAGCTTATCACTTATTCTTAAACTATGCCCCCTTGTTCTGGACTCTCCCAACATTGGGAACACGTTTCCTGCCTCTAGTGTGTCCAAACCCTTAATAATATTATATGTTTCAATAAATTACTTCATGCAACTAAATCTTTACACAAAATGTTACTTGAAATGGCTTTTTGCCTGGCACTGGGATGAGCAAAATGTTTTTCACCCAGAGACTTGTGAATTTGCAGATTTCTCTGCCACAGAAGGCAGTGGTCCTCCTTCAGCAGCACCTCGGTCTCCCTTTCTGAGCTCAGACACCCACTTCTCCTCACCTCACCTATGCTCACTTCTCCTCACCGATACACCTACACCTTGACGATACCTCACTACCAAACCTCTCTTCACACCTAAACCTCGCCTCCAGTAAACTGTATCTCACTACACCTCACTAAACTTCACCTCACACCTAAATCACACCTCACCCCAACTAAACCTCACACCTCACAACTAATCCACGCATCGACTAATTGCCGGCTCTCACCGACCCCCGCTATTTCTAGCCTCCCACCCCCAGTCATTGGCGGCTCCACACATGAGCGGAGCGGCTCCAACCAGGGGGGCAGGGCCGAGAGAACCGATGGGAGGGGAGGGGAGGGGAGGGTTTGCACTGGCGCTGACGTCGACCCGAGCCCTTCCCCGCAGGAGCAGAGGGAGGCGGTGATTTGTCGAGGCATGGATTAGGCGTGAGGTGGACTGTAGTCGAGGCGAGGTTTGGAGAGTTGAGGTTTGAGTGTGATGTGGAGTCGAGGCGAGGTTTGGTGAGTTGAGGTTTGAGTGTGATGTGGAGTTGAGGCGAGGTTTGGTGAGTTGAGGCGAGGCGAGGTTTGGTGAGTTGAGGCGAGATTTAGTCAGGGGTGGATTTAGATGAAGAGAGACCCCTAAGATGTTCCACTTGCGAGGCCCCTCCCAATTCCCCCACCCCCGACTAGAGGAAGATGGTCCAACAGATGAACAGCGATTTGCAGCCGAGTGTGGCCAATGGGATAAGAGGCTGAAAAGCTGCGTTTTTATTTATTTATTTATAGCCGCCGCTGCTCCAGGATCATGCCCGCTAAAGGTCCCTTGCAGTCCGTTCAGGTTTTCGGGCGAAAGAAAACAGCAATTGCTGTTGCCCATTGCAAAAGTGGAAATGGCCTAATCAAAGTGACTGGAAGGCCGCTGGAACAGATTGAGCCAAAGACTTTGCAGTACAAGCTTTTGGAACCAGTTTTGCTGTTGGGTAAAGAAAGATTTGCTGGTGTCGACATCCGTGTTCGTGTGAAGGGTGGTGGTCACGTAGCTCAAATCTATGCTATCCGTCAATCAATTGCTAAGGCATTGGTGGCTTACTACCAGAAATATGTAGATGAAGCCTCCAAAAAGGAGATCAAAGACATCCTGATACAGTATGACAGGACCCTGCTGGTTGCTGATCCTCGTCGGTGTGAGGTCAAGAAGTTTGGTGGACCTGGTGCCCGTGCACGTTACCAGAAATCTTACCGTTAAATGATTTATTCTGATTTGTGGCAAATAAACATCTAACTGTCAAAAATATATATATATTTTTGCAATGTTACAAAATTTTGAGATTTAAAAAATCAAGTCTGCAATTTATCCTATCAGATAAAGCATAAAAATAACTTTAATTTGACACCTAATTCATTTTCATATCTTCAATATTAAAAAAGTTAGGGCCATTTTCATACTCGGAAATTAGCAACTTGCTTCCTATTGCTTTTCTATTGACTTAACACAAAAGTTGTGATTGAGGACAGTCAAAAGTCCATAACTTCCTTAAAAATTAAGAGAACTTAAAGACATTTTCAGTTATTATAGATTGAAGTATTCTGAAACAAATATGAAACAATCTTACTTGGATGACCTGAAATTAAAGCATATAATTAGTTAGTTACCCAATTATAGCCAATTACAAAATTCAATTACTAGATCTAAACATCTATCCATTTCCAAAGAAAAAAAAATTAAAAAATTTAAAGCCTAAGTGTCCAATTAACAGTCACACAATAATTCACAATATAACATGATTTTTAAATCTAATTGTCATTAATTTAATTGTCAATAAATTGAAGGAATTCAGTGTTTAATGCCTGTAAATTAATGGGCATTTTAAACAGCTTGCGAGTGGGATTTTCTGGAACGCGATGTATTGGAAGTTTTCGGTGAATTTAAACCCAATATCGGCAGGAAATTTTCGTTTTGTAACATACCTATTTATTTAGTGCCAGTGTTGTGTCAAGTTATTGGCTTGAAACACTATTATTCTGAAATGGAAGGCAAGGAAAATTACTGAAGGGTTGTTTAGAGACTACGGTGCGTTGTGACAGCATATATAAGAAAGGCCTATGACAGTGTCAAACATATTATACACCTTGCAGGGCTCCCACTTAAATTTTTTTCTCCGTTGTCAGCCGGGCAACCTTGGCAGCTTTTTAAGTTGTCAAATGACAGTTTAGCTGGTCATTTAAGACGGCTTGCATGACGCATGCGATAATGTGCTTGGACGAAGTAGTTACCAGTCGGAATTATGCTCAATGAAGCATTCACATATTATTTATGCTTCAAATAAAGTCACAAACTAAACATATTCACCAATCAAGACATGATATATGCCACAATGACATGCAGCAAAATTAT
The DNA here is from genome assembly GCA_963514005.1 of Raja brachyura. Next base: position 24,497,937 of record OY740805.1, on the reverse strand, counting down.
AATACAGTATCTCAACTCTTTTTACACATTGCAATTAATGCAATTTCTATTAGTTCTTTCCCCTTCCAAACAAAATGTGGTTCGATTATTCAGCGTATGATCAACTCTTGGGCAGTTGACACCCCAGCGGTATGAACATTGACTTCTTCAATTTCAGGTAATCCCTGCTTTCTCCTCCCCTTCCCAACTCTCCCTCAGCCGACTGTTCCCGCCTCTTCCTTTCTTCTTCCCGTCCCCCCCACCCTCACATCAGTCTGAAGATGGGTCTCGACCCAAAACGTCGCATATTTCATTCACTCCATAGATGCTGCCTCACCCGCTGAGTTTCTCCAGCATTTTTGTCTACGCATTCACACAAGTTCTGTTATCTCACTTTCCTCACCCACTCCCTACACATTAGGGGCAATTTTACAGAAACAAGTTAACCTACAAAGCCAATGCGTCTTAGGGATGTGGGAGGAAACCCACACGGTGGCAGGGAAAATGTGCAAATTCAACACGGACAATGCCCGAGAGGATTGAACACAGGTCTCTTATGTGTGAGACAGGAAGTCTACCAGCTGTACCACTATATTTTGTTTTCCAACACAAAAAAAATACGTTGATAACATTGGTTACTAAAAAAATGAAAATATCCATTTTCAGTTTTAAATCTCCAAGTGACGATATGTCCCCCTTTACAGCTACTGTATGTTTTAATTAAGTTCAAGTCTATGGGGCAATGCATTGGCCAGAGACCCGGAATTGATCCTGAATATGGGTGCTGTCTATATGGTGTTTGCTCCTTTTCCCTTTCATCGCATGGGTTTTCTCCGGGTGCTCTTGTTTCCTTCCACATTCCAAAGTTGTGCAGGAGCCTATTTCAGACCCAACCCAAAACGTAATATTTTCCTTTTGTCCAGAGATTCTGTCTGACCTGTTGAGTTACTCCAGCTTTTTTGTGTCATCTTCAGTTTAAACCAGCATCTGCAGTTCCTTCCCACACACATACTATATGATAGAACTTTATTAATCCCAGGAGGGAAATTGTGTGTGGGTATATATATTACACACACACACATACACATTTAAATACTTATATATTCATATATAAATATACACCATTTTATTTTCTTCTTTATAACATCGTTTATAGAGTACTATGTTTCCATATTCTGTTGTGCTGCTGCAAGTAAGGATTTCATTGTTCTAACTGGGAGAATAAAACATTCTTGACTCACTCCGCTAATGTGTGGGATAGAACCAGTGTACGGGTGATCGGTGGTCGGCATGGACTTGGTGGGCCGAAGTGCCTGTTTCCACACTCTATCTTTAAATTATACTAAAAACACCAAAACCAGAGGGGTCCAAAGAAGGGTCTCTACCCGAAATGCCACCCAATTTCTTCTGTCCAGAGTTGCTGGCTGCTCCATGGAGTTCCCCCGCACAATTAAAGCATGGAATAGTTTTCACCCTACCATAGTTATCCAACCAGACGCAACTAAATTTAAGGTACCTCTTTTGTCCCCAAGAACCCTTTTTTGCTTAAGTCCAAGTCAAGAGGCAAGAGAGTTTTATTGTCATGTGTCCCAGATAGGCCAATCTTGCTTGCTGCAGCACAACAGAATATGTAAACATAATACAGGAGATGAAAGTTCAGTGTGTTTACATACCATAGACTATATATATGCACAATAGATAAACAGATAAAATGCAATAGGCTGTTATTGTACAGCCCTCCACCGCGTCCAGTTTAAATTCCATTTAGAATATTTATGGAGGACCAGAAAACCAGAAGCAAGAGTTACTCCAGGGAGTTACTCCAGATCCAGGGTCAGGGAGTGATTTGGCATTGGTTTTCAGTGGACGTGGTGAGCGGGCGACCAGACAGTAATGGCCGCCAGATCTCCCACTATTCAAAGCGAGTGAGAAAGTGCCCAGCGCCGATCAGTTGCCGTGGCAGTGCGCATGCCCAGGGCGGCCCATGATGTGCTGGCCCTGGTTGTGCGCATTTGCAGGGGGGGAGAATGTGCAAGGCGGCAGATGAGGAGTGAGCGGAGCCCTGCGGCCCGAACATGGATACGGATGGCGGGCGGAGACGGAGAGAGAGAGAGAGAGGGAGAGAGAGAGAGAGAGAGAGATAGAGAGGTTGGCCCGCCCTGAGTTGAACTGCAGGAGTCCTGCCTTGGCCGGAGGCCGCCTCGATTTTGAGGCCCTAGGCTTTAGCCTATGAAGCCTAGTGGTAAATCCGGCTCTGCGAGGCCCCCCTAGATCTCGAGGCCCTAAGCTTAAGCTTGTCAAGCTAGTACGTAAGTCCGGCCCTGACTATCGCCATCCAAAAAAAGAGGTACAGTGTAAAGCTTTTTTGTTGCATGCTATCATCAATAAGAAGACTCTAAATGATTACAATCAAGCCGTCCACAGTGTACAGGTACAGAATAAATAGAAGGGTCTCGACCCGAAACGTCGCCTATCTCCTTCGCTCCTTAGATGTTGCTGCACCCGCTGAGTTTCTCCAGCCTTTTGTGTAGACCGATGAAAAAGTCAGATAGTCATGGATATAATACTTAATATACCACCAATAAGATTTTGATATATGCAAATGATGTGCTTTTATACATTACTAATCCCAAGCCTAGTGGTAAATCCGGCTCTGCGAGGCCCCCTCTAGATCTCAGAATCAGAATGCCTTATATTGTCACTATACACATGTACAATGAGATTAAAAGCTACTACTACTCAGTGCAAAACAAAAAGGGGGGGGATAAGGTGCACAGTTCTGCGGCGCTATATATCTATAAAAAGACAATGGATAAATAGAATGTATAAATAGGATTCCTATATCCAGTCTGGGTTATTGCACATATTGGAAATTAGAGTAGGTGGGTAGATGAAAGTCCGGGGGTTAGGCTGTGAAGTCAGTGCATGTGTGAGTTCAGGGAGATAATGGATTTTGGAAAGAAACTGTTCTTGAGTCTATTTGTCCTTGTGCTGATGCACCTATAGCGCCTCCCTGAGGGGAGCAGGTCGAACAGGCCAAATGCAGGATAGGAGCTGTCCTTGATGATGTTCTCACCCTGCTGAGGCAGCGGGAGATGTAAATGAGGGAGATAGTCCTTGATGTGCTGGACGACCAATCTCTCGAAGCACTTCGTGATTACCGGAGTGAGGGCCACGGGACGGTAGTCGTTTAGGCTGGTGATGGGAGACTTCTTCGGCACTGGGACGATTGTGGCTGATTTTAGGCAGGACGGGATAACTGCCTGGTCCAGGGAGAGATTGAAGATTCTGGTGAAGATGACGGTGAGCTGGTGCTAAGCTTAAGCTTGTCAAGCTTATACGGAAATCCGACCCTGGGTTTAGTCCAATCGAAGGGTTTAGTCGAAGTGAAAAATCCTTTTCATTTCTCGGAAAACTAAAAAATCGGAATTCCGATTTAAATCGGAAGAACATTATGCCAGGTGCATCCACACAACTCTCCCTGTTGTCTTGCTACCCCTTCTGTTATCACACGTCTTTTGTCACTTTTGTGGTTTGATGCTATGTGAGTAGTTGCTCCGTCTCTCCAATCAGTAAGAATGAAACTCATAGAAGACCTTCTGCATTCCAGTCCAGTCTCCGAAGAGGAACCCGCGGCAACACTTGAACATGTTCAGAATATCCTTCCCCGACAGATCGCCGTTGGCATTGGAGTCGACTCTGGGATTTGCTAAAGATATGGCACATCAGAGCTTCCAGCGTGGGGCAAGTAGTCAGTCCGCTGTTCAGGGTCTGACCAGGACTGACAGTGCAGGAGTGGGCTCCCAGCAACACAGTTTATCCCATCGTTAATGTTGCAATCCCCCTACAGGCCATCACTTGTTCGACCGGTGAGTGAATCAGATGCATATCCTAGACCTAGAGAAACACAAAGAAATAAACCAGTGAGTAAACCAGTGAGAATCTTGTAAAAAAAATAGCGCTGGAAGAACTCTGTATGCCATGTCTATTTCCTTCCTCAGATGCTGCCTGTTCAGCACTTTGTGTTATGCGCATTTATGAACATAGAAACATAGAAAATGGGTGCTGGAGGAGGCCATTCGTCCCTTCGAGCCAGCACCGCCATTCATTGCGATCATGGCTGATCGTCCCCAATCAATAACCCGTGCCTGCCTTCTCCCCATATCCCTCCATTCCACTAGCCCCCAGAGCTCTATCTAACTCTCTCTTAAATCCATCCAGTGATTTGGCCTCCACTGTCCTCTGTGGCAGGGAATTCCACAAATTCACAACTCTCTGGGTGAAAAAGTGTTTCTCACCTCAGTCTCAAATGACCTCCCCTTTATTCTAAGAGTGTGGCCCCTGGTTCTGGACTCGCCCAACATTGGGAACGTTTTTCCTGTATCTAGCTTGTCCAGTCCTTTTATAATTTGATATGTTTCTATAAGATCGCCCCTCATCCTTCTAAACTCCAGTGAATATAAGCCTAGTCTTTTCAATCTTTCATCATATGACAATCCCGCCATCCCAGGGATAAATCTTGTGAACCTACGCTGCACTGCCTCAATCACAAGGATGTCCTTCCGCAAATTAGGAGACCAAAACTGTACACAATACTCCAGATGTGGTCTCACCAGAGCCCTATACAACTGCAGAACCTCTCTACTCCTATACGGAAATTGTCTTGTTATGAAGGCCAACATTCCATTAGCTTTCTTCACTGCCTGCTGTACCTGCATGCCAACCTTCAGTGACCGGTGTACAAGGACACCCAGGTCTCGCTGTACCTCCCCCTTACCTAACCTAACCGCATTGAGATAATAATCTACCCCCTTGCTTTTGCCACCAAATTGGATAACTTCACATTTATCTATATTATACTGTATCTGCCACGCATCTGCCCACTTACTCAACCTGTCCAGGTCCCCCTGCAACATATTAACATCCTCTTCACAGTTCACACTGCCACCCAGCTTTGGGTTGTCCGCAAACTTGCTAGTGTTGCTCCTAATTCCCTCTTCCAAATCATTAATATCCCTCTTCCAAATCATTAATAGCTCCGTACATGTTGGATTTTTACTGCTAAAGGCATGGATTCATCACGAGCACAGCACTGACTATGGTCCTTCCATTCAGTGTCCAACATAGTACACATAGTCCACGTGGTGACAACATGATCAGAACGTTCCAATATAATTAGCTGAACATATCTCTACAGAGACACCAGGGGCATCAGCCGGGATCAACAGATCACTGAGCAAATCCGCGAGTTCTTCACTTCTCCGCAGGGTGTTGATCAGATCGACGCCGTGTGTTTTGATGCTCAAGCCTCCCTGCCACGCCTGACTCACACAAAGAATTATGTCTTTGATTTGATTCTTTCTATTTTTGGAAAAGATATTACAGAAAACATTCAGATCCTGGTGACTTTTGCATTAGACAACTTGAAGAAATCGCTCTGAGTCCAAACCCATTATCCACACAGACCTCATGATTCAGTCTGAAAAAGGAGAGGCAAGGCCCCGGATCATGGAGCGAATTCAGACACTGGGGGAAGTAAAGGAACCGGCAGAGTTAATACAAAAGGTAGCAGATAATGAGAATGCTACCACGGGAGTCAAAGGGAGGTCCAATGGTTGGGAAATGTGCTGGAGAAAAGACTGAAGGAATATTTTCTCATATGAAATATTGGTTGACTCCCAATAAGTAGATGATAACCATTCCAACTGTTCCCAGTAGAGGGTGCAAATGTTTCACTCAGCCTATAAACAATCCATTCTTCAAATTCCTCCTCCTTCTCTTGCCTCACCTTCCCACAGCCTTTCACACCACACCTTGCTTCCTCAATGCTGCCCCACCCTCACCGGCTAGCTGCCACCCACCTCGCCCGTGGTTTGCCACTACCAGGAGCTACTCATCCAAGTACCACGTCAGTACTTCAGGAGAGCCTGAAGAATCTATCCACAACCCTTCCCGTTCCACGTCCATGTTCCCGCACGGGAAGCTCACCTAAATCACGGTGCCCATTTCTCCACCCATTGCAGGGGGAGGAGAAGCTTTCTGCCAGCTTTGTGTCTCTCCCTGGTCATCGCCAGAGTCTGAGTCACGGGGGGGGGGGGGGGGGGGGGTAAAGTAGTCACGGGCGGCGTCAGTGAAAATGTTCAGCCCCTCTCGCCTCAGTCCAAGGGCTCTGATCTATTTGCCCGGTATGCAAAGTCCAAGGGGTCTGGCAGGAGGTTTGTGATATTTTTCAGCTGGGCCAGCACAAGTCTTTCAAGGGTCTTCATGATTACAGAGGTCAGTGCGACAGGCCTGTAGTCATTAAGACCAGTAACCCTTGGCTTTTTGGGTAGGGGAACAATAGTGGAGACTTTGAAGCAGGCAGGGACATGCAGGTTTGCGTGGACCGATTGATAATATCGGTGTAGATTGGTGCCAGTTGTTCGGCACAGAGCTTGAGGGAAGAGGGGGAAACATTGTGCGGTCCTGGTCTCAAAACATAGAAACATAGAATTTAGGTGCAGGAGTAGGCCATTCGGCCCTTCGAGCCTGCACCGCCATTCAATATGATCATGGCTGATCATCCAACTCAGTATCCCGTACCTGCCTTCTCTCCATACCCTCTGATCCCCTTAGCCACAAGGGCCACATCTAACTCCCTCTTAAATATAGCAAATGAACTGGCCTCAACTACCCTCTGTGGCAGAGAGTTCCAGAGACCCACCACTCTCTGTGTGAAAAAAGTCCTTCTCATCTCGGTCCTAAAGGATTTCCCCCTTATTCTTAAACTGTGACCCCTTGTCCTGGACCTCCCCAACATCGGGAACAATCTTCCTGCATCTAGCCTGTCCAACCCCTTAAGAATTTTGTAAGTTTCTATAAGATCCCCTCTCAATCTCCTAAATTCTAGAGAGTATAAACCGAGTCTATGCAGTCTTTGTTCATAAGACAGTCCTGACATCCCAGGAATCAGTCTGGTGAACTGCTCACAATCCGCGAAGTGCGATCATACCGGCACCTTTTAAAGCCTGAGCATTACATCCTTGTTTTTATATTCTAGTCCTCTCGAAATAAATGCTAATATTGCGCTCACTACCAATTGAACTTGCAAGTTAACCTTTTGGGAATTCTTCACCAACACTCCCAAGTCCCTTTGCACCTCCGATTTTTGAATCCAATCCCCATTTAGAAAAAAGTCTACGCCTTTATGTCTACCTTTAAAATACACGACTGCACACTTTAACCATATAACAATTACAGCACGGAAACAGGGCTTCTCAGCCCTTCCAGTCCGTGCCGACCATTTATTTTCCCCTAGTCCCATCTACCTGCACTCAGACCACACCCCTCCATTACCTTCCCGTCCACATACCTATCCACTTTACTTTTAAATGTTAAAATCGATCCTGCCTCCACTACTTCTGCAGGAAGATCATTCCACACAGCCACCACTCTCTGAGTAAAGAAGTTCCCCCTCATGTTACCCCTAAACTTCTGTCCCTTAATTCTCATGTCATGCCCTCTTGTTTGAATCTTTTCTACCCTCAATGGGAAAAGCTACACTGTTTTCCATGAGCCTTCAAGAAGAGAGGCTCTGATTTCTGCACTCGTACATTGAACAAGTTGCACATTTGAGCAGTGGAGAGACAGATAGTAGAGATTTGGCAGTGCATCTCTCTGACCTGCAGATGTTTCCCTGTGAATGAGCTATTATGAATGAACACATTGTCACATGTGACAAGTCACAGTGTAATTCTTTGCTTGCATACCCAAGGTATGCAAATAGTCACCTATAAAGGGTGCGTACAAAGTACCCCTGCACTAGATCCCTCCTTGTTCTCCCCCCTCCTTTCCTCCTTTCTTCCTTTCCTCGGCAGTGTCAAGTCAAGTCAAACAAGTCAAACAAACTTTATTGTCATTTAGAAATACATTGATATATGCAGTTCCAAACGAAATTACGTTGCATTTGGCTCCCTGTGCAACACAATAAATTAACCGAAGGATAGGCATGGACGAAAAGGATAAATACACTGGTTTACACTGGAGGCAGACGCAAAATGCTGGAATAACTCAGCGGGACAGGCAGTATCTCTGGAGAGAAGGAATGGGTGAGGTTTCGGGTCTGGAGAAGGGGCTAGACCTGAAACGTCACCCATTCGTTTTATCCAGAGATGCTGCCTGTCCCATTGAGTTATTCCAGCATGTTGTGTCTATCTACACATAATACACACATAGGTACACACACACGTGGCACGCATGCACACAAAACACACATAAGTATGTGCACGGCATGCACAAACACGCATAAACACATACACAAGGCGCACACAGATACACATATAAATACACACACTCATCAGTCTGAAGATGGGTCTCGACCCGAAACATCACCCATTCCTTCTCTCCAGAGATATTGCCTGTCCTGCTGAGTTACTCCAGCATTTTGCTTCTATCTTAAATACACACACAGACAGGCGGAACATTCCTTCACGCTTCGGTTGACATTTCGGGCCGAGACCCTTCTTCAGAAGAACTCAATGGCCTACAATGACCAGTATACCGCTGAATTACTCCAGCATTTTGTGTCTATCGTAAGAGCAGAATTAGGCCATTCAGCCCAGCAAGTCTATTCTGCCATTCAATCAATCATTCCCTCTTAACACCATTCTCCTGCCTTCTCCCCATAATCCCTGACACGTGTAGTAATGAAGAATCTATCTATCTCTGCCTTAGAAAATATCCATTGACATGACCTCCACAGTCCTCTGTTGCATTGAATCCCACAGATTCACCACCCTCTGACTGACTCTACACCACCACATACAAAGACACGGTTTTACCAGAGAATGAATACTCACCATGGACCAACAGCGCTAAACACGAGAACCGCTGCGATCACTAAGATAATGGCCGGGTACAAACCATCCCGAGCTCTGGGATTGAGTTCATGACCTAGAACAAAATAAATCACCTTTGGTTACCTATTGTAGATTTCAATTTAAATGTCCATGATGCAGAGAAGACTTCCCTTTGTATTTATCATGTTTTTGATTCAATGCAATGATTCAGTGATATTTTATTGTCACGTATCTAGGTAGAATGAAGTTGTTTGATTGTGGTGTACAATCGGTAATCACACAGCAGACTTCTCCTCGATAGCGGTAGAGTTGCTGCCTTGCAGCGTCGGAGACCCGGATTCGATCCTGACTACGGGTGCTGTCTATATGGAGTTTATTCGCTCTTGCCGTGACCTGCGTGGGTTTTCTCCGAGATCTTCAGTTTCCTCCCACAACCCAAAGGCGTACAGATATGTAGGTTAATTGGCTTAGTGCTAGTGTAAATTGTCCCTAGTGTGTGTAGGATAGTGTTAATATGCGGGGATCGCTGGTCGGTGCGGACTCGGTGGGCAGAAGGGCCTGTTTCCACGCTGTATCTCTAAATCTAACTAAACTAAACCAAACGTGGACAATCCGAGACTTGCGGAAAACCTGGGTCTCTAGCGCTGGAAGGTTGCAACTCTACCGCTGCGCTTCCATGCCGCCTTGCTGGCAAATTGTTCTTATCTTGCTTCCCCACGATTGGGTTAAACAGATTAAAGACTATTTACCTTCCTTATAATTAAAAAAAATTCCTACATCACGTCTGGAGAGATATTTATCCACACAGGGAAAACGGAATGAGAGATCATGTGAATTATAGGAAAGATGTTGTCAAGTTGGAAAGGACACAGAGAAGATTTACATGGATGTTGACAGGGGTAGAGGGTCTGAGCTACAGGGAGAGGGTGAGTAGGCTGGGTTTCTGTTCTTTGGAGAGCAGGAGGATGAAGGGTGATCTTATAGAGGTGAAAAAATCTTGAGAAGAATACTCTTGCCCAGAGTAAGTGAATCGAGGACCAGAGGACACAGTTTTAAAGTGAAGGAGAAAAGATTTAAGAGGAATCTGAGTGGTAACTTTTTCACATAAAGGGTGCTGGGTGTATGGCGGAGGTATGCGTAGGGGAGCACTTCGGGTCCAGTGATCACAATACCATTGGTTTCAATATAATTATGGAGAAGGACAGAACTGGGCCTAGGGTTGAGATTTTTGATTGGAGAAAGGCTAACTTTAACGAGATGCGAGATGATTTAAAAGGAGTGAACTGGGACATTTTGTTTTATGGGAAAGATGTAGAGGAGAAATGGAGGACATTTAAAGGGGAAATTTTAATAGGAAAATAGGACGTACATGGTAAACGGTAGGGAATTGAAGAATACAGTTGAACAGAGGGATCTGGGAATAACCGAGCATAGTTCCTTGAAGGTGGAATCTCATATAGATAGGGTGGTAAAGAAAGCTTTTGGTATGCTAGCCTTTATAAATCTGAGCATTGAGTATAGAAGCTGGGATGCAATGTTAAAATTGTACAAGGCATTGGTGAGACCAAATCTGGAGTATGGTGTACAATTTTGGTCGCCCAATTATAGGAAGGATGTCAACAAAATAGAGAGGGTACAGAGGAGATTTACTAGAATGTTGCCTGGGTTTCAACAGCTAAGTTACAGAGATAGGTTGAATAAGTTAGGTCTTTATTCTCTGGAGCGCAGAAGGTTAAGGGGGGGACTTGATAGAGGTCTTTAAAATGATGAGAGGGATAGACAGAGTTAATGTGGACAAGCTTTTCCCTTTGAGAATAGGGAAGATTCAAACAAGAGGACATGACTTTAGAATTAAGGGACAGAGGTTTAGGGGTAACATGAGGGGGAACTTCTTTACTCAGAGAGTGGTGGCGGTGTGGAATGAGCTTCCAGTGGAAGTGGTGGCGGCAGGTTCATTGGTATCATTTAAAAATAAATTGGATAGGCATATGGATGAGAAGGGTATGGAGGGTTATGGTATGAGTGCAGGCAGGTGGGACTAAGGGAAAAAAGGTGTTCGGCACGGACTTGAAGGGCCGAGATGGCCTGTTTCCGTGCTGTAATTGTTATATGGTTATATGGATATGGACCAAATGTAGGCAGGTGGGACGAGTGTAGCTGGGACAGTTGGCTAAGTTGGGCCGAAAGGCCTATTTCCACACTATCACTCTATGACTAGGAATAAGATAGTCATCCATTTCAATTAGAATTTGAGGGTATGTTATATGTATGGAAAGTACTTGGAGTGTAGAGTAACATACGCTGATAAGGACAGATAACAAGTGTGGAGAGGGGCTCTTGTGTAGCATAAAGATGAACATGGGACAAATGGCCAGCATCTGTGCGATAGACCTTTACAACTTGGATTGCACGATAGCACAGTGGTTGAGTTGCTGCCTTACAGTGCCAGAGACCCGGGTTCGTTCATGACCACAGGTCCTTGTCTGCACGGAGTCTGTACGTTGTCCCCGTGGGTTTTCTCCCACACTCCAAAAACGTGGCGTTCTGTACGTTAATTGACTTTGGTATAATTGTAAATTGTCCCTCGTGTGTAGGATAGTGTTAGTGTGCGGAGATCCCTGGTCGGTCTCGGTGGACAGAAGCACATGCTTCCGTGTTGAATCTCTGCAACTAGAACCTAAACTGGATGTTGAACACACTAGGGAGAATGGAATGATATCTTATGCTGATAAGGTCAAATAACAATAGTGGGGAGGAGTTCTTAAGTTTTATTTAGTTTAGATATATCGCGCGGAAACAGGATCTTTGGCCCATCAAGTTCGCACCAACCACCGATCCCTGCACATTAACACTATCCTACACATGGGATATTTTTTTTAACATTGATACCAAGCCAATTAACCCACAAGCATGTACATCTTTGGAATGTGGAAGGAAACCCATGCAGATCACGGGGAGAACGCACAAACTCCGTACAAATGTTTAAGGAACATCTTTCCCCCGACCCTCAGTCTGAACAAGTATCTCGACCAGAAACGTCAACTATTCCTTTTCTCCAGAGATGTTGTCTGATCCGGCTGAGTTACTCCAGCTTTTTGTGTCTATCTTGTATTACTTAATACGGCCCATAGCCAGGATCGAACCTGTGTCTCTGACGCCGTACGAGCTGTGAGGCAGCAACTCTACCGCTGCACCACTGTGCCACTTCTTGTGTAACATAAACAATGTGGGTCAAATAGACCTTTGCCAATACCGTGACAGACTTACCCTTGATGACCAGCTGGTAGGTGCTGTTGGTTCGACTGACTTGGTTTTCCACGCTGCACGTGTAATAGCCAGAGTCTGATTTCTCTGCGTTCCAAATGGTAAAAGTTACATTCCCATCAGACAGGGACTGCCGTGGGCTCACTGGGAGGACAACTCCTTCTCTGCTCCACAGAATGGAAGTAGCTCTCCCTCTCTGCACCGTGCAGTTCAGCACAGCCGTGTGGTTCTCAGGGTTGTATTCACAGGAGATGGATGGTGTGGAGAGAGGATCTGGAGAACAACATCTGGAGTCAATGAGCCAAGACACAAACTCCATTTTTTAGACCTCAAGTATACAAATCTAATTCCAGATTTATTAAAGGGTTGTACAAGAGTCACTGCCTCAAAAAGGCAGCCAGCATCATCAGAGACTCACACCACCCTGGCCACGCTCCTATATTTTATGAAGAGGTAGAGGTGTTAGCCTGCTTTTTTTACCATTGCTTCGATATGGGTGGTCCAGGACAAGAAACTGGTGATGTTTACTCCTCCAAACTTAACATTTTCAACCATCGCTACCTCGGCGCCATATTGCATACTGGGCTATGTGAACCGCTTCCTTTCTGAACTCCATCACTACCTCCAAGGTTGTTATCTTGATACCAGATCATGAGGTCCTCACCCCCATCTCTCTCACACCCCATTTAGAACTATGCCCTCTAGGTTCCATTGACACATCTTACACATCTCCCACAATATAATGCTTCACATTTCTCAGCCACCATCTGCCATTGAGAAGGTTAAGGGATACTTGACCAGGTTGTAGCTTGTAAGAAAAAGAGAGAGAAAAGAGAGAGAGAGAGAGCGACACACACACCCAGGCTTGTCTCAGGTTGATGTATATTGAGACAGTGACTAAATGCCTTTGAAATATCTTGTCTTGGAAGTACCAACTGATAAGATGATTTAAAATGGCTGGTCCTGAAGGTGCTGTAGTGATGTATATTGGCTGCATCTTTAGACCATGACTAAATACCTTTGGAATGTGACTAAGTGACACACAGTATAAAACATCGTGCAAATCTTTGTTCATTGAAGCGGTGGTGCGGGGAAGTCAAGTGCCTGTTGCTTACTTGACTGGTGTATCCCCGTCACTTCTGCTGGCTGATGATCAGTAAAGCTTGAGTTGGTTTACCTAACCCATTGTGTTGTCTGTTATTAAGAAAAGGAAGTTTTTCGTTGGCATAAAGTTGGCAGGACCTCGCTGGGACCATCAACAGATGACTGTATAAGATAGCTGTAGAGTGACCGGGATTGGACAGGGGGAAAACTGAGCTCTAATTGGACCCTTTGAGATTGAACTCCCATAGAAGCTCCTGGGAACATCTGTGGTGCTTCATCAAAGGTTGATCTGGTTCCCCGCCAAGGTCCTTAATACAGACTCCGAAGGTAAGACCAATTGTGTATGTTTTTGCTGCCAAGAGAGTATTCTTTTTTTTTAATTTTATATATTTTTATTAGAGGCCATACGTATTACAAATAATATAACAATTTTTTCAGATATACATATTACATATTTCCAAAGTTATATGAATATTACAAAGCAATATATATAAGCCTCAAAATAATTTTTTAAAATAGTGAAATGAAAAAAGAGTAAAGAAAAAATAGATGTTTAATTTTAAAAAGTGTGATTATAATTTTGATTATATGTGAGGAGAAATTTTTTTTTTTTTTTAAACAAAAAAAACAAAAAAACCCATATTACTGACAAACAATTATTATACTTAAAAATAAAAAAAAGTATACATCTTAACAATGAATGGAACAATTTCTAATAATATATATATATATATAGAGACAAGTATACAAATCTCAGATTAAACCTTTTCATCTGATCTTACCACCGGGTACTTGTTGAGTTTCAAAGCTGAGCCCAGCTACCCCTTCATATAATCAGTGAATGGAGACCATATTTGTTCAAAAAGTTCGTGTTTATCCATTAGGATAAACCTAATTCTCTCCAATTGCAATGTCTCCAACATTTCCACTGTCCACATTTTGATTGTAGGGGATAATGGTCCCTTCCAAAATTTTAATATTAATTTTTTTCCAATCATTAAACAGTAATCGAGAACATTTCTTTGATTTACTGTTAATGTTTGATTTGAATCTAAAACACCAAATATTATTAGCTTTGGGTCAGGATTTAATGTAATCTTAAGAACTATAGAAATAATTTAAAAAATCTCAGTCCAATAACTATTAATATAGTTGCATCTTGAGATAAACATTTATCACAAATAGGGGAAACATTTGGAAATATTTTATTTAGTTTAGTTTTCGAATAATATAATCTATGTAGAATTTTGAATTGGATTAAGATATGTCTTACTTGTATGCTCATCAAGCATTCATGCACATATAGCAAGTATTTATCCCAACTCTCTTTCGAGTATTCTGTCAGCATTACACAGACAGGTAAACGAGTCCCAGAGGCCGCTACCTGACGGTGACCAGAGCAAAATAGTCCAACCAGGGGACTACGTACTTATAAGTCATTGGGACCGTAGGAAACTCGACCCACGCTGGAACGTCCATACCAGGTGCTGCTGACTACACCGACAGCAGTGAAGGTTGAAAGGACCAAAACAGTCTTTCCAGGTGCGGCAGAAGTTCAGCTGCACCTCCTCCAACCTCATCTATTGCATCCGCTGCTCTAGGTGTCAGCTGCTCTACATTGGTGAGACCAAGCGTAGGCTTGGCGATCGCTTCGTCCAACACCTCCGCTCAGTTCGCATTAACCTACCTGATCTCGCGGTGGCCCAGCACTTCAACTCCCCCTCCCATTCGGAATCCGACCTTTCTGTCCTGGGCCTCCTCCATGGCCAGAGTGAGGACCACCGTAAATTGGAGCAGCAGCACCACATATTTCGCTTGGGCAGTTTACACCCCAGCGGTATGAACATTGACTTCTCCAATTTCAGGTAGTCCCTGCTTTCTCCTCCCCTTCTCAGCTCTCCCTCAGCCCACTGTCTCCGCCTCTTCCTTTTCTTCTTCCCGCCCCCCCCCCCATCAGTCTGAAGAAGGGTCTCAACCCGAAACATTGCCTATTTCCTTTGTTCCATAGATACTGCCTCACCCGCTGAGTTTCTCCAGCATTTTTATCTACCTTGGAATGTGACTGAGTGATGCATAGTACAAAACACCGTGCAAATCTTTGTTCATTGAAGTGGTGGCTCGGGGAGACAAGTGCCTGTTGCTTACTTGACTGGTGTATCCCCGTCACTTCCGCCGGCTGATGATCAGTAAAGCTTGAGTTGGTTTACCTAACCCATTGTGTTGTCTGTTATTAAGAAAAGGAACGTTATCACCATCAGCCTGATTTATATACCACCAGGGTATATAATCAGTCTGATAATACCACCAGGGTGCCGCATGAATGGCAGCCTTGCCAACAGTCTGACAGTTTTTTCGTCTTTTCATTGTTAGTTTATGTGTGTTTTAAAGTTTGTGTAAATGTGCTTTGGTTTGTTTTATGTGGGGGATGGGGAGGGGGTCGAGGGAAACTGTTTTTCAGACTCTTACCTTGACGGAGATGCGATTGTTTTCTGGGTTGTATCTCCGGTCGCTCTGCGGCCTAACATCACGGAGCTGGAGGACTCGCTCGGGACTGAATTTGGGCTCCAATGTGTAATGACCCCTTCACCTACCTCCTCCTTCCCGGTGACACACCCTCCCCTCACCCCAGTACATGCCCATTTCACCCACTAACTTCCATCTTCCCAGTCACCGTAATCTCCTCGCTGACACCCCATCTCCCTCCTAACCTGTCCCATCCATGTACTTGTCTAATTGTTTCTTAAATGTAGCAATAGTCCCAGCCAAAACTACTTCCTCGGGAATCTTATTCCATACCCCTACAAGGTCTCGGACAAACCCTGCCACGGAGACGTCATTCCGTTATTTGGCTTTTCGTCGTCATGTATTTGGGTTTCAGCATTGCGCCCGTTCGGTTATTTGGGTTTAGGGCGCCGCGTCCGATGAGTCATTTGGCTTTTTGCCGTCGTGTCCGTCAGGTATCTTGGTTTCCACTTCTTTGCTTCGGCTTCTCGTACTTCGATGCCCCGTCTGCACACGTTGGATGCAGCCCAGACCATCACACAAACCAACCTCCCTTCCATTTACTCCATCCACACCTCACGCTGCTTCGGCAAGGCCAGCAGCATAATCAAGGATGAGTCGCATCCCAGCCACTCCCTCTTCTCCCCTCTCCCATCGGGCAAGAGGTGCAGAAGTATGAAAACGCACACCTCCAGATTCAGGGACAGTTTCTTCCCAGCTGTTATCAGGCAACTGAACCATCCTACCACAACCAGAGAGCAGTCCTGAACTACTATCCACCTCATTGGTGACCCTTGCACTATCTTTGACCGGACTTTACTGGCTTTCCCTTGTACTAAACGTTATTCCCATATCATGTGTCTGTGCACTGTGGATGGCTGGATTGTAATTATATTTTGTCTTTCTGCTGAATGGTTAGCACGCAACAAAAGCTTTTCACGGTACCTCAGTACACGTGACAATAGACTAAACTGAACTGAACTGGATACTGAGTTGGTGTGAGGAAAGATGGTAAAATTGAGAGTGGGAATGCATGGTGGGGAAAAAGCAAGGTATACCTACAGATATTTGGGTGGTATGGTGGCGTAGCGGTAAAGCTAATGCCTTAAAGCGCTAGAGACCCGGGTTTCATCTTAACTACGGGTCCTAGTTCTCCCCCTAACCTGTACGTTCTCCCCATGACCTGCGTGGGTTTTCTCAGAGATCTTTGGTTTCCTCCCACATACCAGAAATATACCGGATTATATGTGATTTGTTTTGGCGTAAATGTAAAATTGTCCCTAGTGTGTGCAGGGTAGTGTTAATGAGATCACTGGTCGGTGTGGACTCGGTGGACCAAAGTGCCTGTTTCTATGATGTATCTCTGAACTAAACTCAACTTACAATAATTGAGCTTCAAGGCAAATAAAACAGGAAAAGGATTCATGCTTGGAAAATGTCGACTCAGCACACTGTCACCATTTCATTTAAATAATCACAAACCCTCTGGTTACTTACCAATGACTTCAAGAGTTAGAATTCTGGTCCTCTGTGGGTCTAAGTCCACCGTCATTTTATAGCGGCCACTGTCTGCTTTACCGACATCTTTTAATTGAAATGATCCATCTGATTTGTTAACTTTAATTCGATTCTTGTACTTTTCATATATGATGATATTTCCTTCATGCACCTCGGTAATGAGGAGATTCCGGCTGGAATCTGAGAAGCCCCAGTGGACATTTGTGAATTTCTTATCAGTTCCGGGGAATGGAACAGAGGAACCTGTAGCGGCCAGCATGCTGTTACTTGTCCACTGAGCTGCAAAACAATGAATTAATTCAAACAGTATCACACCTGAAATAAGTAGGAAGGAAGTGCAGATGCTGGTTTAAACTGAAGATTGACACAAAAAGCTGGAGTAACTCAGCGAGTCAGGCAGCACCTCTGGAGAAAAGGATTGGGTGACATTTTGGGTCGAACACTTCTTCAGACTCCTGAAGACTCCAGAGTCTGAAGAAGGTTCTCGACCCGAAACGTTACCTGTTCATTTTCCCCAGAGATGCAGTCTGACCTGTTGAGTTACTCCAGGTTTTTGTGCCACATCTGAGATAGATGAACACACACATGTAGAGATGTTCAGTGTTTACATTAGCTACCACACAGCTACGAACAGTAAAGAAAGTGTAGGAGCCATTTAGCTTAAGTAAGTTTATTATAACCACCTGTCTTGTTACCTTTAATTATTATCTGCATGTGTTAATGTGGGTGGAGTTATTTAAGTAGGCTGGGAATGTTTTTAGCCAGAAGAGTCTAGCGCAGACGCTCAGATACATTAGTTTCAGTTTTGATGTCAGAGCCAGGAGATGATACAGTTTTCTACCATGTCTACGACACATTATCATCATGAACCACCAGCATGATCGGGATGATGAATAAGAACGGAAGTTAAGAGTTAATTCATTGTTCTGTATTTCTACAATAAAGATGCTATTAATCAACAAACTAGCTCTGGAAGATTCATCATTGCTATCTCAGGAGTGTTGTGACGTGCGTGTGATTACTTTACCAATGGTCTCCTACATATTAGTGGCTTAACGAAGGTTGAACTTTGGGATGCTTTCAAAAGCTGCCACTATACCTTTAGTAGAAAACTATTCCAAAAATGGATTAAGTAGAAGAACTGATTCTAAAAGGGGTATAAAAACAACTGTTACTAAAGATTTGATCCATAGAGGAAGAACTGAAGAAGCTGGATATCTTGCTAGAGATTACAGCCTGATTCTTGGATTAACGAATCCACCAGGTTGAACGCCTGGGTCATCGGAAGAAAGAAGACTTCATTGATCGAGAAAGGGCCATGAGTAGCAATCTATTGCTTGCTATATATCAGAAATATCAGACATTTACGTCTGTAACGGATTCTGCAAAAGTTTGGAAAGCAGTCAGAAGCAGGTTTTTATTGGCTTGAAGATAACAGCCAGCATTGAGCCAAACAACCATGAAAATAATTAGATGTTATGAATTTCTATAAGATAAGGCGTGCTCAGCAAATGAATGTTTACATCAGCCACTGGCAAAGAAGACCTTCATAACTTTGGAATTAATGATGTGTTTTCAAGAAGACCAGTTTGTTTTTGAACTCTGCAGATTGTTTTAAATTCCAGTCCAATTAAGAATCCAGTTGGATGTAAGCACGTCATTACGCTGAAACGCTATTAGGCCAACACATCCTTAAAGGAATAGCCTGCAAAATGATGAAGACATGTAAGTTAGATGAGGAGTCAGAAGCTGGAACTGTGGAGAAAAGATATGAGAAGAGAGATACCAAGCAAACTGAGAAGGGGGAAGCAGCGTCCCTGGGAAGAACCCAGGCGGATAGAGACAAGTTATGGAAGCAGATGATCAAGAAAAGTGAAATCCAGAAGAAACTCATGGAATCAAAAGAGAATGCGAAGATAGTGCAATCTAATCTGGAGCAATTATTCAGCCTTGGTCACGAGGTTGGAGAAAAGCAAAGCTCATTGCTAAGTTTACAATTGCCCGATGAAGAACTCAAAAGCCACACCCAGTGGTTCCAAGAAAGAGTGGAATTTTTCAATGAGTTGGTAGATTATGTGCAGAAGTGGTTATTTGAAATCAAGCAACTTACGCACTCTACAATTGAAAGTGCGATGCAACAAGGTGCTGAAATGGAAGAGGAGATTACACCACATGTAATCACATGAGGATCTCAAATGTATCTACACAAAGATCAAGACAGAAATCTAGGTCAGCTTCAAGGGCCTCTGCTTGAATGGAAGTCAAAGCTGATTTAGCCACAAGCGGATGCCTTGGAGAAGAAATATGAGATTGAGCAACAAGTAGAACACCTGAGTAGACAAGAAGAACAGCTGAGAGGACAAGAAGAACAGCTGAGAGGACAAGAAGAACAGCTGAGAAGACAAGAAGAACAGCTGGGAAGACAAAGGGAACAGCTGGAACTAGCCACAAAGTTGGCATTTGCCAAATCGAAGGAGATAATGGAAAGTCAGGGTTCAAGATGCGGCTCGAGAATATTTCAGAAGCAGAGTTCCTTAGTCCAAGAAGGAACTGCTAAGCTGAAAGCTACAGCTAAATCAAATCGACAGCCAGAGGATATCTGGCCTCGTGACTGAGAACTAGCATGGAGCCAGTTGATGGGCGACAAAACTTCATCTCAGCAACTGGGTGCTAGACCGAAACAAAAGACTTATGGGGCGTCTGTCGAGGCTTGGAGCAAACCAGGAACTCAGCACTCTTTTCAGAGGCCTGATACACAGGCTTGAGAAAGCCAACATTGGCAGATGTCTACCTGCGTATCATCCACTTGTGCCATTCAGGGACAAACAACTAGTCATAGGATGTGTGACAAAACTTCCTCAGACCAGTATTCTTTTCAGAGTCCTGTTTATCATCTGTCTGCACCAAGCCAAGGATCTCAAGGTGAATTCTATTAATTGGTGAGGAATCAAATAAAAATCAGTGAGCTCATAGCTCAATAGAATCTCTCATCCACCTTACCACCAATAGAAATTCTTAGATATGATGGTGATCCTTTGCGGTAAGAAGCTTTCATAATGGCGTTTCACGGAGTAGAAATGAATACTACTGATGAAAGGGACCACTTACAATTTCTGGTGCATTACACAAGTGGACAGTTGTCTTAATAGGCCTAGAGGCCAAGGCTATCGAGAGGCAAGAAGGTTGCTTAAAGAACATTATGGTAACGAACAGAGGATTGTTAACGCATACATGAAGAAGGCCTATGCGTGGAAAGATATCAAGTCATCATTTTAAATCTGCCCTATAGGCTTAGAGATAAGTGGAAAGATAGGGCAAGCTGGATAATGGAAGTGGAGAACCGAGACGCCATGTTGCTTGACCTGGCGGCTTTCTTAGAAAGGCAAGTACGGGTCATGTTAAATCCACGCCATGGGAATATTCAAGATCCTAAACAAGCAACTGCTAAAGGTTCTAACTTTACTAAAACAAAAGGAAGATCAGGACTTAAAGGGGCTGTCCCACTTGGGTGACCTAATTGGCGAGTTTAGGAGAGTTTGAAAAAAATGACATGTTGAAGACCTCCTTCGACTATGTGGAAGACCTCCTTCGAACTCCTTTGACTATGTTGAGGACCAGCTTCGACTATCTACAACTAGATACGACTAACTTCGGAGAAATTGGACACCGAATAATGGAGAGTGAAGACGACCTCATTCGATCTCCTTCGACCTCCCTTCGACTATGATGAAGACTATCTACGACTACCTTAGATTACCTACGACTAACATGCCAACCTACTACTACTAAACCTACGAGTAAAAAAAGTATCGATTTTTTTCCATGGCGACCTTTTTTTAACTCGCGGGCATTTTTTAAAAATATTGAAAAACACGCCGCGACCTAGCTGAGGCCTTGAGTACGCGGAGACCACACTCGAGCATGAAGGAGAGTTACAAAGACCTCCTACGACCTCGTGTCGACCATGCTGCGAGTATGAGTCGAGGGCAAACTCACCAGAACTCATGGATTAGGTCACAGGCCCTTAAGGAATGCAGTTTTGCTACCACTATAATACCTATGGAAACGACAGGAGGAATGAAAGGAGATATATCTACTATCAAGCAAAAGGGATTTTGTTTGTTATGTGATGAGGTTGGTCACACCATAAGGTGATGTCGAAGATTAAAGGAGAAGGCATATAAAGAAAAGATGAACTTCTTAAAGGAGAAGGGAATCTGCTTTGGATGTTTGAAGAAAGGACATATAGTTAAGGACTGCAATAATCCTATAACTTACGATAAGTGTAAACAGGATCATCCTGGATTACTTCACACTAAACAGAAGAAGACACAAAGGAAGCCGGAGCAAATTGAACAGAAGGAGAAGCCAGCTACTAGTGATGCTGTTACCTCACCTCAGATAAATGCGCGTATTTGGGCCGGGGTAGAAACCTGCACTTTCTCCATCTTATCAGTACAGGTAAGGAGCAGCCAGGGGAAAACAGTGTTGCAAACATATACAATGTTGGATCATGGTAGATCAACTGCCTTTTGTATAGAAAGGTTGATGAGAAGGCTGGGCATTACAGGAGAAAAGGTTACGATTTTAATGCGTACCATGAATGAAGAGAGAGAGAGTGCGTTAGTCATCACATTACAAGTATGGAAATATCTAGTCTGGATGAAGACAATTTAATACCAATATCTGAGGTGTTTACACGAGACCATGCCTGTTTGTCATCAAAATATACCCAAGCAAGAAGAGTTGAAACAATGGCCATACTTGAAGGATGTCACGTTACCTAAAATAAATTCTGGTTTCGACTTACTAATTGGAACAAATGCTTTGGAACCTAAAGAGATCGTCAGCAGTCAAGGGGACAGGCCATTCGCTGCGAGGACCCTACTCGGATCTACTTTGCTGTGAGGACCCTACTATGGCTCCTTGAGAAGGAACCACGGAAGCAGGAACCAGAGGAACCACCATGCTGCTGCTGCCAATCAAATATCTACTGATAAATTAGAAGAGCTGATGATCAAGCAATACAACCACGACTTCAATGACAGTACCAAGAAGGAATCAGAAGAAATGTCCAGAGAAGAGTTAAAGTTCATGGATATTATGAATTATAACCATATAACAATTACAGCACAGAAACAGGCCGTCAGATGTCAATGTTCATACCGGTGGGGTGCAAACTGCCCAAGCGAAATATGAGGTGCTACTCCTCCAATTTCTGGAGGTCCTCACTCTGGTCATGGAGGAGGCCGAGGACAGAAAGGTCGGATTCGGAATGGGAGGGGGAGTTGAAGTGCTGTGCCACTGGGAGATCAGGTTGGTTATTGCGAACCGGGCGGCGGTGTTCAGCGAAGCGATCGCCAAGCCTACGCTTGGTCTCACCGATGTAGAGCAACTGACATCTAGAGCGGCGGATGCATTAGATGAGGTTGGAGGAGTTGCAAGTGAATCTCTGCCGCACCTGGTAAGACTGCTTGGGTCCTTGAATGGAGTCAAGGGGGGACGTAAAGTGACAAGTGTAGCTGAGTAGAAGATGGAGAACATGGTGTCAAAAGAGACAGTCAATTGTATAAAGTGGATCTGGTATTAGAAGGACTTCTGTGAGTTAGCGGATGCCTGAATAGACTGGCAATGCCTGAAGAGGCTAAGCTCTTGAAGGATTATCATATTTCAACATTACCACAACGTATCCATGAACTGATCGGATATCGAGGAAGAAGTTTCATGCTGTCAAAACTTTGGACTTCAGAGTTTTGGACTCTATACTGGATATCATGCCTGACGTTAAAGCTTTGGTGCGTATAGTACGACTTCAGACTAAGAATAATATCTTGGTGAGACCGATAACCAAGATATGTCTGCTTCTTGAAGGCGAAGGTGAAGATAGAAGAATCGCTAAAGAAGTTTGAAAGCTGATATATAATGCATGTTATTTTTGTTTTTGATGTATGTTAAGCTTTTATTGCTCCTTTTTTAATGTCTATTAGTAATTGCTTCATTATATACTCAAAACAGTTAGGGACCGGTATGTAGGAGCCATTTAGCTTAAGTAAGTTTATTATAGCCACATGTCTAGTTACCTTTCATAGTTATCTGCCTGTGTTAATGTGGGTGGAGTTATTTAAGTAGGCTGGGAGTGTTTTTAGCCAGAAGAGTCTAGCGCAGACGCTCAGATACATTGGTTTCAGTTTTGATGTCAGAGCCAGGAGATGATACAGTTTTCTACCATGTCTACGACACATTATCATCATGAACCACCAGCATGATTGGGACGACGATGAAGAACGGAAGTTAAGAGTTATTTCATTGTTCTGCATTTCTACAATAAAGAAGCTATTAATCAACAAACTACTTCTGGCAGATTCATCATTGCTATCTCAGAGGTGTCATGACATGTGTGAGCTTACTTTACTAATCAATGGTGCTGAAGTGGAAATGGTTGAAACTTCGTCTTCCTGGGTGTAAAGGGCAACACAGTGGCACAGTGGTAGATTGGCTGCCTCACAGCGCCAGAGACCGGGGAACGATCCTGAATATGGATGCAGTCTGTACGGGGCTTGTACATTCCCCGTGGGTTTTCTCCAAGATCATCAATTTCCCCTTACACTCAAAATACGTACATGTTTGTGGGTTAATTGTATAGGTATAAATGTAAATTGTCCCTAGTTTGTTTCGGAAAGTGTTAATGCGAGGGGATAAATAGAGTTCTATCGTATCTTATCGTATCGTAGAGGACTGAGTGTGAAGTTTCAGATGGGGGAAGTTTCACAAAGGATTAATTTAATTTGGGATCATTTTTGACACAGAGATCAGGTCCTAATATCAAGGACCTGTTCCTATGCTCTACTGTTCAGTTTAGAATTATATTTCTACGAATGCATTTTCTTTTCTTCCCCCAACTTGAACAGTCTTGAGCCGGATTGCAGTCACCGCCTGCTTACAGAGACACAGAAATAGTTTTACCTGAAATTCTGTTGCTGAGAAGTTGCAGAAGGCAGAGGATAGAGCAGCTGAAGGTCTTCATTGTCTGGAGGAGCTGGTGCTGTCAGCTTATTCAAATAGTGCAATTGGGTCACAAAGGTAACTTCATCTAAGCACTGAGAGAAGGAAAACGAACAAACTCTCATAAACATTTTGACAAATTCCACCCTGTCTAAGCCTTTCACACTATAATGTTCCCTTTGAATATTTGGAAAGGTTCCAGTTCCCCTTTGGGCAAATGTCTGGGCAATATCAATTACCCAGTCATTATATTAATAATATTTGAACTGCAATGACTGAATAAATAAAAGATAAATAGATACAATAGAAACTGCAGATGCTTGATTGTTCCACAAAAAAGAAAGTGCTGGAGTAACTCAGTAGGTCAATCACCATCTATAGAAGAAATAGACTGGCAATGTTCAGGCCAGGACTCTTCTTCAGATTGAAGACATTTAAATAAAAGTTAATATTTTAATATTTATTACAGATTTAGAAGGCAGTCTACAGGAGGCAAATCTTAACATTTACACCTGATGAGGGAAATAATTGGCTTAAGTCATGCCATATGAAGAAGGCATCAATGGGACCAAGTATATTAAAATGAAATTAAAAGTAAACTGAAGATTCTGGAAATGTAAAATGAAACAAAAAAATGTGGTGACACTCAGCGGGTCAGGTAGCGGAACGGAGTTAACAGTTCCAGTTAATGACTTTTCATTCGGACTGGGAAAAGAGAAAATGGGAGAGGAGATTAAGTAAAAACAGAAGATGATGGAAATACTCGGTAGATCAGACTGCGTTTGTGTGAAGAGAAACAGTGAAAGATGTTGAGGGATTGATGGTACAAAGTAATATCAGTTATAAAGAGAGGCCAGGGTTGCTTCCGGATAAACTGTAGAGATCCTACAGTGGATTATATTTGCACAGCTGCGAAATGTCTGTCTTGGATCCGTCTTCATTAAGGAAGACACAAACAATCTTCCTGATGTACTAGTGGCCAGAGGATCTGTGGTGACGGAAAAACTGAAGGAAATCCACATTAGGCAGGAAATGGTGTTGGATAGACTGCTGGGACTGAAGGCTGATAAATCCCCAGGGCCAGATGGTCTGCATCCCAGGGTACTTAAGGAAGTGGCTCTAGAAATTGTGGACGCATTGGTATTCATTTTCCAATGTTCAATAGATTCATGAT
Organism: Raja brachyura; assembly: GCA_963514005.1. Next base: position 24,472,557 of record OY740805.1, on the reverse strand, counting down.
CAGTTCTTGTGGATTGGAGAGTAGCTAATGTCATCCCACTTTTTAAGAAAGGCAGGAGAGAAAAAAAAGGGAATTATAGACCAGTTAGCTTGCCATCGGTGGTGGGGAAGACGCTGGAGTCAATTATAAAAGATGAAATAGTGGCACATTTGGATAGCAGTAACTGGATCGGTGTGAGTCAGCATGGATTTACGAAGGGGAAATCCTGCTTGACTAATCTTCTGGAATTTTTTGAGGATGTAATTAGGAAAATGGGCAAGGGAGAGCCAGTGAATGTAGTGGACCTGGAATTTCAGAAAGCATTTGATAAGGTCCCACATAGGAGATTAGTGGGCAAAATTAGAGCACATGGTATAGGGTACTGACATGGATAGAAAATTAATTGGCAGGCAGGAAACAATAGTAGGGATTAACAGGTCCCTTTTAGAATGGCAGGCAGGCACCCAAGCCTAGGTGTTGGAACCACAGCTATTTACAATATGTGTTCATGATTTGGATGAAGGGATTAAAAGTAACATTAGCACATTTGCAGATGACACAAAGCTGGCTGGCAGTGTGAACTGTGAGGAGGATGCTATGAGGATGCAGGGTGACTTGGACAGGTTGGGTTGGTGGATAGATGCATGACAGATGCAGTGTAATGTGGATAAATGTGAGGATATCTGCTTTGGTGGCAAAAACAGGAAGGCAGATTATTATCTAAATGGTGTCATGTTAGGAAAAGGGGAAGTACATTGAATTCTGGGGCTCCTTGTTCGCCAGTCATGGAAACATTTTCATGCAGAAATTGTGAATCTGTGGAATTCTCTGCCTCAGTAAGCAGTGGAGGCCAATTCTCTGGGTCCTTTCAAGAGGGAGTTAGATTGGGCTGTTAAAGAAAGCAGAGTCAGGGGATATGGGGAAAAGGCAGGAACGGGGTACTGATTGTGGATGATCAGCCATGATCACAGTGAATGGCGGTGCTGACTTGAAGGACCGAATGGCCTACTCCTGCACCTATTGTCCAAATAACTCCAGCCCAACTTGTATTTTACAAGGATGTTGCCTGAACCTTTAAGAGGATGTTGCCTGAACTAGAGGGCATGAGCTATAAGGAGAGGTTGTGTAGGCTGGGACACTATTCCTTGGAGAGCAGAAGGAGCAAGGTTGATCTTGTAGAGGTGTATAAAATCATGACAGGAATAGATCGGGTAGATGTGCAGAGTCTCTTGCCCAAAGTGGGTGTAACGAGGACCAGAGGACATAGGTTTAAGGTGAAGGGGAAAAGATTTAATAGGAATCTGAGGGGTAACTTTTTCACGCAAAAGGTGGTGGGAGTATGGAACAAGCTGCCAGAGGATATAGTTGAGGAAGGATTTATCCCAACTGTTTAACTAACTGTTTAAGAAACAGTTAGACAAGTTCATGGATAGGACAGGTTAAGAGTGATATGGGACAATTGCAGGCAGGTGGGACTAGTGCAGCTGGGACTTGCTGGCCAGTGTTGGCAAGTTGGGCAGAAGGGCCTGTTTCCGCACTGTATCACTCTATGATTCTATGACTCTATGACCAAGATGTTCTATCCACTACCTGTCTGCATTTTGTCCATGTACCTCTGAACCTTTCCTATCCATGTACAAATCCAAATGACTTTTAAATGTTGTTATAGTACCTGAGTTTACAAACAAATGAATATAATATGACGCAGAATGCAGGGTTGTAGAACACACTCTGCTGACTGGGACTAAGAACCCTATACCCCCTCCCTCGACTCTGTCCAAGGCACCTTAACAATCTTTTCTAGTGAGGCAGAGATTCACATTATTGGCCATAGAGGGAGTGCAGCAAAGGTTCACCAGACTGATTCCTGGGATGTCAGGACTGTCTTATGAACAAAGACTGCATAGACTCGGTTTATACTCTCTAGAATTTAGGAGATTGAGAGGGGATCTTATAGAAACTTACAAGATTCTTAAGGGGTTGGACAGGCTAGATGTAGGAAGATTGTTGCCGATGTTGGGGAGGTCCAGGACAAGGGGTCACAGCTTAAGGATAAGGGGGAAATCCTTTAGGACCGAGATGAGAAGGAATTTTTTCACACAGAGAGTGGTGGGTCTCTGGAACTCTCTGCCACAGAAGGTAGTTGAGGCCAGTTCATTGGCTATATTTAAGAGGGAGTTAGATGTGGCCCTTGTGGCTAAGGGGATCAGAGGGTATGGAGAGAAGGCAGGTACGGGATACTGAGTTGGATGATCAGCCATGATCATATTGAATGGCGGTGCAGGCTCGAAGGGCCAAATGGCCTCCTCCTGCACCTAATTTCTATGTTTCTATGTCTATGTTTCACGCACCTCCTCTAACCTCATCAACTGTATCCGCTGTTCCAGATGTGGAATCCAATATAGCGGCAGGACCAAGCGCAGGCTCAGCGATCGTTCCGCTGAACATCTCCACTCAGTCCGCCTAAACCTACCTGATCTCCCGGTTGCCAAGCACTTTTACTCCCCCCCTCCCCATTCCCACACTGATCTTTTTGACCTGGGCCTCCTCCATTATCAGAGTAAGGCCCAGCGCTAATTGGGGGAACAGCATCTCATATTTCGCTTGGGCTGCTTACACCCCAGCGGTATGATCAGTGATGGAAATGGGGGATACGCAGGGCTATCAGCGTTCCCCTAGTTTTCAATTTCCATCTTTATGTACAGTTTAATGAGTACTGCAGAAAGATTCTCACTTTATTCAACTCAGACGAAAACGATTTGTTAACTGACACTGTTAGCACTTGTTAACAGCCAGTAGTTAACAGTAGTTATACAATGTGTCATCAATTCATCGATCCACACTGCTCGGTAAATGTGATTGTGTTTAACACTGCTTTCCTTTGAATAAAATTCAAGGGAGAATTTCGTAAACTCACTGTCAGGGCTACCGGACCGTGAGCACGGGCTCAGGTAAAGTCACGTTATTTTATTATTCCACTTTATTTTCCCTGCCTCCGTATCTCCCTGCCTCACTACCTCCCTGGCGCTCTCCACTCTCCCCGCTCTCAAAAACTCAAATATATATTTTGGGAGATATTTTGAAATATGGAGATGCATAAAATGTGCACATTAAAAAAAATCAGGGTTCAGATATACAAACTTTCAAAAGCAAATGATATGCTACATTTTGAAATGGGAAATAATGCTTAAGAAGCTAATACAAAACTTGTTAATACAATTTTTTTTTTAAATTTAATTTATTTATTTTTTATTTTTTATTTTTTATTTATTTATTTTTTTAAAAATGTCCTTTCTCTCCTCACATATAATCAAAATTATAATCACACTTTTTAAATTAAACATCTATTTTTTCTTTACCCTTTTTTCTCTTCACTATTAAAAAAATTGAGGCTTATATATTGCTTTGTAATATATAATTTTGGAAATATGTAATATGCATATCTGAAAAAAATATTATATTATTTTTAATACGCATGGCCTCTAATAAAAATATATAAATAAATAAATAAATAAATAAACTTGTATAAATCATTGGTTGTGCCATAGTTAGGATATTGTGTTCAACGATATGTCCTTCAGTTAACAAAAATAATTAATAATTAGTCTGAGTTAGACAATTAGTTAATTGTGCAGTAATGCTTGGCTAGCAGTCACCATTGAATGGCATTCGATATATTAGTTAAGAGGGAGAAGGATGTCAAAAAACAAGGCTCTAAATTTAAGTAAACTTTCGGAAAGTGAGGCAGAAGAGTGGACTATGCAGAGCATTGACAAACAATGTGAAATGTCCCAAGATCTTCTTGGTGATAGACCTGTACATTTTGAATTGAATTGAAATTATGTGTCTTTCAAAAATGAATGAAAATAAATTAATGTTATCCCTAACAACTAAGTTCAGGTAGACAGTAACATGGATAAAGGAGAGCCAGTGGATGTAGTGTACCTGGACTTTCAGAAAGCCTTTGGTAAGGTCCCACATAGGAGATTAGTGGGCAAAATCAGAGCACATGGTATTGGGGGTAGGGTATTGAAATGGATAGGAAATTGGTTGGCAGACAGGAAACAAAGAGTAGGAATTAACAGTTCCATTTCAGAATGGCAGGTAGTGACTAGTGGGGTGCCTCAAGGCTCAGTGCTGCGACCACAGCTAATCACAATATATATTAATGATTTAGATGAAGAAATTAAAAGTAACATTAGCAAATTTGCAGATGACACAACGCTGGACGGCAGTGTGAACAGGGTGACTTGGATAGGTTGGGTGAGTGGGAAGATGCATGGCAGATGCAGCATAATGTGGATAAATGTGAGGTTATCCACTTTAGTGGCAAGAACAAGAGACAGATTATTGTCCGAATGGCAGGTAGACACAAAATGATGGAGTAACTCAGTGGGTCAGGCAGCGTCTCTGGAGCAAAGGAATGGATGACGTTTCGGGTCGAGACCCTTCTTCTGTATGGTGTCAGATTAGGAAAAGGGGAAGTACAACGAGACCAAGGTGTACTTGTACATCAGTTACTGAAAGTAAGCATGCAAGAAACGGCAGGCATGAGCTATAAGGAGAGGTTGAGTAGGCTGGGACGTTATTCCCTGGAAGAAAACTAATGGCATGTTGGCCTTCATAATGATAGGATTTGAGTACAGGAGCAAAGAGGTCCTTCTGCAGTTGTACAAGGCCCTGGTGAGACCACACCTGGAGTACTGTGTGCAGTTTTGGTCTTGAGGAAGCACATTCTTGCTATTGAGGGAGTGCAGCATAGGTTTACAAGGTTAATTCCCGGGATGGCAGAAATATCATATGATGAAAGAATGGAACGACTGGGCTTGTATCCACTGAAATTTAGGAGGATGAGAGGGGATCTTATAGAAACATGAAATTATTAAGGGATTGGACATGCTAGATGCAGGAAACATGTTCCCAATGTTGGAGGAGTCCAGAACCAAGGGCCACAGTTTAAGAAGATGGGGTTGGCCATTTAGAACTGAGTGTTGTAAATTTGTGGAATTATCTGCCTCAGATGGCAGTGGAGGCCGACTCATTGGATGCATTCAAAAGAGTTAGATTAAGCTCTTAGGACGAGTAGAATCAAGGGATATGGCGAGAAGGCAGAAATGGTGTACTGATTGCGGATGATCAGCCATGATCACATTGAATGGCTTGAAGGGCCAAATGGCCTACTCCTGCACCTATTTTCTATCTATCTATGTAAAATGCTGGAATAACTCAATGGAACAGGCAGCATCTCTGGAGAGAGGGAATGGGTGACGTTTCAAGTCAAGACCCATTTTCATACTGATGTCAGAGATGAGTGGAACAGAGATAGAATGCAGTCGGACACAGTAAGACTGGTGGGAGAACTGGGAAGGGTGAGGGGATGGAGAAAGAGGGAAAGCAAGGGCTATTTGAAGTTACAGAAGTCAATGTTCATACCACTGGGGTGTAAGCTAATGAGGTGCTGTTCCTCCAACTTGCACTGGGCCTCACTCTGACAATGGAGGAGGCCCAGGACAGAAAAGTCAGATTGGGAATGGGAGGGAAATGGCGTGAATTCACAGCATTATTCTGCGCTACTTAATCTAAGAGCGAGCGGACAGATGGACGAAAGCAACAATCATAGAGTGGAATAGATTACATTTCGGGTCGAGACCCTCCTTCAGACTCAGTCAGGGGAAAGGGGAACAAGAGATACAGATGGTACTAAAAACAAATGAATGAAAGATATGCCTAAATCTAATGTTTCCCTTTCCCTTGACTGTCAGTCTGAAGAGGGGTCTCGACCCGAAATGGCATCTATTTCACTCTATGATCATTGTTTCCGTCTGTCTGAGAGAGAGTAAGATGCAAGAAAGCAGCTGTGACATATAATACACAATAAACTATATCATAAATACACAATAAATAAGTTATGCATTCTTGTACTCTCACATGGGTATGACTGCACATAAAAAATCCCCCTCCTTCCCAACCACAGATTCATGGACCTTAGAGTACCCCTAGTTCCTAAAACCCATTTCCATCACTGGGTATGATCATTGACTTCTCTAATTTCAAATATTGCTGAAGTTTTGCTGAAATTTTAGGCCAGATTTGATGCCATAAATTTGGCCAACGTGAGTTGTTTCTTAAATGTGCCATATATAGGTATGTTACAAAATTTACCTTCAGCGACGCAGTAGTTCTGTCTGGCCGTGTGCGTGACTTTGGCGCCTTTTGGGGGGGGGGGGGGCGGGGATAAAATGCTGTTTTCTCCTACCTGTCCTGGATATATTCTCTCGGGGAGCTAGCAAATGCTGAAGATTTGTTCCGTCGGCCGTTCTGTCAATTTTTTTTTTAATTTCTAGACAATTTCAGCGCTGGAGTAAAATAAAAATCATCTTCTAATGACGTGAACGCCGACAATGGGGACGGATTTCACGTACGGGACAGGTAAAGGAAAGCCATTTGTTTTACATATAAACGTGCTTCTTAGGACGTCTTTAATCCAAATTTTAATGTTGCAAAAAGGTGACTTAGGCCCCATACGAACTGGCAGTATTTTTTCCTGCTGATATGGGGTTTAAATTCACCACAACCACAACATTCCAATCGATCGCGTTCCACAAAAACCCACCGCAAGACGATTCAAATGGCCATTAATTTACAGGAATTAAACACTAAATTCCAACCATTTCGCCTATAAATTAATGACAATGAGATTTAAAAATCATGTTATATTGTGAATTCTTGTGTGAATGTTATTTAGACACAGGCTATTTAAAAATGTTAATCTTTTCTTGAGAAATAGACAGATGTTTAGATCTAGTAATTGATTTTTGTAATTAGCTACAATTGGTAACTAACTAATTATATGCTTTAATTTCAGGTCATCCAAGTAAGATTGTTTCATATTTGTTTCAGAATACTTCAATCTATAATAACTGAACATTTTTTCAGTTCTCTTAATTTTTAAGGAAGTTATGGACTTTGACGGTCCTCGATCACAACTTTTGTGTTAAGTCAATGGAAAAGCAATAGGGAACAAGTTGCTAATTTCCGAGTATGAAAATGGCAATAACCTTTTTAATACTGAAGATATGAAAGTGAATTTGGATGATCAGCCATGATCATATTGAATGGCGGTGCAGGCTCGAAGGGCCGAATGGCCTACTCCTGCACCTAATTTCTATGTTTCTATGTCAAATTAAACTTCTTTTTATGTTTTATCTGATGGGATAAATTGCAGACTTGATTTTTTAAATCTCAAAATTTTGTAACATTGCTATTATGTAAATAAAAGTGACTTGACTTGACGAAGTAACCGTTGTTTCCCTTCTCTCTCCATCCCTCTCCCTTCCCAGTTCTCAGACCAGTCTGACTGACATTTTAGCTGTTCAAGAAGGAACTGCAGATGCTGGAAAATCGAAGGTAAACAAAAGTGCTGGAGAACCTCAGCGGGTGCGGCAGCATCTACGGAGCGAAGGAAATAGGCAACGCTTCAGGCAGAAATGCATCTTCGTTTTATCTGTTTGTTTTGTTGTCAGCTGCACCATGCTAACAATGATATATTTCACATTTTCTTGTCCTGCATCTCTTTTAATGTCTCGTTTGACCCTTCCATATCTCCGCGTCTCCCCCTCCCCGACCCTCAGTCTGGAGAAGGATCTCGACCGGAAACCTCACCCATCCCATCTCTCCAGAGACGCTGCCTGTCCCGCTGACCGACTCCGGCATTTTGCGTCTCTCCTCTGAGCACAGTGGCGACGTTTAACAGCCAAAACTGGTGTTAACGAAGAAAAGGCAAACGAACAAAGGGCGAGACCACGATTACTTGAACACAGGAGAATTGTAAATTTGGGATTTTGCTCGGTTTGGACATTCGGTGATGTTTAAGGAAAGATGGAGAATATGACCACATTTTGCCAACGCCTGTTCCAAAATAGTAATTAAACAGAAACACATGCAAACAGCCAGATGGTAAACACAACATTTGTGAAAGCACTGGGCGTTACCCAATTATCCTTACCCTCGGGGTGAGTGAAATTCAATTACGTTTTGCATTTGTTATACGCAAAATTATTAAAGATAGATGATGAAAGCCGTTTGCAGAATTCACACTACCACATAAGACTCCCGAACAACAAAACTCTCGACGATATTTGTTCACCAGATTCGATGCATCCGGAGTCTTGTTCGCTGCTAACCGTTATACCCGGTTGTCCAGCTCGCTGGCCAGGAAGTCCAGTCCGTGAGATCGAGTTGGACGGGGTGTCCGGCCAGTAAAACCAGATCGCCACTTGAAATATCCAGCCACTCGGCGATAGGAGACGGACCGCTACTCGAGATACCAGAACCCTGCGTCACCGCTCGGCGGCACAGCGGTAGCGTTGCTGCCTTGCAGGGCCAGAGATCCGCGGGTGTGGGTGCTCTGCTGCACGGCCGGGTTCAATCCTGACTATGGGTGGTCTTCTGTACGGAGAATTTACACTTGGTATGAGTGTAAGTTGTCCCGTGTGTGCGCGCGGAGATCGCTTGAGCAAATTTTCCCCGTTTTTCGTTTCGCTTCTGTTTTGCGCTAAACAATCCCAGTCCCACCGCCTTAAAAAAAAAACGCCCTTAATTTCTTCTGTGTAAACAGTCCGGTGGGGCGACCCTGGCGGACACATTCAGTTAAGGCCACAAAAAGGTCCAGTGTTAGAAGCTGCAGCTATTGACATTTTTGGTCTTCTTTCTTCCCCAACATCCCACGGGTCTGGAACGCTGACAATTTCTGGGAATTAATGAAAACAATTTTAACTTAAATCGGGGGTTACACAAAAAGCTGGAGAAACTCAGCGGGTGCAGCAGCATCTAAGGAGCGAAGGAGATAGGCGACGTTTCGGGTCGAGACCCTTTAACTTAAATCGAATCGTCTAGGAGGCTCAAATGGAAGTGTTGGGAGGTCATGTCGCAGTTGTATAAGAAGTTGGTGAGGCCGCATTTAAAGTATTGTGTTCAGTTCTGGCCACCATCTTACAGGAAAAATGTTGTCAAGCTGGAAAGGGTACAGAGAACATTTTTGCGATGTTGCCAGGACTAGAGGTTGTGAGCGGATCTTGAGTAGGTTGGGGATCTTGAGTAGGTTGTGACTCTATTCCTTGGAGCGCAGGAGGATGTGGGGTGATCTTATACAGGTGTATAAAATGATGAGAGCAATAGAGTCTCTCGCCCAGAGCAGGTGTTTCGAAGACCAGAAGATATAGGTTTAAGGTTAAGGGGGAAAGATTTAATAGTTTCCACTCTCGTTCTCTTATTTCCTCGTGAATGTTTTTTCCCACGATTAGATAAACATCCTTCTCCTCTCTTTGTCACAGAGTCATAGAGTGATACAGCCCTTGAGCCCAACTCATCCACAGGCCAATATGGCCAGCAATAAGTCCAGTCCCACCTGCGTTTGGTCCATATTCCTCCAAACCTGTCCTATCCATGTACCTGTCTAACTGTAGCAATGTTACAACATTTTGGGATTTTAAAAATCAAGTCTGCAATTTATCCCATCAGATAAAGCATAAAAGTAAGTTTAATTTGATACCTAATTCACTTTCATATCTTCAGTATTAAAAAAGTTATGGCCATTTTCATACTCGGATATTAGCATCTTGTTCCCCATTGCCTTTCCATTGACTTAACTCAAAAGCTGTGATCTAGAAGAGTCAAAAGCCCATAACTTTCTTAAAAATTAAGAGAACTCAATGACATTTTTAGTTATTATAGATTGAAGCATTCTGAAACAAATATGAAGCAATCTTACTTGGATGACCTGAAATTAAAGCATATAATTAGCTACTTAACTAATTGTAGCTATTTACAAAATTCAATTACTAGATCTAAACATCTATCCATTTCTTAAGAAAATATAACGTTTTTTGAATTGCGTAAGTGTCCAAATAACCACACAATAATCCACAATACAACATGATTTTTAAATCTCATTTTAATGAATTTATAGGCCAAATGGAAGGAATTTAGTGTTTAATGCCTGTAAATTAATGGCCATTTAAATCAACTAGCGAGTGGGTTTTAGTGGAACGCGGTGGATTGGAACGTTGCGGTGAAGTCAGTATGAAAAATACAGCCGGTTCATACATCTTTTTTTTTTGTCCCCTTTTCGCAACATGAAAATGTGATTAAAGGCTTCCTAAGAACCAAGTTTTAATGTAAAAATAAACTGTGCACTTTATTTTCTCCCCTACGTTAGGTCCGTTCTGCTGTCGGCGTTCAGAGCTTTAGAAGATGATTTTTAAACTACTCTAATTAATAAATAATCTAGCGTAGTTTAAAAATAGCTTCATGAATGAAATGTCGGAGTGATTTCTCTTTAGCGATGAAATCGCCCGACATGGATCGATTTGGACTGTCTAGGGAAAAACAGCGTTTTGAACTCTTAAAGGCGCCAAGTCACGCACACGGGGAGTGGCAGAACTGCAGCGCTGCTAAAGGTAGGTATTGTAACATACCTACTAACTGTACCTTAAACGTTGGGATAGTCCCTGCTGTAACTACCTCCTCTGGCAGCTTGTTCCACCCACTAACCACATTTTGTGTAAAAAAGTTACCCCTCAGATTACTATTAAATCTTTCCCCCTTAACCTTAAACCTATATCCTCTGGTCTTCGATTCAACTACTCTGGGTAAGAGACTCTATTCCTCTCAAGATTTTATACACCTCTAAAAGATCACCCCTCATCCTCCTGCTATCCAAGGAATAGAGTCCCAGTCTACTCAACCCATCCCTATAGGGAGGTTGCATGGCAATCGGGTCATGACCCGTGACCCATACTGTTGCCATGCTCCGCCAACTGGAGTACATGCGATGAACTGCAGGTAAGCACATACCATTGTTTCCAGCGTAGCAGGCCTGTTAAAAACCGCTGAAATTGTCAATTTTTGCACTGTAAATAATTATGGTAATTGGGATAAGCGTGAGAAACATTTATCCTACTTCAGAATTCCAAAAGTGAGGAGAAATGACGGTAAAGAGAAGCGCAGCTGAAGGAACAACAACAGCGAACATTGGCCGTGCAGATGTCAAGATTCAAAATATTGGCAATTATCGCATTTGCTCACCGCATTTCTTCAACAATGAGGCATTATTTATGTTTTTTTCTTGATTCCTTTGGTATCTAAAAAGTTTCAGAAGTGATAAATCTGGCTGTAAATTTTTCAATCGCCCATGATTCTCAAGTGGGTTTTTACATGCAAAGAGAAAATGCTTCTGAAGTTAAATTTATCGTTAAAAACATTGCAAACCATGTGTGGGTTTTGAATTACATTTTATTCAGATGCAAGCCAAGGAATGGTATAATTGTTAGCTGTTAATTGGACATTATCAACCTCAGCAAATTGACAATATCTATGAAAGGGATTGGGTGTTTAAGCTATCAGGACATTTTATTATTTGCCAAAATATACATCTCAATAGCATAATGATAGAAAACGCACTTTTTCACACACCATTTCTAAGTCTGGAGATTTTTTAATGATAAATTTAGCTTCAGAAACGTTTACTTTTTGCATGTAAAATCCCACTTGAGAACCATGGGCGATTTTAAAATTTTACAGCCAGATTTATCACTTCTGAAACTTTTTAGATACGAAAGGAATCAAGAAAAAACACAAATAATGCCTTACTGTTGATACAATGCAGTGAGCAAATGCGATAATTCCCAATATTTTCAATCTTGATATCTGCACGCCCAATGTTCGCCAACAACTTTAGCTGTTGTCCCTTCAGCTGAAGTTTCTCTTTACCATCATTTCTCCTCCCTTTTGGAATTTTGAAGTAGGATACATGTCTCTCACGCTTACCACGATTTCCAGAATTATTTACAGCGCAGAAATGGACCATTTTGGCGGTTTTTAACGGGTATGAAAGTACGCCTTTCGTGTATTAACAGTATATGCCGGAAGCTGCCATGTACTCCACATGGATTGAGCTGCTCCGTGGGTCACGCCCTCTGACCCGATGACCTTACGTGCAACCCCTCCACAGGGAGGATTCACGGCAGGGTTACACAAAAAGCTGGAGAAACTCAGCGGGTGCAGCAGCATCTAAGGGGCGAAGGAGATAGGCGACGTTTCGGGTCGAGACCCTTCTTCAGACTGGTCAGGGATCAGGGAAACGAGAGATATAAACAGTGATGTGGAGAGATAAAGAAAGAATGAAAGATATGCAAAAAAGTATTGATGATCAGGGAAACAGGCCATTGTAAGCTGTTTGTGGTGTGAAAATGAGAAACTAGTGCGACTGGGGAGGGGGGGGGGGGGGAGATGGAGAAGGAATGTCAGAGCCCGAGGGCTGAGGGAGAGGTGGGGAGGGGTGGGGGCAGTCTGGGTTAACAGAATTGAGAAAATTCAATGTTTAAGCCCAGAGGATGCAGACTCCCCAAGCGGAATATGATTCACGGCAGACGGGTCACGACCCATACTGTTGCTACTCTAGGCCAAGTGGAGTACATGCGATGAACTGCAGGTAAGCACTCACCATTGTTTCCAGCATAGCGGGCCCGTTAAAACACGCCGAAATTGTCCATTTTTGGCTGTAAATAATTATGGAAATCGGGATAAGCGTGAGAGACATTTAGCTTACTTCAGAGTTCCAAAAGTGAGGAGAAATGACGGTAGATAGAAGCGAGAGCTGAAGGGACAACAACAGCCAGAGTGCTTGGCGAACATTGGCCGTTTGCTCACTGCATTTCATCAACTCAGGCATTATTTTGGGTTTTTTTTTATTCCTTTGGCATCTAAAAACTTTCAGAAGTGTTCAATATGGCTGTAATTTTTTTAATTGGCCATGGTTTTCAAGTGGGTTTTTACATACAAAAAGAAAACGCCTCTGAAGCAAAATTTACAGCCAGATTTATCACTTCTGAGACGTTTTAGATACCAAAGGAATCAAGAAAAAACACAAATAATGCCTTACTGTTGATGAGGTGCAGCGAGCAAACGCGATCATTCCCAATATTTTCATTTCCGATATCTGCACGGCCAATGTTCGCCAAGCACTTCAGCTGTTGTTGTCCCTTCAGCTCTCGCTTCTCTTTACCTTAATTTCGCTTCACGTTTGGAATTCTTAAGTTGGGTACGTGTCTCTCACGCTTACCCCGACTTCCACATTTTTTTACAGCGCAAAAAGTCAACATTTTGGCGGTTTTTAACACGTAGGAAAGTACGCGTTTCATGCATTAATGACATATACCGGTAGTTACGGATGTCCTCCAGATGGATTAAGCGGCTCCGTGCGTCAAGCCCTGTGACCCAGTGACCTTACGCGCAACCCCCCGATAGCTCAAACCCTCTAGTCCTGGCAACATCACAATAAATGTCTCTAGAAGGGTCTCGACCCGAAACGTCGCCTATCTCCTTCGCCCCTTAGATGCTGCTGCACCCGCTGAGTTTCTCCAGCTTTTTGTGTAACCATCACAATAAATGTTCTCTGTACCCTTTCCAGCTTGACAACATTTTCCCTGTAACATGGTGCCCAGAACTAAACACAATACTTTAAAGGTGGCCTCACCAACGTCTTATACAACTGAGAGTTACACAAAAAGCTGGAGAAACTCAGCGGGTGCAGCAGCATCTAAGGAGCGAAGGAGATAGGCGACGTTTCGGGTCGAGACCCTTCTTCATACGTGAGACTGAGACAACTGAGAAATGACCTCCCAACTCTTCCATTTGAACCTCCTAGACGATTCGATTGAAGTTAAAATTGCTTCCATTAATTCCCTCAAATTGTCAGCGTCCCAGACCCGTGGATGTTGGGGAAGAAAGGAGACCAAAAATGTCAAACGCTGCAGGTTCTAACACTGGATAGTTTAGTGGCATCGACTCAGCGTGTCCACCCGGATCGCCCCGTTTACATTGTCTTCACTTCACAGAATAAATTAAAGGCCGTTTTTTTTATTTAATTTAAAGGGGTGGGACTAGGATTGCTTTGTGCAAAATGGAAGCGCACACACGGGACAATTTACACGCGTACCAAGTGTAAATGCTCCGTACATAAGACCACCCATAGTCAGGATTGAACCCGGCCGTGCAGAAGAGCACCCACACCCGCGGGTCTCCAAGGCAGCAACTCTACCGCTGTGCCGCCGAGCGGAGACGCTGGGTTCTGGTATCTGGATAATTTTCACATTCGATCAGCGAGTCGGCGAGTGGCTGGATATTTCAAGTGGCGATCTGGTTTTTACTGCCCGGAAACCCGTCCAACTCACGGACTAGACGTCCTCGCCAGCGAGCTGGACAACCGGGTGTAACGGTTAGCAGCGACCAAGACTCCGGAGGCATCGAATCTAGTGAACAAATATCGTAGAGAGTTTTGTTGTTTGGGCGTCTGAAGTCGTAGTGTGAATTCTGTAAACCTTCTGAATTTTGTAGTCGGCAGGGCAGTACTCTGCATATCGCCAAACTTCGACAAATTTACATTTTTATCAAGCTAATTAACCCACAAACCTGTTAAAGAAGGAACTGCAGATGCTGGAAAATCGAGGGTACACAAAATGCTGGAGAAACTCAGCCGGTGCAGCAGCATCCATGGAGCGAAGGAGACGAAACCCAACCTACAAACCTGTACGAGTGTGGGAGGAAACCGAAGATCTCGGAGAAAACACACGCAGATCACGGGGAGAACGTGCAAACTCCATAAAAGACAGCACCCGTAGTCGGCTTTTATCATCTATCTTTAATAATTCAGCTTTTAACAAATGCAAAACGTAATTGAATTTCACCCTCTGAGGGTAAGGAAAAGTGGTTTCACAAATGTTGTGGTGTTAACCATCGCTCTGTTTTCATGTGTTTCTGTTGAAATCCTATTTTGGATCAGGCGTTGGCAAAATGTCGTCCTCATATTCGGCTTGGAGAGTCTGCATCCTCTGGGCTTAAACATTGAATTTTCTCAATTCTGTTAACCCTGGCTGCCTCCCCCCCTTCCCACCTCTCCCTCAGCCCTCGGGCCCTGGCATTCCTTCTCTCTCGATCTCTCCTCCACCCAAGTCACACTAGCTTCTCATTTTCACACTACAAACAGCTTACAGTGGCCTGTTTCCTTTATCATCGATACTTCTTTGCATATCTTTCATTCATTGTTCTTTATCTCTCCACATCACTGTCTATATCTCTCGTTTCCCTGATCCCTGACCAGTCTGAAGAAGGGTCTCGACCCAAAACGTCGCCTATCTCCTTCGCTCCTTAGATGCTGCTCCACCCGCTGAGTTTCTCCAGCTTTTTGTGTAACCTGTCGTCATACTCTCCTTTCCTGTTGCCCCTTGAACAACACCGATTGTCCAAACCGAGCAAAATCCCCAATTTAAACTTCTCCTGTGTTCAAGTAATCATGGTCTCACCCTTTGCCCATTTGTCTTTCTTTCCTTAACCACCAGTTTAGGCTGTTAAACTTCGTCACTGTACTCAGAAGAGAGACACAAAATGCAGGAGTAACTCAGAAGGACAGGCAGCGTCTCTGGAGAGAAGGAATGGGTGAGGTTTCGGGTTCAAGACCCTTCTTCAGACTGAGAGTCGGGGAGAGGGAGACACAGAGATCTGGAAGGGTAAAACGAGACATCAAAAGAAATGCAGAACAAGAAAATGTAAAATATATCATTGTTAGCTGCAGGTGCAGCAGGCAGTGAAGAAAGCGAATGGTATGTTAGCTTTCATAGCAAAAGGATTTGAGTACAGAAGCAGGGAGGTTCTACTTCAGTTGTATAGGGTCTTGGTGAGACCACACCTGGAGTATTGCGTACAGTTCTGGTCTCCAAATCTGAGGAAGGACATTATTGCCATAGAGGGAGTGCAGAGAAGGTTCACCAGACTGATTCCTGGGATGTCAGGACTGTCTTATGAACAAAGACTGCATAGACTCGGTTTATACTCTCTAGAATTTAGGAGATTGAGGGGGGATCTTATAGAAACGTACAAAATTCTTAAGGGGTTGGACAGGCTAGATGCAGGAAGATTGTTGCCGATGTTGGGGAGGTCCAGGACAAGGGGTCACAGCTTAAGGATAAGGGGGAAATCCTTTAGGACCGAGATGAGAAGGACTTTTTTCACACAGAGAGTGGTGGGTCTCTGGAACTCTCTGCCACAGAGGGTAGTTGAGGCCAGTTCATTGGCTATATTTAAGAGGGAGTTAGATGTGGCCCTTGTGGCTAAGGGGATCAGAGGGTATGGAGAGAAGGCAGGTACGGGATACTGAGTTGGATGATCAGCCATGATCACATTGAATGGCGGTGCAGACTCGAAGGGCCGAATGGCCTACTCCTGCACCTAATTTCTATGTTTCTATGTTTAGCTGGGAGCAGCTGACAACAAAGCAAACAGATAAAATGTCAAAGAAGGAACTGCAGATGCTGGAGAATCGAGGGTACACAAAAGGCTGGAGAAACTCAGCGGGTGCAGCAGCATCTAAGGAGCGAAGGAGATAGGCGACGTTTCGGGTCGAGACCCTCGATAAAATGTCAGTCAGACTGGTCTGAGAACTGGGAAGTGAGGGATGGAGAGAGAGAGAGGGAAAACAACAGTTACTTGTGGTTAGAGAAGTCAATGTTCATACCGCTGGGGTGTAAGATGCCCAAGTGTAATATGAGCTGCTGTTCTGCCAATTTGTGATGGGCCTCACTGACAATGAAGGAGGCCCAGGGCAGAAAGGTCAGTGTGGGAATGAGAGGGGGAGTTAAAGTGTGGGAATGGGAGGGGGAGTTAAAGTGTTTGGCAACAGGGAGGTTAGGTGGACTGAGCGGAGGTGTTCAGCGAAACGATCGCCGAGCTTGTGCTTGGTCTCGCCGATATATAGGAGTCGACACCTGGAACAGTGGATGCAGTAGATGAGGTTGGAGGAGGTGCACGTGAACCTCCCCCTCACCTGAAAAGCCTGTCGAGGTCCTTGGACGGGGGTACAGGGTTCTTAGTTCCAGTCAGGAGAGTGTATCCAAAAGCCTGCATTCTGCATCATATTATATTCATTTGTTTTTAAACTGAGGCACTTTAACAACATTTAAAATATATTGGAACCTGCACATGGATAGGAAAGGTTCAGAGGTACATGGTGCAGGCAGGTAGGACTAGAGTAGATGGAACATCTTGGTCACAGAGTCATAGAACCATAGAGTGATACAGTGTGGAAACTGGCCCTTCATCCTATCTTGCCAACACTGGCCAACGTCCCAGCTACACCAATAGACAATATATGCAGGAGTATGCCATTCAGCCCTTCGAGCCATTCAATGTGATCATGGATGATCATCCCCAAACAGTACCCCATTCCTGCCTTCTCCCCATATCCCCTGACTCCGCTATCTTTAAGAGCCCTATCTAGCTCTCTCTTGAAAGTAACCAGAGAACCAGCCTCCACTGCCCTCTGAGGCAGAGAATTCCACAGACTCACAACTCCCTGTGAAAAAAAGTGTTTTCTCGACTCCGTTCTAAATTGCTTACGCCTTATTCTTAAACTGTGGCCCCTGGTTCTAGACTCCCACAACATCGGGAACATGTTTCATAGAAACATAGAAACATAGAAATTAGGTGCAGGAGTAGGCCATTCGGCCCTTCGATCCTGCACCGCCATTCAATATGATCATGGCTGATCATCCAACTCAGTATCCCGTACCTGCCTTCTCTCCATACCCTCTGATCCCCTTAGCCACAAGAGCCACATCTAACTCCCTCTTAAATATAGCATTTCCTGCCTTTAGCGTGTCTAAAGCCTTAGCAATCTTATATGTTTCAATAAGATCCCCTCTCATCCTTCTAAACTCCAGAGTGTACAAGACCAGCTGCTCCATTCTGTCAGCATATGACAGTCCCGCCATCTCAGGAATAAACCTTGTAAACCTACGCTGCACTCCCTCAATTGCAAGAATGTCCTTCCTCAAATTAGGGGACTAAAACTGCACACAACACTCCAGGTGTGGACTCACTAGGGCTCTGTACAACTGCAGAATTGCTCCTATACTCAATTCCTCATGTTATAAAGGCCAACATGCCATTCGCTTTTTTCGCTGCCTGCTGTACCTGCATGCTTACTTTCATAGACTGATGAGCAAGGACCACCAGATCCCATTGTACTTCCCCTTTTCCCAACTTGATGCCATTTAGATAGTAATCTGCCTTCCTGTTTTTTGCTACCAAAGCGGATAACCTCACATTTATCCACATTAAACTTCATCTGCCATTCATCTGCCCACTCCCCCAACCTGTCTAAAGCGCCCTGCATTTTCATAGCATCCTCCTCACAGTTTACACTGCCACCCAGCTTTGTGTCATATGCAAATTTGCTAATATTTCTTTGAATCCCTTCAGCCAAATCATTGATGTATTTTGTTAATAGCTTCGGTCCCAGCGCTGAGCCTTTTGGTACCCCACTAGTCACTGCCTGCCATTCTGAAAGGGACCTGTTAATCCCTGCTCTTTGTTTCCTGTCTGCCAACCAATTTTCTATCCATATCAGCACTCTATCCCCAATACCATGTGCCCTAATTTTGCCCACGAATCTCTTATGTGGGACCTTATTAAATGCTTTCTGAAAGTCCAGGTACACTACACCCACTGACTCTCCCTTGTTCATTTTCCTAGTTGCATACTCAAAAAATTCCAGAAGATTATTCAAGCATGATTTCCCCTTCGTAAATCCATGCTGACTCAGACCGATCCTGTTACTGCTATCCAAATGTGTGGCTATTTAATATTTTATAATTAACTCCAGCCGAGTTCCTAGATTTAAACACCAATCTCAGGATGGCTCAGAATGTACACGACAGATTATTGTGAAACTCAGGGACATTTCTGACGTGGAAGAGGTTATGAGGAATATCAAATATGGAGTGCCTGAAGTTTGGTGTAACAACTTTTAACATTTTCTGCGACTATCCCTATGAAATTATGCAAAACGAAATCAGTTGTCTAAGGCAAAGCAGGCTCTCCAAGGACAAAAGGAGGTTCGATATGGTGCTTACTATCCAGCTAGAATGCGCATCTCCTACAAGGAACAGCAAAAATCGTTCACAAATCCCGAGGAGGCATACAAATATGCTCTAATCATCGTGGAGCTAGCTGGAAAGGTTGGACATTATGGATACTCTCTCTCTCTTTACTATTGCACCCAGAATGGTGGCGTGCTGCCAGAAGAAGGAAGAAGGAACTTTGTCTAGACGTCGTATCGGCGGAATGCTAACTCAAGGACATACTCTGTTCCAAGTGAAGCAGGAAAAAGATAACCACCGAAATGAAGGGTTCAACAACAGACTGTGGGCTTAGCAATTACTGTTGTATATGAGATCCAATGAATAACCTAAAGGTATAGAATTGACTTTTTAACAATATTAACATAGAAATAGAAATGAATGCTAATCAGAAATGTAGAAAGGGTGATTTACAAATTAACATTTATAATTTAACTTAATAATTCTCAAGTAGATTTATAACTGGGGCGTGGGGGGCAGAGGCGGGCTCCTGGCTTAGTTCCAGGAGCCAGAAATAGGTTAACCCCTTCAACCAACAGTTGATGATTTCCGAGGTTAAAATATAGGCTTAACAATTAGTAGATAAGAATGATAGTTATATCCGGAAATATTGAGGAAATTGATATATATATATACTGTAAATGGTATATTTACAGTATATACATCTGATTTTGAAACTGGTCCCGCTCCAGTATGTTATGATTAATCGAGGGAGCGGAGCTATTTGTTTGTTTTATATCGACAATGGAACCTACATCGACAACCTACAGGTGGGTTACTTGTTACAGTGCCTATAAGCTCAGACACTGTATTTTCACTTGTACTAGTTTTTAAAAAAAATTATTACCACATTTAGTCACATGCGTGTTTTTTTTAATTCAAGGACAATCGCAAAGGGAATCTACTAATTGAACTTTGTAGGGTAAATGATCCCCCTATATCTAAAGAGCTGAGGTACAGATAATAATAGACGTTCCTCTAGATTTCGACGTTTATGACGAACCATAGGTATTAAATCTATTCAAATTGCAAGACGATAATCAAAATAAACTGGAAGGAATCTCATTTTGTAGTTGGAACATTAGGGGTGTTAACTAACGCATTAAAAGGGGTAAGATTCTAGCTCAGCTGAAAGCATACAACACAGATATTGCTTTCTTATAAGAAATGCATCTTAAACTTCAAGATCAAGCTAGATTGATGGCGAACTGGATAGGACAAACTTTTCACTCATCATACACGTCGAAATGTAGAGGAACATCTATTATTATTCACAAAGGCATTCCATTTAAACCCAAAATTACCTTAACAGATAAGGATGGGAGATATTTGATAGTTACGGTGGAGATCCATGCTACCCCAATTACCTTGGTAAACATATATGCGCCCAGGTTTGACAACCCACACTTTTTCAATAAAATCTTGAATATAATTGCAGAATATAACTACCAGAATGTCATAATCGGCGGAGACTTTAACTGTGTTTTAGACCCTTACTTAGATAAATCCAATCAAAAACAGAGGTATTACGAAATCCAAAACTAGCGAACTTCTAAACACATATATAAAAAACACAAACATAACCGATGAGGATAATCTGGAGGATTGCAAATCCGACTGGCAGGGATTACTCGTTCTATTCAATGGTACACAAGACATATTCATGTATAGATTATTTTCTGGTGGATACAAAACTAATACCCCACTGTTCTAAGACAAAATACCACACAAATACAATTTCAGATCACTCCCCAATAAATGTTTTTCTAAAAACGGAAGGAATGACTAAGAACAAACCGTTTTGGAGGTACAATCCTCACATTTTAAAAGAGCCGCAAGGGACTATATATTTAAAACAGCAAATGGACCTTTTTTTAGAAATAAACAATACGCCACACATATCACCTACACTATTATGGGAATCTTTTAAAGCATTTATTCGAGGCGGTATAATTTCATACCAAGCTTTTCAAAATAAGGAAAATAAGAACGAACAAAGACAGTTAGAAGAACAAATTAGACAACTGGACATAGAAAACTCTAAAGACCCCACTACGGATAAACATAATAGAATAGAAATACTGGAATTTAAATTATTATCAGAGAAAGTCATAAGATTATTACAAATTGCAAAACAGGAACATTTCGAATTTGGGGATAAGCCCCATAAACCTCTGGCACGTCAGTTAAAAAAACGAGAAAATAATCACACAATTTCAAAGATTAAATCAGACAAAGGGGAAGTATTGACCTTGCCGAGTGATATTAATACAAGATTTGCACAATTTTACGAGAATCTGTATACATCTAAAACGATAACGGACACCAACAAAGTTATAGAGTTCTTGGATAATTGTAACCTTCCTAAACTAGAGTTGCAGGAACAAGAGGAATTGGGAGCACAAATCTCAAATAAGGAAATAGAAGAAACAATAATCTCATTAAAAAATGGAAAAACACCAGGTCCCGATGGATTAAGTAATGAATTCTATAAACGTTTTTATGACGTATTTACACCTCGCCTACAGAAAATGTATACTTATGCCTTCAAAGAACAAATACTACCTGAAACACTAGCAGAATCCACGATCACATTAATACTTAAGAAAGATAAAGATGTGGAAGAACCTGGATCATATAGAGCTATTGCATTGTTAAACACAGATCAAAAAATATTAGCGAAAATACTAGCTAGATGACTAAGTAAATATGCTTGTAAATTAATACATCTGGATCAAATGGGGTTTATCCCCAAGAGACAATCATTTAATAATTTGGGACGTCTGCTCAATATAATGCATTCACACCAAACGGAAGATCAAAAACTATCAATCATATCGTTGGATGCAGAGAAAGCATTCGATCAGGTCGAATGGGATTATATGGTCAGGATATTGCAAGAATTTCAACTGGGAGAGAATTTCATTCTATGGATTAAATTACTATATAATAAGCCAATGGGCAGAATATTAACTAACAATAATTTATCTACGAAATTTCAATTGTCAAGGGGTAATAGACAAGGATGTTCACTATCACCGTTGTTATTTGCTCTCATAATTGAACCCCTAGCGGAAAGATTTAGAACTCATCTGAATATCCATGGATATAAAACAAAATATTCCAACAATAAAATATCATTATACGCTGATGATGTACTATTGTACATCACAAAACCTCATATCACTATACCAAATATTTTAAACTTAATAGAGGACTTCGGATCATTTTCAGGATATAGAATAAATTGGAATAAAAGTGAAATTAAGTCAATAAAACCGAAAGACTCTACACATTCCTTTCAAAATAGCTATGGAAAACTTTAAATACTTTGGTAGCAAAATTACTAGAAGATATCAAGACGTTTGATGCAAATTATAACCCTCTACTTAAGAAACATATAACTTGATTAAATTTTGGAAAACGCTTCCGATGTCCTTAATAGGCCGAATAAATGCCATAAAGATGATTTTTCTACCACAAATCTTAAACCTGTTCCAATCTATTCCAATATACTTACCCAAAATATATATTTTTTAAACTGGACTTAGATATCACAAATTTTATTTGGGATTATAACTCTCACAGAATAGAACGAGCTCATCTGAATAAACCCAAAGTAGTAGAGGGATTAGCACTCCCCAACTTTATATATTACTACTTGTTTGTAAATATTAGAAACATGATCCAATTGCTGGATAACTCTCCCCAGCAACCGGATTGGACTATTATGGAGAAAAAGGACTGCTCTCCTTACAATATTGGAGCAACTCTTCTTTCACCAATTACGATGAATAATACAAATTACAACAAAAATCCAAATACACACAGTACAATTAGAATTTGGAAACAAATAAAACACAATTTAAAATTAAGAAATTTATCTCTCTTTACTCCTATCGGTAAAAACCCTTCGTTTAAACCTTCAACTACAGATAAAGCATTTATACAATGGGAAAGAGCCGGAATTAAAATCTTCGGAGATTTGTATGGAATGGGAAAACTATTATCATTTAAACAATTACAACTAAAATACAATTTGGGAAACAATCAGTATTTTAAATATTTCCAAATCTGTGACTGTCAGAAAAAATACGCACAAGACTATCACTATATGCCTCCAGACTTACTAGAAGAAGTAATTAATACAAAGGCAGAATCAGCAAACCTAATATCATATATATATATATAATATTATTCTAAACGCAGAAATACCAACAACAGAAGCTATCAGAGGGACTGGGAAAAATAATTAAGTATAAAAATTCCCAAAGAAAGGTGGGAAGAATATTTATTATATGTGCATAAATGCTCAATTAATGTAAGACACACCTTAATACAATTTAAAATCTTACACAGATTATACTACTCAAAAACTAAAATAAGTAAACTTTTTCCCAATGTCTCACCTATATGTGATAAATGTTAACGTCAAGAAGCTAATATAGCGCACTCATTTGTCTTTTGTACAAAAATTCAAAAAATTTGGACTGACATTTTTGAAATTTTCACAAAAGTATTTAAAATAAAACTGACTCCCAAACCAGATTGGATTATCTTTGGAACATCGGAAGATAGCCCTGAATTAAATGTGTTTCAAAAGACTCTATTTCAATACGGCTTAATAACTGGAAAAAAGCTAATCTTAAAATTCTGGAAAAATACTACTGTACCAACAGTTAATATGTGGATTTCAGCTATGTTCGAAACACTACATTTGGAAGAAATGAGACTCCGACTGGCAGGAAAATCAGACAGTTTCTATAAGGCGTGGTCTGCATTTATAAATCTACTACAAGGATAAGATGCAAGAATACCTCAAAAATGTATCATTGTCGGGTCATGGTAAAGGGGGAAGAAAAACTGTTGCGTTGGTAGACTCCTTTTGCGAGATGTTTATAATAAAGTAACTGCCTTTTCTTTTTTCCTTCTCTTTCTTTCCTTTTTTTTCCTCCTCTTCAGGGTCTATCTCTTAATCTCCTTTCTCTAACTCTTCGCCCAAGGGTTCCGTTTCCCTCTGCCACGCTTTTTCATTTTCACAACTCTTTTTCACTCTTCTACTTTCTCTGTTGATATTTCTTTCTCTTTTCTTTATTTTCTAAAGCCTTAAAAAATTAAGGGGTACAATGATTGTAATACTATATATGGGATGTACACTGATGTAACTTACGGTACCTCTAATAAATAAAGATATTAAAAAAATTAATAATGATTGACTCCAGCATCTTCCCCACCACCGATGGGGAACTGGTCTATAATTCCAGAATGCAGAAATACCAACAACAATACCAACCAACCAAGTCTCTCCCGCTTTTCTTAAAAAGTGGGATAACATTAGCTACCCTCCAATGCACAGGAACTGATCCTGAGTCTATAGAACATTGGAAATTTATCACCAATGCATCCAAGATTTCTAGAGCCACTTCCTTAAGTACCCTGGGATGCAGTACATCAGGCCCTGGGGATTTATCAGCCTTCAGTCCCATCAGTCTACCCAACACCATTTCCTGCCGAATGTCCCACCTACCTGCGTTTGACCCATATCGCTCTAAATCTGTCCTATCCATGTACCTGTCTAATATTTTCTTAAACATTGGGATAAATCCTTGCTCAACTATCTCCTCTGGTAGCTGGTTCCATACACCCACCACCCTTTGCGTGAAAATGTTACCCCTCAGATTCCTATGAAATCTTTTGCCCTTCATCTTAATGAAAGAGTTGGTTATTAATTGATTGTTGTCATATTTAAGCTTTCCTGTTGTAAAAAGCCAATTGTAATGCATGATGGGATTTGGACAACACACATCGTGACAAGGGTTTTTTTAACTTAAGTTGAATAGTTCACAGCTCTCTTACAAAGTTTTTTAGGTAAGTTGAAGAGGTTAATCAGATAAGAAGGGGCCCAGAAGATGCCATTGGGGTGTCTGGTTTTTGGCAAAGAGTGAAAAACAACTCCATATTTGGAGGTGGATGATGATTTTTTGTACATTTCCGTCATGCAATTTGTTTATATCTGTACGTATATAAGCTTGAGTTCTCTGGAATTTCTTTGTGTGCTGCTGGAGATTCAGACGTGAAACTGTAGCCTCTGGGTCTCTAGGTCCACACCCGTCAGACGTTAAATTAAAGCTTTGTATGGTCTTAAGAATTTGTGCTTTGTCTATCTTTTTAAGTGAACTTTTTCATTAAACCTATATCCTCCGGGCCTCGATTCACCCACTCTGAGCAAGATACTCTGCACATCTACCCAATCTATTCCTCTCATTATTTTTACACCTCTGCAAGATCACCCGTCATCTATTCTAAAATTGGGTAATCTATCGCTTTTTCTCCTGATTGCAAATAACCCTTCTTTTAAACCGTCTGTTTTAGATAAAGGTTTGTTCAATGGAAAACCCATGGAATTAAAATGGTGGGAGACCTTTACCAAAATGGCATTTTTCTCTCATTTCAGGAACTACAGCAGAAATATGAGTTACACGATAATATTTTTTTTAGATATCTGCAACTTAGAGACTATGTAAAACTACATACACACGTCTACAATCTTAGGGGACCAGAAACCCTTGATGAATGTTTGAATAGACATCCCAACACAAATAAATTAATATCTTATATTTACAATATGCTCTTAGGTACTGAGGCTCCGTCTTCAGAATCATATACACGAGCATGGGAAGACGAGTTGGCTCAACCCATAATAAAAGACACCTGGGATAAAAATTTACAATATATAAATCACTCTTCGCTAAACGCTAGACGCTCCTTGATACAATTCAAAATATTATACAGATTACATTATTCGAAGGTAAAATTAAATAGGAGTTTACCAAATATTTCCCCTCTCTGTGATAGATGTCAATTTCAAGAAGCCAAATTGTAACTTGTATAAAAATTCAAAATTTCTGGGTGGACATTTTTTTAATTATTTCTGAAGTTATCAATATCCAACTGGACCCAGAGCCAAAATTAATAATATTAGGATTATCAGAACATAGTACAAACTTTATGACGTCAGTGACAATTTCTTGATTACAGTCTAATAACTGTGAAAAAATTAATACTAACATTTTGGAAAAAAACAGCAGCCCCCACAATTAAAATGTGGGTTACGGAAATGACTGAGACCTTTCATTTGGAAAAAGTAAGACTTGTCTTAATTGACAAACCAGAACTTGTTGTTAGGATATGGTCTCCATTTATTGAATATTTGAAAAGGTAAATTGGTTTAACACGGAATCAGGGTTGAAACCTGAGTTTGGGACTGGACGAATAGTTACACTCAATATTTCCCGGATCTATCTCCATAATCTTGTCATTGGTAGTTTCTCTCTGCATTTCCCTTTTTCTCTCTTCTTCTTCTCTCTCTATTACTTTCTCTCACCTTTTTCTCCCTTTATCTTTATTCTTTAAAAACAAACTGAAGCTATGTAAGAAATTTGTAATTAAATTGTCGCTTACTATTTTTTGTACACATGCTTCTAATAAAAATATATATTTTTTTTTAAAGTGGCTCTTACCTTTTCAACCAGTCTTCCGTGTGTGGGTCCTTGTTGAAGGCTTTGCAGAAGCCCATGCAAATCATATCAGCAACACTGCCCTCATCAATAAAACAGTCCCGCACAAAACACCATCTCCGCACTCCCTCCACAGATGCCAGACCCTCTGAGTTCCTCTCAACTAAATATTAATTATAATATGTATGGTATATTGCTCCTTTTCCTTCTCTCTGTTCTCAGATGAAGTTACCAGGCTACCTTCGTGGCCCTATTCCGTTATTTGAATTAGCTGACAGTATCAGCTCCTCCACATAATGAAGACAATTGGCTGCTCTATCCTCTGCCTTCTGCAACTTCTCAGCAACAGAATTTCAGGTAAAATTACTTCTGTGTCTCTGTAAGCAGGTGGTGACTGCAATCCGGCTCAAGACTGTTCAAGTTGGGGGAAAAAAAGAAAATGCTTTCGTAGAAATATAATTCTAAATTGAACAATAGAGTATAGGAACAGGTCCTTGATGTTAGGACCTGATGTCTGAGTCAAACATGATCCCAAATTAAATTAATCCTTTGTGAAACTTCCCCCATCTGACCTTCACACAGTCCTCTACGATACGATATGATAGAACTTTATTTATCCCAGGAGGGAAATTGGTCTGCCAAAAGTCATAAGACACAAGATGCATGAAACAAGAAATTAAAGTGATGAGTGGAAAGGATTGGGGATGTGTGAAGATTGGGGGTGGTAGGAGAGTCAGTCTACTCCATGACAGAAGGGGGAGGAGATGTACAGTTTGATAGCCACAGGGAAGAAGGATCTCCTGTGGCGTTCTGTGATGCATCTTGGTGGAACCAGTCTGTTGCTGAAGGTGCTCCTCAGGTTGACCAGTGTGTCATGGAGGGGGTGAGCTGTATTGTCCAAGATGCTCCGCAGTTTGAGGAGCATCCTCACCTCCAAGACCTCCTCCCATGAATCCACCTCCACGCCCAGGATGGAGCCAGCCTTCCTGATGAGTTTGTTAATCCTGTTGGTGTCCGCGGCCTTCGCCCTGCTGCCACAGCACACAGCAACGAAGAAGATGGCACTGGGCACCACTGATTGTTTCAACATCTACAGCATCTTAGTGCAGATGTTGAAGGAGCAGAGACTTCCCAAAAAGTACAGCCAGCTCTGGCCCTTCTTGTACAGGGCCTCAGCGTTCCTGGACCTGTCCAGTTTACTAGTCCTTGACATTTCCACACTAGAAATAAAGGTTCTGTCTGTCTATCTATCTATGCCATTCACAATTTTACAAACTTCTATCGGGTATTCCCTCAGCTGCTGATGCCTGAGAGAAAAAAATTTGAATTTACGATCTGATAGTATGCTTTCTACTGTGCATCTGTAGACATTGACAAGAGTTATTGGAGATAGACTGAACTTGTCCTTTGTCTCTTGAAGAAGTGGAGGTGCAGGTGTGCTACGTTGTTCTTCCATCTACAACTTTCATTTTCATCAAAATCTACGATCTTCAATGTGGTTGGTAGTTCCAGGAAAAATTGTTGGAGACATTTAGTTCAGTTTTAGTTTAGTTTAGAGATACAGTACGGACACAGGCCCTTCGGCCGACTGAGTCCACTCTGACCAGCGATCCCCGCGCATTACCACTTTCCGACACAAACTAGAGACAATTTACATTTATACCAAGCCAATGAACCTAGAAACCTGTAAGTCTTTGGAGTGTAAGGGGAAACTGAAGATCTTGGAGAAATCATCTACGGGGAGAATGTACAAGCACTGTACAGATAGCATCCATAGTTAGGATCGTACCCGGGTCTCTGGCGCTGTAAGGCAGCAAATCTACCGCTGTGCCACCGTGCTGCCCTTTACACCCAGGAAGATGAAATTTCCAACATTTCCACTTCAGCACCATTGATACTGATTGGGCATGTACTCCACCATGCTACCTGAAGTCAGTAATGAGCTCTTTCGCCTTGTTAACCCTGAGGGAGAGGGTGTTGTCAAAAGCCATGCCCACACATCTATTTTAAACTTTGTCACCCCCTCACTTTAAAGCGATGTCCTCTAGTCTTTGATATTTCCACCCTGGGGGAAAAAGGTTCTGACTGTCCACCCTATCAATGCCTCCCACTATTTCAGATACTTCAATCAGGTCTCTGACGCGCCAAAGAAAATAATCTAAGTTTGTCCAATCTCGTCTGATAGTTGATACTCTCTAATCCAGGCACCAGTGTGGTAAATCTCTTCTGCACTCCCTCGAAAACCTCCATAATTTTCCTGTACAAATTGCGAGTAGAACTGCATGCAATACTCCAAATGTGGCCTGACACATTTGGAGTATTGCATGCAAGCATGATAAGCTGCAAGCTGACGTCATGACTCTTATACTCAATGTCCCAACCAATGTGGAAGCATACTATACACTTTCTTTACTGTTAGTAGCTGTGTGGTAGCTAAGGTAAACACTGAACATCTACGTGTGTGTGTGTTCATCTATCTCAGATGTGGCACAAAAACCTGGAATAACTCAACGGGTGAGACTGCATCTCTGGGGAAAAGGAACAGGTGATGTTTCGGGTCGAGACCCTTCTTCAGACTTTGGAGTCTTCAGGAATTTGAAGAAGGGTCCCGACCTGAAATGTTACCTATTCCTTTGCTGCAGAGATGCTGTCTGACTCACCGATTTACTCCAGATTTTTGAGTCAATCTTCGGTTTAAACCAGCATCTGTAGTTCCTTCCTACATATCTCAGGTGTGATACTGTTTGAATTAATTAATTATCTTGCAGCTCAGTGGACAAGAGACAGCATGTTGGCTGCCACAGGTTCCTCTATTCCATTCCCTGGAACTGATAAGAAATGCAACAATTTGAACTGGGACCTCAGATTCCAGCAGGAATCTCCCCATTACCGAAGTGTGTGAAGAAAATATCATCATATATGAAAAGTACAAGAATCGAATTAAAGTTGACTTATCAGATGGATCCTTTCAATTAAAAGATGTTGGTAAAGCAGACAGTGGCGACTATAAAATGACGGTGTACTTAAACCCACAGAGGACTAGAATTCTAACTGTTGAAGTCATTAGTAAGTAGAGGATTTGTAATTATTTCATTGAAATGGTGACAGTGTGCTGAGTCGACATTTTCCAAGCATGATTTCTTTTCCTGTATTAATTGCCTTGAAGCTCAATTAAGTTGATCTTAGTTCAGTCACATCATAGGAACAGGCACTTTGGCCCACCGAGTCCTCACTGACCAGTAATCTCAATAACACTACCCTGCACACACTAGGGACAATTTTACATTTACGCTGAAACAAATCACCTATAAACCTATACGTCTCTGGTGTGTGGGAGGAATTCGAAGATCTCGGAGAAAACCCACGCAGGTCATGGGGAGAATGTGCAGGTTATGTGGAGAACAAGCACCGGACGTGAAGATCAAACCCGGGTCTCTGGCGCTGTACCACCTTTACCACTACACTACTGTACCACCCTTCCTGATCTGAAGCAATGTTGCAGGTGACAGAAAAACAAAATGTAATATATATTTGTGCTTGATCCCAAATATCTGTGGGTATGCCTTGCTTTCTCCCCACCTCACATTGCCACTCTCAATGTTGCCCTCTTTCCTCACACCAACTCAGCATCCAGTTCAGTTCAGTTTAGTTTATTGTCACATGTACTGAGGTGCAGTGAAAAGCTCTTGTTGCATGATAACCAGTCAGTGGAAAGACTATGCATGATTACAATCCAGCCATCCACAGTGTACTGATACATGATAAGGGAATAATTTTTAGTGCAAGGTAAAGTCCGATCAGAGATAGTCCGAGGGACACCAATTAGGGTAATAGTAGTTCAGGACTGCTCTCTGGTTGTGGTAGGATGATTCAGCTGGGAAGAAACTATCCCTGAATCTGGCGGTGTGCGTTTTGACACTTCTATACCTTTTGCCCGATGGGAGAGGGGAGAAGAGGGAGCGGCCAGGGTGCAACTCATCTTTGATTATGCTGCTGGCCTTGCCAAGGCAGCGGGACCTTCTCCAGATGTACCCGGGGAGTCAAGATCATCAACAGTGTATCCCTCCAGCAGTTGGGCTCAGAGTAGACTCTGGTGCACCAGACTCAGGGAGTCCCTCTGGAGCCCGGTCCTGAAGGAGAAAAGGGCTGGTTTCCCCTCCCCCCTCCCCGCCTACCAGGCATGTGCCATGAGTAATTACTCAGGGTAGGCACTCAGTCCGCTTTAAAAAAAAAATTCAGCCGCGCATGCGCAGATTGTTCTCTCCGTTAAATAAATAAATACAGTGACATTTCAATTTGCCCTTCCTGGGCTTCCTAGTCCTAGACCAATTGAGGGAACAGTTCCTTTCACAGCGTGTGGAGAGCCTGTGCCAGGGGTAAAGTTGTGGACAGACCACGAGTGTTGAGAAGGAGGGTACACGAAAGGCTGGAGAAACTCAGCGGGTGCAGCAGCATCTAAGGAGCGAAGGATATAGGCGACGTTTTGGGTCGAGACACTTGAAGAAGGGTGTCGGGGATACTGCCATAAATCACTCACTCACCGCTACTACAGCTCTCCGGGCGCGAAGCCACGCACTGTAGCCGGCGGCCGCTTAGCCACCCGAGCTCCTCCCCCCCCCCGGCCCCAATGCGGTGGCATTCCACGCCTCCGTGTGAGGAGCGTCGCAAGTGACATTATCCCAATCCCCTCATTCATAACATTCGAGCCCTTCCCGTAACTTTACCCCGGGCCAGACTCCCCATCGCTGTGAAAGGAGTTCTCCCCCCACCCCCACTCCCCGGGAAATACAGTATTTAAAAACATAAACACAAAATGTACTTCCCGCATTATTGGTACACAAACTCCATTCTTCTCTCTTTGTTACCCAACATACACTTAAAATATTGACAAAACATATATGAAAACCCCGCCAAGAAACTTGCGCTGCGCATGCGCAGTAGACTGATGCGCATGCGCAGTGCTGCAAAGGCAGAATTGCTGCTGCCTTCAGCCCCGATTAAAAGTGACGGCTTCAGGCAGCGCTGACGGCACGTGGGCTGCACAGACCTTCCCGTGTTACAAGCGCTGCGGATGAAATGCATGGAGAATTATGCCTACCTAAGAGATCGATCTCTTACATAGGCATAATTGTCCCATGCCTTTATTATTTATATTTAGTTATTACTATGTTATAATTTTAGTCAGGGTAGGCAGTGCCTACCTTGCCTACCCTGACGGCACGTGCCTGCCGCCTACTGTCACTAACTCCAGAGGAGTGCTCCACCCCTTGTTCTAGGTGGGTTGCTCCTGGGCTTCCTCGGGTGCGTGATACGGGACACCCCCCCCCCCCCCCCCCCCCCAACAGGAATCTCCCCCTGCTCCATTTCACCCGAATGGCCCCCATCACCACCCTGCCCACTATCCCCTCCAGGGCTTGGGACTGGGGCCCGAACCAGAGGGTGGGAATCTTCCTCCACCACATTACTCCCATCCCCCCTGGAGGATTCACGTTCGTCCCCCATCCGCTACTCTCCAGAGATGTTCCTCCTTTTTTTCCCCAAAGGGTTGGATTTCACAGACACTGGAGTCACCTCAGCAATCTTTGTCTGTGGCTCCCCGTCCTCCTGCCTGACCCCCTCCACCCCCGGCTGGCTTATGGGCCTTGCGGACTCCCTGTCGGGAGCTGACAGGATGGGTGGAACTTTCTTGGCTCCGGCGCTTTTGTTCTCCAGGTGTTTCACATTCTCTGCCAACTTGCCCCCCTTCCTTCGACCCTCCACATCGCCACCGCGCAACCCCAGGGTTCCCTGACCCAACTACAGGGGTATTGGGCGGGGTAGGGGGGGTGGTGCGGGGTTATTGGCACCGGAGGCGGAGGTCTCCGCCCGGGATTCGGGGCAATTCCTCTGAATATGTCCCACTTCCTTACAGGCATGGCACCAGAAGATGGTGAAATTTCGCCCATGCTGCTGGACACAGGAGTGCCTGTCAACTTCTTCCTCCCGGTTTTAGCAGCATCGCCAGCTGGCGCTGGGGGGAAAGAATGTGCTGCAGCTCCTTCTTGCGCAACCCCTGGGATATCGGGGTGAGGACCTTCCCCAGGGTGTGAAGGTGAGGAAGGAGGGCTTCATTTGTGATGCAGGGCGGGACGTTGGACAGGACCACCAGCTGCACGGTGGTGGACAAGGGCTCAACCTGCACGAATGTTCCCCCACTGTGACCCCTTTACTCACGGCCGCGTTCACCCCCTCAACGGACTCGGCCTTCCCGAACATCTTACCCACATACAGGATGCCTGCGGGCTTGTCCGCCGCCACCACGGCCATGGCAGCCATGCAGTCCTCCAGGGTCATCTGGAGGGGCAAGTAGCACCTTATCCCATGCTCAAAAGGTGCGTTCTTCATGGGGAACCGGGCCCCAAGAGGAGCAGCCGGAGCAACTGAAGCAGCTACCATTGCATAGCTCCTGGAAGGCCCCGATCCCCCAGAACACTGACCCTGCATGATATCAGGCACTACAATGAAACAAAATACCACACAGACAGAGACAGTCCAAATGGCACGGGGCCAAGTCCACGCACAAAAACAAATATGGGACAGTTCGAGGGGGGGGGGAGGCAAATGGTGTTGCCTCGAATGATGATAATGGCGGCTTGCAAAAATCTGCTGTGACACCACCTCTGTTTAGCAATGTTACAAAATTTTGAGATTTAAAAAATCAAGGCTGCAATTTATCCCATCAGATAAAGCATAAAAATAAGTTTAATTGGACACCTAATTCACTTTCATATCTTCAGTATTAAAAAAATTAGGGCCATTTTCATACTCAGAAATTAGCAACTTGCTTCCTATTGCTTTTCTATTGACTTGTCACAAAAGTTGTGATCGAGGACAGTCAAAAGCCTACAACTTCCTTAAAATTTAAGAGAACTGAAAGAAATTTTCAGTTATTATAGATTGAAGTATTCTGAAAAAAATATGAAACAATCTTACTTGGATGACCTGAAATTAAAGCATATAATTAGTTAGTTACCCAATTGTAGCCAATTACAAAATTCAATTACTAGATCTAAACATTTATCAATTTCTTAAGAAAAAATTTAAAAAAAATTAAAGCCCAAGTGTCCAATTAACAGTCACACAATAATTCAGAATAAAACATGATTTTTAAATCTAATTGTCATTAATTGATAGGCCAAATTGAAGGAATTCAGTGTTTAATGCCTGTAAATTAATGGGCATTTTAAACAGCTTGCGGGTGGGATTTTATGGATTTCTGCATTAGAACATTGCGGTTGCGGTGAATTTAAACCCCATATCAGCAGGAAAAATACTGCCAGTTCATATGGGGGCTCAATCACCGTTTCGCAACATAAAATATTGATTAAAGTCCCCTAAAAAAGCAAGTTTATATGAAAAAAAAAACAGCTTTCACTTACCTGTCCCCTACGTAAAATCGGTCCCCGTTGTCGGCGTTCACGGCATTGGGAGCTAATTTTTATTTTACTGCAGCAATTAAATAGTCGGACGATTTATTTTAAAAAACGGACTTACCGGCAGTCGGAACGAATCTCCAAAAATAGATCGCACTCCGAGAAAAGAAAGCTCCGGATGGCAAGGGGAAAACCGCATTTCAACCCCGCCCCCCCCCCTTAAAGGCGCCAAAGTCGCGCACACGGCCAGCGGCAGATCTCCAGCACCACTAAAGGTTAGTTTTGTAACATACCTACTCTGTTATATTGAATACTGAATATTGACCTCTAACTTTGTAACCCTTGCTTTCCCTCTCTCTCCACCCCTCCCCCTTCCTAGTTCTCTGACCGCTCCGACAGTGTCCTGATTAAAGTTTATCTCTGTCTGCTTTGTTGTCACATTCTCCTCCTGAACAATGATCTATTCTAAATATTGTGTAGGATGGACCTGCAGATGCTGGTTTAAACCTTTTCTTCCATTCAGGTTAGGCAGAGGTTCACTTACACCTCATCCTATCTTATCTACTGTGTCCATTGTTCAAGATGAGGACTCTTGTACATCGGCTAAACAAAACGTAGACTGGGCGATCGTTTCACTCAACACCTTTGCTCAGTCCGCCTGGACTTACCTGATCTCCCGGTTGCTAAACATTTTAACTCTCCTTCCCATTCCCACACAGACCTTTCTGTCCTTGGTCTTCTCCATTGTTAGCGCAATGCTAAATGCAAATTGGAGGAACAGCGCCTCATATTTGTATCATTGCTTCCACTTACTGTGGCTGTACGGTAACTCAAATTTCACCGTACCTTAGTCGGTTAAGTGACAATAAACGCAAACTTGAACTTGAACTTGACATTACGCTTGGGCGACTTGCAGCCTAATTGTTGATTTCTCTACCTTCAAGTTACCCCAGCATTCCCTCTCTCTCCATCCCTCCCCCACCCAAGTCGCACTAACTTCTCGTTTTCACCTAACCAACAGCTAACAATGGCCTGTTCCCCTTTATGATCATTACCTTTTTGCATATCTTTCATGCTGCACAACATCCTCATATACCTCTTATTTCCATTTTCACTAATTAGTTTGAACAAGGGTCTCGACCCGAAACTGCACCTATTCTTTCTCTCCAGAGATGCAGCCTGAGTTACTCCAGCATTTTGTGTCCGATTTCTTACGCTATTTTCTATCATCTTCAAGGTAATCTTCAAACCATTACATATGAGTTCAGTGCCGAAGTAAGCCCACAGTGTACATTAATTGTACATTACCCCAGACCTGTGTACTGCTCCTGCTCTCCCTTAGACGCTGTTTGTGCACCGTTTGAGAGAGAAAAAAATTCCCTTCCTGCTCCCATATTTCCTCATGTTTTTCCCACAAGTAAATAAACATTTTTTCCCTCTCTTTGCCACAGTCAGACAGTGATACAGCATAGAAACAGACCATTCAGCCCAACTTAACTACAGGCCAATATGCCCAGCAACACTAGTCCCACTTGCCTGTGTTTGGTCCATATTCCTCCAAAGCTGTCCTATCCATGTACCTGTCTAACTATCTTAAAAGTTGGGACAGTCCCTGCTGCAACTACCTCATCTGGCAGCTTGTTCTATCCACAAGCCACCATTTGTGTGAACAAGTTACCCCTCAGATTACTATTAAATCTTTCCCCCTTGACCTTAAACCCATATCCCGTGGTCTTCGATTCAACTACTCTGGGCAAGAAACTCTATTCCTCTCATGACTTTATACACCTTTATAAGATCGTCCCTCAACCTACTGCTCTCCAAAGAATAGAGACCCAGCCTACACAACCTCCCCTTATAGCTCACACCCTCTAGTCCTGGCAACATCGCAATAAATGTTCTCTGTACCCTTTCCAGCTTGTAAACATTTTTCCTCTAACATGGTGCCCAGAACGGAACACAATACTCTAAATGCGGCATCGCCAGCGTCTTATACAACTGCAACATGACCTCCCAACTCTCCCTTTTGAACCTCCTAGTTGATTCGATTCAAGTTACAATTGTTGCCATTAATAAGTGAGTTCGGTATTCCGACTGCGCATGCCCAGGTCAAAGGTCGCTAGGGACCATTTCCGACATTTCCCTACCATTTCTTGACCTCACCATCTCTATTGCAGGTGATACACTCCTGACCGACATCCACTACAAACCAACTGACTCCCACAGCTACCTGGACTACTCTTCCTCCCACCCTGCTTCCTGTAAGGACTCCATCCCCTATTCCCAATTCCTCCGTCTACGCCGCATCTGCTCCCAGGATGAGGTGTTCCACACCAGGTCATCACAAATGTCCTCGTTCTTCAAAGAACGGGGTTTCCCCTCCCCCACCATAGATGAGGCTCGCACCAGGGTCTCCTCCATACCCCGCAACACTGCCCTCTCTCCCCATTCCCCCACTCACAACAAGGGCAGAGTCCCCCTGGTCCTCACCTTTCACCCCACCAGCCGGCGCATACAACAGATAGTCCTCCGCCAGTTTCGCCAACTCCAACGTGACCCCTCCACTCGCCACATCTTCCCATCTCCCCCCCTGTCTGCCTTCCGCAAAGACCACTCCCTCCGCAACTCCCTTGTCAATTCTTCCCTTCCCTCCTGCTCCACCCCTTCCCCGGGCACTTTCCCTTGCAACCGCAAGAGATGCTACACTTGTCCCTTCACATCCCCCATCCAATCCTTTCAGGGACCCAAGCAGTCCTTCCAAGTCCGACAGAGGTTCACCTGCACCTCCTCCAACCTCATCTACTGCATCCGTTGCTCCAGATGCCAGCTGATCTACATCGGTGAGACCAAGCGGAGGCTGGGCGATCATTTCGCCGAACACCTACGCTCGGTCCGCAATAACCAACCCGACCTCCCGGTGGCTCAGCACTTCAACTCCCCCTCCCATTCCGTATCCGACCTCTCGGTCCTGGGCCTCCTCCACGGCCAGAGTGAGCAACACCGCAAGTTGGAGGAACAGCACCTCATATTCCGCTTGGGGAGTCTGCATCCTCTGGGCTTAAACATTGAATTTTCTCAATTCTGTTAACCCAGGCTGCTTCCTCCCCTTCCCACCTCTCCCTCAGCCCTCAGCCCTCGGGCCCTGGCATTCCTTCTCTCTCTATCTCCCCCCCCCCCCCAAGTCGCACTAGCTTCTCATTTTCACACTACAAACAGCTTACAATGGCCTGTTTCCTTTATCATCAATACTTTTTGGCATATCTTTCATTCATCGTTCTTTATCTCTCGACATCACTGTCTATATCTCTCGTTTCCCTGATCCCTAGGGACCAGTCTGAAGAAGGGTCTCGACCCGAAACGTCGCCTATCTCCTTCGCTCCTTAGATGCTGCTGCACCCGCTGAGTTTCTCCAGCTTTTTGTGTAACCCTCGATTCTCCAGCATCTGCAGTTCCTTCTTTAACACGTGTTT
Organism: Raja brachyura; assembly: GCA_963514005.1. The sequence goes on along the minus strand of OY740805.1, from coordinate 24,435,208 downwards.
ACATTGTGGATGAGTGGAGCCTACCCACTTCAGTATAACTTAAAAGCCGTTTTTTTGAAGGGGTGGGACTAGGATTGTTTTGTGCAAAATGGAAGGGAAGCGAGAAACGATGGGAATTTGCTGAAGCCGTCTCTGCGCGCACACACGGGATAATTGACACTCATACCAAGTGTAAATGTTCCGGACAGAAGACCACCCACAGTGGGGATTGAACCCGGCCGTGCAGAAGAGCACCCACACCCGCGGGTCTCTGGCCCTGCAAGGTCCGTCCCCTGTCGCCGAGTGGCTGGATATTTCAAGTGGCGATCTGCTTTGGCGGCGCACCAAGGCAAATTCCTTGTTTGTGAATACTTGGCCATTAATTACTTACTTTTACAGGCCGGACACCCGTCCAACTCGATCTCACGGACTAGACGTCCTGGCCAGCGAGCTGGACAACTGGGTATAACGGTTTAACAGCGACCAAGACTCGAATCAGGTGAACAAATATCGTGGAGAGTTTTGGGGGTTACACAAAAAGCTGGAGAAACTCAGCGGGTGCAGCAGCATCTAAGGAGCGAAGGAGATAGGCGACGTTTCGGGGCCGAGAGAGTTTTGTTGTTTGGTGTTCTGATGTCGTGTGAATTCTGCAAACGGCTTTCATCGTCTGTCTTTAATAATTCAACGTTTAACAAATGCAAAACGTAATTGAATTTCGCCCCTCCCCCCGATGGTAAGGAAAAGTGAGTTTAAATCCCATCTGGCAGTGGTTTCACAAATGTTGTTGTGTTAACCATCTGGCTGCCGTTTTCATGATCCTGTTTAATTCCTATTTTGGAGCAGGCGTTGGCAAAATGTCATCATACTCTCCTTTCCTGTTAGCCCTTAAACATCACCGAATGTCCAAACCGAACAAAATCCCAAATTAAAAACTTTCCTGTGTTCAAGTGATCGTGGTCTCCCCCTTTGTTCATTTGTCTTTTCTTCCTCAACACCGGTTTAGGCTGTTGAACATCTCCACTGTGCTCAGAAGATAGACACAAAATGCAGGAGTAACTCAGCAGGACAGGCAGCGTCTCGGGAGAGAAGGAATGGGTGAGGTATTGGGTCGAGACCCTTCTTCAGACTGAGGGTCGGGGAGAGGGGGGAGACAGATATTGAAGAGTAAAACGAGACATTAAAAGAGATGCAGAACAAGAAAATGTAAAATATATAATGATTAGCTTGGAGAAGCTGACAACAAAGCAAACAGATAAAACGCCAGTCAGACTGGTCTGAGAACTGGGAAGGGAGAGGGATGGAGAGAGAGGGAAAACACCAGTTACTTGTGGTTAGAGAAGTCAATGTTCATACCGCTGGTATAGTAAGCTGTCCAAATGAAATATGAGCTGCTGTTCCGTCAATTTGTGATGGGCCTCACTCTGACAATGGAGGAGGCCCAGGACAGAAAGGTCAGTGTGGGAATGGGAGGGGGAGTTGAAGTGTTTGGCAACCGGGAGATAGAATAGAATAGTTTCTTTATTGTCATTGTAACATGAACCATGTACAACGAAATTTGAAAATGTCAACCAGTCAGTGCAACATTCAAACCATAAAAGCTAACGATACATACAAGGTAAAATATTAAAAAAGATAACAAAAATAAATATGAAATATGAAATTAGCACGCATAAACACCCAACCCCACATCCTTCTGTCGATTTCACAGTGTACCAACCACAGTCCCTTAGTCCCCGCGTTCCTTGGCGGCTACATTTAGTGCCTTTATAGCAGTGGGGTAAAAACTGTTTTTAAGTCTGTTTGTCCTTGTCCTTGTAGATCTGTACCGTCTGCCTGACGGCAACAGTTCAAACAGGGAGTGTCCGGGGTGGGAAATGTCCTTTATAATATTCTGGGATTTTTTGATGCAGCGGGAACTGTGTAAGTCTTCCAAGGTAAGGAGAGGGCAGCCGATAATCCTCTGGGCATTGTCAATGGCCCTCTGGAGCGCTTTCCTCTGAGCCGCTGTGCAGCTGGTGTACCACACGCATACACAGTATGTTAGGATGCTCTCAATGGAGCACCGATAAAAGGACAGCAGCAGTCTCTGTGTGATGTTATTCTTCTTGAGCACCCTCAGGAAGTGCAGTCTCTGCTGGACCTTTTTCAGCAGCGCAGAGGTGTTCACGCTCCACGTCAGGTCCTCCTCAATATGGATTCCCAGGAAGCGGAAATCCGCCACCCTCTCCACACAGTCCCCTCTGATGATTAGTGGTACCAGTTCTGTTTTGTTCTTCCTGAAGTCTATTATTATCTCCTTGGTCTTTAAAGTGTTCAGGAGATCAGGTAGGTTTTGGCGGACTGAGCGGAGGTGTTCAGCGAAACGATCGCCGAGCCTGCGCTTGGTCTAGCCGATATAATGGAGTCCGCACCTGGAACAGCGGATGCAGTAGATGAGGTTGCGGGAGGAGCAATTGAACCACTGCCTCAACTGAAAAGACTGTCGAGGTCCTTGGACAGAGTAGATGGAGAGTGTATAGGGTTCTTAGCCCCAGTCAGCAGAGTGTGTTCTACAGTCCTACATTCTGCATCGTATTATATTCATTTGTTTGTCAACTGAGGTACTATAACATTTAAAAAACATTGGGATTTGTACATGAATAGGAAAATTTCAGAGGTACATGGGCGAAATGCAGGCAGGTAGGACTAGAGTAGATGGAACATCTTGGTCATAGAGTTATAGAATCACCGAGTGATGCAGCATGGCAACAGGTCTTTCATTGTAACTTACCCACACTGGCCCAGCTACACTAGTCCCACCTGCCTGCATTTTGCCCATATCGCTCCAAACCTATCCTATCCATGTACCCATCTGAACTGTTTATTAAATGTCGGGATACATCATTCCTCAACTATCTCCTCTGGCATACTCCCACCTTTGCATGAAAAAGTTACCCCTCAGATTCCTATGAAATATTTTGCCCTTCACCTTAAACCTACTGTATGTCCTCTGGGCCTTGACCTACCCACTCTGGGCAAGATACTCTGTACATCTACCCAATCTATTCCCCTCATGATGTTTACACCTCTACAAGATCACCCCTCCTCCTCCTGCTCTCCAAGGAATAGAGTCCCAGCTTGCTCAACCTCTTCACATAGCTCATACCCTCTATTCCAGGCAACATCCTCATGAGGGCAAGCTGGGCTGAAGATTGATTCCCAAGGTGTACGACTATAATCCACTGTAGGATCTCTACAGTTCATCCCGAAGCAACCCTGGCCTCTCCCTGTAGCTGATATTACTTTGTACCATCAACCCTCTAACATCTTTAACTCTGTTTCTCTTCACACAAACGCAGTCTGATCTACTGAATATTTCCATCATCTTCTGTTTTTACTTTGCATCTGCTTTCTCCCATTTTCTCGTTTTGCAGTCCGAATGAAAAGTAATTAACTTCAACTGTGAACTCTGTTCCTCTGCCTGACCCGCTGAGTGTCACCACATTTTTTGGTTTTATTTTACATTTCCAGCATCTTCAGTTTACTTTAAATTTCATTTTAATATACTTGGTCCCATTGATGCCTTCGTCATATGGCATGACTTAAGCCAATTATTTTCCTCATCAGGTGTAAATGTTAAGATTTGTCTCCTGCAGACTGGCTTCTAAATATGTATTCAATATTAAAATATTACCTCTAATTTAAATATCTTCAATCTGAAGAAGGATCCTGACCTGTATATTGACAGTCCATTTCCTCTATAGAATCAGATTGACCTGCTGAGTTACTCCAGCACTTTCAATTTTGTGGAACATTCAAGCATCTGCAGTTTCTATTGTGTCTCTTCATCTTTTATTTATTTCAGTCATTGCAGTTTAAATTATATTAATATAATTACCTCAAAGTATCAAAATTGATATTGCCCAGCCAATTTCCCAGAGGGGGACTGGAAACTTTACCCAATATTGAAAGGGAACATTATAGTGTGAAAGGTTTAGACAGGGTGGAATTTGTCAAAATGTTTAGGATAGTTTTCTCCAGCAACATGTAGAAGGCCCCACACAGGAGAGGGAAATACTTGATCTACTCTTGGGAAATTGGGAGGGGCAAGTTGATGAAGTCAAGTCAAGTCAAACAAACTTTATTGTCATTTAGAAATACATCGATATATGCAATTCCAAATGAAATTCCATTGCATTTGGCTCCCTGTGCAACACGATAATTAACAGAAGGATAAAATGGAAAAAAAATGGATAAAAGGATAAAATAGACAATGGTGGCAGCCCATTCCATGGCACCATGACACCAAGTGTTCGTGGATGGGCTTTTTGGGATCAGTGACCACTGTTCGATTAAGTTCAAGATAGTTATGGATAGGGACAGAGAGGGCCCACAAGTTAAATGCTAAATTGTGATAAGGCCCACTTTGTGGGTCTGATAGAGGGACCCGCTCAAGTTGATTGGAGTCGGTTGTTTGAAGGAAAAGGAGTGTCAGGAAAGTAGGATATTTTTTAAAGTGTGCTGACAAGAGTCCAGGACATGCACATTCCTGTTGGAGTTAAGGGCAAGGCAGGTGAGCGGAAGGAATTTTGGATGACGAGGTAAATTGAGGTTCTGGTCAAGAGTAAGGAGGCATGGGCCACTAATAAGCAGCTGGGATCAAGTGTATCACTGGAGAAGTTTTGGGAACTAAGGAGCAAGCTAGACAATGAAATCAGGAGGGCAAAAGTGGGACACAAGGTAGCTCTAGCAGATAGCATTAAGGATAATCCCTAGAGATTTAATAAATACATAATGAGAAAAAGGGTAACCAGAGAGAGAGAGTGGGACCCCTCAGGAATCAAAGTGGTCAACTCTGTGTAGAACCGCAGGAGATGGACAAGGTCCTCAATGAGTATTTCTCCTCTGTTTTTACCATGGAGAAAGTCAGGAGGCCTGAGGAACTTGAGGAATTTAATGGAAATGTCTTGAGAACAGACAGTGTTATAGACAAAGAGGAGCTGAAGGTCGTAACGTGTATGAAGATGGACAAATCTCCAGGGCCTGATCGGATATATCCAAGGACACTGATGGAAGCTGGAAGGAAAATTACGGGAGCCCGGGCTGAAATTTACAAGTCTTCATTGAATACAGGAGAGGTGCCGGAAGACTTGAGAGTGGCAAACGTTGTGCCTCTATACAGGAAGAGCTGCAGGTAAATGGCTGGGAACCAGAGGCCAGTGAGCTTAACATCTGTATTTGGAAAGTTTCTGGAGAGTATTCTGAGGGATAGGCTGTACATGCATTTAGATGGACTAGGGATAGTTAGCATGGTTTTGTTCAGATGCAGTTGATGCAGATGGAGATGTAGTCCTTGCATCTTCACCTTTATCCTTTGTCTCCTTTACCACACTAGTATTTGCTGTATCTTATGGGCTCTTATATTTCAACCAGTATTCCGTGTGTGGGTCCTTGTTGAAGGCCTTGCAGAAGCCCATGTAAATATTATCAGCAACACTGCCCTCATCAATAAAACAGTCCCGCCCAAAACATAATCTCTCCACTCCTTCCACATATGCCCGACCCTCTGCGTTCCTCTCCTCTCAACTTATAATGTGGGCTATGTATGAAATATTGCTCTTTTTCCTTCTCTCAGTTCTCAGATTAAGTTACCAGGCTACCTTTGTGATCCTATTCCGCTATTTGAAGAAGCTGACAGCACCAGCTCATCACACAATGATGACATTCGGCTGCCCTATCCTCTGCCTTCTGCAACTTCTTAGCAACAGAATTTCAGGTAAAATTACTTCAGAGTCTCTCTAAGCAGGTGGTGACTGCAATCTGGCTCAAGACTGTTCAAGTTGGGGGGAAAAAAGAAAATGCATTTGTAGAAATATAATGTCCGTTATACCTGCAGAAGTATGTAATTCGAAAAAGCACAGGAACTTATCAGCTCCGCTCTGAGGGCTTGTTCTTACTAACTGTACCTAAACTGGGGAAAAGGGCATTTAGTTATGCTGCTCCCTTCGCATGGAACCAGCTGCAGAATGAACTGAAACTTAAGGAGCTGGTTTCTATAAACAGATTTAAATCTCTTCTTAATGATGTTGAAGCAGGCTCTTCTGTCTGTACATGCTTTGTTTGATGATGTTATGACTGTGACTCTATTTATATGTTCTCTGTTGTTTTTAAATTATTGTCTGTAACTGGGGAACTGTGCTGCTGCCTGTCTTGGCCAGGACTCTCTTGTAAAATAGATTTTTAATCTCAATGAGACTTCTCCTGGTTAATTAAAGGTTAAATAAAAAATAAAAATTTAAAAAATCTAAATTGAACAGTAGAGCATAGGAACAGGTCCTTGATGTTAAGACCTGATGTCTGTGTCAAACATGATCCCAAATTAAACTAATCCTTCTTTGTGAAACTTCCCCCATCTGACTTCGCACTCAGTCCTCTACGATATGATAAGATACGATAGAACTTTATTTATCCCAGGAGTGAAATTGGTCTGCCAACAGTCATAAAACACACGATACATGAAATGAAAGTGATGAGTGGAAAGAATTGGGGTTGTGCAAAGATTGGGGGTGGGAGGAGAGTCAGTCTACCCCACGACAGAAGGGGGAAGAGTTGTACAATTTGATAGCCACAGAGAAATTACAGCTGTGTTTATACATAGTCCACCCATTTCAGGGCACCATAATGTTTGGGACGCATGGATTCATAGGAGTTTGTAATTGCTCAGGTATGTTGAAATGCCTCCTTAATGCAGGCATAAGAGAGTTCTCAGCATCTAGTCTTTCCTCCAGTTTTTCTATCACCTTTGGAAACTTTTATTCCTGTTTATCAACATGAGGCCCAAAGTTGTGCCAATGAAAGGCAAAGAAGCCGTTATGAGTGAGAAACAAGAAAAAAAAACTGTTAGAGACATCAGCCAAACCATAGACTTACTAAAATCAACTGTTTGGAACATCATTACGAAGAAAGGGAACACTGGTGAGCTTACTAATCGGAAAGGGACTGGCGGGCTGAGGAAGACCTCCACAGCTGATGACAGAAGAAACTTGTCTATATCAAAGAAAAAAACCCCAACCCTGTGCAACAGATCAGAAGCCCTCTTCAGGAGTCAGGTGTGGATTTGTCAATGACCAATGTGCGCACAAGACGTAATGAACAGAAATACAGAGGCTACACTGCAAGATGCAAACCACTGGTTATCTGCAAAAATTGAATGGCCAGGTTACAATTTGCCAATAAGTACTGAAAAGAGCAACCACAGTTCTGCAAAAATGTCTTGTGGACAGATGAGACGAAGATTAACTTATTAGACTAATGGCAAGAGAAAAGTATGGAAGAGAGAAGTAACTGCACAAGTTCCAAAGCACACCACCTCATATGTGAAACACGGTGGCGGGGGTGTTATGGCCTGGGCATGTATGGCTGCTGAAGGTATTGGCTCACTTATGTTCATTGATGATACAACTGATGGTGGTAGCATAATGAATTCTGAAGTGTACAGACACATCCCATCTGCTCATGTTCAGACAAATGCCTCAACAAAGGAGTTTTTCAAAGCTAAAAAATGGTCAATTCTTGTGGCCAAGTCAATCACCTGATCTGAACCCAATTGAGCATGCCTTTTATATGCTGCGGAGAAAACTGAAGGGGTCTACCCCCAAAACAAGCATACGCTAAAGATGGCTGCAATACAAGCCTGGCAGAGTATAGCCAGAGAAGACACCCAGCAACTGGTGATGTCCATAAATCGCAGATTTCAAGCAGTCATTGCATACCAAGGATATGCAACAAAATAGTGAGATTAAATGAGAACTTACCAGTTCGAAGTTTGATCCTTATTTTATGAGGAGTTACAATGAGGGATTTCGTGAAGACCCCGCCAGCACGCATGCACGACATTCTTCAAAGCAGCGGTGTGAAATCACAGATAGTACAATTGACTGAAGATAGTAAGATTAAGGGAAATAACATACCAGTTGACCTTATAATAGAGGGTTGGGAGCGGAAATAAGGATCAAACTTCAAACTGGTAAGTTCTCATTTAATCTTACTATTTTACTTCGGAGTCACGTGAGTGACTTCGTGAAGATTTCTAAGCTCTGTGATTTCATGCCCTGGAAACGAGTCCATGCTCACACACTGCCATAATGACTAATGGAGCAAGTATGTTAACGTATTTCAGACTTGAAACGGAGCTGAAAAACAATAATGTATTTATTAACAACAAATAATAAACCCCTAACTTCGGGGAGTAAAGAAACAGAACTTAAAATAGTGGCCACAGGTTTGTTATAGAACCGTTGAAAGGTTGCCTCATTGGCCCAACCCGCTGCTGCGAGGATGTGGTCCATTGGAACTTCCATCATCCTCGCTGCTGATGTAGACGCAGCTCTGGTAGAAGGAGATTTGAAGATGTCAGTGTCTACCCCTCCTGCACCCAACACAACCCTGAGCCACCTTGAGATGGTCTGAACAGTTACCCTATGGTGAGGACGTTTAAAACTGATTAAAAGACCCATTTCCGCACCCCTGAGATTTTTAGTAACCTCTAAGTAGTGTCTACGGTGGGTGGTTATACACAGGCGTCTATCTAATGGATAGGCCATGATAGGCCATTTTAGATCGGATGACCTTGGTCTGTTATGTTTTAATAATTCATTAACATAAAAGGTCACTTTGTTAGGAGTTGACACCATGTTATCCAATTTTAATTTGTGCAGGGTCTGGACCCGCTGTGCTGTAACGAGTGCCATCAGCATCACTACCTTGTAGGTGAGCTTATTCAATGAGAGTGTCGTGACTGGTGCCCAACACCTGAGTAGGGACAAGACCAGTCCGATGTCCCAGGTTTCCGAGTATCGAGGCCTGGGAGGGTTAGAATTAAAAATACCCCTCATGAGCTTAGACTCCAGGGGATGGGATCCAACTCCAAGCCCGAGGTAGGATGACAAAGCACTCCTAGCACAGTTGATGGCACTGTAACTGTGGCCCTCATCATAGTGAAGGCTCACCAGGAATTCCAATAAGTCCGTAATGGTAGCAGAGTTATACGTGATACCAGTTCAGGAACAAAATACCTCCCATTTCTTAACATAGGTAAGGTATTGTCTCCTAGTGGACTCCCTGCACGGCGCCATGATGATGTTCATGGTCCTGTCTGTCAGCCTGAACTCCAGCAGCGACCTTTTCAGAACCTGCAAGCCAACAGGTTCATATAATCATGGCATGGATGATTCTCCCCTGTCACGGGATGAACCAGGAGATTTGGGCGTTTAAGAATCTGATGACATAGCTCTGTCACCATTTCGAGGACCACCGGGAACCATGGCTGTGTAGGCCAGTTGGGAACTGTTAGTATTCCTAATTGAGTTTTCCGCAATACCCGACTGATGAGGCAGAAAGGGGGAAATGCATAGAAAAACAAATGCCCCCAATGTAGCGAAAAAGCATCCATCGCTACTGCCCCAGGGCCTGGTTCCCATGCGACATATGTTGGTATCTGATGGTTAAGTCTAGATGCAAAAAGGTCGATATCTGGCGTTCCGTACTGAGCTATAATGTCAGTAAATACCTGGTGGTTTAACATGCATTGTTGTCTTTGAATTTGCGTGACCTGGTGTCCGCCACTGTATTTAGTTTACCCGGAAGGTAGGTAGCTGAAATTCAAATGTTTCTTTCTATACATCAGTGCCAGATTGAGTTTGCCAATTTATCACAAGATATCGACTTGATACCACCCATATGATTAATATATGCCACCACTGTGGTGTTGTCTATTTGTAGGCAAACATGCAGATGGTCCATATCTGTACAGTAGGCCCGTAGCCCGTGAAACGCTCCCAACATTTCTAAATAGTTAATACCTTGTGTCTGAAGTAAAGTAGATTCATGCATATTCCATCTACCACCACAACTGGAGGTGGTATCAGTAGCTCCCCGACCGTGAGCGCTGGCGTCAGTTTGTAACACAACCGAAGGGTTTGTAATTGTGATGGGATTAAAGCAATGTCGAATATTGCTAATCCACCATCGCAGTTCAATTTTTGCTTTGGCCAGTAGCTGCATAGGCCTGTCAAAATGACCAGCGTGAGATTTGAGTGCTGAAATTTTGGCTCTTTGTAAATTTTGGTAAAATAATGGTCCATATTGTGTAGCTGGAATTGAAGCCACAAGTTTCCCGATTACCCTAGCAGCATGCCGAATGGTCGTTTACTGGCGCAAACTGTCGCATTGTTTTTGGGCAAGGTGACAGTCATGTAAACTGTGTTAATCGTGAACCCCAGATAATCCATTATTACAGGGGCATTAACTTGGATTGTCTGGATGGATGATAAATCCCAGTTTTTGAAATAGCAGCTTGGTGGCTGTCACAGCTAATTTAGCCAATATCAAGGAGTTCCCCACAATTAGGATGTCATCAAGATAAGCCATGAAAATATGCTTTTGTTTCTGTAAAGACGCCAATGCTGGTTTCAACATTTTGGTAAATAGTCTGGGAGCTGTTGTTAGCCCATTAGGCAGCGCTTTATACTGCCATAGCTGCCCCATCCAGATAAATTTCAAATATCTGCGGTGGTCTTTGATATAGGTACTGAATAATATGCATCTTTTAAATCAATGCAAGCCATGAAGTACCCTTTGGAAACTAGTTGTTTAGCAGTTAGAAATGTTTCCATTGTGAAGTAGATATACTGCACAAAAGTATTCAGCTGTGTTAAGTCAATGATAATGTGACATCCACCATCCTTTTTTGGTTTTGGTGAAGATGTTTGATACAAACTCAAGAGGTTCATGTTTAGTTTTCTCTATTACTCCCTTACAATATAATCTAAGACAGTTCTCCTTTTGAGAAAGCACAAATTTCCGGCTAGGTACATGTTGAACTGGTAGGAGGAGTTTGTTAATAAATTCAATGTTATATCCCTGAATACTGTGCAAAATAAAGAGGTCAGAAGTTATAGAACTCCATGCATCCCTAAAAAGGTATAACCTACCCCCTATTTGTGAAGTTATACATGCGGTACTCCCAAGGCAATCAGACCCACCTACCTCCATGGTTACCGGTGGCGTTTGGTCGGGTTCTTCCGTCCTTGGCTCTTGGGAGATGGAGGCGCTGTGGTGTGAGTTTGACACATCTTCCACGAAGGCCGCTCTGTGGCATGGCCTAAACAAAAACCTTTGCGTGAATGGTGCGGCCTTCGGAGTTTCACCTGCTATCCTGTCGGTGTGGTACTGGGGCCTGTTGATGGTTGTATAGGGGTGCTGCCGCTAGTTTACTGTTGACCTGATGGTTGATTGTGGCTGAAACATGCCTACTGCTTTGGCTTCCACATCCAGGTCTTTGACCTGCTTCGGCAGGTTGTCTCCAAACAGCAAAATAGGCGGTGGTGTACTGCTAGTCTTGCACAACCCTGCAAATTTAGGGTTGCGCTTTTTCTGAAACAGTTTATTTCAAACTGCACGTTGCAGAGCAGTGCTAACGCATCTTGTTGTTCGTCCGTCATGTCAGTGCCATCCACAGACCTGGCAAATGCAGTGATTCCTGCGTCTAGCAGTCTCAATATTTTCAGCATCTTAATTTCTTGAGCCCTGATGCTTGGGCTGATGTTCCCCCAGATGGGGTTATTGACTGCCAGCACGTTTAGAGACATGCAGTTCTCCAGAGCAAGGTATTTGCCTGTGGTATCCGTCATAACTTGCTCTTGCAGCTGATGCGTAGTTAGGTAGTTGATACTTGATGCCAGCTGCGGTTGTAATGGCTGTCCTTTCTGGGATGGTATTGCAAACTTGGATACAATACCCAGGAGTTCCTCTTCTTGCACCCCCAGCAAGTTGGGTTCTTCTGCCAACCCCTCTTCGGAGTCAGCCCAGCCCTGACTCCTAATGCTCCCCTGCAAGGAGGGTGAGACATTGGGCAACCCTGAATAGGGTGCTGCCGTGGGTCTGCGAAGAGACCCACGGTGACCAGACTCCTGTTGGAGTTGGAGTAGGTCTCGTTGGAGCAATTGCTCCACCATCCGCTCCATGCGGGATATACGATCGCTGTCGCTATCTGCGAACGGCAGGTCGTCTGGCCCGGACGCAGCCAAGTCAACGGGGCTGCCCGACTTCTGGGTGGCCTTACCGCCAGTCCGCGGTGGTCTTCCGGACTGTAGCGGTGGGGAGACAGGGGCCTGCCGATTCAATGGGGCTGCCCGACTTCTGGGTGGCCTTGCCGCCAGTCCACGGTGGTCTTCCGGACTGTAGCGGTGGGGAGTCGGGGCCTGCCGATTCAACGGGGCTACCCGGCTTCCACCTGGCTTGTCCGCCAGTCCGCGGTGGTCTTCCGGACTGTAGCGGTGGGGAGTTGGGGCCTGCCGATTCAACGGGGCTACCCTGATTCCGCGCGGCCTTGCCGCCAGTCCGCGGTGGTCCTCTGGACTGTAGCGGTGAAGTCGGGGGCTGCCGTATGTCAACGGCCAGCTCCGGCGTTGTTTGCTGCTGTCTCCTGCCCGCAGTCCCGTTGGTCCTCCTTGGTTTCCCGGGACGCGGTCCTTTTCTTCCCTCGAGCTTTGTCCGTGCAGATAGTAGGTACTCTGAAAAACAAATCTGGTAGACAGAGTGCATTAACCACTCTAGGTTAGCTAGTACTTACCTGAGGATTCCTTTTTAAACATGCCGGTAGAGGAGCTGTGCTCCTCCCAGCCTGTCGGTGTGCAAAGCGAACAACGATATGTCGCGCATGCGTGCTGGCGGGGTCTTCACAAAGTCACTCGCGTGACTCCTAAAATACTAAACACGACTACTTTCATTTACATGGCACTGCTGTGTTGCAAACATTGTGGTGCCCTGAAATGGGGGGACTATGTATAAACACTGCTGTAATTTCTACATGTTGAAACCTAAATGGTCTTTATTAAGTCACTGCTGAGCCAAGCAGCAACTGGCTGTGGCTTGAGGGGAAGGACCCCAACTGGGCTGCAAAATGACCAGCATGAGGGGTAAAATGGAGGGGAGAGCACCTGGGATGCCAGGTGTTGCTGTTGAGACCTCTGGAGGTGTTGTGCGCCTATCAACGAAACACCAAGGAAGGAGGGTGCCCACCTGATGACCCCAATGCTGTTTTTACCTCTACCCCCACTCAAGATAATAAGAAGGTGCCAATTATAGTAGAGATTGTAATATCAAGTCCTATAAGCCCAACTGACAATATGCACTTTAACCACATTTGATTTTTTTCTATTACAAATCTCAAATTGTGTAGTCCAGAGGCAAATAAATAAATGATGGGTCTTTGTCCCAAACATTATGGAGGGTACTGTATCCTTTCAAATTTTACAAACAGCTGTCCCTCAGCTGCCGATGTCCGAGAGATAAAGAATTTGAATTTACCACCTGATAGTATGCTTTCTACCGTGCATCTGTGGACATTGATAAGAGTTATTGGCGTTATACTGAACTTGTTCTTTGTCTCTTGAAGAAGTGGAGGTGATGATGTGCTACTTTGTTCTTCCATCTTCAAATCTAATTTTCATTTTTAATCAAAATCTACAATCTTCAATGTGGTTGGTTAGTCCAGGAAACATTGGTGGAGATATTGAGTTCTAGTTTAGTTTAGTGATACAGCACAGAAACAGGCCCTTCTGCCCACCGGGTCCACAATGCAGCGATCCCTGCGCATTAATACTTTCCGACACAAACTTGGGCCAATTTACATTTATACCAAGCCAATTAACCCACAAACCTGTAATGGACCTGTCACACTTAGGCGACTTTTTAGGCGAGTGCAGGAGACTCTGCGCTTGCCACATGGTCGCCACATGTTTGCTGGTGGTCTCTGGTGAGTCTCCTTCATGATCACGAGGAGTTCCTGCATTCTGGGAACTAGTCGCGGCCTCAGTATGGCCGCCGCAAATTTTTCACCATGGAGAAAATCGATAATCCTGTAGCTGCAGGTGCAGTAGTAGTGGGGTCGCCATGTAGTTATGGGTAGTCGAGGTAGTCGTAGGTAGTTTCAGTTAATCGCCATTGCTGACCAGTCATTTTCATTGGATCATTGGGCGAAATAAACGTATGCACCAGTTTTCAGAACCAAGGATATCCGACCGGTAATGTTAAATGTCCGCCAAACTTCACAGCTATCTCTGGCTTATTAAAAGTTGTGTGGCTTCCTAAAAGTTTTTCCACTCCTTCTCCCTCCTTCTCCCCCCCTTCTCCCCCCCTTCTCCCCCCCTTCTCCCCCCCTTCTCCCCCCCTTCTCCCCCCCTTCTCCTCCCCTTCTCCTCCCCTTCTCCCCCCCTTCTCCCCCTTTATCCACCCTTCTCCCCTCCCCCCCTCTTTTAAAGGACTTACTGTACAGCACCAACCTTCCTGTTCATTGCGGTGTGTGTTTGTATCACCTTGGCTTTGCACTGTGTGAATTTCAGACGGTGCTCCGCCGCTTGCCCTGGCCCCCGCCTTTGTGATGTGTTTTTGTGTGTTCCATTCTTACAGTTACCGTTCCAATTCCAAGCTTTTCAGGAGACTGCCGGAAACTTGACTGTCGCTAACAGTCTGCTGAAAAATCGCCTAAGTGGGACAGGCCCATAAATCTTTGAAGTGTGAGTGGAAACTGAAGATGTTGGAGAAAATCCATGGGGAGAATGTACAAGCACTGTACAGACAGCAACCAAAGTCAGGATCATACCCGGGTCTCTGGCGCTCTAAGGCAGCAAATCTACCACTGTGCCACAATGCTGCCCTTTACACCAAGGAAATTGACGTTTCAACCATTTCCACTTCAGCACCTTGATGCTGATTGGGCATGTACTCCACCATATTGACATTCGAGTCAATGACTAGCTCATTTGTCTTTTTAACTCTGACGGAGAGGGTGTTGTTAAAAACCATGCCCCACACTTCATCATATCATATCTATATTACTAAAAGTCTGATCTGGACCGCTTTTGGCTCGCTTTGCTGCGATTTCGGAGAGAACGCCGCCACCTACAGCTGTCAAAATGGATTGGTTGTCACATAGGTGCTGCCAAATTCTTTGCCTTGCCTTGGTTTTTAAAAAGTTTATGGTCGCAAAATGGATTGGTTGTCAAGTGGCTGCTGCCAAATAGTTTGCCTCACCTTTACAAAAGTTTGTGTTCACAAAATGGATTGGTTGTCAAGTGGCTGATGCCAAATTGTTTGCCTCACCTTTTAAAAGGTTTGTGTTCACAAAATCGATTGGTTGTCAAGTGGCTGCTGCCAAATTGTTTGCCTCGCCTTTTAAAACGTTTGTGTTCATAAAATGGTTGGTTGTCAAGTGGCTGCTGCCAAATTGTTTGCCTCGCCTTTTTTTAAAGTTTGTGTTCACAAAATGGATTGGTTGTCAAGTGGCTGCTGCCAAATTGTTTGCCTCGCCTTTACAAAAGTTTGTGTTCACAAAATGGATTGGTTGTCTAGTGGCTGCTGCCAAATTGTTTGCCTTGCCTTTTAAAAAGTCTGTGTTCACAAAATGGATTGGTTGTCAAGTGGCTGCTGACAAATGGTTTGCCTCGCCTTTACAAAAGTTTCTGTTCACAAAATGGATTGGTTGTCAAGTGGCTGCTGCCAAATTGTTTGCCTCGCCTTTTCAAAGGTTTGTGTTCACAAAATGGATTGGTTGTCAAGTGGCTGCTGCCAAATTTTTTCCTTCACCTTTACAAAAGTTTATGTTCACAAAATGGATTGGTTGTCAAGTGGCTATTGCCAAATTGTTTGCCTCGCCTTTTCAATCGTTTGTGTTCACAAAATAGATTGGTTGTCAAGTGGCTGCTGCCAAATTGTTTGCCTTGGCTTGGTTTTTTAAATCGTTGCAGCAGTTTTCAGATGGATAAAGCGTGAATAAACATTTTATTAGATCAGGACAGTGTTTAATTGAAAAATTGGCGCTGATTCCGTGACTTCCGCTTAGTGGCAAGATGGTGCCGATGAAGTCATATCCAGTTAGCGTCAAGATGGCACTGACTGCGCTATTTCCGGTTCGTGGCAACATGGCGCTGACTGCAGAAGGCATAGTGAATACGTCATTGAATAATTCAAGAGAGCTTACTGCTCTGCCTATGGTGAGTGTGTTTGTTGGACAATATTTAAAGCACATTTTTGCTTCAGCAGCCGCCTCTACAGGAGTCTTTAAACGTTTGAATTATTTGGTTTACACACTGTGCGTTTACCACGTTCTGAAGATACTTGGCATTTTCGTATTGGTTGTGAGTCTGTGTGAGTGAGTCTGTCTGTGAGTATGTATGTGAGAGTGTCTGTGTCTGTGTGTGTGTGTGTGTCTGAGAGTCTGTGTCTGTGTATGTGTGTGAGTGTCTGTGTGAGGTGGAGGGTGTGTGTGTGTGATCAACAAATAACAAATAGTACAAATAATATAGTATTTCATAGTGCAGAGCTTATTCGTTATGTTTAATAGCCTGATGGCTGTCAGGAAGAGGCTGTTCCTCAATGTAGATGTTACAGTTTTCAGTTTACAAAAGTCGGACGTGACTCCAGAACTCGGGCACAAGTCAGTCAGTCCACAAGCCGTGATTCAGTCTGTCAGTCCAGAGGCCATGAGTGAGTCAGTCAGTCCAGAGACCATGAGTTAGTCCCAAGGCAGTGAGTCCAGAGGCCATGAGTGTGTCACTCACTGTCGCTCCCCCCCCACCCCCCCCCCCCCCCTACTGGCATCCCCACCTCAAGACGCTGCCCTCCGCCTGGCTATAGGATGCTCCCTCTCCTGAAGCTGCCCCCATCCCCTGCTGCAGGACATCCCCTCCCGAATCAGCCCATGAGACCCCCACCTGAAGCCGTCCCCCTCCCTCTGCTGCAGGATGTTTGCCACCCCCGGGGTGGAAGATTGCAACCTTCACGTGGTCCGCCCTGTTTCGACTAATGCAATCAACTCGACGTGCACAAACAGAAGATCAAATAGAGCAGGGTAGAAACTCAGCGGGTGCAGCAGCATCTAAGGAGCGAAGGAGATGGGCAACGTTTCGGGCCGAAACCCTTCTTCAGATTGATCAAATAGAGCAAGTTGTCCTACAACTTTAGGCTGTGCACGCCACACGAACGAAGAAGAAACCACCCCCCACCCCACCCCGACAGCCCCCACCTCTAAAAAATGTTTTGCACAAATTCTTCAGTGTGTCCAGAGGATTGAGAATTACAACAAATTACAACCACTCAATCTCTCTATATTAAAATTGTCTCTTTTTTTAATCAACAGCAAATAGCCATCAAGAGGCAGTGAGCAGCAGAACACAAGAGACACAATAAGAAAGAACTTAATAATCCTCATCTTTAACATTTTAATTGTTCTTATATTTTAAGTCATTCGCAATTTAAACTTTGATAAATCCTTTTTCCACTTTTGATGCCTGCGTGTTCTTATACAACCATATAACCATATAACAATTACAGCATGGAAACAGGCCCTCTTGGCCCTTCCAGTCCGTGCCGACCATTTATTTTTCCGTAGTCCCATCTACCTGCACTCAGACCATACCCCTCCATTCCCTTCCCGTCCATATACCTATCCACTTTACTTTTAAATGTTAAAATTGATCCTGCCTGCACCACTTCTGCTGGAAGCTCATTCCATGCAGCCACCACTCTCTGAGTAAAGAAGTTCCCCCTCATGTTACCCCTAAACTTCTGTCCCTTAATTCTCATGTCATCACAATGGCATGAGATCACAATGGGAACCTAATCGGCAGAAATGGCTGCTCTGTTGGAGAGCCACTAAGAGTGAATGGGGGGAGGTTGTGGGGAGATGCATTGAATGTGTGGGGGGGAGGGGAATGGCAAGGAGCAGAGTGGGGGGGGTGAAGGGAGGAGGGGTGACTGAGCTGCCTGGCCTCAGAGACTGAGCTGCCAGCCCAAGAATCCATTCGGCCCACAAACTCCATACTAGCCCTCTGGAAACCAGTACCTTCGGTCCACAACACCCACACTAGCGCAACAGAAAGCCCCCCCCCCCCCCTTACTGGCCAGCAAAATTGGAATTGGTGTAGAGGTGGAATATTGCGTTGGGTGACCAGCCCTCCCGTGTGATGCTGGGACCCAAATGGTCCCATTTAGTCTAGTAATTATAAAAAGTCTGATCTTGTTTGTGGATTTATTTGTGTGTGTGTGTGTGTGTGTGTGTTCGTTCACACCTTTGCAAAAAATGGCGAGGTAACGGTAACATTTTTATATTATGGTAGACATTTGTTCTGTGGAAAAATCCAAATCGCCTTTTCTGAAAATGTCATGCTTTATTTCTCGAGTTATTACTGAAAATGTTCAGAAACATGACAAAACTTTGAATTTATAGATGACTGCTTTTCGCTGATGACGTCACAATGGGCCTGTGTGCTGTCTTCCTCATGCTGCGAGTGATGTCACCCCTTCCCTCCCCCCCCTCCCCCCCCGCTGAAGACTGTGGAGGCCCAACTCGCAGTCTTTTGGTCGACTCTCGCCTGCCCACTCGCCCCCTCGCCTCCTTGCTCGGGTTCCCCATGTCGGCGCATGGTGGGAGGTTGCTGTCTCTCTCTGCCTCAGTCCTCTGCCCGCTGCCTGTGCCCGCTGCCTCCGCCCCGCTGCCTCCACCCTACTGCCTCTACCCTCTGCCCTCTGAGTGTAGAGGATGAGGGTGCTGCCCTCCCTCTGCCCTCTGCCATCTGTCTGCCCTCGCTCTCTCTACCCCCTCCCTCTCTAGCTCTGCCTGCGAGTTGTGGGCAATGTGTGAGTGGATAGGGTGGGGGATGGGGTAAAAGTAGCGAATGAATAATATTAATATGATACCATGGTTAGTGTGTGTGTGGGGGTGGTTAGTGTGTGTGTATGGGGGGGGGGGGGATTAGTGCGTGTTTCAGACACCGCAGGCCGCCCCCCTGCAACCGTGCGTTGAAGGGACGGGACCCAATGGTCCCACTTGGTCTCTTTTTGACTTTGCCCCCCCCCCCCCCTTAAATCTATGTCCTCTAGTCTTTGACATTTCCATGCTGGGGGGAAAAAAGTTCTGATCTAATATCTCTTACTATTTTAGATACTTCAATCTGGTCTCACCATAACCTCTGCCGCGCCATCGAAAATAATCTAAGTTTTTCCAATCTCGTCTCATAGCTAATACTCTCTAATCCAGGCACCAGTGTGGTAAATCTCTTCTGCACTCCCTCGAAAACCTCCATAATCTTCCCGTACAAGGTGCGACTACAACTGCATTAAATACTTCAAATGTGGCCTGACAATGGTTTTATAAAGATGCAGCCCGATTTCATGACTCTTATGTCCCTGTCCCACTTAGCAAACTTAAACGGAAACCTCTGGAAACATTGCGCCCCACCGAAGGTTTCCGTGCGGTCCCGGAGGTTCCCGGAGGTTTTCGTCAGTCTCTCTAATCGTCGAAAGTGGTTTCCACTTCTTCTATGTTCCAGTGATTATTTCAAAAAATTGAAAAAGCCCTCCGGGATCCTGACAAAAACCTTCGGGAACCTCCGGGAACCGCACGGAAACCTTGGTTGGGGCGCAAAGTCTCCAGAGGTTTCCGTTCAGGTTTCCTAAGTGGGACAGGGGCATTATACCCAGTGCCCCAACCAATGTGGAAGCATACTATACACTTTCTTTACTGTTAGTAGCTGTGTGGTAGCTAAGGTAAACACTGAACATCTACGTGTGTGTGTTCATCTATCTCAGATGTGGCACAAAATCCTGGAATAACTCAACGGCTCAGACTGCATCTCTGGGGAAAAGGAATAGGTGATGTTTCAGGTCGAGACCCTTCTTCAGACTCGAGTCTGAAGAAGGGTCTTGGTGCGAAATGTCACCTATTCCTTTTCTCCAGTGATGCTGTCTGACTCGCTGATTTACTCCAGCTTTTTGTGTCAATCTTTTGTTTAAACCAGCATCTGCAGTTCCTTCCTATACAGCTCAGATGTGATATTGTTGAAATTAATTCATTGTTTTGCAGCTCAGTGGACAAGAGACAGCATGCTGACTGCCACAGGTTCCTCTGTTCCATTCCCCGGAACTGATAAGGAATTCAACAATTTGAACTGGGGCTTCGCAGATTCCAGCAGGAATCTCCCCATTACCGAAGTGCATGAAGGAAATATCATCAAATATGAAAAGTACAAGAATCGAATTGAAGTTGACAAATCAGATGGATCCTTTCAATTAAAAGATGTTGGTAAAGCAGACAGTGGCCGCTATAAAATGACGGTGGACTTAGACCCACAGAGGACCAGAATTCTAACTCTTGAAGTCATTGGTAAGTAGCCAGAGGGTTTGTAATTATTCAAATGAAATGATGACATCTTCAACCTGTAACTTGCCCAAACAGTTGTCCCCACGTGCCTTAAAACCATCTCCATTGTGCCGGTGCCAAAACACTCCACTGCGGCGAGCCCCAACGACTTCCCCCCAGTTGCACTTATTCCCATCATCACTAAGTGCTTCGAGAGGCTAGTCCTGGCACACCTCAAAGGCTGCCTACCTCCCACACTGGAGCCCTATCATTTAGCCTACCCCAAGAACAGGAATACGGAGGATGCCATCTCAACGGCACTTCACTCCGCCCTCTCCCACCTCGAGAACAGAGACACCTTCGTGAGAATGCTGTTCATCAACTGTAGCTCAGCATTTAACACCATTATCCCCTCAAAACTGATCACCAAACTCATCGACCTGGGCATCTACCCCTCCCTCTGCAACTGGATACTGGACTTTCTAACTAACAGACCCCAGTCTGTTAGGTTAGACAACCACACCTTTTCAACCCTCACCCTGAACACCGGCGTTCCACAGGGCTGTGTGCTGAGCCCCCTCCTCTACTCCCTCTTCACCTACTACTGCACACCTGTACATATTACTAACAGCATCATCAGGTATGCAGATGATACAACGGTGATTGGCCTCATCAGCGACAACGATGAGTCGGCATATAGGAAAGAGGTCCAGCTCCTAGCAGCATGGTGCGCTGACAACAACCTGGACCTTAACACCAATAAGACCAAGGAGCTCATTGTGGACTACAGAACGTCTAGGGGCTGAACGCACACCCCCATCCATATTAACGGGACAGAGGTGGAGCGTGTTTCCAGCTTCAGGTTTCTGGGGGTCAACATCTCTGATGACCTCTCTTGTACCCACTATAGCTCAAAACTGGTCAAGAAGGCTCACCAGCGTCTCTTCTTCCTGAGGAGACGAAAGAAGGTCCATCTATCTCCCCAGATTCTGGTGAACTTCTACCGCTGCACCATCGAAAGCATCCTTACCAACTGTATCACAGTATGGTATGGCAACTGCTCTGTCTCCGACCGGAAAGCACTGCAGAGGGTGGTGAAAACTGCCCAACGCATCACTGGTTCCTCACTCCCCTCCATTGAGTCTGTCCAGAGCAAGCGATGTCTGTGAAGGGAACGCAGCATCGTCAAGGACTGCTCTCACCCCAACCACAGACTGTTTACCCTCCTCCCATCCGGGAGGCGCTGCAGGTCTCTCCGTTGCCAGACCAGCAGGTTCAGGAACAGCTTCTTCGCTGCGGCTGTTACACTACTTAACTCTGCACCTTGGTGATTGCCGGTCACCCCCCCCCCCCCCCCCCCCAAACACTCCTTCCCCAAGTAAAATTGCACTACTGTTACTGTATGTACATATTTATATTCTACCGTTCCATTATTCTATGTTCGCTCTTCTGGGTGAGATGCTAACTGCATTTCGTTGTCTCTGTACTTGTACACTGCACAATGACAATAAAGTTTGAATCTGAATCTGAATCAGAATCTGTAAAGCCAGTAAAGTCCGATCAGAGATAGTCTGAGGGTCCCCAATGAGGTAGATAGTAATTTAGGACTTCTCTCTGGTTGTGGTAGGATGATTCAGTTGCCTGACAAGAGCTGGGAAGAAACTGTCCCTGAATCTGGAGGTGAATATTTTGACACTTCCGTACCTTTTGCCCGATGGGAGAGGGGAGAAGAGGGACTGTTCTCAGGGTGCAACTCATCCTTGATTCAGCTGCTGGCCTTGCTGAGGCAGCGTGAGGTTTCAATGGAGTCAATGGAAGGGAGGTTGGTTTGTATGATGGTCTGGGCTGCGTCCACAATTTGCATGCATTCCTGGATGTAGCTGTTCCCAAACCAAGTTGTGATGCATCCCAATAGAGATGCTGTCTGACCCGCTGAGCCATTCCAGCACTTTGTGTCTTCATTACACAAATATCTTCAATGTTTATTTGACCGTTTCTACTCCATGGTAGAAAACGCAGGTGAGGATTTTCTTTTTGAACAGGTTGTGGCGCCACCTGGTGGCTAGGCCACTTACTGTGCGAACCCTCAGCAGTCGGGAACCCTCAGGTGACTGGGTTTGGCGGGAAGGAGTTGTCATGGGGTTTAGGGGTGTGCCCTGGTATATATAATGAACCCCTGGTCAACCTTACCCCATTCCTGTGTGTGCTGATGTCTTTGTTTTTGTCAATAAATATATTTTTGTTTCACCACATGTGGCTTGCTAATTCGCCCGCCATATTGGTGACCCCGATGATCCAAAATGGCATTTAGGATTTAAACTATGGACGCAGTCAACGATTAACCTCAACAGGCCAAGGTCGTTGTCTATCCAGCCCTGGTGTATGTAATCAGGCTGAGGGCAGATGGTGGCTGAGAAATGTGAATCTTTGTATTGTGGGAAGGTGTTTGAGAAGTGTCCACCTAACCTAGAGGGCATAGTCCTAAATAGGGTGTGGGAGTGATGGGGGTGAGAACCTTGTGACCTGGTATCAAGACAACAACTTTGGAGATAGTGATCGACCTCAGAAAGGGAAGTGGTTCACAAACGCCAGTATGCAATTGTGGGGCCGAAGTAGAGATGGTTGAACATTTTAAGTTCGGAGGAGTAAACATCATCACTGTCCTGTCCTGGACCACCCATAACGCAGCAAGCCAACACCTCTACCTCCTCAGAAGGCATAGCAGCGTGGCCAGGGTGGTGTGGGTCTCTGATGATGCTGGCTGTCTTTTAGAGGCAGCGACTCTTGTACATCCCTTTAATAAATCTGGAATTACTTTTGTATACTTGAGGTCTAAAAAAGGGAGTTTGTGTCTTGGCTCATTGACTCCAGATGTTGTTCTCCAGATCCTCTCTCCACACCATCCATCTCCTGTGAATACAACCCTGAGAACCACACGGCTGTGCTGAACTGCACGGTGCAGAGAGGGAGAGCTACTTCCATTCTGTGGAGCAGAGAAGAGGTTGTCCTCCCAGTGAGCCCACGGCAGTCCCTGTCTGATGGGAATGTAACTTTTACCATTTGGAACGCAGAGAAATCAGACTCTGGCTATTACACGTGCAGCGTGGAAAACCAAGTCAGTCAAACCAACAACACCTACCAGCTGGTCATCGAGGGTAAGTCTGTCACGGTATTGGCAAAGGTCTATTTGACCCACATTGTTTATGTTACACAAGAAGTGGCACAGTGGTGCAGTGGTAGAGTTGCTGCCTCACAGCTCGTATGGTGTCAGAGACCCAGGTTCAATCCTGGCTACGGGCCATTATTAAATAATAGAAGATAAATACAAAAAACTGGAGTAACTCAGCGGATCAGACAGCATCTGTGGAGAAAAAGAATAGCTGACGTTTCGGGTCGAGACACTTCGTCAGACTGAGATTCAGGGGAAAGATGGTCCTTAAACATCTGTACGTTCTCCCCGTGACCTGCAAGGGTTTCCTCCCACACTCCAAAGATGTACATGTTTGTAGGTAAATTGGCTTGGTATCAATGTTAAAAAAATATATCCCTAGTGTATGATCGTGTTAATGTGCAGGTGGCCGGTACGAGCTTGATGGGCTGAAGAGCCTGTTTCTGCGCGACATATCTAAACTAATTAAAACTAAAGAACTCCTACCCTCTCTTCTTATCTGCCCATATCAGCATAAGAAATCGCTCCGTTCTCCCCATCTTGGCTTCCACCTCTTAGCTTCGGCTTCAAGTCCTTCAATGTCCCGCCCGGGTACCATCCTACACACGAGGGACAACTTACAATTATACCAAAGTCAATCAACCTACAAACCGGCACGTCTTTGGAGTGTGGGAGAAAACCCCACGCAGGTCACGGGGACAACTTACGAACTCCGTGCAGACAAGGACCCGTTGTCATGAATTAACTCAGGGTCTCTGGCACTGTACGGCAGCAGCTCAACCACTGCGCTATCGTGCAACCCAAGGTGTAAAGGTCTATCGCACAGATGCTGGTCATTTGTCCCATGTTGATGTTTGTGTGACACAAGAGCCCCTCTCCACACTTGTTATCTGTCCTTATCAGCGTATGTCACTCTACACTCCAAGTACTCTCCAGACATATAACATCTCCCTGAATTCTGATTGAAATGGATGACTATTTTATTCTTAGTGTCATGGTCATAGGGTGATACAGTGTGGAAACAGGCCCTTCGGCCCAACTTGGCCACCTGTCCCAGCTACACTCGTCCCACCTGCCTATGTTTGCTCCATATCCCTCCAAACTTGTCCTGTCATGTACCTGTCCAACTGTCTCTTAAATGTTGGGATAGTCCCTGCCTCAACTACCTCCCCTGGCAGCTTGTTCCATACACCCACCACCCCTTGTGTGAAAAGGTTACTACTCAGAATCCTCTTAAATCTTTTCTCCTTCATATTATTGACTTGCTCTGGGCAAGAGACTCAATTCCTCTCATGATTTTATACACCTCTATAAGATCACCCCGCATCCTCCTGCTCTCCAAAGAATAGAGACCCAGCCTACTCACCCTCTCCCTGTAGCTCAGACTCTCTACCCCTGTCAATATCCTTGTAAATCTTCTCTGTGTCCTTTCCAGCTTGACAACATCTTTCCTATAATTCTCATGATCTCTCATTCCGTTTTCCCTGTGTGGATAAATATCTCTCCAGACGTGATGTAGGATTTTTTTTAAATTATAATGAAGATAAATATTTTTTAATCTGTTTAACCCAATCGTGGGGAAGCAAGATAAGAACAATTGGCCAACAAGGCATCATGGCCGCGCAGCGGTGGAGTTGCTGCCTTCCAGCGCTTCCAGCGTCAGAGACCCAGGTTTTCTGCGAGACCCGGGTTGTCCACGTTTGGTTTAGTTAGATTTAGAGATACAGCGTGGTAACGGGCCCTTCAGCCCACCGAGTCTGCACCGACCAGCGATCCCCGCATATTAACACTGTCCTACACACACTAGGGACAATTTACACTTATACCAAGCCAATTAACCTACATACCTGTACGCCTTTGGAGTGTGGGAGGAAACTGAAGATCTCGAAGAAAACCCAAGCAAGCACGGGGAGAACATACAAACTCCATACAGACAGCACCCGTAGTCAGGATCAAACCCGGGTCTCCAGCCCTGCAAGGTCTGTGAGGCACCAACTCTACCTCTGCGCTACCATGCATCGCGCTCCATGCACCTGAAACAACAGCCCTGGTTTGCCGCTGCGAGAAGATAAGACTGCACTAAGAACTTCTGAAACTTTGTCTGCACCAAAAATGTGGGGACTCTTTGTCTATTGCCCAGGACTGCTGTGTAATTATGGATTGTACACCAAAATCAAAGAACTTCATTGTACCTAGATATAGCAATGTTACAACATTTTGAGATTTAAAAAATCAAATCTGCAATTTATCCCATCAGATAAAGCATACAAAGAAGTTTAATTTGATACTTAATTAACTTCCATATCTTCAGTATTAAAAAAATTATGGCCATTTTCATACTCGGAAATTAGCATCTTGTTCCCTATTGCTTTTCCATTGACTTAACACAAAAGTTGTGATCGAGTACAGTCAAAAGCGCATAACTTTCTTAAAAATTAAGAGAACTCAATGAAATTTTTAGTTATTATAGATTCAAGCATTCTTTAACAAATATGAAACAAACTTACTTGGATGACCTGAAATTAAAGCATATAATTAGTTAGTTACCCAATTGTAGCTAATTACAAAATTCAATTACTAGATCTAAACATCTATCCATTTCTTAAGAAAATATTAGCATTTTTGAATAGCCTAAGTGTCCAAATAAAATTCACACAAGAATTCACAATATAACACGATTTTTAAATCTAATTGTCATTAATTTATAGGCCAATTTGAAGGAATTTAGTGTTTAATTCCCGTAAATTAATGTCCATTTAAATCATCTTGCGAGTGGGTTTTTGTGGAACGCGATCGATTGGAACGTTGTGGTTGCATTGAATTTAAACCACATATTGGCAGGAAAAATACTGCCGGTTCGTATGGGGAATAAATCATCATTTCGCAACATGAAATTTGGATTAAGGTCATCTTAACAAACACGTTTATATGTAAAAATAAACGGCTTTCCTTCACCTGTCCCCTACGTGAAACCCACCCCCGTTGTCGGTGTTCATGGCATTAGAAGCTCATTTTTATTTTACTCCAGCTCTGAATTTGTCGGGCGATTTAAAAAAAAAAAAAAAGCTCATACCCCGAGAAAATAAAACTCCAGAAGGCAGGGGAAAACCGCATTTGAACCCCGCCACCCTCCCTCAAAGGCACCAAAGTCGTGCACACGGCCAGTGACAGAACTGCAGCGCCGCTGAAGGTAAGTTTTGTAACATACCTACTAAATAGGTGACAATAAAATATCATTGAATTGAATGAAAAACATGATAGATACAATGGGAAGTCTTCTCTGCATCATGGACATTTAAATTAAAATCTACAAGAGGTAACCAAAGGTGATTTATTTTGTTGTAGGTCATGAACCCAATCCCAGAGCTCGGGTTGGATTGTTCCTGCCCATTATCTTAGTGATCGCAGCGGTTCTCGTGTTTAGCGTTCTGTTGGTACATGGTGAGTATTCATTCTCTGGTAAAACCGTGTCCTTGTATGTGGTGGTGTAGAGTCAGTTAGAGGGTGGTGAATCTGTAGGATTCATTGCCACAGATGGCTGTGGAGGTCATGTCAATGGATATTTTCTGAGGAAGAGATAGGTAGATTCTTCATTGGTACATGAGTCAGGGGTTATGAGGAGTAGGCAGGAGAATTACGTTAAGAGGGAATGATTGATTGAATGGCGGAGTAGACTTGCTCGGCTGAATGGCCTACTTCTGCTCCTATGATAGACGCAAAATGCTGGAGTAACTCAGCGGTATACTGGTCATTGCAGGCTATTGAGTTCTTCTGAAGAAGGGTCTCGACCCGAATCGTCACCCGAAACGTGAAGGAATTCTCCGCCTGTCTGTGTGTGCATTTAAGATAGAAGCAAAATGCTGGAGTAACTCAGCAGTACAGGCAACATCTCTGGAGAGAAGGAATGGGTGACATTTTGGGTCGAGACCCATCTTCAGACTGATGAGTGTGTGTATTTATATGTGTATCTGTGTGCGCCTTGTATGTGTATTTATGTGTGTCCATGCATGCCATGCACTTATGTGTGTTTTGTGTGCGTGCATGCCGTGTGTGTGTACCTATGTGTGTATTATGTGTAGGTAGACACAAAATGCTGGAGTAATTCAGTGGGACAGGCAGCATCTCTGGATGAGACGAATGGAACGTTTCAGGTCAAGCCCCTTCTTCAGACCCAAAACCTCTACCATTCCATCTCTCCAGAGATGCTGCCTGGCGCGCTGAGTTATTCCAGCATTTTGCGTCTGCCTCCAGTGTAAACCAGCATCTGCAGTTCCTTCCTGCACAATTCTGCTTACATCACTTTTGAACAATTGAGATCCTGCAAATGGCTGTGTGCCAATCTGTTTGGATATCGGTGAGGGGGAAATATTACACATGTCCCCAGGAACAACGCTTATGCTGTTCTCCTGTGCTGTCACTTTTAAGATTTTTTCAATGGGGGCAGAAGGGCCTTTAGTGTCATAGCCATTGAGTGGGCATGGGTCGGTGCCATGGACACGTCTGGAGAGGACCCAGCGGCAATAGTGGAGAGGTCTGTGCTGCCGTCGATGATGGCGTTGACTGACAGACGGACCACTGCCGAAGAAAGTTACACAGGAGGAGCCGGCGTGGGGAGAAAACAATGGGGGCGGGGTGGAGGGGGAACAGCAAAGGAGGACGTGGCGCAGGGGTACTTTGTAACTTTCTAAGTGCCTTTTCTGGTGTCTACTTGCAAAGCTTGTGTATGCAAGCAAAGAATTTCACTGTGACAATAAAGTATTCATTCATAATAGTTCATTCACAGGGAAACATATGCAGATCAGAAAGGAGCACTGTTCATTCTCTACTATCTGTCTGTGTTTGGACTGCCTCACTCCACTGCTCAAATGTGCATCTTAGAGTCATAGAGTGATACAGTGTGGAAATAGGCCCTTCGGCCCAATTCGCCCACACTGGCCAACATTGTCCCAGCTACACTATTTCATTTCGGAGTCACGTGAGTGACTTCGTGAAGAGCCCGCCGGCACCCATGCGCGACATATCGTCGCAACGCATTGCTGCCGATGGCTGGCGGTGGGGTGCGCTCCCCGCCAGCCCTTCATAAGGGACCGCTAAGGTAAGTTATACTAACCTTAAGTTGGTTGGTCCTTGCTGGTGGTGTTTTTCTCTTTCAGCAAGGACATGGACGGGAGTACGAAGGGCTGAAAGACATCCGTTCGGAGCCGCCGGCCATCTGTCCCAGAGCCCTCATCATCGGCTGCACCTGTGAAACAGGCCGGGAGGAAGGCGGGGAAACCGGGCAGCCCTGCTACTGCAGGACTGGACCCGCTGCCACACCGCAGCTCCGGGGAGGAGTTCGAGGAGCAGGACTGCGGTGTGCCGCCAGAGCAGGTGGACCCTGCTTCAGTATTCAGGTCGGCAACGGGCCCGTTGGCGGCCTCGGGCAAGGGCTCGCGTGCGGCTGCACGGCCCTTCTCCCTCAGCCCTCCGAGTAGGGGGAGGGCAGGAGCCCGCAAGCCTAACCCTTCTGGGGCTAAGGCATTACCTGCCGCCGAGTTGCGGACTGGTTCAAAGGCGGGACCCAGGTCCACAGTGAAGTCCAGTGTCGACCCCCCAACCTTCTGACGCCGGGACGGGCCATTTGGGTAGGGTCCCGCCACGGTCGCCGAGTTCCCCATGGATGGGAGGACGAGACCATGCGTCGGCAAGGTCCACGACGTGGGCAGCCGGCAAGCCCGCGCGGGCGACGGGTCTCCATGCTGAGTCTGGTGCCGACTCCCCGCCGCATTTGCCCTCAGTGGCAGCGGCTTCAGCTCCCGCCAAACGGAGGCGGTTGAACACACCTCCCGCGCGGGAATCGCTCAGCTTCGCTGCGGCGGCTGGCAGCGACAAATACCGGCACCGGGTTCACCTCGACGAGGTGCGGGCCGATGATAGGAGCCTCGACAGTGTTTCAGAGCCTGAGGACTCCGACCGCCCGAGTGTTCAGGGTGAAGGGTGTATTGACCGCATGGAGCGGCTACTGGAGCTCCTGCTACACAACCAACAGCAGGAAGCATCCAGCATCAACAGGCACAGGGAAATATCACCGGTCTCCATAGCCAGCCTGGAACAGCCAGAAGAGGAAGAATTTGTAGACCCTACACCGCCCTCGGAAGTACCGCCGGAAGAACTCCTGGATGTGGCGGCAAAATTTGCTGCTCCAAACACAACAGGGCTTCCTCTCAATCCTAAACTGGCTGCCACCGTGGACTTCCTCACCAACCACCAGCTCCAGGAGGAAGTTCTCTCTCAGGCCATCAATTGGCATAAGGCCCCTTCCAACTGCAACTCCCTCAATGTGCCTGTGGTCAATACGCTAATATGGGGCAACATCGGCACGGCTATCCGAACCCAGGAGTTGAAACTCCAACGGATCCTGAGACTCCTCACGGCCGGTATTACCGCGTTTGTGCGGTCGGTAGATGGTGAAGACCTCAATCTGGAGCAGGAGGATGCGCTGGCACTGTTATGTGCCACACAGCATGAAATTAATGCTTTCAGAAAAAGCAGCATCCGCCCGACGCTAAACCCAAAGTTTGCTGGATTGTGCAAAGCGCCGCCTCCACCGCCGCCCCGACAGCTCTTCGGAGAAGACCTCCCGAAGAGGGTCAAGGAGCTCGATGACCATGCCAAAACGGTGGGACTTATGCGGTCGCAGATCGCCCCCAGACCGTCGGCCCCGAAAGCTCCATTTGTTCGGCCGTGAGGCCCTGTCGCCACATCGACAAGGACCTATCCTCCAGCTCCGCCTCGCTATCAACAGCCCCAGCAGCAGCGGGCTTTTTTAGGGCAAGGCCCGCAGCGGCCCCAGTGGAAGATGAGGACACCACAGTATCAGCCCAACCCAGCACCTCCACGACCACCCAAACATGTCAAGGGCCGCCGGTAACCATGGAGGTGAGGCGGTCTGGTTTTCATTTATCTGTACATTTAACCTCACATGTTGGTGGGCGCCTCTGTTTCTTTTTGGGGGCATGAGAAACTATCACTTCCAATGAGTTTGTTTTGCAGAGTATTCGGGGTCATCAGATTGAGTTTATTAATGGGGACATTCCTCCATCCCAGCATATGCCTAATCGGACATTTACGCTGTCTGCCGTTGAACAGGCAGCAGGCTATGCTGAGATCTTAAGGTTAGAAGAAAAAGGCGTGATAGAAAAAGCTATGCACGAGCCAATTGAATTTGTCTCAAATATATTTACCAGGCCTAAGAAGGATGGAGGCTGTCGAGTAATTATTGATCTGACCCATTTGAATACTTTTGTAACATACACCCATTTCAAAATGGACACTTTTGAGACAGCCAAGTCATTGATTTCGCATGGCTGCTTTATGGCATGCATTGATTTAAAAGATGCGTACTATTCTGTATCCATTCGGAAACATCACAGGAAGTTCTTAAAATTTGTCTGGATGGGTCAGCTCTGGCAATACAGGGCTTTGCCAAATGGGCTTACTACAGCCCCTAGATTATTTACTAAATTGCTAAAACCCATCATGGCCCAGTTACGGAAGCAGCATCATATCAAGATGGCCTATTTGGATGATATCCTGATTGTTGGCAATACCCTGGAGTCGGCTGAACGGGCAGTTTCAGCCACTGTCGCAATTTTTCAGCAGCTGGGGTTTATTGTCCATCCAGACAAGTCGAAGTTCTGCCCTTCCCAGGTTATGGATTATCTGGGGTTTACGGTGGATTCCAATCGCATGAGGGCCACCATACCGACTAACAAGGTTGCGGATGTCACCCAAGCGTGTCAGGATTTAGCCTGCGCCAGTATACCATCAATTAGACAAACAGCTAAGGTGAATGGCAAAATCGTAGCATTGTTTCCAGCAGCCCAATACGGGTCTTTGCATTATCAAAATTTGCAAAGAGCCAAGATCTCCGCGTTAAAGCGGAAGGCCGGACATTTTGACAGACCAATGCGGCTGCCTTCTAAAGCTAAGATTGAGTTACAATGGTGGGTGAGCCATATTAGTAGCTCATTCAAACCCATTATTGTGCCCAATCCGATGGTATACTTGCAAACCGATGCAAGCTCCTATGGCTGGGGAGCTACGGACAACTGTTCTAGTTGCGGGGGCAGATGGGACACCCTTGAATCTACTATGTTGTTGTCACAAGGGATAAACTATTTGGAGATGCTTGCAGCATTTCACGGACTTCGTGCTTATTGTTCCAATCTTATTGGTGCTCATGTCCGTATCCAAATAGACAATACCACGGCGGTGGCATATTTAAACCATATGGGCGGTACCAGGTCAATTTCATGTGATGAATTGGCTAATACAATTTGGCTCTGGTGTATTAACAGGAATATTTGGATTTCAGCTACCTATTTACCAGGTGAGCTCAATACTGTGGCGGACACCAGGTCATGCAAGTTTAATGATAATATCGAATGGATGTTGCATCCTCAAATTTTTGCTAAAATTACAGCCAAATTTGGTAAACCGGATATCGACCTCTTTGCGTCACGGTTGAACCATCAGGTACCAACATACGTTTTGTGGGAACCAGATCCTGGGGCAATGGCGATGGATGCATTCTCGCTCGACTGGGTGAAGTGGTTTTTTTATGCATTCCCCCCGTTTTGCCTCATCAGTCGGGTATTGCGAAAAATCCAGCTGGATGCTGCTAAGGGCATTCTTATTATAGCCGACTGGCCTACGCAGCCATGGTATCCGGTGGTCTTTGACATGATCAGTCAGCCTTGGGTCCTCTTAGAGGGTTGCCCACAATTGGTTACTCACCCTGTGTCAGGGGAGCCACATCCCTGCCATAGCTACTTAAATTTATTGGCTTGCAGGTTCTAACCAGGCCATTGCTGCAGTATGGCCTCTCAACTCGAACTATGGATACCATTGGGGCGTCGTGCCGAGAGTCGACCAGGCGAAGATACCTTTCCCACATCAGAAAATGGGAAGCCTACTGCAGCCGCTCTCGCATCACATATGACGATGCATCCATAGCCGACGTATTGGAATTCCTTGCGGGGTTGCACCATGATGAACACTTAAGCTACAGTGCCATCAACAGCGCCAGAAGCGCGCTGTCATTCTACCTCAAGATTGAGGTAGGATCCAACAGGCTAGTGTCCAGACTCATGCGGGGTATATTCAATATGAATCCGCCTACACCACGCTATAATATCACCTGAGATGTCAGGGATGTACTAACCCTGCTCAGGACATGGTCACCCATGGAGGGGCTAAAGCTGGACAAACTCACCATGAAACTGGTGATGTTACTAGCGTTGACTTCAGCACAGAGGGTACAGACGCTACATAAACTCCGTATCGACAGGATGATCTCTACCCCTGGAGAAGTAGTCTTCTTTATCGATGAGCTACTAAAGCAGCATAGACCTGGGTGCACAGGGCTGCAGCTGAAGTTCCCGGCATACCCCGCAGATGCTAGGCTATGTTTAGCCGCCCATATCCGTCACTATGTCAAGGTGACGAGACACATCAGGGGAATGGAGAAATACCTGCTTGTCACTCACAAGAGACCTCGCTATCGAGTGACAGTCCAGACGATATCCAGGTGGCTCCGAGTCGTCTTGGGTAAGTCAGGTATCGACACTAATGTGTTCAAATCCCATTCCACCAGGGCTGCATCAACGTCGGCGGCGAGGGTCATGGAGGTGCCCATGGACCATATTCTCGCCACAGCAGGATGGGCGAATGAAGCTGTGTTTCAGCGATTCTACAATAAGCCTGTTGCTGCTCCCCTACAGTTCGCGGAGGCCGTGCTGAACGCAGGTCAAGAACGTGGGGGTGTCCCCGAATGAGGGGTTTTTTGCTTTGTTATTAATAAATATTCTTTTTGTTTTTCAGTATAACCTGTTTGAGAAAATTGTTTACTCCCATCCACCCTTGCTAGTGGTGTGTCAGCATGGACGTGGTCCAGGGCGTGTAATCACAGAAGCTTTGAAGTCTTCACGAAGTCACTCACGTGACTCCGAAATGAAATAGTAAGATTGAACGAGAACTTACCAGTTCGAAGGTTGATCTTTATTTCATGAGGAGTTGCGGTGAGGGATTTCGTGCCCTCCGCTCCCAACCCTCGATCATAATCAACTGGTAATTAGAGTCTCTTCGATCTTACTATGCCAAGTCATTGCTCTTGTTGGTTTCTGTGATTCCACACCGCTACTTTGAAGAATGTCGCGCATGCGTGCCGGCGGGCTCTTCACGAAATCCCTCACCGCAACTCCTCATGAAATAAAGATCAACCTTCGAACTGGTAAGTTCTCGTTCAATCTTACTAGTCCTACTTCTCTGTGCTTGGTCCATATCCCTCCAAACCTGTCCTATCCATCTACCTGTCTAACTGTTTCTTAAACGATGGGATCGTCCCAGCCTCAACCGCCTCCTGCGGCAGCTTGTCCCATACACCCACCACCCTTTGTGTGAAAAAGTTACCCCTTGGATTCCTATTAAATCTTTTCCCCTCCACCTTGAACCTATGTCCTCTGGTCCCCGATTCCCCTACTCTGGTCAAAATACTCTGCATGATCTATTCCTCTCATGATCTTATACACCTTCATAACATTATTCCTTATCCTCCTGCGCTCCATGGAATAGAGACCCAGCCTACTCCACCTCTCCCTATAGCTCACACCCTCTAGTCCTGGCAACATCCTCGTAAATCTTTTCTGAACCCTTTCAAGCTTGACAATATTTTTCCTGTAACATGGTGCCCAGACCTGTACACAATATTCTAAATGCAATCTTATGCAACTGCAACATGACCAACTCAATACTTTGACTGATGAAGGCCAAAGAGTCAAAAGCCTTTTTTACCACATTATCTACCTGTGACTCGACCTTCAAGTAACGAGTGCAGAATTCGGAGCCTCTCATGTTGGAAGACAGATGGAAAACAGTGTAGCAAAGAGTGCAGTCATGCATTGTAGAGGTGGAAATAAAGGGGCAGACTTTTTTCTAAATGGCGATTGTATTCAGAAATCGGAGGTGCAAAGCGACTTGGGCGTACTGGTGCAGTTCCCAAAAGGGTAGTTTGCAAGTTCAATCGGTAGTAAGGAAGGCAAGCGCGATGTTAGCATTTATTTCAGGAGGACGAGAATATAAAAACAAAGATGTAATGCTGAGGTTTTATCAGGCGCTGGTCAGATCGCACTTTTTTGTTTTTTTAGTTTAGTGATACAGCGCAGAAACAGGCCCTTCGGCCCACTGAGTCCGCACCAACGATCCCCACACATTAGCACTATCCTACACACATTAGGGACAATTTACACATACTCCAAACCAATTAACCTACATACCTGTACGTCTTTGGAGTGTGAGAGGAAGAAAATGCACGTGGTCACGGGGAGAACGTACAAACTCCATCCAAACAGCAGCCCCCGTAGTCTGGATCGAACCGGGGTCTCCAGCGCTGCAAGCAGTGTAAGGCAGCAACTCTACCGCTGCGCCACCATGGCCGCCCTATGACTGGGAGCATTGTGAGCAGTTTTGGGTCCCATATCTGAGGAACGATGTGCTGGCATTGTAGAGGGTCCACACGAGGTTTACGAGAATGATCCCAGGAATGAGTGGGTTAACAGATGATGAGTATTTGACTCTGCTGGGCCTGTACATTAGGCATGCAGGTGCAGCAGGCAGTGAAGAAAGCGAATGGTATGTTAGCTTTCATTGCAAAAGGATTTGAGTATAGGAGCAGGGAGGATCTACTTCAGTTGTATAGGGTCTTGGTGAGACCACACCTGGAGTTTTGCATTCAGGTCTGGTCTCCAAATCTGAGGAAGGACATTATTGCCATAGAGGGAGTGCAGAGAAGGTTCACCAGGCTGATTCCTGGGATGTCAGGACTGTCTTATGAACAAAGACTGCATAGACTTGGTTTATACTCTCTAGAATTTAGGAGATTGAGAGGGGATCTTATAGAAACTTACAAAATTCTTAAGGGGTTGGACAGGCTAGATGCAGGAAGATTGTTCCCAATGTTGGGGAGGTCCAGGACAAGGGGTCACGGCTTAAGGATAAGGGGGAAATCCTTTAGGACCAAGATGAGAAGGACTTTTTTCACACAGAGAGTGGTGGGTCTCTGGAACTCTCTGCCACAGAGGGTAGTTGAGGCCAGTTCATTGGCTATATTTAAGAGGGAGTTAGATGTGGCAGATACGGGATACTGAGTTGGATGATCAGCCATTATCATATTGAATGGCGGTGCAGGCTTGAAGGGTCGAATGGCCTACTCCTGCACCTAATTTCTATGTCTATGTCTATGTCTGTACTTGCTGGAGTTTAGAAGAACGAGGGGAGACCTCATTGAAACTTACCGAACAGTGAAAGGCCTGGATGGAGTGAATGTGAAGAGGGTGTTTCCGCTGGTGAAAGAGTCTAAAACCAGAGGACATAACCTCAGAGTAAATGGACATACATAACTTTAGAAAGAAGATGTGGAGGAATTTCTTTAGCGAGAGGGTGGTGAATCTGTGGAATTCATTGCCACGGACGGCACTGCATGCTAAGTCATTGGGTAGTTTTAAGGTGGATATTAAAACATTCTTTATTCATATTGATGTCAGGGTTTATAGGGAGAAGGCAGGAGAATGGGGTTAGGAGGGAAAGATAGACCAGCCATGATAGAATGGTGGAGTAGACTCGATAGGCCAAATGGCCAAATTCTGCTCCCATGACTTATTGAGGCCATGTACATTTAACCTGAACATTTGTTAATGTGGATATTCTGATTCCCACAGCTTTGACTGCCTTCCCCTCAACTCACTGGAGCTACAGAATCAGGTACATTGGAACATCACCATCTCTCCGTTCCACTCCAGTTCACGATGTCCCAATGTTGGTCCACGTCGCTATACCTTTAGCACAACTGGAATGAGACCCTGGAACTATCTGGCACGCTACACTGTGGAAACAGTTTCACCCTAACTAATGCAGCAGTTCAAGATATTTCAGATATTGAAACAACCTTTTCATTGCATTCTGCGGGAAATTTATCCCAACTGGAAACAGGGGATCCCAATAGAATATGGGTCATTTTCAGAAGGGATGTGACAAGCCTGGTGCACAAAATGGGGTTGAGAGGGAAAGATAGATCAGCCATGATTGAATGGTGGAGTAGACTCGATGGGCCGTTAAGGCCATCTAGATCCGAATTAAGGTCTTGCCCCGAAACGTCACCCATTCCTTCTATCCAGAGATGCTGCCTGTCCTGTAGAGTTACTCCAGCCTTTTGTGTCTATCTTTAGTGTGAACCAGCATCTGCTGATCTTTCCTACACAAGATAAGGTCACGGAACCTGGAAAAGTACGTTAGCATGGCTTGAATACGGCTTGTAAAAACAGAAGAAACTGGTATTTCTCAAGCTGAAATGCAAGTCGTGGATTGCCATAAGATCAGCTTAGTTTCATTTAGAGATATAGCATGGAAACAGGCCCTTCGTCCCACCGTGTCCGCACTGACCAGGGATTCCCACACATTAACGCCACCCTACACACTCTAGGGACAATTTCCCATTTTATACCAAGCCAATTAACCTAGAAACCTGCACGTCTTTGGAGTGTGAGAGGAAACTAGATCTCAGAGAAAATCCATGCAGGCAGTGGGGACAATTTACAGACAGCACCCGTAGTCGGGATCGAATCCTGGTCTCTGGCTCCGCAAGGCAGTATCTCTACCGCTGTGCCACTGTGCCGCCCATTCTTTACTTTTCATTGCTGTCCGTGATCTGGGAGGGAGAAGAGTGGAACCTAAGATCGACACACAAAGCTGGAGTAACTCAGCGGGCCAGGCAGCATCTCTGGAGAGAAAGAATGCGTAACGATTTGGGTCGACACCCTTCTTCAGTGGAACCTAGGCAGGTTTGGCAACAGCACAATATTTATATACTCATTTATATACACCGGTCATGATATATTTACAGTAAACTCCTCTGTGTAGGTGGTTAAGAGATAGCATAAACATTGCTTTTTCACTGGAACCAATCTTAAAGGGGTAGATATTCCTTAGAAATAGGAACGATGAAAATGTAGGGGGAAGATGGACACGAGAATAAAGGTGAATATGTTGCATTCCCCAGTATAAATACCAAAGATCGACACAAAATGCTGGAGTAACTCAGTGGGTCAGGCGGCATCTCTGGAGGAAATGGGTTGCTGACATTTCAGAAGTGGGAGCAGGAGTGAAAGCTGGAAGAGAGAAGGAGTCGGACGCAACATAGCCGGCCACAGATGACCTCAGGCGAGGGAGTTCCCTGATATCCAGATTGTTGCATACAGGCAAAAGGTAAAATCAGGTGTAAGCCCATATGTAATGCATAGTTGCAGACTTTAATTTAGTTTAGAGATACAGCATGGAAACAAACAAAAACTGTGGCATCACATCCACCCACCACCATAATACAGAACCACCAAATTATCTCATGCACTAAATTATTCAAATAACTATAGTACAATTCTTATTGTGGATACATTCCACTCCCGCGGTGCCCAGCGGTCCCGGAAATCCCTCAGAGTGCCCATGGACAGCACGTTGTCCCCGTCTGCCCCATAGCAGAAGCGTCCACATCGCGGGGCTGGAAACTGGAAGTATCCCGAGCTAATTCTGCTGCCACCATCATCTATTGCCGCAAGTGATGGATGGCCACACTGATTGTCGCCCGAAGCTTGCATCCTTTTCATGACGGACGATGACAGCGGGGTCAACATTTGTCACAAGATGGACACGAAAAGTGAAGAAGATTTAAATAACTATAATACATTTCTTATTGTGGATGCATTCCACTCCCGCAGTGCCCAGCGGCCCCGGAAATCGCTCAGAGTGCCCGTGGACAGCGCGTTGTCCCTCTCCTGTTTCACCCGGGCTCGGACATAACCCCGGCGAAGTGGCACAGAATCTCCCTTTGATGTGCATGGTGTCCCTTTCCTTTCCTGCAGGCCATCAAGCCTTTTACCTCTTCAGATGGTCCTACGACAATCATAGACCAAGCACCTCAGGAAGACACAGATTCGCAAATGCATTTCAATCGCACCCAGTGCCAGTGAGCCAGATGTCCTGTTACCCTTTAGATCTAATTTTATGATTTCTCTCACTTCAGGTAGCCCCGGCATTCCCTCTCTTTCTATCCCTCCCCCACCCAAGTCGCACTAGCTTCTATGTTTCTGTAGGTTTGCCCTTCTATGTATCTATAGGGGCTAGTGGAATCAAGGGATATGGGGAGAAGGCAGGCTATTGATTGGCGATGATCAACAATGAATGGCGGTGTTGGCTCGCAGGGCCGAAGGGCCAAATGACATCCTCATGCACCTGTTTTCTATGTTTCTATGTTTCTCGTTTTCACCTAACAAACAGCTAATAGCTAGCCAATAATGGCCTGTTTCCTTAATCATCGTTACTTTTTCGCATATCTTTCATTCATTGCTCTTTATATCTCGTTCCCCCTATCCCTAACCTGTCATAGAGGGGTCTCGACCAGAAACGTCACCCGTTCCTGCTCTCCAGAGATAACCGACAATGGCCCTGAGTTGGTTAATGGTTTATTTATTGTGACATGGACCAGCCCCCTCCATTCACGCACCTTATTCAGTGCCTAATCTCCATGTTCCTTCAATCAGAACCAACCATTGTGGGACCTGGGGTGGAGGGCACTGCACTGAGGAGAGCCATGCAACCTGTTTCTCTCGAGGTTCACAGACTCGCCAGCCGCATGCCACTGTTGCGGGCTGGAAGAGTCTGCGTACCACGTAAATATAGTGTGTGAGTTTGCAGCCACTGTTTCAATACCTAAAGGGGCTGCTCCTTGCCTTCTGGCTGCATTTTTCACCCACCATCATCATCTTTGGACACCCTGTGTATAGGGGAGAGGGTTGGGCTGAAGATGACCTGGTAGGGTTGCTCCTGGGCCTGGCCAAGCTGGCCATCCGCGAGCCAGGTGGAAGAGGGCTCTGCCCGAGCCAGCTGCCTGCCCCTTTTCTGGTGTTACGTCCACGCCCGGGATGGAGCGCCCTGCAACTGGGGAAGGGGCGAGGCTTCAGGCGGGGGCTGGTGGGGAGGGCGAGAGCGTCTTGCAGCTGGGGAGAGGGGACGGCTTCAGGCAGGGTCTGTCGGGGACCAGTGGGGAGGGGTGGGAGCGCTGCCATGGCCTACCACTGCCGTATCCGACCGCTGCCTACACCTGCCGCTGCCGTGGCTGACTGCTGCCGCTGCCTATCACTGATGCGGCCTACCGCTGTCTGAAAAACGTAAGCACGAGTTTTCAGATCCAAGGATAACTGATCGGTAATGTTAAATGTCCGCCGAACTTCACAGCCATGTATCTCTGGCTTCTTAAAAGATGTTTGGCTTCTTAAAAGTTGTCTCCTCTCCTCCCTCCTTCTCCCGCTGCTCCCCCCCACCCCCCCCTCTTTTAAAGGACTAACCCCGCACACTGATCTTTAACCATCTTAATTACAGCGCCAACCTTCCTGTTCATTGCGGTGTGCATCTGTATCACCTTGGCTTTGCACCGTGTGAATTTCAGGCAGCTCTCCCCCCACATGCCCTGTCCCCTGCCTTTGCGATGTGTCTGTGTGTGTTCCACTCTGACAGTCGCCGTTCCATTTGTTGGTTTTTCAGACGACTACAGGCAATTTGACCATCGCCGGCGGATGCCTGAAAAATTGCCTAAGTGGGACAGGCCGATTAGCTTACAATTTTTTTTTATTGATCTATTCCAATGATTTTGTTGTACCTTGTTATACTTTAAAATAGACAAATTGCTGTACCTTGTTACAGTTTAAAATAGTTAATTTGTTGTACATTGTTATATTTTCTAGATTGGCTATTGCATGTTAGCCAATCAGAATGCTTAGTAATTATAACTCCGCCTAAGTATATGATTTATAGCGTAAGAACTCGCCTGCTATCTGGCAGTAGCTGCAGTAGACTGAACATGTGATGTGTTGCATATGTGATGATGAACTAGACAATAAAGATGCTTATGCTTCAACCTGTGTGAGACCAAGATATTTACATGGTGTCAGAAAATCGTGTCTAGCCCATGTCTTTTTTTTTGTATTTTTATTAGAAGTAATGTACAATAGTATAAACCAAAAATACATAATACATTTTAAACACTGCCCAGTCCATCATCGGCTCTGACCTTCCTTCCATCGAGGGGATTTATCACAGTCGCTGCCTCAAAAAGGCTGGCAGCATCATCAAAGACCCACACCACCCTAGCCACACACTCATCTCCCTGCTACCTTCGGGTAGAAGGTACAGGAGCCTGAAGACTGCAACAACCCGGTTTAAGAATAGCTACTTCCCCACAGCCATCAGGCTATTAAACCTGGCTCAGAACTCTGAACATTAATATCCCACCATCTGCTATTTACACTTTATTAATTTATTACGTCATGGGTGTATTTATGTATAGAATTGTAGTCAATGCTTTCTATGTTCTGTTAAAGAAGGAACTGCAGATGCTGGAGAATCGAGGGTTACACAAAAAGCTGGAGAAACTCAGCGGGTGCAGCAGCATCTAAGGGGCGAAGGAGATAGGCGATGTTTCGGGTCGAGACCCTTCTTCAGACCTTCTATGTTCTGTTGTGCTATGCAAAGAAAGATTTTCATTGTCCTGTCAGGGACACATGACAATAAACTCTTTTGACTTTGACTTCGATGTACCACTTCTAGTTTTAAACTTTATTAATAGAAAAGTAACAGAAGCAAGAAAAAGAAAAATAGAGAAAGTTAGATAAGATAGTGATATTAATAGTACATGATAAAGTGGAAAGAAAGAGCCCATAAAGACGAAGAGCACGAGAAAGAGTAAAATAAAGGAAAATAAAAATAAAAAAAGGAAAATATAACGAAAATAAGATAAAAGGGATGTACCTGCTCCAAATCTTTACACACCCCTCACCAGGTCCTGAAACTGTTTATTTCCAGAGTAATGTTGCATCTTATGCTTCGATAAATGGAGACCAAATCTTTGAGAATTGGTCTGATTTGCCTGCTAGGATGAATCTCATCTCTTCGAGATGTAACGTGTCAGACATATTTGAAATCCACATTTTTACCGTTGGTGTGGGTGCATTTTTCCAAAATGTAAATATAAGTGTTTTTGCCGTTATTAAGCCATAATTAAGGAAACTCTTTTGGAACTAAGTCAGCTCAAAGCTGACTTCCATTGTTCCAAACATAATCGATTCTGCGTTAGGTTTCAATTTTATTTAAAATAATTATGTAAAAATGTAACAAATGTCATTCCAAAATGTTTGGATTTTTATGCAAAAAACAAAGGAATGTGCTATAGTTGCATCTTGAGATAAACATTTATCACAAATAGGGGAAACATTTGGAAATATTTTATTTAGTTTAGTTTTCGAATAATATAATCTATGTAGAATTTTGAATTGGATTAAGATATGTCTTACATCGATCAAGCATTTATGCACATGTAGCAAGTATTTATCCCAACTCTCTTTCGAGATTTTTATAGATAGTTCTTGTTCCCAATCTCTTCTAATTGTATCAGATGATGGTATTTCCATATTTAGGATGATATTATACAAGTATGATATTAAGTTAGTTGAGCCCGCCTTTCTGTTCATAGCTTCATCTAATAGGTCTGGAGTCAAAGTTTGGTATTCTTGTGTATGTTTTTGCAAATAAACACAGATTTGAAGACATTTAAAATATTGATTACTTCTCAGGTTATATTTAAGTTGTAGTTGTTGGAATGTGACAGTCCCGCCATCCCGGAATTAACCTTGTAAACCTACGCTGCACTCCCTCAATAGCAAGAATTCCCTTCTTCAAATTAGGAGACCAAAACTACACACAAAATCATGGATGAAATGCTGAGGTTTTATAAGGCCACTGGTCAGATGCATTTGGAGAATCATAAGCAGGTTTGTTCCCCATATCTGAGGAAGGATGTGCTGGAATTAGAGTGTCCAGAGGAGGTTTATGAAAAAAACCTGGGGATGATTGGGTTAATGTATGAGGAGTGTTTGATGGCACTGGGTATGTACTCATTGGAGATTAGGATGAGAGGGAATCTCATTCAATTTTACTGAATAATAAAAGGCCTAGATGGAATGGACGTCGAGAGGATGTTTCCACAAATGCGAGAGTCTAGGTCCCAAGGCCATAGCCTCAGAATAGAAGGACGTTACTTTAGGAAGGAGATGAGATGGAATTTATTTAGCCAGAGGTTGGTGAATCTGTGGAATTCAATGCCACAGGTGGTTGTGGAAACCAAGTCTTTGGGTACATTTAAAGCGGAGTTTGATGGGTTCTTG
The DNA here is from genome assembly GCA_963514005.1 of Raja brachyura. Next base: position 24,392,583 of record OY740805.1, on the reverse strand, counting down.
ATTTGTACGGGTGACAAAGTTTATGTGGAGAATGGGGTTGGGAGGGAAAGATAGATCAGCTATGATTGAATGGTGGAGCAGACTCGATGTTATCAGGCAACTGAACCATCCTACCACAACCAGAGAGCAGTGCTGAACTACTATCTACTTCTTTTGTGACCCTTGGAGTATCCTTGATTGGACTTTGCTGGTGTTACCTTGCACTAAACATTATTCCCATATCATCTATCATACACAGTAAATGGCTCAATTGTAATCATGTATTATTTTTCTGCTGACTGGATAGCATGCGACAAAACCTTTTCATTGTACCTTGACAATAAACTAAACTAAACCAATGGACCATATAGCTTAATTCTGCTCTTATGTCTTATGAACCTTATACTAGTGAATTAATCTTACACAGATCTCTTACAAGTTCCTTGCAACAAAACAGTAACATTAATTTGTAAAGCTTTTCAGTGCAGAAATATTTAGCAAAGAGTAGGAGTGAACAGGTCCTTTTCAGAATGGCAGGCAGTGGCGAGTGGAGTGCTGCAAGGCTCGGTGTTGGGGCTGCAACTGTTTACCATATATATTAATGATTTGGAAGAGGGAATTAGGAGAAACACTAACATGTTTGCGGATGACACAAAGCTGGGTGGAAGTGTGAACTGTGAAGAGGATGTTAGGAGGTTGCAGGGTGACTTGGACAGGTTGAGTGAGTGGGTAGATGCTTGGCAGATGCAGTATAACATAGATAAATATGATGTTATCCACTTTGGCGGCAAAAACAAGGGGGCAGATTATTATCTCTATGGGGTTAGGTTAGGTTAGGGGGAGGTACAGCGAGACCTGGCTGTCCTTGTACACTGGTCACTGAAAGTTGGCGTGCAGGTACAGCAGGCAGTGAAGAAAGCTAATGGAATGTTGGCCTTCATAACAAGAGGAGTTCAGTACAGGAGTAAAGAGGTTCTTCTGCAGTTGTACAGAGCTCTGGTGAGACCACATCTGGAGTATTGCGCACAGTTTTGGTTTCCTAATTTGAGGAAGGGCATCCTTATGATTGAGGCAGTGCAGCGTAGGTTCATGAGATTGATCCCTGGGATGGCGGGACTGTCATATGAGGAAAGACTGAAAAGACTAGGCTTGTATTCACTCTAGTTTAGAAGGATGAGGGGAAACCTTATAGAAAGATATACAATTATAAAAGGTCTGGACAAGCTAGATGTAGGAAAAATTTTCCCAATGTTGTGTGAGTCCAGAACCCGGGGCCACCGTCTTAGAATAAAGGGGACTGAGGTGAGAAAAAACTTTTTTACCCAGAGAGTTGTGAATTTATGGAATTCCCTGCCACAGAGGGCAGTGGAGGCCAAATCACTGGATGGATTTAAGAGCGAGTTAGATAGAGCTCTAGGGGCTAGTGGAATCAAGGGATACGGGGAGAAGACAGGCACGGGTTATTGATAGCGGATGATCACAATGAATGGCGGTGCTGGCTGGAAGGGACGAATGGCCTCCTCCTGCACCTATTTTCTATGTTTCTATGTTTAGACTTCACTTTCGAGATACAGTGTGGAAACAGGCCGAGGCTACAGAAGCCAATTAACCTACAAACATGTACATCCTTTGGAGTGTGGGAGGAAACCGGAGCAGCTGGAGAAAACCCACGCGGTGATAGGGAGAATGTATAATCTCAGTGCAGACAGCAGCCATAGTCAGGGTCAAACCCGGGTCTCTGGCACTGTGAGGCAGCAACACTACCTATAACCATTGCATTTGTTGACTTAGATATGGAAGACAAGCAAGAACATGCACGGAAGCTGTTATGCAAAATTGAACACAGAATACTAAGAATTGTACCATTCCATACTTTTAATATGTATTGCGAGCCTAACAATCTTAGAAATTTAGTTTATTTTTGAGATGCAGCAAGGAAACAGGATCTTTAACCCACTGAGTCCACGCCGACCAGTCATTCTGCACATTAGCACTATCCTACGCACACAGGGGACAATTTACATTTATAGCAAGCCAAATAACCTACAAACCTGTACGTATTTGGAGTGTGGAAGGAAACCAAAGATCTCGGAGAAAACCTAGGCAGATCACAGGAAGAATGTGCAAACTCCGTACAGACAAGCACCCGTAGTCATTGTTGAACCCGGGTCTCTGGCGCTGCAAGGGAGCAACTCTACCGCTGCGCCACCGTGCCCCCCTAAGGTTGCAGTGTTTAATAGCCTGATGGCTGCAGGGAAGAAGCATGGTGGTGTGCGAGTGTGCAGAATATGGTCACGGCTGGTGAATGTTTCATGTGTTATGTGGAATAACATGACAGGTGTACAGGAAATCTCTGTCACATGGTAAACATTGTGTACACATACTCTTAATCGGAAAAATCACCACGCACAGTGAAGAGAAGAGAGGACAATGAAAAATCCATCCAGTTGACAAGATGAGCCCGATAGGAACTGAGACAGAGCTGCTTTCAGCTTGTAAACAATGTACCTGGTGCCTGGTACCTGGAGCGATTGTCGGCACTGGGCCTGTACTCGCTGGAGTTTAGAAGAATGAGGGGGGACCTCATTGAAACGTACAGAAATGCGAAAGGCTTGGATAGAGTGGATGTGGAGAGGATGTGTCCACTAGTGGGAGAATCTAGGATTAGAGGACATAGCCTCAAAATTAAAGGACATTTTTTTAGGAAGGAAATGAGGAGGAATTTCTTTACATCAGAGGTTGGTGAATCTGTGGAATTCTTTGCCACAGAAGGCTGTGGATGCCGTGAGTGGATATTTTTAAGGCAGAAATAGATAGATTGTTAATTAGTAAGGGTGTCAGGGGTTATGGGGAGAAGGCAGGAGATTGGGGTTAGGAGGGAGGGATAGATCGGCCATGATTGAATGGCGGACTGGACTTGATGGGCCGAATGGCCTAATTCTGCACCGCTCATTTATGACCTCATGACCTAAACAAGGTCAATTCTGTGGGAGAATCAACAGTCATATATCAAAACTAAACTTAATCAAAAAATGTAAACAAGGAATATAATACTGGAGTTATGTCATAAAAAGCTGGAGTAACTCAGCGGGTGAGACAGCATCTCTGGAGAAAAGGTTTTTCCCCTGACTCTCAGTCTGAAGTAGGGTCTTGACTCAAAACACGGTCTATTCCTTTTCGCCAGAGATGCTGCCTGTCCCGCTGAGTTACTCCAGCATTTTGTCTATCTTCAGTGTAAACTAAATACAGCTGTGTTATCATTTTACTGACATTAGTGTTAACAAAATTACTTATCCGAGGCAGGCTCTCTTGTTAGACACCTGGAGAAATCTCTGGTCAGAGCCTGATTATGAGAGATTGCTACTTCACAGAAAGACATAGAGTTATGTAGACGGTTATTAAGGGTGGAAGCACAACCTACAAACTAAAACATGATTATCTGAGATACACCTCCACACCCAGCTGAAACATATATAAACCCTGCGAATATTTGCACATATTCAAAGACCTTTTAAAACAGCGCTTGTCAATTTAATGGCTGACACAATATATGCAAAATAAACGAACAAGTTAAGGCTTAAGATGAAAACAGTTTGAAAAGATTGTGTTTGATTTTTTTAAGTGCTTTGTAACCAATAATCTATCTGAAAATCTCCAACCGAGCCCATTCTGTTGGCTTTTCATTATCACTGGAATTGAAGGGGCGGGGAAGCCTGTTCATTTAGTTTAGTTTAATGTTACAGCGTGGAAACAGGCCCCTGCACCGACCAGCTATCCCCGCACATTAACACTATCCTACACTAAGGACAATTTTACATTTATACCAAGCCAATTCACCTACAAACCTGTACGTATTCGGACTGTGGGAGGAAACCGATGATCTCAGGGAAAACCCACGAGGTCACGGGAAGAACGTACAAACTCCGTACTGACAAGCACCTGTAGTCAAGATTGAACCGTGGTCTCTGATGCTGTGAGGCAGCAACTCCACCGCTGCTCCACCGTGCCGCCCAGGGTCGATGTTAAGTTCACAAGTGTAGGGTGAAATGCAGACATAGGGTTGGCTCACTTTCCCACCCTGAGGCCCATAAGACCACACCTGGAGTGCTGTGTGTAGTTTTGGTCTCTTAATTACGAGGAAGGACATTCTTGCTATTGAGGGAGTGCAGCATAGGTTCACCAGGCTAATTTCTGGGATGGCAGGACCGACATATGATGAATTAATGGAGTGATTGGGCTTACAGTATATTCACTGGAATTTAGAAGGATGAGAGTAGATCAGAGAAACATATAAAATTCTGAAGGGATTGGACAGGCTAGATGCAGGAAAAATGTTCCCGATATTGGGGGAGTCCAGAACCAGGGGTCACAGTTTCAAGAATAAGGGTAGGCCATTTAGGAATGAGATGAAAAACGTTTTCACCCAGAGAGTTGTGAATCTATGTAATTCTCTGCCACAGAGTGGAGGCCAAATCACTGGGTGTATTCAAGAGAGTGTTAGATTTAGCTCTTATGACTAATGGAATCAAAGGATATGGGGAGAAAGCAGGATCAGGATTGATGTTGGATATCAGCCATGATCATATCGAATGGCCACCTTCTTCTATGTTTCTATGTTAAGAGGCCCAGCAACAGAAAATAACTTGCATTCCCTTGGCAAATCACCAGCAATGGCTTTGCAATTACACGCACACACGCTCAGAACTCCCTGCCTTACAATTCCTTTCAGGTGAGGCAGAGGTTCACTTGCAGCTCCTCCAACCTCATCTATTGTATCCGCCGTTCCAGGTATGGACTCCTATATATCGTTGAGACCAAGTGCAGGCTTGGCGATCTTTTAGCTGACCACCTCTGCTCAGTCCACCTACATGATTTCCCAGTTGCCAAACACTTTACCTCCCCCTCCCATACCCACACTGATCTTTCTGTCCTGGGCCTCCTCCATTGTCAGAGTGAGGCCCAGCCCAAATTGGAGGAACAGCACCTCATATTTTGCTTGGGGAGCTCACACCCCAGTGGTACGAACATTGACTTTTCTAACTTCAAGTAGCTCTTGTGTAGGAAGGAACTGCAGATGCTGGATCACACCAAAGATAGACACAAAATGCTGCTGTAACTCAGCGGGACGGGCAGCATCTAAGGATAGAAGGAAGGTGACATTTCGGATCGAGACCCTTCTTTGGTCTGAAGAAGCATCTCTGGATAGAAGGAAAGGGTCACGTTTTGGGCCAAGACCCTTTTTCAGATTGAAGAAGGGTCTCAACCCAAACGCCAAATTTCTTCTATTTAGACATGCTGCCTGTCCCGCTGAGTTACCCTAGCATTTTATGTCTATCTTCAAGTAACCCTTGCTTTCCCTCTCTCCCCATTCCTCCCCCAACCCTTCACTGTCCCCTGATTAAATTTGACATTGTATGCCTCGTTGTCACCTTCCCCTCTGCTAACAATGATCTATTCTGCATTTTCCTTGAGGTTTGTCCCATTTGATCTCTCGTTTTCACACCTTATCCTTCATTATCTCTGTGTCTCCATCTTCCCTGACTCTCAGTCTGAAAGACGGTCTCGACTCGAAATGTCACCCATTCCTTCTCTCCAGAGATGCTCCCTGTCCCCGCTGAGTTACTCCTGCATTTAGTGTCTATCTTCAAAGAAAGTAACTTGTACTCCCAATGCAAATCACTAGCAATGGCTTTGCTATTTCACACATGCATTCACAAAACTCCTTGGCTTGCAAGACAATGGTACGAACATTGAATTTTCCAAATTCAAATCGCACCTCCTCCAATCATCCCATATTTTCCCGTTCCCACTCCCATGCTTACCTCCCACCATATCCCTCCCCCTTGGTCACTCTGCTCCTACCCCCTCCTTCCTGCACTTCATGTTCATAAGTAATGGGAGAATTAGATCATTCGGCCCATGGAGTCTACTCCGCCATTCTTTCCCTCTCAACCCCAATCTCCTGCCTTCTCGCCCTAACCCCTGACAATCGTACTAATCAAGAATCTATCAATCTCCACCTTAAAGTCTGAAGAAGGGTCTCGACCCGAAACGTCGCCTATCTCCTTCGCTCCTTAGATGCTGCTGCACCCGCTGAGTTTCTCCCGCTTTTTGTGTAAACCTCCACCTTAAAGTTACCCAGTGACTTGTCCTCCACAGATGTTTGTGGCAATAATTTCCACAGATTCGCCACCCTCTGGCTGACGAAATTTCTCCTCATTCCCTTTCTATCCCTTGTCTTCCATTTCCTACTTATATCCCATTTTTCCCCCTGTCCCCTTCCACCTATACCCCTTACTCCAGCGTTCGGTGCCTCAGGAAGGCCGTCAGCATACATAAAGACTCGTCTCACCCTTGTAATGGACTGTTCGAACTACTCCCTTCCGGCAGACGTTACAAGACCTTCTACTCCTGCACTACCAGACTCAGGAACAACTTCATTCCCAGGGCTATAGCGGCTCTGAACCAGCCCTGCTGAGTGCCCCCCCCACCCCCATGGACTGTCTCCCCGGCCTCGAACTTTAGTCTGTGTTGATGTTACTGGTCAAAAGTTTGTTTTTACAAACCTTGTTCTCGGGGTTGTAAACCGAAATCTCGAAGTGGCAAACCAAATCTCGTTGCACTTATGTGTAATGACAATAAAAGACATTATTATTATATTATTATTATTACATTTCGCCCCTTCATGCAATTGTGTAAGGGCTTGAAGTTCTGTACACGCCTGTTAAAATGCAAATGATGATGATGTTGTTCTGTGATAGTTGATCATGTCATAAGTTCATAAGTTCTCAGAGCGGAATAATGCCATCCGGCCCATCAAGTCTACTACCCCTTTCAATCATGCTGATCTATCTTTCCTTGTCAACCCCATTCTCCTGCCTTCGCCCCAGTCATTTGTTCTATATCTCTCTATATCTCTCTATACAAAGTAATTATAATGTGGTAGATGATTTAGGGAACACAATTTGTATTATGCGGGCCCAATTGCTATAACATAATTTTCATCGGGTACAGAAGAACCACTTAAAAGGTCATTTGAAATTGACAAGAAGAAAAAAAAGTTGAGCGTAAAAAACTGTTTCCATGCAACCTCCCTGCAGTAATTAGACATCATTGTCTCTTAAGAACACAGTCTCCCACTTGCACCGCATGTGCCCATTACAAGCATTCACTTCTCTTGCCCTTTGAGCACTGATTCTTACCTTTCACCCCACCAGCCTCCGCATCCCAAACAGAATTTTTCAGCATTTTCACCTTCAATGTGATCGCACTTCCTGTCTCATCGTCGGATATCACTCTTCACGTTCCATAGCGAAAGGCAAGTCAAGGTATTGCGGAGATGCCCCTCAAATCAGGGAAAGGATATCACCCCAGGGCGGTGCATGAGAGGCAAGGATGCTGTGTATAAGCTTTTGAGTAGAACGTTTTTTGTGTCTATCTACAGGAAAATTATTTTGTATCTGGATTAGCAGATTAGATTTTTCAGTCTGAAGAAGGGTCTCGACCCGAAACGTCACCTCTTCCTTTTCTCCAGATTTGCGGTCTGTCCCGCTCAGTTACTCCTTGTGTCTAGCTTCGGTTTCAACTAGCACCTGCAGTTCCTACACACTTCGTCTGCTCCACTGCAAATTCTCCTTAAATTTGCCTACTTTGACGACGTTCTCATCCTCTCTCCGACGAGAGTTCTGCAACTCCCTTCGGAGGTACCACGGAGAAGATGAGGCCGGAGCCTCGCGGGACGAAACGCGGGCTCTCTTGTCTGCGCAATCCATGGCCAGTGGTCGCTGGGCCCATGCAGTCCACGGCTGGGTCCCTGGGTCAGTGCCAGGGAGGCGTCCGGACAGGACCCAGCGGTGATAGTGGAGAGGTCGGTGTGGTGACCGATGATGGTGCCGACCGACGGATGAAGGACGAACAAGCGAAAGTGAGGACACCGCTGCCAAGGGAAGGAACAATAGAGGACCCAGCATGGAGGGACCGCCGTGGGGGAGGGGGGAAGAACAAAGGGGGAACTGCCACGAGGGTACTTTGTGACTTTGTCAGTGCCCTTTATGGGCGACTATTTGCTTACCTTGGGTATGCAAGCAAAGAACTTCACTGTGCCTCGTGCTACACAGGAGGGTTCACACTAAATAGCCAAGTCAAGTCAAATCAAGCCACATTTATTTATATAGCACATTTAAAAAACAACTTGTTGGCCAAAGTGCTTTACATTTGTTTTAAGAATAGTATAAACAAACAAACTACATACATATATACATATAGCCCTCACTCAGAGGATGTCAAGAAAGGCTTGGGAGTACAGATAAGTTTTTAGTCTAGACTTAAAGGAGTCGATGGAGGGGGCAGTTCTGATGTGAAGAGGGATGCTGTTCCATAGTCAAGGAGCTACAACCGCAAAGGCGCGGTCGCCCCTGAGCTTATGCCTAGACCGCGGGATAATCAGCAACCCCAAGTCGGCTGATCTGAGGGACCTGGAGGTGGAGTGGTGGGTGAGAAGACTTTTGATGGAGGTGGGGGCAAGCCCATTGAGGGCTTTGTAGACATAGAGGAGGATCTTTAAATTTATTCGGAACCGCACAGGGAGCCAGTGGAGAGAGGCCAGGATCGGGGTGATGTGGTCCCTTTTTCGGGAGCCCGTCAGGAGTCTCGCTGCAACGTTTTGGACCAGTTGCAGGCGGGACAGGGAAGATTGGCTGATGCCAGTGTAAAGGGAGTTGCAGTAATCGAGGCGGGAGGAGATGAACGAGTGGATGATCTTTTCAAGGGTGGTGAGGGTTCGACAAATTTGGAGTATAAAGATGGTGTTAAATGGGAAGAGAGTGCAGGAAAAGTTATGAAAGGCACCCGAATTAATGGGACGGAAAGTTCAAGAAGGGATAATAGAGTAAGGGAAGGTGAAATAGGAACCGGTGTGAGAGGGGAGGTGAATACCAAATTAAAAGTGTTATGTATGAATGTGCGAAGTATAGGAAATAAAGTGGATGAGCTTGAGGCTCAGTTAGAAATTGGTAAGTATCAGGCACGTGCCGTGAGTAATTAGTCAGGGTAGGCACTGAGTACGCTTTTAAAAAATTAAACTGCGCATGCGCAGATAGTTCTCTCCGTTAAATAAATAAAAAAATAAAAACAATTCAATTTGCCCAAGCCTTCCTAGTCTCCTTTATTCTGAATTACTGAATGGTTGGGGGGGAGGGGGGGGAAGGGTGAAGGGTGATGGCAGATGGAGAGATGGCGAGATGGTGGGAAAAACGGGAGTACAGGGAATAGTTAAATCAGTTGTCATCTTATTGAATGTCAACACTTGATCAAGGGACCAATTGGGGGAACAGTTCCTTTCACAGCATGTGGAGAGTCTGTGCCAGGGGTAAAGTTGTGGGGAGGGTACGAGTGTTGAGAAGGAGGGTGTCGGGGATACTGCCAGTAACTCACTCACTCACCGCTACCGCAGCTCTGCGGGCGCGAAGCCACGCACTGTAGCTGGGGATAGAAGCAGCTCATGGAGCTATGAGTGGCCACCGGGACCCGTCAGCAGAACTGGCCGCCACTTCAGCGCCTTCTGCCGGCCCGTTCGCCTTTGGCAGTGCTCTCCGTCGGAACACCTGTCGCCTGCCGCTCACCGACTCAGCGGCTTCCTGCAAATCCTTAAATTCCCACAGCCGAGTAATTCGCTGTTGGAATTTAAGGACATGAGTGAGGCCAGTGAGCGGCAGGAGAGAGGTTTTTAGTCGAAGAGCTGCCAGAGGTGAGCGGGGACCGGCAGAAGGAGCTAAGATGGCAGCTGGTTCCGCTGTCCGGCCCGGCGGCCGCTCAGCCACCCGAGCTACTTCTCTCTCCCCCCCCCCCCCGCCTCAATGCGGCGGCATTCCACGCCTTCGCGCAAGGAGCGTCGCAAGTGGCATTATCCCAATCCCCTCATTCATAACATTCGTGCCCTCCCCACAACTTTAACCCCGGGCAAGACTCCCCAAATGCTTGGAAAGGAGCTCTCCCCCCACCCCCACACCAATGGAAATACGATATTTAAAAACATCACCAATAAATGTATTTACCACATCATTGGTACACAAGCTCCATTCTTCTCTCGCTGTTTCCTAACAAACACTTAAAATATTGACAAACCATATTTGAAAACCCCGCCAAGAAACTAGCGCTGCGTGTGCGCAGTAGACTGATGTGCATGCGCAGTGCTGCAAAGGCAGATTTTCTGCTGCCTTCAGACCCGATTGAAAGTGACGGCTTCAGGCAGCGCTGACGGCACGTGGGCTGCACAGACCTTCGCATGTTACAAGCGCTGCGGATGAAAGGCACGTAGAATTATGGCTATCTAAGAGATAGGTCTCTTACATAGGCATAACACTCCCATGCCTTTACTATTTATATTTAGTAATGACCATATTATAATTTTAGTCAGGGTAGGCAGTGCCTACCTTGCCTACCCTGATGGAACGTGCCTGGTAAGTATGCTGTAGCGGGAATTACAGAGACGTGGCTGCAAGAGGATCAGAGCTGGGAACTGAATATTCAGGCGTATACATCCTATCCAAAAGACAGATAGGTGGGCAGAGGTGGTGGGGTGGCTCTGTTGGTGAGGAATGAAATTCAGTCCCGTGCGAGGGGTGACATAGAATCAGAAGATGTAGAGTCATTGTGGATAGAACTGAGAATTGTTCAGCTCTTTGTGTCTATATATCTACCTATCATAAGCATAATCATAATCATAATTTATAAGCCGCATATGTTTTGCAACATACGAGGAATTCTATATATATATGTGTATGTGTGTGTGTGTGTGTGTATATATATAGATATTTATATAGACCGTGCCACCCTTTTATTCTTGACATCTTTCTCGTCAGCAAAAGACTGTGATCATTCACCTTATCTGTGCCTCTCATGAGTTTGTAAGCCCCATTAAAGTCAATCCTCAGCCTCCTATGCTTCAGTTAAAAAATATTCTGACCTCCCCAGCCTCTCCCTTACACTCAAACCCACCATTTCTGGATTTACAACATCCTTCCTCTATCAGGACAACCAGAACTGCACACGATACTCAAATGTGGTCTCTCCAACGGCTTGTGCAGCTGCAACATGACGTTGTCAATATTGAATTCCCTTTTCTACTCCTGTTGATCTTAGTTTCTCATCGTGCATGAGGAATCACATGGTGGGGGGCTGACTGAGAGTGGGCCATCAGCTAAATGCTCACTTCTCTTCGAGAAACGAGCGATATAGACAGTGATATAAAGAGGCTCTCTTTCCCCTGACTCTCAATCTGAAGAAGGAACTCGACCTGATATGTCACCTATTCCTTTTCTCCACTGGAGCTTGATGCAGCCAACGCCAAGGCTCTGTAGGGGAGGACCACAGTTGAGGGTCCTTCTGCTGCTGGACATTGGGAGGGAAGGGGGGGGGGTGGGTGGTAGGGTGTGGTGGAAATGCCCCTCAAACGAGGGAAGGGATATCACCCCAGGGGGCCACGTGAGTGGCAAGGATACCTGGTGTAATGATGGTTTTGTGACACATTGCTACGCTAATGAATATATGTGTAGCCTCTGAAAATGTCAGAAGAATTTTTGCACAGCTCTTATTTTGTATATATATTTTATTCTGAATTAAGTTTATTCCATCTGTACCATAGGATTAATTCAATGTTCTCTTAGAACGAGTCCCGCAAACTGCGTCTGCGCCCGGGTGGTTTTAGAAAGGAACTACGCGCTGCCCATGGGCACCCTGGGGGATTTCCGGGACCGCTGGGCACCGCGGGCGGTAGCATTTATCCTCAATATGGATGGGGAAATAGTAATTTAATATTCAGTATTGAAGAATTTTTGCTTTACTCTGTGGTGGTGGGTTTGTTTGTAGATTTGTACTGTACATATCATTTTTGTAAATAATTGATGAAAACATTTTTTTTTTAAACAACTAACAATCTTTGAACTCACTGACTTCATGGCATTGTTTTTACTTCTTCACATAAAAATCAAAATTCATTCATAATTTGTCACACTTCATGCAATATGCTGAATCGCACAGACATTCACACGCTTCAAACAATACGTTTTCACCCCACATATTCAAGGGTGCCCAAGTTTAGGATATTTCTGTGAACACAACCATACAATGCTAATGGATGTATGTACCGCCTCCGAAAATGTCAGAATAATTTTTGCACAGTTCTTGTTTTCATAAGGTCATAAGTGATAGGAGTAGGATTAGGTCATTCAGCCCATTATGTCTACTCCACCATTCAACCATGGCTGACCTATCTCTCCCTCCCAACCCCATTCTCCTGCCTTCTCCCCATAACCTACGACACCTGTACTAATCAAGAATCCATCTGTCTCTGCCTTAAAAACATCCACTGACTTGTGGTCTCCACAGCCTTCTGTGGCAAAGAATTCCACAAATTCACCACCCGCTGACTAAAGACATTGTCCTCATCTCCTTCCTAAAAGAACATCCTTTAATTCTGAGGCTACGACCTCCATTCCCAGACTCTCCCACTGGTGGAAACATCCTCTCCACATCCACTCCACCCAAGTCTTTCATTCTTCTGTATGTTTCAATGACTTCCCCCTTTCATTGTTCTAAACTCCAGCCAGTGCACGCCCAGTGTTGACAGACGGTTATCAGAGGTTAACCCACTCGTTCCTGGGATCGTTCTTTTCTATATATTTGTTATGCTGAATAAAGTTTATTTTGTTTTTTAAAAAGAATCTATAGTCTTTATGTATCTGGATTGGCAGCCTATTATTTGCATGCTGAGTGACAAGTGAACTGTGTGGAGATTGATATCCAACAACAGACACAAAAAGCTGGAGTAATTCAGAGGGTCAGACAGCATCCCTGGAGAAAAGGAATAGGTGACATTTCGGGTCAAGACCCTTCTTCAGACTGAGAGTCAGTGGAAAGAGAAACAAGAGTAATAGACGGTGATGTCAAGAGAGAAAGAAGAAATGAATGAAAGATATGCAAAAATGTAGCCGGGGAAAAACGTGGTCGTAGAGTCAGAAATCAGGAGGAATCACAGAGGGGATGCAGTGAGAGAGGATGCTGAATGAATTAATACTTTATTGTCACATGTGATAAGTCACAGTGAAATTCTTTGTTTGCATTCCCAAGGTATACAAATAGTCACCACATAAAGGGCGCTGACAAAGTTACAACGTTACCCCCGCGGAAGATCCCCCTTTGTCCTTCCCCCCTCCCCTCATGACAGTCCCCCCATGCTGGGTTCCCCATTGTTCTTCAACCTCCCCACCCCGAATCCTCCATTGTTCATCCCCTCTCCCCTCACGACAGTCCCCCCATGCTGGGACCCCATTGTTCTTCCTGCTCCCCTCACGGCGGACGCCCCACGCTGATCCCCCCACTCCGGGCCGCAATTTTTCTTCTTTCTCCCCACATGAGGGTCTCCCCACCCCAAGTCCTCCATTGTTCTTCCCCCTCCTCTCACGGCGGTCCCCCCACGCCGGGTCCCCCATTGTTCCTACCCCCAGTTGCGGTGTCCTCACTTCTGCATGCCATTCGCCCGTCGGTTGGCACCATGATCGGTCAGTGCACCGATGTCTCCATTATCGCCGCCGGCGCTTGTCCGGACGCCTCCGTGGCGCCGACCCGGGACCCAGCTGCAGACTCCGCAGACCCAGGGGCCATTGGCCGCGGGCTCCCTCGACCCGCGAGGCCCGGGTTCCGACCCGCAAGGCTCCAGCCTCAGCTTCTCAGCGGCATCTCTGGAAGGGAGTTGCAGAACTCTCATCGGGGAGAGGAGGAGAACGTCACCAAAGTGGGAAAATTTGAGGAGATTTCGCAGTGGAGCAGATGAAATGTGTAGGAAGGAACTACAGATGCTAGTTTAAACCAAAGCTAGACACAAGGAGTAACTCAGTGGGACAGACAGCATATCTGGAGAAGAGGAAGAGGTGACGTTTCAGGTTGAGACCCTTCTTCAGACTGAAGACTGCTAATAGGCTACTACACCAGATACATAATAATATTCCCATAGTTACACAGAAAGCTTTTGGCCAGAAAGCTTATATCCGGCATCCTTGCCTCTCATGTGCAACTGTGGGGTGATATCCCTTCCCTCAATTGAGAGGCACCTCCACCATATCTGCCCCTCAATGTCCAGTGGCGGAAGGAGCCTAGACTGTGGTCCTCCCCCACTGAGCCTTGACCGAACAAGGGTCTGGAGCCAAAACGTCACCTATTTTTCTCCAGAAAAGCTCTGACCCGCTGAGTTATTCCAGCTTTTTGTGTCTATCTACAAGAAAATTATAATGTATCTGGATAGCAGCCTATATACTGCTAATTTGCTTTTCACAAGGGAATTATGTGGAGATTGTATCCAATAAGATATGAAAATTGTAACAGAAGATAGACACAAGAAGCTCGAGTAACTCGGTGGGACAAGCGACATCTCTGGAGAGAAGGAATGGGTGATGTTTCGGGTCGAGACCCTTCCTCAGACTAGTCTGAGTGAGGAAGTCTAAGTCTGTTTTATACTGATGGTCCAGTTTTATACTGCTGTCATAGAGTCTGTCCCACCTTCTCCAGCATGGTCTGGTTTGGCTCAGCCACCGAGCATGACATCCGGAGGCTGCAGCGCATCGATCGATCTTCCGAGAAGATTGTTGGCTCCCCCCATCGGCGAATTGGATACTAAAAGGGTCAGGAAGCGAGCGGGTAAGATCATCTCAGACCCCTCTCACACTGGCCACAATCTCTTTGAAGCAGGGTTACACAAAAAGCTGGAGAAACTCAGCGGGTGCAGCAGCATCTGAGGAGCGAAGGAGATGGGCGACGTTTTGGGTCGAGACCCTTCTTCAGACTTTATCTCTTTGAAGCACTTCCCTATGGAAGGCGACTACGCACTGTCATGGCCACCACAGCCAGATTTTTTCCACGAGTAGCAACTCTACTCAACAGCCAAAAATCTGTCACCTCCGTTTGCCCCGGTATTATATTTCTTTCTTCACATGTTTAAATTATAGTGTTTCATTTTTAATTGTCTACTGTATATCGTGTTGTTACTTGCGAGCAAAGCTCCAAGGCAAATTCCTTGTATGTATACATACTTGGCTAATAAAATGTATTCAATATGTTTATAGAATGGATCGGTTGGGCTTGTAAACTCTGGAATTTAGAAGCATGAGAGGGGATCTTATTGAAACATATTAGATTATTAAGGATTACACAAAAAGCTGGAGAAACTCAGCGGGTGCAGCAGCATCTAAGGAGCGAAGGAGATAGACGACGTTTCGGGTCGAGACCCTTCTTCAGACTGGTCAAGAATCAGGGAAACGAGAGATATAAACAGTGATGTGGAGAGATAAAGAAAAATGAATGAAAGATATGCAAAAAAGTATTGATGATAAAGGAGACAGGCCATTGTAAGCTGTTTGTGGTGTGAAAATGAGAAGCTAGTGCGACTGGGGTGGGGGGGGGGGGGGGAGAGATGGTGAAGGAATGTCAGGGCCTGAGGGCTGAGGGAGAGGTGGGGAGGGGAGGGGGCAGTCTGCCTTATTAAGGGTCTGGACACGCTAGAGGCAGGATACATGTTCCCGATGTTGGGGGTGTCTAGAACCAGGGGCCACAGTTTAAGAATAAGGGGCAAGCCTTTCAGAAAGGAGATAAGGAAAAACTTTTACACAGAGTTGTGAGTCGGTGGAATTCTTTGCCTCAGATTGCGGTGGAGGCTGGTTCTCTGGATGCTTTCAAAAGAGAACTAGACAGAGCTCTTAAAGATCGAGGAGTCAAGGGATATGGGGAGAAGGTAGGAACAGGGTACTGATTGTGGATGATCAGCCATGATCACATTGAATGGCAGTGCTGGCTCGAAGGGCCGAATGGCCTACTCCTGCACCTATTGTCTATTGTCTAATTCAATTCATTTCTCTTTGATATTGAATAAGATCTGATCATTGTAACAGTTGAGTTGAATCATCTTTATTCCTACAACCTTCTCTGCTGCAAAGATTTTGTTCGGAACAATAAAACCTTGTTTTCATGCAGCACAAATTTTGACAACAACCAAATTGATTCATGGCCACATTTTTAACACATTTAACACATTATGCTGAACCATGGCGCAGCAGTAGAGCTACTGCCTTAAGGAGCCAGAGACCCGGGTTCGATCCTGACTATGGGTGCTGTCTGTACGTGGTTTATAAATTCTCCCCGTGACCAGCGTGGGTTTTCTCCAGGATCTCCAGTTTCCTCCCACACAACAAAGAGTACAGGTTTGTAGGTTAATTGGTTTGGTACAAATGGAAAATTGTCCTCAGTGTGTGTAGGATAATGTTAATGTGTGGGGATCGCTGGTCAGTGCGGACTCGGTGGGCCGAAGGGCCTGCTTCCTCGCTGTATCTCTAGACTCGTGCTAAATTTAATGAGGAACAGGTAGTGTAATGGTGCAGGTTTTAAACTCATTCTCTTGTGTATAAAATGTTACATTAAATATTCAGATACTGCAAGCAACATTCAGGCCAGTACACCATTCAATGGGCAGAGTCCCATCCCAGTAGAGAAAGGAGTTGTCTGAGTAGGAGAATCATGGACCAGGAGACCTAGGGTTTAAGGTGAACAGGAAATGATTCAATAGGAATCCGAAGGGTAACATTTTCACACAGAGTGGTGGGTGTATGGAACGAGCTGCCAGAGGAGGTAGTTGAGGCAGGGACTATTCCATTGTTTAAGAATCTGTTAGACAAGTATATGGATAGGATAGGACAGGTTTAGAGGGATATGGGCCAAACACAGGCAGATGGGACTAGTGTAGATGGGACATGTTGACGGGTGTGGGCAAATTGGGCCGAGGGGCATTTTTTCACGCTATGACTCAATAACGTGGTCTGAAGATGGGTCTTGACCCCAAACGTCATCTACCCATGTTCTCCACAGATGCTGACTGGACCCGCTGAGTTACTCCGGCACTTTGTGTCCTTTTCTGACTCAGCCCATGGCGGCACGGTGGCGCAGCGTTAGAATTGTTGCCTCACAGCACCAAAGACCCAGGTTCGATCCTGACCATGGGCGCTGTCTATACGGAGTTTGTTCATTCTCCCCGTGACCTGTGTGGGTTTTTTCCAGGTGCTCCAGTTTCCAACGACATCCCAAAGGCGTGCAGTTTTTCAGGTTGTCTGGCTTTGGTAAAAATAGTAAATTATCCCCAGTGTGTATGATATTGTTTGTATACAGAAATTGCTGGTTGGCACTGACTCGGTGGGCCGAAGGGCCTGTTTCCGCGCTGTTTCTCTAAACTAAACTAACCTGAAACTAAATTAGTGTGAACGGGTAATTGATGGTCGGCATGGACTTGGTGGGCCAAAGGGTTTGTTCCTATGCAGTTAAACTAAAGATCCTTCCTTATAACCATATAACCATATACCAATTACAGCACGGAAACAGGCCCTCTCGGCCCTTCCAGCCCGTGCCGACCATTTATTTTCCCCTAGTCCCATCTACCTGCACTCAGACCATACCCCTCCATTCCCTTCCCGTCCATATACCTATCCACTTTACTTTTAAATGTTAAAATCGATTCTGCCTCCACCACTTCTGCAGGAAGATCATTCCACACAGCCACCACTCTCTGAGTAAAGAAGTTCCCCCTCATGTTACCCCTAAACTTCTGTCCCTTATATGCCCTTCATTCCCACCCACACCAAGCTTCTTCCCCACTCACTCCATTTGCCCAGTCCCTACACATTCCTCTCATTGGGAACTTTCCTCCCAATGTTCCTATCTACCCACCTCACCTCTCCCATTTGGTTCATAAGTGAGCAGAAATGCCTAAGAAGGAACTGCAGATGCTGGTTTACACCGAAGATAGACACATAATGCTGGAGTAACTGAGCGGGGACAGGCAGCGAAGGACATGAGAGAAGGAACGGGTGATGTTTCGGTTCAAGACCCTTCTTCACACTGGGAAGAATTTATTGGGGTCCTCACCACCCAGTGATCAACCCTTCTCGCATCTCCGTTTTAAATATTTTTATATACTCCCCACCTGTGCACTTGTCCTCATGTCGCCCTCCTCTCTATATGCCCCGGCATCCTCCCACCAGACCTCGCCTCAGCCTCCATCTACTCACCTGCCCTCCACGGGCCCCAAACCCCACCCCTGTCGTGTGTTCACCATCCCCCCCCGAACCTCCCCCTTTCCGATAGGAAACAATCTGTCCTCAGCAGAGGCATCACTTATGTTCCCCTCTGCCCCCTCCTCAACGGGTTCTGGGTCCTTCACGTCACCTCTGCCTCCGTGCCTTTTTCTATGGGAAGAAGTCCTCACCAGCCAGTGATGACCCCTTCTCCCTTCTCCACCGCCCCCCCTCCTCTTGGGTTCCCCCGGACGGCCCTCTACCCTCTTTAGAACTTTTTATTTCTAACTTAGAATAAAGGGAAGGCCATTTAAGACTGAGATGAGAAAAAACGTTTTCTCCCAGAGAGTTGTGAATTTGTGGAATTCCCTGCCACAGAGGGCAGTGGAGGCCAAGTCACTGGATGGATTTAAGAGAGAGTTAGATGGAGTTCTAGGGGCCAGTGGGATCAAGGGATATGGGGAGAAGGCAGGCATGGATTATTGATTGGGGACAATTAGCGATGATCACAATGAATGGCGGTGCTGGCTCGAAGGGCCAAATGGCCTCCTCCTGCACCTATTTTCTATGTAACTGCTGGCATGACATCAACCGTGTAAACTTTTCCACTCTCTAACCTCAAAGACATCAGTCTAAAGAAGGATCTCGACCCGAAACATCACCCATTCCTTCTATCCAGAGATGCTGCCCGTCCCGCTGAGCTACTCCAGCATTTTGTGTTTAGCTGCAGCGATATCACAGGCATATAATTTTTTTTAATTTAAAGGCAGTGTGGCATAACTGTGGTAGTAACACCTGCCATACATCTGTCGCCTTATCCGTTCTCTCTCCTTTGATGGCAGATTCAAAATGAAGATATTTTCTAATATTTTATACTTGAATGGGCAACTTAACAAGCTGTTTATGAACTTATTAAACTGTTTTTTTAGACAGAGGGTGGAGAATCTGTGGAATTCATTGCAGAAGGCTGTGAAGGCCAAGTCAGTGGGTATTTTTAAGGTGGAGGTAAATAGATTCTTGATTAGTACGGGTGTCAGTGGTTATGGCAGGAGAATGGGGTTGAGAGGGAAAGATAGATCAGCCATGATTGAATGATGGAGTAGACTTGATGCTCCGAATGGTCTAATTCTATTCCTATCACTTATGAACATGTTTCAGAAAGAACTACAGATGCTGGAAAAATTGAAGACAACAATGCTGGAGAAACTCAGTGGGTGAAGCAGCATCTATGGAGCGAAGAAATAGGTGACGTTTTAGGTCGAGACCCTTCTTCAGACTGATATGGGGTTGGGGGGGAGGAGGGGAAGAAGAAAGGAATAGGTGGAGGCAGTAGGCTGTGGGAGCTGGAATGGGGAGGGGAAGGAGGGAAAAAGCAAGGACTACCTGAAATAGGAGGTCCATTTTCATATCGCTAGGGTATAAATGACCCAAGCAAAATATGAGGTGCTGCTCCTCCAATTTGCAGCAGGACTCACTCTGGCCATAGAGGAGGCCCAGGACAGAAAGGTCGGATTCAGAATGGGAGGGGGAGTTGAAGTGCTGAGCCACCGGGCGATCAGGTTGATTAATGCGAACTGAGCAGAGGTGTTGGGCGAAACGATCGCCAAGCCTGCGCTTGGTCTCACCGATGTAGAGCAGTTGACACCTAGAGCAGCGAATGCAATAGATGATGTTGGAGGAGGTGCAGGTGAACCTCTGCCTCACCTGGAATGACTGCTTGGGTCCTTGAATGGAGTCGGGGGCCGAGATTAAGCGACAAGTGTAGCATTTCCTGCGGTTGCAAGGGAAAGTACCAGGGGAGGGGGTGGTCTGGGTGGGAAGGGACTCATTGACCAGGGAGTTACGGCGGGAGCGGTCTCTGCAGAAAGCCGAAAGGGGCGGAGATGGGAAGATGTGGCCAGTGGTGGGATCCCGTTGGAGGTGGCGAAAATGTCGGGGGATTATTTGTTGTATGTGATGGCTGGTAGGGTGGAAGGTGAGGACAAGGGCGACTCTGTCCTTGTTACAAGTTGGGGGGATGGGGAATGAGAGTGGAGCTACGGGATATAGAGGAGACCCTGGTGAGAGCCTCATCTAAAGTCAAAGAGGTGCACTTCACTCCATCTCCCATTCCGAATCCGACTTTTCTGTCCTGGGCCTCCTCCATGGCCAGAGTGAGTCCCACCGCAAATTGGAGGAGCAGCACTTCATATTTTGCTTCGGTAGTTTACACCCCAGCGATGTGAACATTGACTTCTTCTATTTCAGGTAGTCCTTGCTTTCTCCCTCTTTCCCCTCCTATTCCAAGCTCTCCCACAGCATACTGTCTCCGCTTCTTCCTTTCTTCCTCCCGCCCCCTGCCCCCACCCCCACATCAGTTGGAAGAAGGGTCTCGACTCAAAATGTCACCTATTCCTTCGCTCCATAGATGCTGCCTCACCTGCTGAGTTTCTCCAGCGTTTTTGTCTACATATGAACATTAATGGTTTTTAAGGTTAGCTTATATTTAGAATGTGATTAGCCATGTAGCTAGGGAGGGTGCTCTTATGACACAAAATGCTGGAGTAACTCAGAGGGACGGGCAGCATTTTGGGAGAGAAGGAATGGGTGACGTTTCAGGATGACCCTTCTTCAGACTTCAGGAACTAGTGGGTGACCTATGGCAGGAATGGGCTTGTGGGCTGAAGGGCCTGTTTCCTGACTATATTTCTAAACGAAATTAAAGTTGGCAACAACTCCAAAAAATATTTTAGTTTAGTTTAGAGATACAGCACAAAAACAAGCCCTTTGGCCCACCACGTCCGCGCCGACCAGCGATCCCCGCATATTAACACTATCCTACACAGTTTGCACATGTATCCAGTCTGTCGTTTTGTTCCTTATTCTAATTTGTGCGTCTGATTAAATATGGTCTACATTCATAGAACTCCAATTATCATGCAGACCTGTGCGTTTTTGGAATGCAGGTAGAAACCATAGATCTCTAGAAAAGCCGCACCAGTCACGGAGAGAATGGACAAACTCCGTAGAGACAGCACCCATCGTCGGGTCCCAGGTCTCTGGGGCTGAAAGCAACGTAAGGCAGCAACTCTACCGCTGCGCCACAGAGCATTTTTTTGTTTCCGTTTATTGCTGCATTTTATCAGCAATTTCCTTATCATTAAACATGCAAAACCTGGAACCAGTTGCAGCTGGTAAAATATTTACATAACTAACGCAAATGAATGTCGAGCCACTCTCTGTCAGTGCCAGAGACTGGTGGCGCAGCTGTTGAGCTGCTGTCTTTCTGCACCAGAGACCTGGGTTAGAACCTGACTAGGGTCCTTGTCTGTTCGGAGTTTGTCCCGTGACCTTCCAGGGTTTTCTCCGAGATCATTAGTTTCCTCCCACACTCCAAAGACGTACAGGTTTGTAGTTTAACTGGCCTGGTAAAATTGTAAATTGTCCCTGGTGTGTGTAAGATAGTGTTACTGTGCGGAGATCGCTGGTTGGCACGGACTCGGTGGGCCGAAGGGCCTGCTTTCGCGCTGTATTTCTAAACTAAACTAAACTAACACCAACTAGTATGAGCGGGTGGTCGATGACTTGGTTGGCCGAAGGGTTTGGTCCCATCCATCTAAGCTAACGATCCTTCCATATATGGCCTTCGTTCCCACACACTCCTAGCTTCTTCCCCACTCACTCCAACTTCCCATCACCTACACATTTCTCCCATTTGGAACTCCCCTCCCACTGTTCCTATCTACCCACCTCACCTCCCTCATTTGGGTCATAAGTTCACAAGTGATAGGAGCAGGATGAGGCCATTTGGCCCATCAAATCTACACGGTCATACAATCATGGCTGATCTATCTCTCCCTCCTCACCCCAATCTCCTGCCTTCTGCCCACAACCTCTGACTCATGCACTAATCAAGAATCTATCCATCTCTGCTTTAAACATATCCATTGACATCCTCTACAGCCTTCTGTGGCAATGAATTCCACAGATTCACCACCATCTGAGTGAAGAAATTCTTCCTCATCTCCTTTCTAAAAGAACGTCCTTTAATTCTGAGGCTGTGCCCTCTGGTCCTATTCTCTCCTACTGCATGAAACATCCTCTCCACATCCACACTATCCAGGCCTTTCACTATTAAATAAGTTTCAATAAGGTCCCTCCCTCATCCTTCTACATTTCTGGATTTGGTCCCATACAACACCTTTTCCCATCTTCTTTAGTCAGAGGGTGGTGAATCTGCGGAATTCTTTGCCACAGAAGGCTGTGGGGGTTGTCTATGGATATTTTTAAGGCAGAGATAAATAGATTCTTGATTGGTATGGGTGTCAGAGGTTATGGGGAGAAGGCAGGAGAATGCGGTTGGGAGGGAGAGATAGATCAGCCATGATTAAATGGCGGAGTAGACTTGATGGGCTGAATGACCTAGTTCTACTACTATTGCTATGACCTAATGACCTTGTCAGATCCCATCATCTGCAGCCCCTGGTTACCTCCAATAATCATGTCCCGGCCTGGTCACTATCTCCACCCCTCTTTACCCCAGCTGACCATGCACAGTTCCACCCTTCATTGTCTGGAGCCACCTATCACTTTTGCCCCCACACTTCTCACCCTTTTTCACCAGCTTCCTTACGTACTAGTTTAAGAATAAGGGGTTGGCCATTTAGTACTGGGATGCGGAAAATCTTTTTCACCCGGAGACTTGTGAATCTGTAGAATTTTCTGCCATGGAAGGCAGTGGAGGCCAATTCACTGGATGTTTTCAAGAGAGAGTTAAGGGCCTGTCCTACAAGCATGCAACTCTATGCGATGAACGCATTCAAACTAGAAGCAGGGGCCGCGCGGAGGTCGGGTGATCCCCTGTACAGGGCCGTTCCCACCAGCATGTGCCTGCATGTGGCAAGCGTGACCAAACCGGCAGCAGGGGCCGTGCGGAGGTCGGGTGAGGGGCGCAACGCGGCGCAAAGTGAGGCGAACTTGGAGCGAAGTCTAGGGTAAGATCGCCAGGACAGAGAGGGGCACACAGAGAGGGGCACAGAGGCACACACACACAGAGGGCCACGGATCCACACACATAGAGGGTTACAGAGGCACCTACAGATAGGTTCACGGAGGCACGATGACGGGGTGGTGTGTAATGCGTCGAGGCGACTGCAAGCCGACAAGCCGTTGCCGCGCGGAATTTTTGAACACAGTCAGTTTATCGGAGCTCCACGCAATGTCGGGACGCACTCCGCACGGCTCCGGCGATCGAAGTGGGACCGGCCCCGCGACGCCGGACGGCTCAAGCGACCACGTTAGGTCGCGCTAATCGCATAGAGTTGCATGCTTGTAGGATAGGCCCTTTAGATATAGCGCCAAAGGCTAACCGAACCAAGGGATATGGGGAGAAAGCAGGAACGGGGAACTGATTCTGGATGATCTGGATGGCTCGAAGGGCCGAATGGCCTCCTCCTGCACCTATTTTCCATTTCTCTATGTTTCCCTCTGCAATTCCGGTCCGGATACAGGGTCTTGACATGAAACATCAGCTGTCCATTCCCCTCCTCGGGTGCTGCCTGTGCTGCTGAGTTGCTCCAGCAGTTTGCTTCTCTTCTACACATTCCAGCATCTGAAGTAGTGTCTCAACCCAAAACAGCGCCCATTCCGTCTCTCCGGAGGTGCCGCCTGTCCCGCTGAGTTACTCCAGGATTTAGTGTCCATTTCCAGAATCGGCAACATTTGTTCCTCCATTCTCTCCCTTGAACATTAATCACCCCCCGTCCCTGACCCAATGACCCCCAACGTGAACCCCAATCTCAGTGGACCTCCTTTTCCAGAACAAATTCCCATTTCAATCGGACGAATGTTGAATACGTACTATGAATCTATGATTCTATGACTGTAGGTAGGAACATGGCAGGAGGGAGTTATGGACTGAAAATATTCGGTCATCTGCTCAACAGAAAAGATTGAAGGCCAAATTATCTTACAACTGAAGGAGAATGGGGTTGAGAGGGAGAGATAGATCAGCCATGACTGAATGGCGGAGTAGACTTAATGGGTCAAATGACCTAATTCTGCTCTAAGATCTTATGACCATGACCTGTTTAGAAACCAAAATATGTCGGTGTTCCGGAGTTCTGTTCGGAGTGTTGCTCTGGATCATCGGAGGTTGAGGGGCAACCTGATAGATGTTTATAGAGTTATCAGAGGCGGAGATAGGATAGAGATTCACCCTTTATCCCGGGTTGGAAATGTCAAAGACTAGAGGGCATAGTTTCAGTGTGAGAGGGGCAAAGAGGGCGGTGAATCTGTGGGATTCATTGTCACAGAGAGCTGTGGAGGCCAAGCCATTGGGTATATTTAAGGTGGAGAATGACAGATTTGTGATCAGTACGGGGGTCAGGGGTTATGGGGAGAAGGCAGGTGAATGGAGTTGAGATGTAAAGACAGATCAGCCATGATTGAATGGCGGAGTAGACTTGATGGGCCGAATGGCCTAATTCTGTTCCTGTCACATAAACTTACGAACTGCCTGTCCCGCTGAGTTACTCCAGCATTTTGTGTCTATCAATATTATCCAGTCGGTTTAGAGTTGTGCAGCTAATTTTATTGACTATTATTTTATTTCTCACCAAGGATGGAGGGAGAGTGAAATGTCAAGTACTGCATCCCAGTTGCCTACAGCTCCATAGCTTTTCCCCCATCCCCACTGCAATTAATCTTTAATTTAACAAAAACTTTATATGTAGTCATTGTAATCAGGACAAGTCATTTATTTTATTGCACCAGCAGGTGAATAAATGTTTGACCAGCTGTTACAAGGTCCCAGCCCATCATCATCTGTCACCCGGGATTGAACTGACACTGAGGCCAGGTCATGGTGGAATGTTGCCAGGACTAGAGGGTCTGAGCCAGGACTAGAGGGTGTGAGCTACAGGGAAATGTTGAGTAGGCTGGGTCTCTATTCCTTGGCGCGCAGGAGGATGAGGGGTGATCTTAAAGAGCTGTGTAAGATCACGAGAGGAATAGATCTCATGCCCAGAGTTGGGGAATCGAGGATCAGAGGACACAGGTTTAAGGTGATGGGGAAAAGAGTTGATAGGAATCTGAGCGGTACCCTTTTCCACACAGAGGGTGGTGGGTGTATGGAACAAGCTGCCAGAGGAGGTAGTTGAGGCTGGGAGTGGGACTATCCCAGTCTAAGACACAATTTTGTGTAAGACACAATTAGACAGGTACATGAATAGGACAAGTTTGGACGTATATAGACCAAGCGCAGGCAAGGGGGACTAGTGTAGCTGAAACATATTGGCCAGTGTGGGCAAGTTGGGCCGAACAGCCTGTTTACACACTGTATCACTATACAACTCTATGACACCCATGCTCCTCCCCCCACAGAGACTTTATCTTGTTTAGTTCAGTTTTGAGATACAGTGTGACCGTGAGACGACCATGATGCCAGAACGATAACGGCAAACGGATGAACAGATGCAGTAACAGTTATTGTTGCCGGGTTACGTACGGAGATGGCAGCAAGTGCTCTTTGCACAAGCTGTGTAAATAAATAGCAAGATGCACACAAAATATCAGCGTAACTCAGCGGGATAGGCAGCATCTCTGAAGAGAGGGAATGTGTGACGTTTCGGGTCGAGACCTTTCTTTAGACTGATGTCAGGGGAGAGGGAGATACATAGATAAAGAAGTGTAACGTATGAAAATAGGACAAGGGGAATGGAGAGGAAGGAAAATGTCGAATAGATCATCGTCAGCTGGGAGAAGATAAATAGCAACCCATGCATGCAACAGTGAAACATACATTCACCTGGCCTCCCCTTGTGCATTATTGACAACAAGATCCCTCCAGAATCTTGTTTGTATTTCCTCTTGAAGTAGAAGGGGAGGCATTTCGACCCATCGAGCCTATACTGGCTCACAGGACAGTCTCAACTTTCTCATCGCCTTGCATTGTGTTGTAATCAATTCTCTCTCACATGCCCTTAACTTCCTCCTGCCTGACTGAGCTAACAACAGAGTAGGCAATGAAACTATCTATTAACTTACAGGGGCTGCACGGTGGCGCAGCGGCAGAGTTGCAGCCTCACAGCGCCAGAGACCAGGGATCGATCTTGACAATGGCTGCTGTCTGTATGTAGCTTGTACGTTCTTCCCGCGACCTGCGTGGGTTTTCTCCGGATGCTCCGGTTTTCTCCCACATTCCAAAGACGTGCAGGTTTGTCGGTCAACTGGCTTCAGTAATTGTTCCCACTGTGCAGGAGAGAACTAGTGCATGGCGATCGCTGGTTGGCATGGACTCGTTGGGCTGAAGGGCCTGTGTCCTCACTGTACTGTATCTTTAAACTAAACTAAACTACCCACCCACAGGTCTTTGGGATATATGAGTAGCTGGGGGAAACCCATAACTGATGAAGGAGTTAACATCAAACTGGGTTGCTGAAGCTGTAAGACATCTACACTTAAGATCGACACAAAAAGCTGGAGTAACTCAGCGGGTCAGGCGGCATCTTTGGAGAAAACGAATAGGTGGCGTTTCGGGTCGAGACCCTTCTTCAGAAGAACTGCTGAGTTACTCCAGCTTTCTGTGTCTATCTTTGGTGTAAACCTGCATCTGCAGTTCCTTCCTGCACAGATATCTACACTTGCTCCAATGCCACTGATTCACCTAAAATCCTTTCTTGGATTTTATGTATGATTATTATTACTATTAGATCATAAGGTCATAAGTGATAGGAGTAGAATAAGGCAATTTGGTGCATCAAGTCCACTCCATCATCCAATCAGGGCTGGTCTATCTGTCATTGCTAACCCCTTTCTCCTGCCTTCTCCCCATAACCTCTGACACCTGTACTAATCAAGGAAAGTATTATTATTATTATTATTATTATTATTATTATAGTTGTTATTATTAATTACCATAAATAAAGGTAGGTTCAATTCACCAGCCATTCATTGAAATAAACCAGCATAGAAATAGGGAACTGATCCATTCATGTGATATTGTCAGACACAATATTACCACAGTATTTTAGCACACACTGCTGTCTACAGGTGTTCTCCCCGTGACCTGCGTCGGTTTTCTCTGAGATCTTCGGTTTCCTCCCGCATGCCAGGTTTGTAGGTTAATTGTCTTGGTAAATTTGCCCCTAGTGTGTGTAGGGGAGTATTAATGTGTGGGGTGATCGCTGGTCGGCACGGACTCAGTGGGCCGAAGGGCCTGTTTCCCCGCTGTATCTGTAACCTAAACTAAAAAGCAGGTAGACATAGTGGTAAAGGAGGCATATGGTATGCTGGCCTTCATTGCTCGTGGCATTACACATAAGAGTTGGGTAATCATAATGCAGCTTTATAGGACATTGGTTCATCTGCATTTGGAGTATCGCGTGCAGTTCTGGTCGCCCCTTTACAGAAAGAATGTGGAGGCTTTGGAGAGGGTGCAGAAGAGGTTTACCAGAACCAGTGGGTATTGGCTATAAGGAGTGTGTCATCAGTCTGAAGAAGGGTCTCGACCCGAAATATCACCCATTCCTTCTCTCCAGAAATGCTGCCTGTCCCGCTGAGTTACTCCAGCCATTTTGTGTCTATCTTTGGCGAAAAGGTGAGATTGGACAGGCTTTTGTTCTCTAAAGCTGGAGACTGAGGGGAGTCCTGAGAGAATTATGATATGATACAATCTGATAGAACTTTATTTATCTCAGTAGTGAAATTGGTCTGCCAACAGTCATAAACACACAAGATACATGAAAGATGACATGAAAGTAACGAGTGGGAAGTCCATGATTGGGGATGTGCAAAGATTAGGGAGGGGGGGGGGATTCAGTCTACCCCATGTCAGAAGGGGAAGAGATGTACAGTTTGATAGTCACAAGGAAAAAGGATCAGTGTTGGAAGCAACTGCAGATGCTGGTTTATACCAAAGATGGACACAAAAAGCTGGAGTAACTCAGCGGGACAGGCAGCATCTCTGGAGAGAAGGAATGGGTGACGTTTCAGGTCTGTAGAGGGGTCGTCACCGGAAACGTCACCCATTTCTTCTCTCCAGAGATGCCGCCTGCCCCGCTGAGTTACTCCAGCTTCTTGTGTCTATCTTCATGAAAAAGGATCTCCTGTGGCGTTCTGTGCTGCATCTTGGTGGAAGCAGTTTTATACAACATTATGACAGGCATGGATAGGGACCTTTCTTCAAGAATGAAATGCTTGTTTTCACTGCTCGGGGCATTGAGCATGGGGATCAGGATATCATGTTGCAATTTTATAGGTCTGAATTCTGAGTTTCGCTACAAACTACATCCTGTTGACTTCAGACGCCCTACTGGAGGAAGTACATTCCTAATTTGAGGAAGGGCATTCCTGCTATTGAGGAAGTGCAGCGTAGGTTCACAAGGTTAATTCCCGGGATGGCGGGACTGTCATATGCTGAGAGAATAGAGCAGCTGGTGCTTAGAAGAATGAGAAGGGATCTTTATGAAACATATAAGATTGTTCAGGGTTTGGACACGCTAGAGGCAGGAAACATGACCCTGATGTTGGGGAGAGTCCAGAACCAGGGGGCACAGTTTAAGGATAAGGGGTACGCCATTGAGAACGGAGACAAGGAAACACTTTTTCACACAGAGAGTTGTGAGTCTGTGGAATTCTCTGCCTCAGAGGGCGGTGGAAGCCGGTTCTCGGGATATTTTCAAGTGAGAGCTGGACAGGGCTCTCAAAGATAGCGGAGTCATGGGGATATGGGGAGAAGGCAGGAACGGGGGTACCAATAGGGGATGATCAGCCATGATCACAGTGAATGGCGCTGCTGTCTCGAAGGGCCGAATGACCTACTCCTGCACCTATTGTCTATTGTCTATTGGTCATACATATTGGCTCTCTCTCTCTCTCTCTCTCTCTCTCTGTCTCTCTCTCTCCTCTCTATCTTTTTTTTTCCTTTGCAAGGACTTTATTCCACAATGCATATTACAGTGTCATTGTAATAGTCATTATAATACAATGGTGCAATCTTTATTTACAATGCTCTCGACCCACAGCGGCGACCAGCGTTCACGGAAGGCCTCCAGCGCCCCGCGTGGAAACCGCATGTTCCCTTTCCAGGGACACGTGAGCACAGGCTGGAAGAGGGGCAGGCAGCTGACTGGTGTCACCATCGACTACCTGCTGCCTGGACCCACGAATGGCCATCTTGGCCAGGACCAGGAGCAAACCGACAGGGAGATCCTTCCCCCCCGATCATCCCTCCCCCTCGATCAGCCCTCCCATCTCCTTGCCTTATGCCCAAACACCAAAATGCAACCAGAACTTGAGGAACAACCCCTTCAGATATTGGTACAGGAGCAGCAACCTCTCACACTCCATATACACATGGAACACGGCCTCTTGCTCGCCGCAGGACATACAGGCGGCTGGTAAGCCCGTGAACCGACACAAAAGTTTATTACACGCCACCGCTCTGTGCAACACTCTCCACCCCAGGTCCCCAATGTAAAGGGGGAAAACTCCCTTGTGGAGAGACCTCCACTGGGGACCGCCCCCCGCCTTCAGGTGGTAACATCGTTCGCCAAGGCGTGTCCCGAAGACGAAGGCAAGGAGGTGCGGAATGTGCAGGAACATTCTGTACAGTACGCGTCTCTTTGCATCACGAAACGGCACGCTGGGCATCTCGGAAAGGCGGCGCAAATTGTGTGGAGCCAGCGCCCGAGAAATATCCCGGAGCCTAGGCCCGATGAGCAAATCCGACAGAGCGGGGGTAAGCTCTATCAGAACCACTCTAGGCTCGCGCCTCTCCTCGCCACCCACCATGACAGGGTGAGGACCGGCCACTCCCGCAGCCACGACATCCCCCTCCCCTCGTGGAGCAACACGCTGGCTGAAAACAAAAAATTCCTCACTCTTAGCGAATCACGATAGAAACTGGGCAAATCCCGTAAGGCGGGTCGACTGATGCCCGCCACCGGGAGCCGCGAGACCCCCTTTAGGCAACGACCCCGACGGAAATAAATATGTTGCCAGAGCGTGCCATCTGGGGGCTTCACCACATACATGAACCTCCGTAGAGACCTGAGATGGAGAGCCGCCACCTGGATACGCACGCACACCAAGGACCGGCCACCGTCCTCTAACGGGCGGCTCAGGACCGCTGTGGAAACCCAGTGCCTCCTACCCCCCCAAAATAAATCCACCAGCTTCTTGTATTGTAATTGCAAAGATAGAGGGCGGAACAAGAGTAGCCGGCCGGCACCATAACATGGAGGCCACCAGCTGGTTTATGACCAGCACCCTCCCCTGGAAAGAGAGAACTCTGAGCAAGCCAGACCAGCGCCCTAGCCGGGCGGCGACTTAAGTCTCCAGCTCCAGCCGGTTTGCCGGCCAAGCATCCTCAGTGGGACTCAGGTACACCCCCAGATAGAGGAGGTGCGTGGTGCTCCATGCATACAATGTCATCTCCTCCGGCAGGGAGTCCATCTGCCACTGACCCACTAAAAGTACTGACCCAGAGCACTTACGCCAGTTAATCCTGGCGGACGATGCAGCCGAGAAAATCTTCTGGCAGTCACGCATCCTCCGCAGGTCACCAGGGTCAGTGAACGTAATGCAGGAAGATTGTTCCCGATGTTGGGGAGATCCAGGACAAGGGGTCACAGCTTAAGGATAAGGGGAAAATCCTTTAGGACCGAGATGAGAAGGACTTTTTTCACACAGAGAGTGGTGGGTCTCTGGAACTCTCTGCCACAGAGGGTAGTTGAGGCCAGTTCATTGGCTATATTTAAGAGGGAGTTAGATGTGGCCCTTGTGGCTAAGGGGATCAGAGGGTATGGAGAGAAGGCAGGTACGGAATACTGAGTTGGATGATCAGCCATGATCATATTGAATGGCGGTGCAGGCTCGAAGGGCTGAATGGCCTACTCCTGCACCTAATTTCTATGTTTCTATGTTTCTATGTAAGGAGTACATCATCGGCATAATCCGAAAGAACAACCTCCACCACCAGGCCTGTCAACTGCCTCTGAAGAAGACACAGGAACGGCTCCACACAGACCGAGTAGAACAGACCAGATACAGAACACCCCTGGCGTACCCCCCTCCCAAACTGAATGGGAGCCAACAACACACCATTAACCTTGACGAGCCACTCTGCTGCAGCGTACAAATGCCAGACCCGGGCCACAAAATGCGGTCCAAATCTGAATGCTTGCAGCGTCCCGAAGAGGTAGTCATGCTTTACCCTGTCAGAAGCCTTCTCCTGATCAAGGACTTTATTCAGCAATTGCATATAACATCCATTAACTTTCATTGGTTACAATACATGAAGCAGTCATTATAATACAATGGTGCAATCAATATTTACAATGCTCGTGACCCCCCCCCCCCCCCCCCCCCCCCCCCGCAGCAACCTGCGTTCATGGACGGCCTCCAGAGTCCCTGTGAACAATGCATGTTCCCTCTCCAGGGACACGCGAGCACGGACATAGGCCCGGAGGAGGGGCAGGCAGCCGACTCTGTCGTGACCATCGACTGCCCGCTGCCTGGACCCACGAATGGCCACCTTGGCCAGGCCCAGGAGCAACCTGGCAGGGACTCGGTGGGCCGAAGGGCCTGTTTCCCCACTGTATCTCTAAACTAAACTAAAAAGCAGGTAGACAAAGTGGTAAAGGAGGCATATGGTATGCTTGCCTTCATTGCTCGTGGCATTACACATAAGAGTTGGGTAATCATAATGCAGCTTTATAGGACATTGGTTCATCTGCATTTGGAGTATTGCGTGCAGTTCTGGTCGCCCCTTTACAGAAAGAATGTGGAGGCTTTGGAGAGGGTGCAGAAGAGGTTTACCAGAACCAGTCTGAATTAGTAGGTATTGGCTATAAGGAGTGTGTCATCAGTCTGAAGAAGGGTCTCCACCCTAAACATCACCCATTCCTTCTCTCCAGAAATGCTGCCTCTCCCGCTGAGTTACTCCAGCATTTTGTGTCTATCTTTGACGAAAAGGAGAGATTGGACAGGCTTTTGTTCTCTAAAGCTGGAGGCTGAGGGGAGTCCTGAGAGGATTACGATACGATACAATCTGATAGAACTTTATTTATTTCAGTAGCGAAATTGGTCTGCCAACAGTCATAAAACACAAGATACATGAAAGATGACATGAAAGTAACGAGTGGGAAGTCCATGATTGGAGATTAGGGAATGGGGGGGGGAGTCAGTCTACCCCACGTCAGAAGGGGAATAGATGTACAGTTTGATAGTCACAAGGAAAAAGGATCAGTGTTGGAAGGAACTGCAAATGCCGGTTTATACCAAAGATGGATACAAAAAGCTGGAGTAACTCAGCGGGACTTGCAGCATCTCTGGAGAGAAGGAATGGGTGACGTTTCGGGTCTGTAGAGGGGTCGTCACCGGAAACGTCACCCATTTCTTCTCTCCAGAGATGCCGCCTGCCCCGCTGAGTTACTCCAGCACTTTGTGTCTATCTTCATGAAAAAGGATCTCCTGTGGCGTTCTGTGCTGCATCTTGGTGGAACCAGTTTTATACAACATTATGACAGGCATGGATAGGGACCTTTCTTCAAGAATGAAATGTTTGTTTCCACTGCTCGGGGCATTGAGTATAGGGGTCAGGATGTCATGTTGCAATTTTATAGTTTCGAATTCCGAGTTTTGCATCCCCCTGCTGCATCCTGTTGACTTCAGACGCCCTTCCTACTGGTCATTGGCACGCTCTCCCTCTCTCCCTCTCTCTCTCTCTCTCTCTCTCCTCTCTCTCTTGATTTATTACACACCACGGCTCTGTGCAACACTCTCCACCCCAGCTCTCTCTCTCTCCCCCTCTCGCCTTCACATGCGCCACACACACACACCCTCTTTTTCTCTTTGTTCTTGCTGTCCGATGAGCCATTTGATCCCTGTTTTTTGGGAAGTAGGTCAGTCCTTCTGACTTGATGGGCCGAGTGGCCTCTTTCTACTCCTGTCACATGAGCTTATGATCCCCGTTTTTTTGGGAAGTAGGGTTGATGCGTCAGTACTTACCAGTTCTGTTTCGTTGTGAGGTTCCTGATTTTCATTTAGTTTTTTGCCGACCAACTATTCCTTAAATAAGCCACTTAAGCTATTTCCTCAACTAATTGTGTAGTGTTCTGTCACATGCTCCTATCGATTCAGTGACGTGCACAGTATTTATGGATTGTCAATGCCTTCTTTGTTCTCTATCTCGTAAACAGTGTTCTGGCCTTATGTTGCCAGTTCAGTTCAGTTAGACACACAGCATGGAAACAGGCCATTTGGCCCACAGAGTCCAAGCAAGTGTGAGTGGGCAGATGAGGTGTTATGTGGATGAATGTGGGGTGGAAGATTGCAACCTTCATGTGGTCCACCCTGTTTCAACTAATGCAATCAACTCGACGTGCACAAACGGAAGATCAAATAGAACAAGTTGTACAACAACTTTAGGCTGTGCACGCCACACGAAAGAAGAAGTTGAATGTGAGGTTTCAGGGCCGGCAACTCTCACGCTTTGAGCGTGAGACTCACTCATTTCGAGAAATTCTCACGCCCTCACGCTGATAACAAATTCCTCACGCTGAGTCGTGATAAATTCTGTGATCAACAAAAATTAAAAAACTCAGATAAAACGGCATGAGCCGCGGGTGTTGGAGAGCCGGGGCTGAGGGAGGGATGGAAGCAGAACCAGCGGCGAGGACAGATGCGGGTTGCCGGCGCTGGCGAGTGTTTGTGGGGCTGGCGAGTCGCTCGCTGCAACTCCGGCCATGGAGCAGCTTCAGTGCAAGAGTCCCGGGACGTCGGAGGCGTCGGAAGCGTTGCGCCGCTGCCGTGAGAGTCTCTGTGCCAGAAGTCTCTGTGTCCCCCCTTCCATTGGTCCCATTGGTACACCCTCCTCACACCCCACCCCCCCGTCGCTCCGCTCCCTCGGGCTTGGTCTCTCGCAATTTCTCACTCCCAACTCTCACCCAATGTTGGCAACCCTGGGTTATCCACTTTGGTGGCAAGAACAAGAAGGCAGATTATTATCTGAATGGTGTCAGATTAGGAAAAGGGGAGGGGCAACGAATCCTGGGTGTGCTTGTGCATCAGTCACTGAAATTAAGCATGCAGGTGGGGTGGGAGATTGCAACCTTCATGTGGTGCAATGAAGCAGCAGTCTTCTTCTTCTTGCGTCTGGCGTGCACAGCCTAAAGTTGTAGGACAACTTGTTCTATTTGATTGTGGACGCCGGGCTGATCATTCGTCGAAACAGAGCGGACCACGTGAAGGTTGCAATCTCCCACCCCCAGCAGGCAGTGAAGTAAGCCAATGGCATGTTGGCCTTCATTGCGAGATAATTTGAGTTTAGGAGCAAGGAGGTCCTACTGCAGTTGTACAGGGCCCCGGTGAGACCACACCTGGAATATTGTGTGTAATGTTGTTCTCCTAATTTGAGGAAAGACATTATTGCTATTGAGGGGGGTGGAAGATTGCAACCTTCACGTGGTCCGCCCTGTTTCGACTAATGCAATCAACTCGACGTGCACAAATGGAAGATCAAGTAGAACATGTTGTCCAACAACTTTAGGCTGTACACGCCACACGAAAGAAGAAGAAGATTGCTATTGAGGGAGTGCAGCGTAGGTTCATCAGGTTAATTCCTGGGATGGCAGGACTGGCATATGATGAAAGAATGGGTCGATTGGGCTTGTATTCACTGGAATTTAGAAGGATGAGAGGGAATCTTATAGAAACATATACAATTTGTAAAGGATTCGACAGGCTGGATGCAGGAAAAATGTTTAAGA
Organism: Raja brachyura; assembly: GCA_963514005.1. Next base: position 24,357,749 of record OY740805.1, on the reverse strand, counting down.
AGGGATTGCAAATGCTGGAAAATCGAAGAGTAGACAAAAATGCTGGAGACACTCAGCGGATGAGGAAGCATATATGCAGCGAAGGAAATAGGCAACATTTCGGGCCGAAACCCTTCTTCAGTCTGATGTGAGGGTGGGGGTTAGGGTGGGGGTGGGGGGTGCGGCAGGAAGAAGAAAGGAAGAGGAGGAGCCAGTTGGCTGAGGGAGAGCTGAGCAGGGGAGGAGAAAGTAGGGACTACCTGAAATTAGAGAAATCAATGTTCATACCGCTGGGGTGCAAACTGCCCAAGCGAAATATGAGGTGCTGCTCCTCCAATTTACGGTGGTCCTCACTCTGGCCATGGAGGAGACCCAGGATGTTTCCCGTGTTGGGGGAGTCCAGAACTAGAGGTCAAGTTTAAGGATATGGGGCAGGTCATTTAGTACTGAGAGCAGGTAAATCTTTTTCACCCAGAGATGTTTTTCACTGGATGTTTTCAAGAGAGTTGGATTTAGCACTTAGGGCTAAAGGAATCAAGGGATATGGGGGGAAAGCAGGACCGGGGAACTGATTTTAGATGATTAACCATGATCATATTGAATGGCAGTGCTAGCTCGAAAGGCCAAATGGCTTATTCCTGCACCTATTTTGCTATGTTTCTATCCATCTATCACCCATTCACACACTAGTTCTGTGTTATTACACCCTACACACCAGGGGCAATATACAGAGGGCCAATTAACCTACAAACCCGCACGTCTTTGGGATGAGGGAGGAAACTGGAGCACCCGGAGGGAACTAATGCGGTCTCAGGTGGGGACGTACTAACTCCACACAGACAGCACCCAGGGTCAGGATCGAACCTGGGTATCTGGCGCTGTAAGATAGCAGCTCTACCTGTCACAGAGATGCACAGCAGGGAAACCTGTGATGATTGACACAAAAATGCTGAAGTAACTCATCGAGACAGGCAGCATCTCTGGACAGGAATGGGTGATGTTTCGTTTCGAGACCCTTCTTCAGACTGAGAGTCAGGGGAGAGGGAAACACAGGGATAAGGAAGGGTAAGGTGTGAAAAGGAGACATCAAAGTAGATGTGGATCAAGGAAAATGTTCAAGAATTCATTGTTAGCTGGGAGAAGGTGACAACAAAACAGATAAAATGTAATCTGGGGGACAGTCAGACTGGTCGGAGAACTGGGAAAGGGGAGGGTTGGAGAGGGGAAAAGCAAAGGTTACTTGAGGTATGAGAAGTTCATATTCATAATGGTGGGGTGTAAGCTGCCCAAGCAAAATATGAGCAAAAAACCTCTGGTGCAGTTCAGTTTAGTTTCTTGTCATGTGTATCGAGGTACAGTGAAAATCTTTATTGATCTTGCTGAACAAGGTGCCCCAACTGAGCACTTTACTTTCTCAGCATCTTCCTGGCAGATTTAATGCATTCATTCTGTACCAGATGCCGGTTTATCCCAGCACCACCATCTATGTTAATACCCTTCCATTTTAACCATAATTCTACCCAGTGCACTGTGCATGGTTCTACCTCTTTGATGACCCTCAGACTATCCCTGACTGGAATTTGCTGGCTTTACCTTGCACTAAACGTTATTCCTTTATCATGAATCTATGTACTGTAAATATAGAAACATGGAAAATAGGTGCAGGGGTAGGCCATTCGGCCCTTCAAGCCACAACTGCCATTCAATATGATCATGGCTGATCATCCAAAATCAGTTGCCCGTTCCTGCTTTCTCCTCATAACCCTTGATTCCGTATCAAAATGGATCGATTGTAATCATGTATCGTCTTTGTGCTGGCTGGTTAGCACGCGACAGATGCTTTTCACTGTACATTGGTACACATAATAATAAATTAAATTCATTCACTAATCTGCTAATGATTGATTGAACGTACTGCCAAGGGTAGTGGTGGAGGCAGATACCATAGTGTACTTTATGAGGCTTTTAGATAGGCACATAAAGATGCAGCAAATGGAACAACATAGAGCATGTGTGAGCAGAGATTAGTTTATCTTGACAGGATGTGTGACATAAACATACTGGGCCGGGAAGGCCCGTTGCTGTGCAACCATTTGCAATGCATAATTAATCCAGCACATTCTTTTAATTTAACTACTTTTACAAACAATCGTGCTTTGTTCTTGCCCTTATACCATTTTATTAGGCATTCCATTTAAACAACTTTTAAAACATGGCCCCTTTACAGGAACGATAATCAAACTAATACACATCAGAAACGCTTCAAAATAAGTTTATATATTTTAAGACATTTCACTGTAACTTTAAGCTGTCTATTTGAATTTTCTTTAATCGGATTGTATTGGATTCCAATGTTATATCTGAATGAATGCTTCATTGTCACACGTGACAAGTCACAGTGAAATTCTTTGCCTGCATACCCAAGATATGTGAATAGTCGCCACATTAAGAGCACTGACAAAGTTACAAAGTATCAAAGTATCCGGGCCAGGTTCTCCTTTGTTCTCCCCCCCTCCCCCTAATGGCGGTCCCCCCCACGCTGGGTCCGCTTTGTACAAACATCTTTGTACAAAAGTTGTATCCTTTATCTTTTACCTTGCACTGTGGGTAGCTTGATACATTCCAAGATGCCGCTCAACCCAGGCGACTTTGGCATGCTAGCCACAGAAGCAGTTCCATAATCACATATTATATGCACTAAACATTATTCCCTTATCATGGATCCATACTCTGTAATGGCTCGATTGTAATCATGTATTGTCTTTCTGCTGACGGGATAGCACGCAACAAAGGGGTTTCACTCTATCTTGATTCACGTGACAGTAATAATGGTTAATGTTAATGCTGGACTTTAGGAGGAGCCGAACACCCCTGTCCCCCGTCTCCATCAATGGTGTGGATGTGCAGTTTCCCAGGGAGTACAAATACCTTGGAGTTCACCTGGACAGTAAACTGGACTGGCCCAGGAATGCTGAGGCTCTGTACAAGAAGGGACAGAGCCGGCTGTACTTTTTGAGAAGGCTCCGCTCCTTCAACGTCCACAGTAAGATGCTGCAGATGTTCTACCAGTCACTTGTGGTGGCCCGTGCCATCTTCTTCGCTGCTGTGTGCTGGGGCAGCAGGCGAAGGCTGCGGACGCCAATAGGATCAACAAACTCATCAGGAAGGCTGACTCCGTACTGAAAAGTATTCATGGGAGATGGCCTTGGAGGGGAGGATGTTCCTCAAACTACGGAGCATCCTGAACAATGCAGCTCACCCCCTCCAGGACACACTGGTCAACCTGAGGAGCACCTTCACCACCAGACTGGTACCACCAAGATGCAGCACAGAACGCCACAGAAGATCCTTCTTCCCTGTGGCTATCAAACTGTACAACTCCTCCCCCTTCTGTCCGGGGGTAGACTGACTCCCCTTTCTCCCCCCCCCCCAATCTTTGCACATCCCCAATCCTTTACACACGTCACTTTGTCTCATATTTCTGTGTTTTTACGTCTGTTGGCAGATCAATTTCCCTTCTGAGATAAATAAAGTTCTATCGTATCATATCATAATAAACTAAACTAAACTTTCATCAAGGACCTGCAGACAACAAGGATCTTGTCACCAGCCACATCAGCTGCAGCTGATTGATTAAACCACTTCTGCTTGGGGACTGCATCACAGTTCACAGGTGTGTGAACTGACCAGAGGCCCTTTCTCAGAATTTGAAAGAGGTTCGGATCATTCTAGTTGCCACATCCTCCTCTGCGAAGGGGAAGTGTTTCTGTCACTGGATCCATTACACCAACGTTCCTCAAACAAAATATGCGATGCTGTTCCTCCAATTTGCGTTTAGCCTCGCTCTGACAATGGATTTCTCTAATTTAAAGTAACCCCAGCATTCCCTCTTTTCTCCGTCCCTCCCCATCCAAGTCGCACTAGCTTCCCGTTGTCATAGAGCAAACTAGCAAACAATGGCCCGTTTCCTTCAACATTGTTACTTTTTTTGCACTTCATCCATTTGTTCACTATCTCTACATCATTGTCTATATCTCTCATTTCCCTTTCCCCTGACTCTCAGTCTGAAGAAGGGTCTCGACCCAAAACGTTACCTATTCCTTCTCTCCAGAGATGCTGCCTGTCCTGCAGTTTCGCTAGAATTTTGTGTCTATCTTCGGTTTACACCAGCGTCTGCAATTTCTTGCTACACACAACCACATTCCTCAGTTATTATAGCTTACAGAACTAAAGCTGGATATGTTTAATCAATTTTACTGAACCAATTAACCTACAAACCTTTTTTACACCCTCCACTGATGTTGCCTGACCAGCCAAGCATTTGCAGCCCTTTTGAGCTTTATTCACAGCCTACTTCGAAAGTTCCTCTGTCATATTCCACTTGGGTAGTCTACAACCCAATGGTATGAACATTGAAGATAGACACAAAATTCTGGAGTAACTCAACGGGACAGTCAGCTACTCTGGAGAGAAGGAATGGGTGCCGTTTCACGTCGAGACCATCTTTTACTCAAGGTATTGAATCTTTTGTACAAAAATGCAAAGGTTTTGGATTGAAATCTTTGAAATTTTCTCAAAACTGTTTAAAATAAAAATGACACCAAAGCCAGAATGGATCATTTTCGGAATGACAGAAGGTAGTTCCGAATTAAATGTGTATCAAAATAATTTATTTGATTACAGCTTAATTATAGGAAAAAAACTAATTTTAAAATTTTGGAAAAATGCTCCTATACCAACATTAAATATGTGGATTTCAACTATGTTTGAAACACTACATCTGGAAGATATGAGACTCCGCCTGGAAGGAAAATCAGAACGCTTCTATCAGACGTGGTCTGCATTTATAGAATTACTACACAGATAGGGTGCAGGAGTACCTCGGGCCTTGGTAAGGGGGGGATGAAAAACTATCGAGTTGGTGGATTCCTTTTGCGTGATATATATAACATAATAACTGGCTTTTTTTTTCTTTTTCCTTTTCTTTTTTTAGGGACTATCTTTTAACCCCCTTTTCTAATTCTTTGACCAACGGTTTCTTCTCCCCTTTGGCACGTTCTTTCACTATCACAACTCTTTTCACATTTCACTCTCTTTCTCTCTATTCATTTTCTTTAAAAGCCATAAAATTATGGGGTACAATGATTGTAACAGTGTATATGTGTACATTGATGTATTTACCTCTAATAAATAACATTTATTTAAAAATAAATAATTTTTTTAAAAAAGGTACTGAATTAGTTTAGTCTAATTTAAAGATACAGCGCGGAAACAGGCCTATCAGCCCACCAAGACCACCACACTGACCAGTAATCCCCCCAGACAAAAACTATCCTACACACACTAGGGACAATTTACAATTTTACTAAAGCCCTTTAACCTGCAAACCTGCACGTCTTTGGAATGTGGGAGGAAACCGGAGCACCCGGAGAAAACCAAAAACGGTCATGGGGAGAACGTACAAACTGCACACAGAAGTGTAGGGAGCACCTGTGGTCGGGATCGAACCCTGATCTCTGGTGCTGTAAAGCAGCAATTCTTTATTTTATTTTTTTTTGTAATATTTTTATTAGAAGCAATGCATATTGCCAACAATATAACAGTTTTCAAATACACATTTAACTTGTTTCAAAAATTATACAAATATTACGAAATTATTTATGTATGCTTCTGGGTTTTTTTGGAAAGTAAAGATGTACAAGAATAGATCTATAATCAATAGAGATAGTGATTAAATAATAATGATTATGATTATATAAGAAAAATTAAACAAAATAAAACAAAATAAAGAATAATAAAAGAAAACAATTATTATATAATTAAAAAAATTAAAAGCAGCAATTCTGCCTTTGCACCACTGTGCCATGTGAAAAATTGAATTATTTACTGAAGATAGACACAAAAGGCTGGTGTAACTCAGCGGGTCAGGCAGAATCTCTGGATGCTCATCAGCAGCTTCCTGACCCGAAACATCACCTATTCCTTTTCTCTGAGACGCTGCCTGACCCACTGAGTTACTCCAGCTTTTTGTGCCTATCTTCGGTCTAAACCAGCATCTGCAGTTCCTTCCTACACATGGAATTCTTCAATGTCAGGTAACCAACAACTCCCCTCTCCTTTGTTCCCTCCCTCCCACCCCACCCCCACCCCCTTTACCATGTACCCCATCTGCACTCACCCATTTCTCCCTTCACATTTACATTTTGTCCTCTAGCATCACAATTTGCAACTCTCCCATTCTTATCTCAAACCTGTTTTCTTTTCATCTCTGGACTTTGTCCAAGCATCTGCCGACCAAACCCCTCGCGCCTCCCTGTCTTGTATCCACCTATCACTCGTTAATATTCGTCCTGCCTCTATTCTCTTCCAGCCTTCTTCCCCCACCTCCCCCACTACATACAGTCTGAAGAAGAGTCCCAACCCAAAACGTCGCATATCCATGTTCTCCAGATATGCGGCATGGCCCGCTGGGTTACTCCAGCACTTTGTGTCTTTTTCTGAAAGGCCTGTGTTGTGACATTTCTCCTTGTGTCCATCTTCCCGTTGGCACTGTTAGCTGATCCAATCTCCCAACAAAATGCTGCTGTTCCGGCCCGTCACCTGCATTGCACTTTATGTGGAACAGCGTAGACAATGCCTGCGTCCTGGTCATCTGTTGTTGCTGGGCTGTTGGCCTTAGGAAGCTGGAGAAGGCAGTATGTGCTCTCAATACGTGAATTTAATTCCGGGGCCTGTGGGGAACAGAGAGGGAACAATTTACGGGATGCAATATTCAAGTTGATGCAAGAAAGTATGTAGCAGGGCAACAAGTGGTTAAAGGAGGAAGACTATGTTTTCAGATACTTTGAGAGGAAAGTTGGAATGTGGAACATGGAAAAGTACAACACAGGAACAGGCTCTTCAGCCCACAGTGTCTACGCTGAACAGGAAGCCAAAATAAACTAGCTTCAACTGCCTGCACATGGAGTCATAGAGTCATAGTGTGAAAACAGTCCCTTCAGCCCAACTAGCCCATGCTGACCAGCATGCCCCATCTACACTTGTCCCATCTGCCTCATTTGGCCCCAATCCTTCTAAACCTATCCTATCGAAGTAACTTTGGTGCAGCACGGTGGTGCAGCGGTAGAGTTGCTGCCTTACAGCATCAGAGACCCGAGTTCGATCCTGACTATGGGTGCTGCCTATACGGAGTTTGTACGTGGGTTTTCTCCAAGATCTTTGGTTTTCTCCCACACTGCAAAGAAGTACAAGTTTAGCCCTAGGTAGTGTGTGTAGGATAGTTTTAATGTGTGGGGATTGTTGTTCCGTATGGACTGGACTGAAGGGCCTGTTTCTGCGCTGTATCTTGAAAACAAAAAAAACTAAACTATTCAAATGTTTTTAAATGCTGTGATAATACCTGCATCATCTACATAGAAACATAGAAAATAGATGCAGGAGTAGGCCATTCGGCTCTTCGGCCATTCAATATGAACATGGCTGATCATCCAACTCAGTATCCTGTACCTGCCTTCTCCCCATACCCCGCTGATCCCTTTAGCCACAAGGGCCACATCTAACTCCTCTTAAATATAGCCAATGAACTGGCCTCAACTACATTCTGTGGCAGAAAATTCCACAGATTCACCACTCCCTGTGTGAAAAATGATTTTCTCATCTCGGTCCTAAAAGACTTCCCTCTTATCCTTAAACTGTGACCCCTTGTTCTGGACTTCCCCAACATCGGGAACAATCTTCCTGCATCTAGCCGGTCCAACCCCTTAAGAATGTTGTAACTCGCTATAAGATCCCCCCTCAATCTTCTAAATTCCAGCGAGTACAAGCCGAGTCTATCCAGTCTTTCTTCATATGGAAGACCTGCCATCCCAGGAATCAGTCTGGTGAACCTTCTCTGTACTCCCTCTATGGCAAGAATGTCTTTCTACCTCCTTTGGCAGCTCATTCCGTATACCTACCACCCTGTGTGTGAAAGTTGTCCCTCAGGCTCCGATTAAATCTTTCCCCCCTCACCTTTAACCTGTGTCTGGCTCTTGATATCGCAACTCTGGGTAAAAGACTGTACATTTATCTCTTCATGATCTGATGCACATCTATAACATCACCTCTCACGCTGCTGCAATCCAAGCCTGCTCAACCTCTCCCCATAACTCAGGTCCATGAGTCCTGGCAACGGAAACCTTCTCTGCACCCTTTTCTGCTTATTCATAATCATAATTAATTAGCCAAGTATGTTTTGCAACATACAAGGATATTTGGTTTGCCATATAAACATACCAAAAAAAGCGACAAGACACACAACTGCATAAAAATCTGACATAAACATCCACCACAGTGGCTCTTCCACATTCCCCACTATGATGGAAGGCAATAAAGTCTTATCTTCTTTCCTCTTTTTTCCCCGGGGTCGGGGGGAGGGGGGGGGTCGAACCATCCGCAGTTGGGACCATCGAAGCTCCCGCAGCCAGCAATTAAAACTCCCGCGTCGGGGCGGTTGAATCTCCTGTGGCTTGGAGCTCTCAAAGTTGATCCCTAACCGGGGACGTTGTTATAGTCCGCAGGCCCCCATAGTTGGAGCTCCCGAGTTCGATCCCTGGCAAGGGGATCGTCAGCTCAAGATGTTAAGCCCGCCGACTCCTGCAGTTTGAGCTCCGAGGTCCCAGCAAGAGGCCGACAGCTCCACGATGTTTGGCCGCAGCGCGGACGGAGATACGACGTTGAAAAAGTCACATCTTGGTCAAGGAAAGATATTTTTAAAAGTCCCCCCCCCCCCCCCCACATAATACAAAACTAAAATAAACTAAAACATACATTTTACAACAAACTGGAAACACAAAGAAGGAAAAAGATGAGACAGACCGTGCGGCGCCCCCTGGTGGGGATCAACCACAATAACAGGTTGACCAAAACTGAACACAACACTCCAAATGTGTCCTCAGCAATGTCTTGTAATTCTGTAACGTAACCTTCCAACTTCTATGTGTAGGAAGGAACGGCAGATGCAGGTTTAAACCAAAGATAGACACAATCATGGAGTAACTCAACGGGACAGGCAGCATCGCTGGAGAGAAGGAATGGGTGGAAGAAATGTATTCCTGTGAAATGTCAAGTGATGCATCTCAGTAGCTCACAGCTCCTCAGCTCCCTGAAAGTGGCAACACAGGTAGACAAATTAGTAAATGAGGTGTATGGTATGCTTGCCTGCATTGCACAAGCCATTGCGTATAAGAGTTGGGTAGTGCAGATGTGCATAATGCAGTTTTATTGGACATTGGTTCATCTGCATTTGGAGTATTGCATGCAGTTCTGGTCACCCCCTTACAGAAAGAATGTGGAGGCTTTGGAGAGGGTGCAGCAGAGGTTTACCAGAACCAGCCTGAATCAGTGGGTATTGGCTATACGGAGTGTGTCATCCATTTGAAGACGTCTCGACCCAAAACGCCACCCATTCCTTCTCTCCAGAGATTCAAGATTCAACATTCAAGAGAGTTTATTGTCATGTGTCCCATATAGGACAATGCAATTCTTGCTTTGCTTCAGCACAACAAAATATAGTAGGCATAAATAAATATAGAACAGATCAGTGTGACCATATACCAATGAATATATATACACACATAAATAAACAGATAAAGCGAATGGGCTATTTAACGATCAGTTTTGTTTGAGTTGAGTTTAATAGCCTGATGGCTGTGGGGAAGCAGCTGTTTCTGAACCTGGATGTTGCAGATTTCAGGCTCCTGTATCTTCTACCTGAAGGGGAGATGAGTGAGTAGCCGGGATAGTATGGGTCTTTGATGATGCTGGCAGCCTTTTTGAGGCAACAGCTGCGATAGATCCCCTCGATGGTGGGGAGGTCAGAGCCGACGATGGACTGGGCAGTGTTTACAACTTTTTGCAGTCATTTATGCTTTTGGGCACTCAAGTTGCCGAACCAAGCCACGATGCAACCGGTCAGCATGCTCTCTACTGTGCACCTGTAGAAGTTCGAGAGAGTCCTCCTTGACATACTACCTGTCCCGCTGAGTTACTCCAGATTTTTGTGTCTATCTTCCAACTTCTATACTCAGTACTCTGATTGATGAAAGCCAATGTGCCAAAATCCTTGTTGATCATCTTATTGAGCTGAGAAGCCAATTTAAAGGAACTTTGCACTCCTAGATCCCTCTGCTCTAAGACAGAACAGACCACTCCCCATCCCGTAAAGCATCTCTGTTGCTCTATCCACCCTATCAACCATACATACTCTTCTTTCCCACAACTCTAACCCCCCCCCCCCCCCCAACTCATAATTCATAAATTATAGGAGCAGAATTAGCCCATCACGTCTACTCCGCCGTTCAATCATGGTTGATCTATTTTACCCTCTAAACCCAATTCTCCTCCCTTCTCCCCATAACCCGTGACACCCACTCAATTATGTCGGCATAAAAATATCTACTGACTTACCTCCACAGCCTTCTGTGGCAATGAATTCCACAGATTCATCACCCTCTGACTAAAGAACTTCCTCCTCATCTCCTTCCTCAAGGAAAGCCCTTTTATTCTGTGACCTCTGGTCCTAGACACGCCCACTAGTGGAAACATCCTCTACACATTCACTCTATCCAGGTATTTCCCTATTTTGGTAAGTTTCAATGAGGTTCCCCCTCGTCCATAACCCTCAACACCCTTACTAATCATGTATCTGTCGATCGTTGCTTTAAAAATACCCAATGACTTGGCCTCCACACCGTCTGTGGCAATGAGTTCCACAGATTCACCACCCTGACTAAATGAATTAAGCAGTTTCTTCCTCAACCATCTCATCTTCCCATCACCCACACACTCCTCCCATCAGGTTCTCCCCCGCCCCTCTCCTCATTGCCATCTTCCCACCCAACTTCTCTCCTTTGGTGAGACGAATGCGTGACGACTTGAAACAAGACCCTTCTTCAGACCCCCATTCCTTCTATTCAGAAATGTTGCCTGATCTGCTGAGTTACTCCAGTGTTTTGTGTCTATCTTCGGATTAAACCAACATCTGCAGTTCCTTCCTACACATTACTCTTCTTTGATCCCAGACACCACCATCCCTTCCCTTCCCTTCCCATCTGATCCCATCATCTGCAACCCCTGGTCATCTCCATCATTCACATCCCAACCAACGTTGCTATCACCATCCCTCTTTAACCCAGTTTAACTACATCCAACAATCCGTCCCCATCTCAACCTGGTCCCACTGACCAGGTGCCGCCTCTTTCCTCCGCCACACTCCCTACTGGTTTTCCCCTCCCACCCTGTTAGTTCAGAGGAAAGGTCCCAACCCGAAATGTCGGCGGTCCATTTCCTTCTCCTGATACTGCCTGACACGCTGAGTTCCTGCAGCTTAGGCACAGAATGCTGGAGCAACTCAGCGGGTCAGGCAGCATCTCTGGAGAAAAGGAAGAGGTGACTATGTTTCGAGTCGAGACCCTTCTTCAGACCCTCCAGCAGTTGACCTTTTGCTCAAATGTGTACAACCAGGATCGCACTCACTACCTTCACCTTCCAGATGCTAACATTTTTAGCCAAGGAAGAGGGGTCATTTGTCACAATTGATGAAGCAGATTTTTATTTTGCGAATCATTTCTCCTCCCTCTAACCCACTGCCCACTTACCTTGTTCAAGTCTTGCCGTGAAACTCTGTTAAACGCAACAAATCCATCCGTGGCGTCCGACTTTCTCCTTCGATAATAATCTGACATAAAACAGAGATAGCAACAGGATTTCTAATTATGCATTATCCAGAGTCTTCCCAATTTGTAGCCATTACATAATGGAAGCAGGGCGGCACGGTGGTGCAACGGTAGAGCAGCTGCCCTACAGCGCCAGAGAACTGGGTTCGATCCTGACTGCGGGTGCTGTCTGTACGGAATTTGTTCATTCGCCCCCTGGCCTGCATGGGCTTTCTCCAAGATCTTTGGTTTCCTCCCACACTCCAAAGATGGACAGGCTTGTAGGTTAATTGGCTTGGTATGAATGTAAATTGTCCCTAGTGTGTGTAGGATAGTGGGAACATGTGGGGATCGCTGATCAATGTGGACTCGGTGGGCTGAAGGGCCTGTTTCCATTCTGTATCTCTAACTAAACTAAAACTAAACACTATACATTAATACTGGGTTAATATGTTGCACATATAGAGTTTATTCTAGGTTGATGGTGGATATTGGTCACTAATTTAGTCCAAGGGGTGGATAGAGAAATGAAGGGGCCAGAGATGGATGAAGTGAAAGTGTGAGTCGTGTGGCAATTGGCAGCCAAATTATGGTGAGATTCTCCAGATGTGGCACGGTGACGCAGCAGTAGAGTCGCTGCCTAACAACACCCAGAGACGCAGGTGTGATCCTGACTACAGGTGCTGTCTGTACGGAGTTTGTACGTTCTCCCCGTAACCTGCGTGGGTTTTCTCCGAGATCTTCGGTTTCCCCCCACACTCCAAAGACGAGCAGGTTTTTATGCTAATTCGCCAGGAAAAATTATAACATTGCCCCTTGTGTGTCTAGGATAGTGTTAGTGTGCGGGGATCGCTGGTCGGAGCGGGCTCGGTGGGCTGAAGAGCTCATCTCTCAGCTAAACTAAGCAGAGACCTGTCCAGTGTAGTCATCAAATATCTTGTGAAAATGGTGAGAGTTTTTATTGTGGGTTTGAAAGAAGCAACATTTCACACAAAGTGCTGGAGTAACTCAGCTGGTCAGGCAGCATCTCTGGAGAATATAGAAAGGTGACATTTTGGGTTACGTTTCTTATTCGGACAGTTCAGATGACATGTCGGGTCAAAACCCTTTGTCAGACTTCAGTCTCGACCCAAAATGCCCTCTCCATGTTCTCCAGAGACGTCGCCTGAGCTGCTGAGTTGCTCCAGCACTTTGTGTCCTTTTGTGTATTAACCAGCATCTGCAGTTCCTTGCTTCAAAGTTCCACACATCCTCTCTGTGAGCACGTTGATCCCACAGTGACACTGTTCATGTGGAGGCAGTGAGTGGAGTTAAAGGAGAAGTTGTTTAAATGAGCACAAGTTCATTTAGGTAGGGGAAGGGTGGTGGAGGGGAGGGGGCTGGTTTGGCTTCTGTTCAAGGAAGAAGGGGGCGGAGGCACAGTGGCACAGCTGGTAGAGTTGCTGCCTCACGGCTCCACAGATCCAGGTTCGATCCTGACTACGGGTGCTGTATTTATGGAATTTGCATGTTCTCCCTGTGACTTAATGCCTGGGATGGCGGGACTGTCATATGCTGAGAGAATGGAGCGGCTGGGCTTGTATACTCTGGAATTTAGAAGGATGAGAGAGGATCTTATTGAAACATATAAGATTATTAAGGGTTTGGACACGCTAGAGGCAGGAAAGATGTTCCTGATGTTGGGGGAGTCAAGAACCAGGGGCCACCAGTTTAAGTAGAAGGGGTAAGCCATTTAGAACGGAGATGAGGAAACACTTTTTCACACAGAGAGTTGTGAGTCTGTGGAATTCTCTGCCTCAGAGGATGGTGGAGGCCGGTTCTCTGGATACTTTCAAGAGAGAGTTAGATAGGGCTCTTCAAGATAGCGGAGTCAGGGGATATGGGGAGAAGGCAGGAGCGGGGGTACTGATTATGGATGATCAGCGATGATCACATTGAATGGTGGTGCTAGCTCGAAGGGCCGAATGGGTTATTCCTGCACTCTATTGTCTTTTGACTGCATGGGTTTCCTTCCAAAACATGTGCAGGTTTTAGGTTAATTGGCTTCTGTTAATTGTCCCTAGTGTATGGTGAGTTGATGGAAAATGGGATAACATAGAGGGTGTCAAGAGGTTTAGGGAGGCTGTAGATGCTGGTTTAAACCACAGACAGACACAAAAAAGTGGAGTAACTCAGCGGGTTAGGCAGCAACTGCATTTCCTTCCATTTACCCCTCAGTTAGATTCCAGTCTATAAATCACTCCCATGTATCCACTATTATCAACAATCTTTGAGAAACACAAAGTTCTGGAGTGACTCAGTGGGTCAGTTAACATCCCTGGAGAACATGGGCACAATAAAAGCTGGAGTAACTCAGTGGGTCAGATCCATCTCTGGAGAAAAGGAAAAGGTGACGTTTCGGGTCGAGCCCCTTCTTCAGACGTCTTGACTCGAAATGTCACCTATTCTTTTTCTCCACAGATGCTATCTGACCCATTGAGTTACTCCAGCTTTATGTGTCTATCTTTGGTGTAAACCAGCATCTGCAGTTCCTTCCTACACTTCCCCAAAGAACATCTGCAGATGCTGATTTACACCGAAGATAATCACAAAATGCTGGAGTAGCTTAGCGGGTCAGGCGACATCTCTAAAGAAAAGGAATAGGTGACGTTTCGAGGGTCTCGACCAGAAATGTCACCTATTGCTTCTCTCCAGAGATGCTGCCTGGCCCGCTGAGTTACTCCAGCTTTTTGTGTCTTTCTAATATGAAGAGGTAATCAATGATTGACATGGACTCTATTGGCCGAAGGGTCTGTTTCCATGCTGTATCGCTAAACTAAACTAAAGTGAAAAGCTTTGCGGCCACCCGGTGTAAGGGGAGTGATGAGAGTGAGATGTGCAAGCATTTAGCAGCCAGGATATTTTGCGTTCGAATTTATGCTGAGTTTTCTTTGTCTGTTGGGTCATTCCTTTCAACAAAACTTGTTAATGCACAAAAGCTGGAGTAACTCAGTGGGACAGGCAGCATCTCGTGAGAAAAGGAATAGGTGACGTTTTGGGTCGAGACCCTTCTTCAGACTGAAAGTCACAGGAAAGGCACACAAGAGACATAGACAATGATGTAGAGATATAGAACAAATGAATGAAAAATATGCATACAAATAATGTAACATCGATAAAGGAATTAGCTGGGGGGTTACACAAAAAGCTGTAGAAACTCAGCGGGTGCAGCAGCATCTAAGGAGCGAAGGAGACGTGCGACGTTTCGGGTCGAGACCCTTCTTCAGACTGGTCAGGGATCAGGGAAACGAGAGATATAAACAGTGATGTGGAGAGATAAAGAACAATGAATGAAAGATATCCAAAAAAGTATTGATGATAAAGGAGACAGGCCATTGTAAGCTGTTTGTGGTGTGAAAATGAGAAGCTAGTGCAACTGGGGTGGGGGGGGGGGGGGGGGAAGTGGAGAAGGAATGTCAGGGCCCGAGGACTGAGGGAGAGGTGGGGAGGGGAGGGGGCAGTCTGCGTTAACAGAATTGAGAACATTCAATGTTTAAGCCCAGAAGATGCAGACTCCCCAAGCGGAATATGAGGTGCTGTTCCTCCAACTTGCGGTGTTGCTCACTCTGGCCGTGGAGAAGGCCCAGGACCGAGAGGTCGGTTATGGAATGGGAGGGGGAGTTGAAGTGCTGAGCCACCGGGAGGTCGGGTTGGTTATTGCGGACTGAGTGGAGGTGTTCGGCGAAACGATCGCCCAGCCTCCGCTTGGTCTCACCGATGTAGATCAGCTGGCATCTGGAGCAACGGATGCAGTAGATGAGGTTGGAGGAGGTGCAGGTGAACCTCTGTCAGACTTTGAATGACTGCTTGGGTCCCTGAAAGGAGTGGACGGGGGAGGTGAAGGGACAAGTGTAGCATCTCTTGCGGTTGCAAGGAAAAGTGCCCGGGGAAGGAGTGGAGCGGGAGGGAAGGGAAGAATTGACAAGGGAGTTGCGGAGGGAGCGGTCTTTGCGGAAGGCAGACCGGGGGGGGAGATGGGAAGATGTGGCGAGTGGAGGGGTCACACTGGAGGTGGCGAAACTGGCGGAGGACTATCTGTTGTATGCGCCGGCTGGTGGGGTGAAAGGTGAGGACCAGGGGGACTCGGCCCTTGTTGTGAGTGGGGGAATGGGGAGAGAGGGCAGTGTTGTGGGGTATGGAGGAGACCCTGGTGCGAGCCTCATCTATAGTGGGGGAGGGGAAACCCCGTTCTCTGAAGAACGAGGACATTTGTGATGACTAAAGGAATTAGCTAATTGTTAGGTGTAGCGAGATGAGAATGAAAAGCTGGTGTGACTTGGGTGGGGGAGGGATGGAGAGAGAGGGAATGCCAGGGTTACTTGAAGTCAGAAAAATCAATATTCATACCCCTGGGATGTAAGCTGCACATGCAAAATATGAGATGCTGTCCCTCCAATTTGCATTTAGCCTCACTCGAACAATGGAGGAGGCCTAAGACAGAAAGGGCATTGTGGGAATGGGAAGGGGAATTAAAGTGTTTTGCAACCGGGAGATCAGGTATGTTTACACGACTTTGAATTTAAACACCATTGAAAAGAAAATTCTTTGCACCAGACTCTCATTCTGAAGAAGGGTCTCGACCTGAAACGTCACCAATTCCTTCTCTCCAGAGATGCTGCCTGATCCACTGAGTTACTCCAGCTTTTGTTGTCTAAACCGTTGTCTACAGTTCCTTCCTGCACAGTCCTGGTGCAACCTGCCCTTCTCTCTCGGTGTGTGAGGCCATGACGTCAGTAAACTTGTGACCTACCACTAGATGCTTACCACCATTCACTGAGTCAGCAAGGGTCACTTACCCCTGAGGGCTTTGGTCAGCAGTATGGACAAGCCAATGATGATTAGGATAAGGAAAAGGGATGCGGGTATAGCTATATCCATCAGCCTGTTTCGCCCAGAACTTGTTGGAGTCGCGGAAGTAGATTTCTCACTTTCTAGAACAAAACAGATGGGTTATTGCAATGCACTAGACCGGAAGGGACCACTGCCTCAATGAGGCAGCCAATATCACCAGAGACCCACACCACCCTGGCCACGCTCCCATCCCGCAGCGTGAGAACTGTGAGCACCAGCTTCAAGAACAGCGACACATTGGCACAGAGGAAGAGTTGCTGCCTTACAGCACTTGCAGCACCGGAAACCCGGCTTCAATCCGGACTACAGGTGCTGTCTGTACGGAGTTTGTACGTTCTCCCCGTGACCCATTGGGCTTTCTCCAAGATCTTCGTATGTAGGTAACTTGGCTTGGTAAATGTAAAAATGTGTAGGATAGTGTTAATATGCGGGGATCGCTGGTCGGCGTGGAAGCGGTGGGCGGAAGGGCCTGTTTCACGCTGTATCTCTAAACTAAACTAAACAGATTATTCCCAACAGCCATCAGGCTCTTGAGCACTGCACCACACTAACCACAGCGCATGCGATCTCCCATGGACCAGGTCTTTGTTTCCACTACAGATTAATCTGTACAACTCCCCTCTACCCATCTGTCATGGGGTAGACTGAGGCTGACTCCCTTCCCTCCCCATCCCAATCTTTGCACATCCCCAATCCTTTCCACTCCTCATTTTAATTTCATGTTTCATGCATTTTGTGTTTTTATGACTGTTGGCAGATCAATCTCCCTACTGTAAAGTTCAATCGTATCGTATCAGATGGTATTCAGGGTTTGCGCTATTATGGTTAACCAGTTTAATTTAGTTTATTATTGTCACATGTACGAAGGTACTTGTTTGTTACCAGTCAAAGAAAATACCACACTTGATTACAATCAATCCGTCCACAGTGTACAGATGAAGGATAAAGGATACCATATTTAATGCAAGATTAATTAAATTAATTAAAGATAGACACAAAATACTGGGGTAACTCAGCGGATCAGGCAGCATCTCTGGAGGAAAGGAATAGATGGCATTTCCGGTCGGAACCCTTCTTCAGTCTCAACCGAAACATCACCTATTCCTTTTCTGCAAAAATGCTGCCCGACCCACTGAGTTACTCCAACATTTTCACACGTTCACAAGCTATGGGAGTAGAATTAGGACATTCGGCCCATCGATTCTACCCCGCCATTTACATAGAAACATAGAAATTAGGTGCAGGAGTAGGCCATTCGGCCCTTCGAGCCTGCACCGCCATTCAATATGATCATGGCTGATCATCCAACTCAGTATCCCATACCTGCCTTCTCTCCATACCCTCTGATCCCCTTAGCCACAAGGGCCACATCTAACTCCCTCTTAAATATAGCCAATGAACTGGCCTCAACTACCCTCTGTGGCAGAGAGCTCCAGAGACCCACCACTCTCTGTGTGAAAAAAGTCCTTCTCATCTCGGTCCTAAAGGATTCCCCCCTTATCCTGAAGCTGTGACCCCTTGTCCTGGACCTCCCCAACATCGGGAACAATCTTCCTGCATCTAGCCTGTCCAACCCCTTTAGAATTTTGTAAGTTTCTATAAGATCCCCTCTCAATCTCCTAAATTCTAGAGAGTATAAACCGAGTCTATGCAGTCTTTGATCATAAGACAGTCCTGACATCCAGGAATCAGTCTGGTGAACCTTCTCTGCACTTCCTCTATGGCAATAATGTCCTTCCTCATTAATGTCCTTAATCATAGCTAATCTGTGACACCTAATCCCATTTTCCTGCCTTCTCCCCATAACCCTTGACACACATTCTAATCAAGATTTTGTCTGTCTCTGCCTTAAAAATATTCAATGACTTGGCCTCCACAGACCTCCGTGGCAATGAGTTCCACAGATTAACTACCCTCTAACTAATAAAGTCCCTCCTCACCTCCTTTCTAAACGAGTGCCCTTTAATTTTGATGCCATGAGCTCTGGCCCTAGACTCTCCCACCAGTGGAAACATCCTTTCCACATACACTCTATCTATGCCTTTCATTATTCTGCAGTTTTCAATGAGGTCCCCCCTTCCATTTTCTAAACTCCAGCGAGTAGAGAGTCAGTGCTGTCAAACGCTCATCATATGCTAACTCACTCATTCCTGGAATCATTCTTAGAGTCATAGAGTGATACAGTGTGAAAACAGGCCCTTCGACCCAAACCGGCCAACTAGTCCCAGCTACGCTATCTCACCTGCCCTTATCCCTCCAAACTTGTCCTATCCACGTACCTGTCTGTTTCTTAAACTTTGGGATAGTCCCAGCCTCATCTACTTCCTCTGGCAGTTTGCTCCATACACCCACCACCCTCAGATTCCAATTAACTCTTTTTCCCTTCACCTTGCTTGATCAATGGTGTTTTATCATTAATGTTTTATTATTATTAATGTTTAGCATTTTCTGAGTCATTCGTAACTGTCACTGTATGTCATGTTTTTACTTGTGGGTGGAGCACCAAGGCAAATTCCTTGTATGTGAATACTTGGCCAATAAACTTACTTCCTTGAACCTATGTCCTCTGGTCCTCGATTCCCCAACTCTGGGCAAGAGACTCTGTGCGTCTACCTGATCTATTCCTCTCATGATCTTATACAACTCTATAAGATCACCCCTCATCATCCTGCACTCGAAAGAATAGAAACGAAACCTACGCAATCTCTCCCGATAGCTCAGCCCCTCTAGTCCTGGCAACATTCTCGCAAATCTTCTTTGAACCCTTTCAAGCTTGACAATATCTTTCCTGTAACATGGTGCCCAGAACTGAACACAATTCTTGCAAACATTTTGTGTCTATCTTCGGTGTTGCTCTGCATCTGCAGTTCCTTCCTACACAATCCCATGAAAGATCATTCATTTGATTATATATTTATTTGTTGTTATTGTTGTTACACGGCTGTTAGGCTGTAGCAAGTCAGAATTTCATGGATGCTGATTTAAACCGAAGATAAAACAGCTGGAGTACCTCTGCCGGACAGGCAGCATCTCTGGAGAGAAGGAATGGGCGACGTTTCGTGTCAAGACCCTTATGGGAAGGTGACAATTCAACACTCGTGACTTGATTCTTGGCTGATGGGACATTACAGGATCATAGAGCTCCACACATTAGAGGACATTACCTAGAAACATAGAAAATAGGTGCAGGAGTAGGCCATTCGGCCCTTCGAGCCTGCACTGCCATTCAGTATGATCATGGCTGATCATCCAACTACAGTATCCTGTACCTGCCTTCTCTCCATACCCCCTGATCCCTTTAGCCACATCTAACTCCCTCTTAAATGCTGCTGCTGTCCTTTTATCGGTGCTCCATTGAGAGCATCCTAACATACTGTGTATGCGTGTGGTACACCAGCTGCACAGCAGCTCAGAGGAAAGTGCTCCCGCGGGCCATTGACAACGCCCAGAGGATTGTCGGCTGCCCTCTCCTTACCTTGGAAGACTTACACAGTTCCCGCTGCATCAAAAAATCCCAGAATATTATAAAGGACATTTCCCACCCCGGACACTCCCTGTTTGAACTGTTACCGTCAGGCAGACGGTACAGATCTACAAGGACAAGGACAAACGGACTTAAAAACAGTTTTTAACCCACTGCTATAAAGGCACTAAATGTAGCCGCCAAGGAACACGGGGACTAAGGGACTGTGGTTGGTACACTGTGAAATCGACAGAAGGATGTAGGGTTGGTTGTTTATGCGTGCTGTTTTCATATTTCATATTTATTTTAGTTGTTTATCTTTTTTTTAATATTTTACCTTGTATGTATCGTTAGCTTTTATGGTTTGAATGTTGCACTGACTGGTTGACATTTTTTTAATTTTGTTGTACATGGTTCATGTTACAATGACAATAAAGAAACTATTCTAAATATACCAATGAACTGGCCTCAACTACCTTCTGTGACAGAGAATTCCAGACACTCACCACTCTCTGTGTGAAAAATGTTTTCCTCATCACGGTCCTAAAGGAATTCCCCCTTATCCTTAGACTGTGACCCCTTGTTCTGGACCTCCTCAACATCGGGAACAATCTTCCTGCATCTAGCATATCCCTTAAGAATTTTGTAAGTCTATATAAGATCCCCCCTCAGTCTTCGAAATTCTAGCGAGTACAAGCCAATTCTATCCAGTTTTTCCAAATATGAAAGTCCTGACATCCCAGGAATCAGGAATTACGAAGCAAATCTCCCTGGCACCTGCGCCGTTGTGTGATGTGGTTCAGTGAACTGTGTGAAATGAAATTCGGCTTAGAAACACCAACGCTGTGAAACACAAACTTCTCAAAAGATACAAGCCCCGCTTTAGGCTTCAATATCAGGCTGGTCATAGAACCTACACCGGGGGAAAAG
Source organism: Raja brachyura (assembly GCA_963514005.1). Next base: position 24,336,794 of record OY740805.1, on the reverse strand, counting down.
GGGAGGGAGGACGGGGGGGGGGGGGGGGGGAGAGAGAGGGGATGAGACGCCGGGAGGAGAGGGGGGGGGGGGGAGCGGGGAGGAAAGAAGGAGAGAGGAGGATGGGGAAGGCACGCCGAGGGTAGCGTGGGGGGGGGGAGGGGGTGTTTAGTTTAGAGATACAGCGCGGAAACGGGCCCTTCGGCCCACCCAGTCAGCGCCGACCACTCGCACTATCTTGGTTACTTGGTCGTTTCAACCGGAATTTAAAATGGAGGTGGTGTCCCACACACGCCAGGGACAATTGACATTTTTACCGACGCCAATTAACCTACAAACATTCTACGTCTTTGGAGTGTGGTAGAAAACCGGAGCTCCCGTACAAAACCCACGCAGGTCACGGGGAGAACCTACAAACTCCATTCAGACAGCGCTGGTAGTCAGGATCGAACCCGGGTCCCCGGCGCTGTGAGGCAGCAACTCTACCGCTGCGCCGATGGGAGGGAAGGGGGTTACTCTCACTTTAATTTCCCCGCTTTGTTATCCTATTGCCATTTGGACTTTCATGCTTTAATTGCCCCCTCTGTGTGTGAACGCTCCGCCGGTTCCTACCTGTCTCAGTGTGATTGTGGACCCTTAATGTCACGTTGTCTTTAACAGCGTTGTTCCCGCCGCTGTAAACCGATATCACATACACTCCGCTATCACTGCGCCGTAAATCCCGCAGTAACAGGGACCCATTCTCGGGGTAGAGGTGGACTCGCCCCGTGTAGGAAGGGCCGGCCATCCAGCGAACTGAACAGTTGCAACCGGGTCGGTCAGGGTGTGGAGAGCAGTTTGATCGGATCAGACTCACAAGCGGAGTTGCGCTGCGGTGCAAACGCCACTTTAATGTTAGCTGAGAGCAGGGGTCGGGTGTGGAGTAGCAGCTGGCGAGAAGGGCCGAGCGGCCGACGGTCCCGTTCACTTCTCTCTCACGGACGCTCACGGAGACTCTGCTTCCCGAGGCTGCAACACAAAGGATCAACGGGTCTCGGTTACAATCCCGGGACGCGACCGTCTCCGCGGGCCCGTGTGGCAGCATTTGTGAGGACGGGAGGGGGAGGTGGGAGTGGAGGGGAGGAGCTGCCGGCGACTCAACAACGCGATACTGACCCAGGTTACGGCGAAGGTGAGGGAGGGGGTTGGAGTGGTGGGGAAAGGGGAGAGGGAGGATGAGTGGGGAGGAGAGTGGGAGGAAAAAGGGCCAAGGGGATGATGGGAGGTTAGGGGAAGGGGAGTGGGAGGTTGGGGAGAAAATAAACTGGCAGCGGAAGGAGGGTGATGGGATTGGGAGGTGAGGGTGGGGGAGGGGGGAGGTGGGGGAGGGGGGAGGTGAGGGTGGGGGAGGGGGGAGGTGAGGGTGGGGGAGGGGGGAGGTGAGGGTGGGGGAGGGGGGAGGGGAGTAGGAGGATGGGGAGAGGGTGTGGGGCAGAATGGTGGGGAAGTGTGAGAACGGGAAGTGGAGGGTGTTAGAAGGGGGCTGGGGTGGGGAAGGAGGGAGAGGAGTGGGAATGGTGGGGGGGGGGATGAGAGGGTGAGGAGGGAGTGAGAGGGCGGGGGTAGGATTACGTGAGGGTTGGAGAAGAGGGGATTGTACAGTTGGGGGAGGGGTGAGAGAGGGGAAGGTGCGGGGGAAAGGCTAGAGTGTGGACACTCGCTACAACAACAAACACACACAGGGAATAGGCTTTAACTCAATATTACCGGCTCCCTACTGGCACGTTACCGGCTGTGAAATGTTCCCCGTGGTCGCGAAGGCGCTCTTCGGATCACAGTGGCTTTTGAAGAGCAGAACCAATACACAAAAGGCTAGGTGTTAAAGAAGGAACTGCAGATGCTGGAGAATCGAGGGTTACACAAAAAGCTGGAGAAACTCAGCGGGTGCAGCAGCATCTTCGCTCCTTAGATGCTGCTGCACCCGCTGAGTTTCTCCAGCTTTTTGTGTAACCCACAAAAGGCTAGGACACACTTGCCTTCTTCGCCCCACGGGGATAGACTTCGGCTTTGTTTAAGACAGGCGTCAGTGGGGATTAGATTTCACAGAGTGAGGCTAAACGCAAATTGGAGGAACGGCATCTCAAATTTCGCTTGGGCGGTTTACAACCCAGTGGTATGAATATTAAGGGTTACACAAAAAGCTGGAGAAACTCAGCGGGTGCAGCTGCATCTAAGGAACGAAGGAGATGGGCGACGTTTCAGGTCGAGACCCTTCTTCAGACTGGTCAGGGATCAGGGAAACGAGAGATATAGACAGTGATGTGGAGAGATAAAGAACAATGAATGAAAGATATGCAAAAAAGTATTGATGATAAAGGAAACAGGCCATTGTAAGCTGTTTGTAGTGTGAAAATGAGAAGCTAGTGCGACTTGGGTGGGGTGGGGGGGGGGGAGAGATGGAGAAGGAATGTCAGGGCCCGAGGGCTGAGGGAGAGGTGGGGAGGGGGAGGAGGCAGTCTGGGTTAACAGAATTGAGAAAGTTCAATGTTTAAGCCCAGAGGATGCAGACTCCCCAAGCGGAATATGAGGTGCTGTTCCTCCAACTTGCGGGGTTGCTCACTCTGGCCATGGAGGAGGCCCAGGACCGAGAGGTCGGATACGGAATGGGAGGGGGAGTTGAAGTGCTGAGCCACCAGGAGGTCGGGTTGGTTATTGCGGACCGAGCGGAGGTGTTCGGCGAAACGATCGCCTAGCCTCTGCTTGGTCTCACCGATGTAGATCAGCTGGCATCTGAAGCAACGGATGCAGTGGATGAGGTTGGAGGAGGTGCAGGTGAACCTCTGTCGGACTTGGAAGGACTGCTTGGGTCCCTGAAAGGAGTGGATGGGGGAGGTGAAGGGACAAGTGTAGCATCTCTTGCGGTTGCAAGGGAAAGTGCCCGGGGAAGGGGTGGAGCAGGAGGGAAGGGAAGAATTGACAAGGGAGTTGCGGAGGGAGCGGTCTTTGCGGAAGGCAGACGGGGGGTAGATGGGAAGATGTGGCGAGTGGAGATGGTGAAGGACTATCTGTTGTATGCGCTGGCTGGTGGGGTGAAAGGTGACGACCAGGGGGACTCTGCCCTTGTTGTGAGTGGGGGAATGGGGAGAGAGGGCAGTGTTGCGGGGTATGGAGGAGACCCTGGTGCGAGCCTCATCTATAGTGGGGGAGGGGAAACCCCGTTCTCTGAAGAACGAGGACATTTGTGATGACCTGGTGTGGAACACCTCATCCTGGGAGCAGATGCGGCGTAGACGGAGGAATTGGGAATAGGGGATGGAGTCCTTACAGGAAGCAGGGTGGGAGGAAGAGTAGTCCAGGTAGCTGTGGGAGTCAGTTGGTTTGTAGTGGATGTCGGTCAGGAGTGTATCACCTGCAATAGAGATGGTGAGGTCAAGGAATGGTAGGGAAATGGCGGAAATGGTCCAAGTGTATTTGAGTGCCGGATGGAAGTTGGTGGTGAAATGGATGAAGTTAGTCAGTTGTGTGTGGGTGCAGGAGGTGACACCAAAGCAGGTATGAATATTAATTTCTCTCACTTCAGGTAGCCCCGGCATTCCGGCTCCCTTCATCTCTCCCCCACCCAAGTCACACTGGCTTCTCATTTTCACACAGCTACAAACAGCTAACAATGGCTTGTTCCATTATATAGACGGTGATGTGGAGAGATAAAGAACAATGAATGGGAGAGAGAGGGAGAGACAGAGAGACCGAGAAGAGCGCACTTCAATGTTCATCAATATCATCAAATCAACCTCTCTTGCACAATAAAAGCTGCCCAGCCCCTCTAATCCCTCTCCATAACCAATCTCTCATTCTCTTTCATATTTTATAGTTTATTGGCAGTATGCTGAGGTACAATGAAAAGCTTTTGTTGCGTGCTAACCAGCCAGTGGAAAGACAATACATGGTTACAATCGAGGCATCCATGGTGTAGAGATACCAGATAAAGGAAATACATTTAGTGCAAGATAAAGGCCTGTAAAGTCTGATCAAAGATAGTTTGAGGGCCTCCAATGAGGTAGCTATTATTTCATGTGGGCTTGTAGGTTATTTGGTCTTTGTACATTGATACTAATGTGCAGGGAGTGGATGGCAAGTGGATGTTTTCAAGAGAGAGTTAGATATGGCTCTTAGGACAGAATCAAGGGATATGGAGAGAAAGCAGGAACAGGGTACTGATTCTGTATGATCAGCAGTGATGATATTGAATGGCGGTGCTGGCTCGAAGGGCCAAATGGCCTACTCCTGTACTTATTTTCTATGTTTCTATGAATAACACGGAACTAGTGTGCATGGGTGATCAATGGTCAGCGTGGGCTGAAGGGCCTGTTTCCATGCTGTACTGAGTCATAGAGTCATGCAGGATGGAAACAGGCCCCTCAGCCGAACCTGCCCTTGCCGACCAAAATGCCCCATCTACACTAGTCTTACACACCTGTATGTATGTTGTCTCTTATCCCTCTAAACCTTCCTTATCCATCCTGTATCAGTCTGAAGAAGGGTTTCGGCCCGAAACATTGCCTATCTCCTTCGCTCCTTAGATGCTGCTGCACCCGCTGAGTTTCTCCAGCCTTTTGTGTACCCTCAATTTTCCAGCATCTGCAGTTCCTTCTTTAACACGGTATCAGTAAATGTTCCTGTGCCCTCTCTATCACGTTCACACCCTTTCTTAAACGGTTGATCAGAATTGAATATATCTCCAGTTTGAGGTTGAACCGGTGTTTCACAAATAGTTCAGTGTGACTTCTCTACTTCTAAGCGCTAGTGTTCTATGAATAAAACTCATGATTGCGTGTACATTATTAACTGCTTTCTCAATAGGCCTTGTCACGTATCATGACTTGTACACACGTAAAGAGTAAAGCAACCACTTTGCACAGATGAGGTTCCCACAAAGAGAGAGCCAGCGTGATGCAACCATTTGTATCAGTGACATGAAGAGCTTAGTTTAATTTAGAGATTCAATGCAGAAACAGGTCCTTGAGTCCATCGAGTCTGTGCCAACCTGAGATCCCCATACACTAGCTCTATCCTACACGCTGGTGACCATTTACCATTTACAGAAGCCAATTATCCTACAAACCTGTACGTCTTTGGAATGTGGGAGGAAACCGGAGCACCCAGATAAAACCCACGTGGTTGTACGGAGACAGCACCCGTAGTCAGGTTCAAACCCAGGTCTCTAGCCCTGTGAGGCAGCAACTCTACCGTTGTGCCACCATACCACCTCGATGGTTAAACGGGAAGGGGGGATATCAGGGAGGGGGGGATAACAGGGAGGAAGGGATAACATGGGCCAGGATGACAGCGGAACAGGCCTTCTTTCATCAGTACTGTTAGTTATTGTACAGTGCAAAATGCTGGAATGGGTGATGTTTCTGGTCGAGACCCTTCGAGACTGGCTAGGGATAAAGGAAATGAGGCATAAAGATGGTGATGTTGACATCCCCAACTTCTGGAACATATTTCCTGCATCTAGCCTGTCCCATCCCTTAAGGATTTTTTGTTTCTATAAGATCCCCTCTCATCCTAAATTCCAGTGAATTCAAGCACAATCTTTGTTGCAAACCAGCATCTGCAGTTCCAGTCTGAAGAAGGGTCTCGACCCAAAATGTCACCCATTCCGTCTCTCCTAAGATGCTGCCTATCCCGCTGAGTTACTCCAGCTTTTTTCTCTATCTGCAGTTCCTTCCCACAAGTAAAACATGGAACGGTACAGGGGGCACGTGAAACAGCAGATGCTGGAATCTGGAGCAAAAAAATACAGCGCGGGAGGGACTCAGTGGGTCGGGCAGATCTGTGGAGGGAAATGGCGTTCCTTTCAGCAGTTAGTATTTTGGAGCATAAAACAGAACACTACAGGAGTCACATGAAATTGCAGGCGCTGGAAACTAAACAAACAAGCAAAGTGCTGGAGGAATTCAGTGGGTCTGGCAGTATCAGCCTGAAGAACAGTCTCGACCTGAAACGTCGTCTGTCCATTCTCTCCACAGATGCCGACTGACCATCTGAGTTTCACCAGCACTTGGTGATTTGCTCATATAACAGTGCCGAGCAGGAACAGTCCCATCGACCCATCCGCCACGGACAGAAGATCCGCGCGACGGACCGGAATGAAACAATACGATACGATAGAGCTTTATTTATCCCAGGAGGTAAATTGATCTGCCCAATAATCATAAACACAAAATTCATGGAACATGAAATTAAAGTGACGAGTGGAAAGGATTAGAGATGTGCAAAGACTGTGGGGGAGTGGGTGGTGGGGGAGATGGGGAAGGGGAGTCAGTCTACCCCACGACAGAAGGGGTAGGATTTATGCAGTTTGATAGCCATTGGTAAAATGATCTCCTGTGGTGTTTTGTGCTGCATCTTAGTGGAACCAGTCTGTTGCTGAAGGTGCACCTCAGGTTGACCAGTGTGTCATTGAGGGGGGTGAGTTGTATTGTCAGAGATGCTCCGCAGTTTGAGGAGCATCCTCCCCTCTAGTTCACCTCCCATGAACCCAATTCCGTCCCCAGGATGGAGCCAGCCTTCTTGATGAATTTGTTGACTCTGTTGGCCTTCACTCTGCTGCCCAAGCACACGACAATGCAGAAGCTCCTGCCCAGAGCAGAGGGAGTGGGACGGAGGGCCGGTGAGCAGACTGGCAGCGGGAGGGGGTGCACGGCCTCAACGGGGGAGTGGGCCGCTGGAGGCCCTGCAGCGGTGGAGCAGTGACGGAGGACACCACGGCTACGCTTGGCCAGGCCAACCCTGCAACACCAGCAGGACAACAGATGTTCATGATCAGGTCAAGATCACCGCACTTACAACAACTGGGACTTGAAAATGGCCCCAAACTGGCAACTCTGCACCCTGTCTCACTGTACTACTGCAATACACTTGTACTGTAGCTGAGATGCTGATCTAAGATGTATCTACGTGCTTATGTATGGTGATACTTGTACTGAACTGTACACAAAAATGAATTTCACTGTACCTCGAGTGCCTGGAGTTGTGGAGAGAAAGCAGGGGAAAGGGGTTGGGAAGGAGAGATAGATCAGCCATGATTGAATGGTGGAGTAGACTTGATGGGACAAAAAGACTGATTCTGCTCCTATTACTTGTGAGCTTCTGTGAGAAATAAAACCCGTTGAACCATGGAAACATTCGGCCCACAGTGTCCATGAAGAACGCAATGCCGATCTTAACTATTCTCTGTGTGCACATGATAAATATCCCCCTATTTCCAGCATATTCATGTGTTTATCTAAAAGCCTCCAAGACACCACTATCGTATCTGTCTCCACCACCCCCTGGCAGGGCCACCATCCTGTGTGTTGAAAGATAGAAACATAGAAAATCGGTGCAGGAATAGGCCATTTGACTCTTCGAGCCAGCACTGCCACTCAATATGATCATGGCTGATCATCCAAAATCAATATCCTATTCCTGCTTTCTCCCCAAATTGCTAGATTCAGTTAGCCTAAGCTTTATGTAACTCTTTCTTGAAAACATCAAGTGAATTGGCCTCTACTGCCTTCTATGGCAGAGAATTCCACAGATTCACAACTCTCTGGGAAAAAATGTTTTTCCTTATCTCAGTCCTAAATGGTCTACACCTTATTCTTAAACTGTGGCCCCCTCGATCTGGATTCGCCCAACATCAGGAAAAACAACAGGCCCTTCAGCCCAACTTGCCACACTGGTCAACATTGTCCAGCTACAATAACAGACTAAGCAGCGCCTCGCAGGGTGGCATAGGTGGGCCGAGGAAAGACCACTTATATATAATCTTGTTTGAAACACAAAGTGCCGGAGTGACTCAGCCATCAGGCAAAATCTAGAGAAGCTTAGAGTCATAGAGTGATACAACGTAACACCTGTTAGCCTGACATCGGTGGTGGGGAAGATGTTGGAGTCAATTATAAAAGATGAAATAACCGCACATTTGGATAGCAGTAACAGGATCGGTCTGAGTCAGCATGGATTTACGAAAGGGATATCATGCTTGAGCAATGTTCTGGAATTTTTTGAGAATGTAAATAGGAAAATGGACAAGGGAGAGGCAGTGGATGTAGTGTACCTGGCCTTTCAGAAATCATTTGATAAGGTCCCACATAGAAGATTAGTGGGCAAAATTAAGGCACATGGTATTGGGGGTAGAGTGCTGACATGGATAGAGAAGTGATTGGCAGAATGTGAGGAGGATGCTATGAGAATGCAGGGTGACTTTGACATGTTGGGGGAGTGGGTAGATGCATGGCAGATTAAGTTTAATGTGGATAAATGTGAGGTTATCCACTTTGGTATCGAAATCAAGGAGGCAGATTACTATCTAAATTGCGTCAAGTTGAGAAAAGGGGAAGTACAATTGGATCTGGGGGTCATTGTTCATCAGTGTATGAAAGTAAGCATGCAAGTACAGCAGGCAGTGAAGAAAGTGAATGGCATGTTGACCTTTATAACAAGAGGAGTCGAATATAGGAGCAAAGAGGTCCTTCTGCAGTTGTACAGGGCCCTAGTGAGACTACACCTGGAGTATTGTGTGCAGTTTTGGTCCCCTAATTTGAGGAAGGACATTCTTGCTATTGAGGAAGTGCAGTGTAGGTTTACAAGGTTAATTCCCGGGATGGCGGGACTGACATATGCTGAGAGAGTGGAGCGTCTGGGCTTGCACACTCTGGGGTTTAGGAAGGCGAGAGGGGGTCTTATTGAAACATATAAGACTGTTTAGGGGTTGGACATGCTGGAGGCAGGAAACATGTTCCCGATGTTGTGAGTGTCTAGAACCAGGGGACACAGTTTAAGAATAAGGGGTAAGCCATTTAGAACAGAGACGAGGAAACACTTTTTCTCACAGAGAGTTGTGAGTCTGTGGAATTCTCTGCCTCAGAGGGCGGTGGAGGCCGGTTCTCTGGATAGTTTCAAGAGAGAGCTAGATAGGGCTCTTAAAGGTAGTGGAGTCAGGGGATATGGGGAAAAGGCAGGAACGAGGTACTGATTGGGGATGATCTGCCATGATCACATTAAATGGCGGTACTGGCTCGAAGGGCCGAATGGCCTACTCCTGCACCTATTGTCTATTGTTTATTGTCTATTCTCTATTCCCCTAACACAAACCCGACGTTGGTGATCCCTTTGTGCAGTAACAACTTAGAGTCATAGAGTGATACAGTGTGGAAACAGGCACTTCAGTCCAACTTGCCCACATGGCCAACTTGCCCCAGCTGCACTAGTCCCTCCAAACCTGTCCTCTACATGTTCCTGTCTAACTGTTTCTTAAACGTTGGATATAGCCCCAGCCTCAACTACCTCCTCTGGCAGGTTGTTCAATTCACCTGCCACCCTTTGTGTGAAAACGTTACCCCTCAGACTCCAATCTTTTCCCCGTCACCTTAAATCTGTGTCCCCTGGATACACTGTCTTTGATACACTGCGGAGGATTCCGATGTGGAGGGAACTCGCATGACAACAAAGGAAAATAAAACATTCTCACCGACTTACCCGAGAGACAAGCCCAAGTGGCGACGAGGATGAAAATGCTGGAGATATCATTTTCCCTGCGAGTCTTTCGCCGCGGTGTCCGACGCTCGGACATCACCCGTTCGAAGGTGTCTTGCGGCGCTTCAGCGAAAGCGGGTACCAGTCACAAAAACACAGAGGTGCAGTGGTGGAGTTACTGCCTTGCAGCGCTTGCAGCGCTAGCCCGGGTTCGATCCCTGCCTCTGGTGCTGTCTGTACGGAGTTTGTACGTTTCTCCCCGTGACCCGCGCGGGTTTTCTCCGAGATCTTCGGTTCAAAATTGTTATAAATGTAAAGTCCCTCGTGGGCTGGGCATCGCTAGTCGGTGCGGGCTCGATGGGCCGAAGGGCTGTACCGCTAAACTTAAAACTAAATCTAACACAACTGCATCGGGGCCAACAATCGCAGAGGTGAAGCGGAACGTCTCCTCTGCCAGGCTTCAAGTCGAAATTGCAGAACAGGAGGCGACAGTTCTCGTCGGGTCTGGGAGGGGGAGGTGTTTAATTCCGTACGGCTCTCCATCTGAACAAGTCGCGGGTGCAAACGCTTTCCACAGCAATATGTGTTCAGTAACATTTTGTGTCGATCTTCGGTGTAAACCGGCATCCACAGTTCCTTCTTGTATAAAATCATGAGGGACATAGATCGGGCCGGGGAGAAGCACACAGTCTGTTGCCCAGAGTAGGTGAAGCGTGGACCAGAGGGCACAGCGTTCCGGTGAAGGGGAAAAGATTTAATAGGAATCTGAGGGGTAACTTGCTCGGACGGCCGAATGGCCAACTCCTGCACCTATTTTTCCATGTTTCTATGTTTCTGTCCTGGGCCTCCTTCAGTAGCAAAGTGAAGCCACACGCAAATTGGGGGAACAGCACGCCAGAGACAATAGACAATAGACAATAGGTGCAGGAGTAGGCCAATCTGGCCTTCGAGCCAGCACCACCATTCAATGTGATCATGGCTGATCATCCCCAATCAGTACGCCGTTCCTGCCTTCTCTCCATATCCCCTGACTCCGCTATCTTTAAGAACCCTATCTAGCTCTCTCTTGAAAGTATCCAGAGAACCGGCCTCTGAGGCAGAGAATTCCACAGACTCACATCTCTCTGTGAGAAAAAGTGTTTCCTCGTCTCCGTTCTAAATGGCTTACTCCTTATTCTTAAACTGTGGTTCCGGTTCCGGATTCCCCCAACATCGGGAACATGTTTCCTGCCTCTAGCCTGTCCAAACCCATATGACAGTCCCGCCATCCCAGGAATTAACCTTGTAAACATACGCTGCACTCCCTCAATAGCAAGAATGTCCTTCCTCAAATTAGGGGACCAAATTAGGGGTCACATTTTGCTTTGGCAGCTTGCAACCCAGCGGCATGAACGTCAATGTCTCTAATTTCCAGTAATTCCTCCATTCCTTTCCCTCCCCACTGCACCCATCTCCCACCCTAGTCAGCCTTCGGCTGTTCGCATCCTTGTACCCCTGTCAAGTATGCACATTTTCCCTATGACCATGTGGGTTTCCTCCAGGTGCTCCGGCTTTCTCCCACATCCCGAAGTTTGTGGGTTTGTGGGTCAACTCGCTTCTCTAAGAGTGTAGGGAGTGGATGAGAATGTCAGATATCATTGAACTAGTGTGAATAGGTGATCAATGGTTTGCATGGACTTGCTGGCCGAACGGCCTGTTTCCATGCTGTATTTTTCAATAATCAATCATTCTTTAAACTTCATTTTCCTTTATTGATGTGCATGAGAATTCCAGAGCATTGGAACAACCAGAGAGGATTTTTTACAAACCTAGAAACAGAAAAATAGGTGCAGGAGTAGGCCATTTGGTCCTTCGAGCCAACACTGCCATTCAATATTATCATGGCTGATCATCCTGAATCAGTACCTCGTTCCTACTTTCTCCCCATATCCCTTGATTCCATTAGCACTAAGAACTAAATGTAACTCTTTCTTGAAAACATCCAGTGAATTGGCCTCCACTGCCTTCTGTGGCAGAGAATTCCACAGATTCACAACTCTCTGGGTGAAAACGTATTTCCTCATCTCAGTCCTTAATGGCCTACCACTTATTCCTAAATCCCAGGGCATTTGAAAAAAACCAGAGAGAGTTTTTTGGGTTTGAGATAGTTTTGAAACAATGCTCCAACAGGAGGAGGTGCAGGAGATGTGAGGTCCATCTGCCTTGCCCCATGGTGAATGCTCTTCCCATAATCACCCTCAATGAATATGCTCCTCGAGATTCCTAGGAGCAGCTCCATATAAACCACTACAGCTCAGTGGTCCCAGCATTTTGTGTCTATCTTCGGTTTAATCCAGCATCCACAGTTCCTTCCTACACAGGTATGTATGTTAATTTGCTTCAGTAAAATTGTACATTGTCCTCAGTGTGTAGGATAGTCAACAATCAATCGTGCTTTATTTAGTGCTAGCGTACGCGGAGACTGCTGGTCGGCACGTACTCGGTGGGCCGAAGAGCCTGTTTCAGTGATGTATCTCCAAACTAAACTAATCCTAACTATAAAACACACTGTGACCTGAGCAGCTCAACCAAGCAGCTGAAAGGTTATTTTTGACATGCAGACTGCTCTTGAAGTTGGACACACAATGCAGGAGTTACTCAGCGGGACAGGCAGCATCTCTGGAGAGAAGGAATGGGTGACGTTTCGGGTCGAGTCCCTTCTTCAGACCCAATATGTCGCGCGCATTATTACACACCTTGCATTTTACCACGGTCCACATTAGAATGGAAACGCACTCCCATGACTCTCAGTCTGAGGAAGGGTCTCGACCTGTCACATCACCCACTCCTTCTCTCCAGAGATACTTCCTGCCCTGCTGAGTTACTCCAGCATTCTGTGTCTATCTTTGGTGTAAATCAGCATCTGCAGTTCCTTGCTACACTGCTCTTGAAGCTGTTCTATGTGCTGCGCCACAAAACACCAGCATCTCTCTATTCTGCTTGCGTGACCTACACTCGATGTGTGAAAGCCCCACTCACCTCACTGCCATTGCATCACGTGCAGGACAGCGCAGCATGGAGCAACACATTAGAGTCATAGAGTGATAGAGTGTGGAAACAGGCTCTTCGGCCCAACTTGCCCACACCGGCCAACACGTCCCATCTACACTAGTCCGACCTGCCTGCACTTGGTTCATATCCCTCCAAACCTGTCCTATCCATGTACCTGTTTAGGGTACACAAAGGCATGTACCTGTCTAACTGTTTCTTAAATGTTGGGATTGTCCCGGCCTCATCTGGCAGCTTGTTCGGGGATATTCGGGGATACATGAGTGTATGTGCCTTATTTGGTTGTGTAATAAATTACTCCATGAATCAAACTCTGGTGTCTGAATCCAGTGATTTTTCAATCACAACACCCCAGCAATGTTAGCTCCACTCCCCAACCCCCGCAGTAATGTTATCAACACATCTCAGTCAGTCGCCCATTGCATTGAAGTTTGGACAGTAGATAGTAGACAATACACAATAGACAATAGGTGCAGGAGTAGGTCATTTGGCCATTTGAGCCAGCACCGCCATTCAATGTGATCATGGCTGATCATCACCAATCAGAACCCCCGTTCCTGCCTTCTCACCATATCCCCTGATTCTGCTATTTTTAAGAGCCCTATCTAGCTCTCTCTTGAAAGTATCCAGAGAACCGGCCTCCACCGCCCTCTGAGGCAGAGAATTCCACAGACTCACAACTCTCTGTGAGAAAAAGGGTTTCCTCATCTTCATTCTAAATGGCTTACCACTTATTCTTAAACAGTGGCCCCTGGATCTGGACTTCCCCAACATCAGGAACTTGTTTCCTGCCTCTAGCGTGTCCAAATCCTTAACAATCTTATATGTTTCAATAAGATCCCCTCTCATCCTTCTAAACTCCAGAGTGTACTAGCCCAGCCGCTCCATTCTCTCAGCATATGACAGTCCCGCCATCCCGGGAATTAACCTTGTAAACCTATGCTGCCCTCCCTCAATAGCAAGAATGGCCTTCCTCATATTAGGGGACCAAATTAGGGGTCATATTTTGCTCGGGCAGCTTGCAACCCGGTATGATATCGGTATGAATGTCGATATCTCTACTTTCCATTCCCATCCCTTCCCTTTACACCCATCTCCCACCCTAGTCGGCCTTCTAGTTCCACTGTTCACATCATTGTACCCCTGTCATTGCACATTTTCCCTGTGACCGTTTGGGTTTCCTCCAGATGCTCCAGCTTCCTCCCACATCCCGCAGTTTGCGGGCTTGTGGGTTAACTGGCTTCTCTAAGTGTGTAGGGATGAGAACGTAAGATAACATTGAACTAGCGTGAATAGGTGATCAATGGTTTGCATGGACTTGCTGGCCGAATGGCCTGTTTCCATGCTGTATTTTTCAATAATCAATCATTCTTTAAACTTCATTTTCCTTTATTGATGTGCATGAGAATTCCAGGGCATTGGAAAAACCAGAGAGGATTTTTTAGAAACCTAGAAACAGAAAATAGGTGCAGGAGTAGGCCATTTGGTCCTTCGAACCAACACTGCCATTCAATATGATCATGGCTGATCATCCTAAATCAGTACCCCATTCCTACTTCCTCCCCATATCCCTTGATTCCATTAGCACTAAGAACTAAATCTAACTCTCTCTTGAAAACATCCAGAGAATTGGCCTCCACTGCCTTCTGTGGCAGAGAATTCCACAGATTCACAACTCTCTGGGTGAAAACGTTTTTCCTCATCTCAGTTCTAAATGGCCTACCCCTTATTCTTAAATCCCAGGGCATTTGAAAAAAAACAGAGAGAGTTTTTTGGGCTTGACATAGTTTTGAAACAATGGTCCAACAGGAGGAGGTGCAGGAGATGTGAGGTCCATCTGCCTTGCCCAATGGTGAATGCTCTTCCCATAATAACCCTCAATGAATATGCTCCATCACATTCCCAGGAACAGCTCCATATAAACCTAGTGGTCCCAGCATTTTGTGTCTATCTTCGGTTTAAACCAGCATCCGCAGTTCCTTCCACCACAGGTATGTATGTTAATTGGCTTCGGTAAAATTGTACATTGTCCCCAGTGTGTAGGATAGTCAACAATCGATCGTGCTTTATTTAGTGCTAGCGTACGTGGTGACTGCTGGTCGGCACGTACTCGATGGGCCAAAGGGCCTGTTTCAGTGATGTATCTCTAAACTAAACTAAATCTAACTATAAAACACACTGTGACCTGAGCAGCTCAACCAAGCAGCTGAAAGGTTATTTTTGACATGCAGACTGCTCTTGAAGTTGGACACACAATGCTGGAGTTACTCAGCGGCACAGGCAGCATCTCTGGAGAGAAGGAATGGGTGACGTTTCGGGTCGAGTCCCTTCTTCAGACCCAATATGTCGCGCGCATTATTACACACCTTGCATTTTACCACGGTCCACATTAGAATGGAAACCCACTCCCCTGACTCTCAGTCTGAGGAAGGGTCTCGGCCTGTCACATCACCCATTCCTTCTCTCCAGAGATGCTGCCTGTCCCGCTGAGTTACTCCAGCATTCTGTGTCTATCTTTGGTGTAAATCAACATCTACAGTTCCTTGCTACACTGCTCTTGATGCTGTTCTATGTGCTGCGCCACAAACCACCAGCATCTCTCTATTCAGCTTGTGTGACCTACACTCGATGTGTGAAAGCCCCACTCACCTCACTGCCATTGCATCACGTGCAGGACAACGCGGTCAGCATGGAGCAACACATTAGTCATAGAGTGATACAGTGTGGAAACAGGCTCTTCGGCCCAACTTGCCCACACCGGCCAACACGTCCCATCTACACTAGTCCGACCTGCCTGCACTTGGTTCATATCCCTCCAAACCTGTCCTATCCATGTACCTGTCTAGTGTACACAAAAGCATGTACCTGTCTAACTGTTTCTTAAATGTTGGGCTAGTCCCGGCCTCATCTGGCAGCTTGTTCGGGGATATTTGGGGATACGTGAGTGTATGTGCCTTATTTGGTTGTGTAATAAATTACTCCATGAATCAAACTCTGGGGTCTGAATCCAGTGATTTTTCAATCACAACACCCCAGCAACGTTAGCTCCACTCCCCTACCCCCGCAGTAATGTCTTCAACGCATCTCAGTCAGTCGCCCATTGCATTGAAGTTTGGACAGTAGATAGTAGACAATACACAATAGACAATAGGTGCAGGAGTAGGTCATTTGGCCATTTGAGCCAGCACCACCATTCAATGTGATCATGGCTGATCATCACCAATCAGTACTCTGTTCCTGCCTTCTCACCATATCCCCTGACTCTGCTATCTTTAAGAGCCCTATCTAGCTCTCTCTTGAAAGCATCCAGTGAACCGGCCTTCATCGCCCTCTGAAGCAGAGAATTCCACAGATTCACCACTCTCTGTGAGAAAAAGTGTTTCCTCGTCTTCGTTCTAAATGGCTTACCCCTTATTCTTAAACTGTGGCCCCTGGTTCTGGACTCCCCCAACATCAGGAACAGGTTTTCTGCCTCTGGTGTGTCCAAACCCTTAATAATCTTATATGTTTCTATAAGAGACCCTCTCATCCTTCTAAACTCCAGAGTATACTAGCCCAACCACTCCATTCACTCAGCATATGACAGTCCCGGGAATTAACCTTGTAAACCTATGCTGCACTCCCTCAATTGCAAGAATGTCCTTCCTCAAACTAGGGGACCAAAACTGCACACAAGGCTCCTGTTGTGGTCTCACTCGGGCCCTGTACAACTGCAGAAGGATGTCTTTGGTCCTATACTCAACTCCTCTTGTTATAAAGGCTAAACATGCCATTCTCTTTATTCACTGACTGCTGTACCTGCATGCTTACTTTCATTGACTGATGAACAAGGACCCCCAGATCCCGTTGTACCTCCCCTTTTCCCAACTTGACACCATTTTGATAGTAATCTGCCTTCCTGTTTTTGATACCAAAGTGGATAACCTCACATTTATCCACATTAAACTGCATCTGCCATGCATCTGCCCACTTCCCCAAACTGTCCAAGTCACCCTTCATTCTCACAGCAATGCTATTGTAGAAACAAGCAATGCTATTTGGAGATACAAGCTTTGCTCTGGGTTTGGGTGTTTCCTGCACTATTTTGCAACTTCCTGTCATCATAAAGGCACTGACTAAACGTTCCGCCTCGGAATAAAATCACCCCCCCCCTCCCCCCCACATCAACTGTTTAAGAACGGGAGATATAATAGTTCTTTACACTGAGACTGGTAACTATAATCTATCTTGAACTGGTTCTGAGTAGAAGACAAGGCCAGGTCTGAGTGAGATCACCACGGGGGATATAAAATCATGAGAGGAATAGATTGGGTAATGCACAGAATCTCCTGCCCAGAGTAGGGGAATCGACGACCAGAGGACAATGGTTCATGGTGAAGGGGAAGAGATTTAATAGGAATCTGAGGGGTAACCTTTTCACACAAAGAATGGTGAGTGCATGGAACGAGCTGCCACAGGAGGTAGTCGAGGCTGGGACTATCCCAATGTTTAAGAAACAGTTAGACACATACATGGATAGGGCAAGTTTGGAAGGATACGGACCAAATGCGGGCAGGTGGGACTAGTGTAGCTGGGACATGTTGGCCGGTGTGGGCAAGTTGGGCCGGAGGGCTTGTTTCCACACTGTATCACTCTGTCACTCCATGACATCACCACACTTCACCCTGATGCTGTAGATTGAACATAGAGCAACACATATAGACACAAAACGCTGGAGTAACTCAGCGGGACAGGCAACATCTCTGGAGTAAAAGAAAGGGTGACGTTTCAGGTCGAGACCCTTCATCAGACTAGTTAGGGATAAGGGATACGAGAGATATAGATGGTGATGTGGAGAGATAAAGAATAGAAAGATATGCAAAATAGTAAAGCTGATTAATGAAAAAGGCCATTGTCATCTGTTTGTTGGGTGAAAATTTGAAGCTAGTGCGGGGTGGGGGACGGATAGAGAGAGAGAGAGAGGGTTACTTCTGATATGAAGTTAGAAAAATCAATATCATACCACTATGTTGTAAACTGCCCAAGCAAAGTATGAAGGTAGATAAAATGCTGGAGAAGCTCAGCGGGTGAGGCAAAGTCAAAAGTCAAAGTCAAAAGAGTTTATTGTCATGCATCAATGGAGCAAAGGAATAGGATACCTTTCGGGTCAAGACCCTTCTTCAGATATGAGGCGTTTAAGGAGGAACTGCAGATGCTGGAAAATCGAAGGTAGACAAAAGTGCTGGAGAAACTCAGGGGGTGCAGCAGCATCTATGGAGCGAAGGAAATAGGCAACGTTTCGGGCCGAAACCCTTCTTCAGACTGATGTATGGTGGGGGGGTGGGGGGGGGGGGGAGATGACGGAGAGAAGAAAGGAAAAAGGAAGAGGAGGAGCCCGAGGGCTGAGGGAGAGCTGAGAGTTGGAGGGAAGGGGGAATCACAGAGGGGGAGCAGTTAGGAGGTTGGCGGAGAACTTCTTCAAAGTAGGCACACCTTGAGGAGATTTTGCAGTGGTATAGACACATTGTTTAAGAAGGAACTGCAGATGCTGGAAAATCGAAGGTACTACCCCTTTGTGATTCCCCCTTCTTAAGGGGTTGGACAGGCTAGATGCAGGAAAATTGTTCCCGATGTTGGGGAGGTCCAGGACAAGGGGTCACAGCTTAAGGATAAGGGGGAAATCCTTTAGGACCAAGATGAGAAGGACTTTTTTCACACAGAGAGTGGTGGGTCTCTGGAACTCTCTGCCACAGAGGGTAGTTGAGGCCAGTTCATTGGCTATATTTAAGAGATAGTTAGATGTGGCCCTTGTGGCTAAGGGGATCAGAGGGTATGGAGAGAAGGCAGGTACGGGACACTGAGTTGGATGATCAGCCATGATCATATTGAACGGCGGTGCAGGCTCGAAGGGCCGAATGGCCTACTCCTGCACCTAATTTCTATGTTTCTATGTTTCTATGTTTCCCTCCAACTCTCAGCTCTCCCTCAGCCCTCGGGCTCCTCCTCTTCCTTTTTCCTTTCTTCTCCCTGTCCCCCCCCCCCCCCCCCCCCTCCACCCTACTTCAGTCTGAAGAAGGATTTCGGCCCGAAACGTTGCCTATTTCCTTCGCTCCATAGATGCTGCTGCACCTGCTGAGTTTCTCCAGCACTTTTGTCTACCTTCAGATATGAGATACTGTTCCTGCAATTTGCATTCAGACTCACTCTGACAATGGACCGTTAAGTGCCTGAGAACAGGTTTACCAAACACAGTGACAAAGAACAGCTGTGTTAAAGAAGGAACTGCAGATGCTGGAGAATCGAGGGTTACACAAAAATATGGAGAAACTCAGCGGGTGCAGCAGCATCTAAGGAGCGAAGGAGATAGGCGACGTTTCGGGTAGAGACCCTTCTTCAGACTGAAGAAGGGTCTCTACCCGAAACGTCGCCTATCTCCTTCGCTCCTTAGATGCTGCTGCACCCGCTGAGGTTCTCCAGCTTTTTGTGTAACCGACAAAGAACAGCTGCTGAGCTCAAAGGTTGCAACTGATAACAACCCAGGCAGAACTATGAACAATGATTCCTTCATGATGCTCGTGGTGCTTGGTACATTCTAATCGCCCTATATAGATAAGCAAGCCTGGCTCAGCTGTGGGTTCTGTGTGAAAGTTGTTCATTTGAATTCCTGGTGTCTTTGTCTGATAGTTATGTTCAGTCCTTAACCTTTTAGTTGTAGCTCCATAGTTTATTTCATCATGTTCCTTCATCAACTCACAGTAATACCGGAGGTTTTGTTTATTGCCTCATTGCTGTTTAGTTTAGTTTAGTTTAGTTCAGTTTAGAAACATAGAAACATAGAAAATAGGTGCAGCAGTAGGCCATTCGGCCCTTCGAGCCTGCACCGCCATTCAATATAATCCAACTCTGTATCCTGTACCTGCCTTCTCTCCATACCCCCTGATCACTTTAGCCACAAGGGCCACATCTAACTCCCTCTTAAATATAGCCATTGAAATGGCCTCAACTTCCTTCTGTGGCAGAGAATTCCACAGATTCAGCACTCTCTGTGTGAAAAATATATTTCTCATCTCAGTCCTAAAAGACTTCCCCTTTATCCTTAAACTGTGACCCCGTGTTCTGGACTCCAAGATCGGGAACAATCTTCCTGCATCTAGCCTGTCCAATCCCTTAAGAAATTTGTAAGTTTCTATGATCCCCCCTCAATCTTCTAAATTCAGCACGGACTCAGTCCAAACCCACGCAGGTTACGGGGAGAACGCACAAACTCCATACACTAGCACCATCCTACACAATTTCCAATTTTACCGAAGCCAATTAACCTGCAAAACTGTAGTCGGGATCGAACCAGAGTCTCTGGTCTGTGAGGCAGCAACTCTACCGCTGCACCACAGTTTGGCTCAGATGTCACCAACAGTGTGCATTTATATAACGTCTTTACCAGTGGACCTGAATAAGGCATCCGTTGTCATCGAAGACCCAAACCACCCTGGCCACACTCTCATCTCACTGCTACCCTCAGGAAAAAGGTATTTAAAATGAACTGACCTCCAGATTTAAAAACAGAAACATACAAAGTAGGTGCAGGAGTAGGCCATTTGGCCCTTTGAGCCAGCGATCATCCAGAATCAGTACCTCGTTTCTGCTTTCACCCCATATCCCTTAATTCCATTAGCCTTACAGCTAAATCTAACTCTCTCTTGAATACATCCAGTGAACTGGCCTCCACTGCCTTCTGTGACAGAGAATTCCACATATTTACGACTCTCTGGGTAAAAAGGTTTTTCCTCATCTCAGTGCTAAATGGCCTACCCCTTATTCTTAGACTGTGACCCCTGGTTCTGGATTCCCCAACACCGGGAACATTTCTCCTGCATCTAGCCTGTCCAATCCCTTAATAATTTTAAATGTTTCTCTAAGATCCTCTCTCATCCTTCTGAATTCCAGTGAATGTAAGCCCAGTAGATCCATTTGTTCATCATATGTCAGTCCTACAATCCCAGGAATTAACTTGGTGAACCTACGCTGCACTCCCTCAGGAGTGTATTGAGGGACATTTGACCTTTTGTCTCTTTTGACCCTCAGGTTCTTGAATAACCCTGCAGGTTGCCAAGATTGAACCCCGGTCTCCAGCGCTGTAAGGCAGCAACTCTACCACTGTGCCACTGTGGTGTTTGATGGCCAGCATGGACTTGATGGGTTGAGGAGCCTGTTCCAATGCTGTTTGGACATCTTAGGGAGATTCTTCCATGGTTTTTGTTTTTGTATGTATGTTTTATTCTGAATAAAGTTTATTTTTGGAAGACAAAACACTGGCTAACATTGGTCGATTGACTGAACTGAGAAGTGGTCATTGCCAGAAGATGTACCGTGTTAACCTGCGACCCACTTCACGTAGAAACACATCTTTGGCTTCATGTACAGCCCATTGTTCTGCTTATCAGTCTGCGGTTTCCTTTTCTGCAGAGCTGGACTAACAGCAGTATCCTTTGCTCAGTGGTTTAATAATCAGGAAGTCATATTTCAAAGAAATAGAGCGTCATGCAGACAACTCTCGACCATCTGGATTTGCAAGTGAACAAACTTGTGCAAGAATCAAGAGTTAAGTCAAGAGTGTTTTATTGTCATATGTCCCAGATAGGACAATGGAATTCTTACTTGCAACAACACAACAGAGTACGTATGTAAACATAGCGTAGGAAGAAACTGCAGATGCTGGTTCAAACCGAAGATAGACACAAAAAGCTGGAATAACTCAGCGGGACAGGTTGCATCTGTGGAGGGAAGGAATGAGTGACGTTTTGGGTTGAGACCATTCTTCAGACTGTAAACATTCCACACAGTAAACAAAATAATAAACGGGAAAATAAAATTCAGTGTGTGCTCATGAACCCAGTTTAGTTTATTGTCACGTGTACCAAGGTACAGTGAAAAGCTCTTGTTGCATGGTTAACCAGTCAGCAGAAAGACAATATTTCTTTAAGGGTCTCGACCCGAAACGTTGCCTATCTCCTTCACTCCTTAGATGCTGCAGCACCCGCTGAGCTTCTCCAGCTTTTTGTGTAACCCCAGCAGAAAGACAATACATGATTGCAATCGATCCATTGACAGTGACTAGGTACATAATAAGCAAAAAACGTTTAGTGCAAGGTAAAGCCAGCAAAGTCCGAATTGCAACTGTGGGCTGCATCAGTGAGGGGCGGGGGAAGCTGAATACAGAGGTGTAGTCAACGACGTTGTTGGGTGCTGTGGGCTGAATCACCTGCAGCTCAACACTTGCAAGACTGAGGAGTCAGTGGTGGACATTAGGAGGAAAGGAACACCCCTGTCCCCCGTCTCCATCAATGGTGTGGATGTGCAGTTTACCAGGGAGTACAAATATCTTGGAGTTTAACTGTGCAGTAAACTGGACTGGTCCAGAATGGCTGAGGGCCTGTACAAGAAGGGACAGAGCTGGCCCTACTTTTTAGAAGGCTCCGCCACTTCAGAGTTTGTACTCAGATGCTGCAGATGTTCTATCAATCGGCGGTGGCCAGTGCCATCTTCTTCACTGTCGTGTGCTGGGCAAAGGCTGCGGATGCCAACAGGATTAACAAGCTCATCAGGCAGACTGGCTCTGTCCTGGGGGCAGAGTTGGATTCACTAGATATGGTCCGGGAGAGGAAGATGCTCCTCAAACTGCGGAACATCTTGGACAACAACAGCTCACCCCCACCATGACACACTGGTCAACCTGAGGAGCACCTTCAGCAACAGGCAGCTTCCACCAAGATGCAGCACAGTACGCCACAGGAGATCCTTCTTCCCTGTGGCTATCCAACTGTACAACTCCTCCCCCTTCTGTCGTGGGGAAGACTGACTACCCCCCTCCACTAGCAATGTTCCGAAATTTTGACATTTTAAAAATCGAGTCTGCAATTTATCCCATCAGATAAGGCATAAAAAGAAGTTTAATTTGACACCTAATTCACTTGCATGTCTTCAGTATTAAAAAAGTCAGGGCCATTTTCATACTCGGAAATTAGCAACTTGTTTCCTATTGCTTTTCTATTGACAACACAAAAGTTGTGATCGAGGACAGTCAAAAGCCCATAACTTTCTTAAAAATGAAGAGAACTGAAAGAAATTTTCAGTTAGTATAGATTGAAGTATTCTGAAACAAATATGAAACAATCTTACTTGGATGACCTGAAATTAAAGCATATAATTAGTTAGTTACCCAATTGTAGCTAATTACAAAATTCAATTACTAGATCTAAACATCTATCCATTTCTTAAGAAAAAATTACAATTTTTTTAAAGCCTAAGTGTCCAAATAGCATTCACACAATAATTCACAATATAAGATGATTTTTAAATATAATTGTCATTAATTTATAGGCCAAATTGAAGGAATTTAGTGTTTAATGCCTGTAGATTAATGGCCATTTAAATCAGCTTGCGAGTGGGATTTTCTGGAATGCAATGGATTGGAACGTTGCGGTTGCGGTGAATTTAAACCCCATATCGGGAGGGAAAATTCTGCCGGTTCGAATGGGGAATAAATCACCGTTTCGCAACATTAAATGTTGATTAAGGTCATCTAAAAAAGCAGGTTTATATGTAAAAATAAACAGCTTTCACTTCCCTGTCCCCTACGTAAAATCCGTCCCCGTTGTCGGCGTTCACGGCATTAGGAGCTAA
The DNA here is from genome assembly GCA_963514005.1 of Raja brachyura. The sequence continues at coordinate 24,313,604 of OY740805.1, read as the reverse complement.
TTTTTATTTGACTCTAGCGCTGAAATAGTTGGGAGATTTTTTTTTTTAAATACACTTACCAGCAGTCAGAACACATCTCCAGAAATAGCTTGCACTCCGAGACAATAAAGGATAATCTAATCTAATCTAAAAAATAAAGATGCGGATGGCAAGGAAAATCCGCATTTTAACCCCGCCCCCCCCCCCCCCCCCCCAAAGGCGCCAAAGTCGCGCACACGGCCAGTGACAGAACTGCAGCACCGCTAAATGTAAGTTTTGTAACATACCTACCTCCACAATCTTTGCACATCCCAAATCCTGGACTTTCCGCTCATCATTTTAATTTCATATTTCATGTATCTTCTGTTTTTTTTTACTGTTGGCAGATCAATTTCCAACCTGGGATAAATAAAGTTCTATCATGGTTGTGGTAGGATGGTTCAGTTGCTTGAAAAGAGCAGGGAAGCAACTGTCCCTGAATCTGGAGGTGAGCATTTTCACACTTCTGTCCCTTTTGCCCAATGGGAGAGGGGAGAAGAGGGAGTGGCCGAGGTGCGGCCCATCCTTGATTATGCTGCTGGCCTTGTCAAGGCAGCGTGATGTATAAATGGAGTCAATGGAAGGGAGGTTGGTTTGTGTAATGGTCTGGGCTGCGTACACAATTTGCTGCAATTTCTTGCGGTCTTGCTGAGTCATTCCAACTTCTTGTGTCTATCTTTAGTTTAAACCAGCTTCTGCAATTCCTTCCTAAACACATTTCCTCTGCTCTTTGGGCCTGGCACCAGTGAAGATAAACTTATCACTCTTCAATATCACAACTCCCTTTGTTATCGCACAAATTTGTTTAAACAGTTTATCGATGATGAAGTACCTTTATTGACTCTGCAAAGAGAAAAAGGGAAATAAATGTACTTTACTTTAGAGATACAGCGCGGTGTGGTGGGAACACGCAGATGTCCAGCCAGGAATAATGCAGGGCACAAGGTTTGTGCAAGCAATTGTGGTTTCTTCTTCCTCCATACAGCTTCTAAAGGGCCTGTCCCACCAGCATGCAACTCTATGCGATGAGCGCGACCTAACATGGTCGTTTGAGCCGTCCGGCATCACGGGGCTGGTCCCACTTCGATCGCCGGAGCCGTGCGTAATTGTGCGGAGTTCGTCCCGACATCGCGCCAGGCTCCGACAAACTGACTATATTCAAAAATTCCGCGCGGCAACGGCTTGTCGGCTCGCTGCCGCCTCGACGCATTACACACCGCCTCGATGTCGTGCCTCCGTGACCCTCTCTGTAGGTGCCTCTGTGACCCTCTATGTGTGTGGCTCCATGGCCCTCTGTTTGTGTGCCTCTGTGCCCCTCTCTGTGTGTCCCTCTCTGTCCTGGCGAACTTACCTTAAGACTTCGCTCCAAGTTCGCCTCACTTTGCGCCGCGTTGCGCCACTCACCCGACCTCCGCGCGGCCCTCGCTGCCGGTTTGGTCGCGCTTGCCGCATGCAGGCGCATGCTGGTGGGAACGGCCCTGTACAGGGGATCACCCGACCTCCGTGCGGCCCCCGCTTCTAGTTTGATCGCGCTCATTGCATAGAGTCGGATGCTGGTAGGGCAGGCCCTTAACTCCTACCACGTGGCATCTGACCTTATATACCGCCCGGGGAGCCCCGTGACCTGCACCTCCTGTCACCATGACGCCTGTCTCTTCCCTCCAGAGTCGATGGTTTGTATTATGCGTGGCTCACCATCAGGCGCCGCCATATGACCCCCCCCACCCCCCTCAGAACCAGAGGCATGAAACGGCCGGGAAACCGAATGAAGCGGCCGGACCTCGTATGTACATCCCCACGCACTGGGGAACGGTTCAGTTTGGGGAATCCGGGGGAACCCGGGATGGCAGATGCCCCCGACGGGGAGGTTGAGCTACCTGTACTGGCTCGCTCAGATCCAAATGGGTCGGCTTCAGTTGCGCCACCAACACAGTTTCTTGCCAGCCACCCATGTCCAAAACAAATATGGTGGGCCCATGCCGCAGCACACGAAATGGACCTCCATATGGGCGCTGCAAGGGCGACCTGTGGGCGTCGCGGCGCAGAAAGACGTAAGAACTGTCCGCAAGCACCGGTGGCACATGGAATGGCGCCACCCCATAACGAAACATTGGGACAGGAGACAGTGAGCCATCCTACTCCCGCAAGTGCACCAGCACAGATGACGGCAGCTCCCGGGACCCATCAGCGGCCGGGAAAAATTCTCCAGGAACGGTGAGCGGAGCGCCATAAACCAGCAGGCGGGCCATTGCGGACCGCAGTTTGCATGTGAACTGGGCACCCCGGTCAGAAGTGATTTCCAGCGACACCCAGAAGCGGGCAATTCACAAGGCCACAAGGTCGCGAGCGCACGACTGGGCAGAAGTGTCCATGAGCTTCTCGTGGACACTTCTCCAGTCATCTCGTAAAATGATACATCACCGTCAGTAGGTGTGAAAGACCCCGCGACGGAGGCACCGGCCCCATGATGTCCACGTGCATGTGGTCGAAGCACCGGCAAGGCTCTGCGAATTCCTGACCTGGTGCCCGGACGTGCCGATGCACCTTGGAAGTTTGGCACCGAATGCATGCACGGGCCCAGCGACTGACTTGCTTCCGCAGCCCGTGCCACATGAATCTGGCGGCCACCATCGCCACCGTGGCCCGGATAGATGGGTGGGGCAGTCCATGGATGATGTCAAAAATGCGACGGCGTCAGGCCGCCAGAACAATAGGCCTCGGCTGCCCGGTGGGCACGTCACACACCACGGTACCGCCCGAGGGACCCAACGGCACGTCCTCGAGCACCAAACCCGAGATCGCGGTACGATATGCCAGCATCTCCTCGTCCACCAGCTGTGCCGCGGCCAAAATGGAGTAGTCTATTCCGGGGGCCTCATCAAGAACGGCCCTTCAGCCCACTGAGTCCGCTCTGACCAACGATCATCCCCTACAGTAACACTATCCTACACACTAGGGACAATTTCCAATTTTACTGAAGCCAATAAACCAACAAAAACCTGCACATCTTTTCAGTGTGGGAGTAACCTGGAGCACCCAGAGAAAACCCACGTGGTCACAGGGAGAACATGCAAACTCCGTACAGACAGCACCCATGGCCAGGATTAAACATGGGAATCTGACGCTGTATGGCAGCAGCTCTACCTTTGCGCCACCATGCTGCCCTGAAATTGATAGGACCAAATTTAATATAAATAAAATATACTAGACTAAGTGGGACCCGTTGGGTCCCAGCATCACACGGGAGGTCTGGTCACCAATGCAATATTCCCACACTCAACCAATTCCAATTTTGCTCGCCAGTGGGGGAGGGGGGTTCTGTTGCGCTAGTATGGATGTTGCGGGCCGAAGGTACTGGTTTCCAGAGGGCTAGTATAGACATTGTGGGCCAAATGGATTCTTGGGCTGGCTGCCAACTGTTGCAATGATTTCAAAAGCCAAGCCAAGGCAAACAATTTGGCTGCAGCCACCTGACAACCAAAATCCATTTTGTGAACACAAAATTTTTAAAAAGGTGAGGCAAACAATTAGGCTGCAGCCACCTGTCAACCAAATTCCATTTTGTGAACACAAACTTTTAAAAAAGGCTAGGTAAACAATTGGGCTGCAGCCACCTGACAACCAAAATCCATTTTGTGAACACAAACTTTTTAAAAAGAAATGGCAAACAATTGGGCTGCAGCCACCTGACAACCAAAATTCATTTTGTGAACACAAACTTTTTTTTAAAAAGGTAAACAATTTGTCAGCAGCCTCATCAAGGGGATTAACCGTGGAGTAGATGTACGTTCAGTGTTATTCACAGCTCAGAGAGCCGTGACCCTCTCGCTTCCTGGGTCCGGCAGAGACTGAGTTAGGCACAACACATCCGGGTTTTATAGACCCTCCCCCCTCCCCCATGCTGCCAGCAGGGGCAGCAGAGAGAGCAGAGAGAATGGGATTTTTAAAAAAAATTAATACCTCTCCCATTTTTCATCTATGGGACAAATCCTCTGTTCCAGGAAGATGGAGGGGGGTCTGAGTGAGGTGGCCAAAAATGACGGCCGTAGGTGGCGACGTTCTCTCGGAAATCGCAGGACAGTGGGCCAAAAGCAGTCAAGATCAGACTTTTAGTAATATAGATAAGGTTTGCAGACAAGAATATTGACTTGCTTTAGACTTTAGACTTTAGAGATACAATGTGGAAACAAGCCCTCCGTGCCAACCAGCATTCACCCTGTTGCTGTTGAGCAAGTGCAGTTGTAAACGTAACATGCGTTCCTTTTTGATTATGGGAGCAAATAGATGTGCCTCAAGGAATTACAGATGTGAGTGCAAGAATGAATCATCATTACAGATGTCGGGAGAAGGAGAGAGATCCAGTGCGGCATGTGTAGGAAGGAACTGCAGATGCTGGTTTACACAAAAGATCGGCACAAAATGCTGGAGTAACTCAGTGGGACAGGCAGCATGTTTGGAGAGAAGGGATGGGTGACATTTTGGGTCAAGACCCTTCTACAGATTGAGAGTCAGGGTTGAGGGAGACACAGAGATAGGAAGTGTAAGGTGTGCAAACAGAACATTAAAGGGGATGGAGATCAAGGGTAATGTGGAATAGTTCACTATTTGCTCGGAGAAGGTGACAAGAAAGCAGACAGAGATAAAATTTAATCGGGGGACGATCAAACTGGTCAAACGAGGAAGGGGGAGGGGGGAATGGAGTGGGGCATGGTGTTTAACTGGAGGACGTGGATAGGCGATGTTTCAGGTCAAGACACATCTGAGGACAGCTCCCACACTGAAACCTCGCCTGTCCCTGTCCCTGTCCTTCAGAGATGCTGCCTGAGCCACTGAGTTATTCCGGCATTTCAGTGTGTTTTTTCAAAAATCAGCATCTGCATAGAAACATAGAAACATAGAAAATAGGTGCAGGAGTAGGCCATTCGGCCCTTCGAGCCTGCACCGCCATTCAATATGATCATGGCTGTTCATCCAACTCATGTATCCTGTACCTGCTTTCTCTCCATATCCCCTGATCCCTTTAGCCACAAGGGCCACATCTAACTCCCTCTTAAATATAGCCAATGAACTGGCCGCGACTACCTTCTGTGGCAGAGAATTCCAGAGACTCACCACTCTCTGTGTGAAAAATGTTTTCCTCATCTCGGTCCTAAAGGAATTCCCCCTTATCCTTAGACTGCGAACCCTTGTTCTGGACCTCCCCAACATCGGGAACAATCTCCCTGCATCTAGCCTGTCCAACCCCTTAAGAATTTTGTAAGTTTCTATAAGATCCCCCCCTCAGTCTTCTAAATTCTAGCGAGTACAAGCCGAGTCTATCCAATCTTTCCTCATATGAAAGTCCTGACATCCCAGGAATCAGTCCGGTGAACCTTCTCTGTACCCCCTCTATGGCAAGAATGTCTTTCCTCAGATTTGCAATACTCGAGGTGTGGTCTCACCAAGACCCTTTACATACGTATGCAGTTCCATACGTTTCTATATAGTCCTTTACTGGAGGACATGAAGAAGCGATGTTTCAGGTCAAGACCCATCTGAGGAAAGGTCCCACACTGAAACATCACCAATCCCTGTCCCCCAGAGTTGCTGCCTGTCCTGCTGAGTAACTCCAGCAATTAGTGTTTTTTTTTAAATATCAGCATCTGCAGTTCTTTGTGTTTCCGCGTAGTCCTTCATTGCTTTGGTGGTTTTTATAAGTGACGGGTTCTTTGGGTGGGTCTTGAAGGAAGAGGATTAGTCGATGGAAACGTTGCGTGCAGATTCAATGATGTAGTGGACAAATACACTGGAGGTGTGAAAACAAAACACTGTAGGTGTGAAAACTCCAGTCTGAAGAAGGATCTCGACCCGAAACGTCGCCTATCTCCTTCGCTCCTTAGATGCTGCTGCACCCGCTGAGTTTCTCCAGCCTTTTGTGTACCCTCGATTCTCCAGCATCTGCAGTTCCTTCTTTAACAGGTGTGATAACTCTGCAGGTTTGAAAATGCTCTGCTTTCTATACGGCTGCTGTACATTCAGTTTCTGGCTTCACACCATGACCTTTAGATTAAGTGATAAGCTGTCTGTCTATTAAAGCTTCCAAAGCTGAGAAACCGAGATCTCGATCTCTGCCTGTAAAGCCGTACGTGACCATCAAAGGCTCACAAGAGTGACAATTGGTGATTAACTTTGCCGTCTGCTTTGCTTTGTACCATATGTGAAACATCAGTTGGTTAACTTCTGAATAAACCCACTAGCAGATTATTTCTTCAACAACATAAGGATAAGGATAAGGATAAGGGGGAAGTCTTTTAGGACCAAGATGAGAAAACCATTTTTCACACAGAGAGTGGTGAATCTGTGGAATTCTCTGCCACAGAAGGTAGTTGAGGCCAGTTCATTGGCTATATTTAAGAGGGAGTTAGATGTGGCCCTTGTGGCTAAAGGGATCAGGGGGTATGGAGAGAAGGCAGGTACAGGATACGGAGTTGGATGATCAGCCATGATCACATTGAATGGCGGTGCAGCCTCGAAGGGCCGAATGGCCTACTCCTGCACCTATTTTCTATGATTCTATGACCGATTTCTATGATTCTATAGAGAACGGTCGACCCTTGGCTCGTCCCGAAATGTCACCCATTTCTTCTCTGCCCGACCCCCTGAGTTACCCATTCCAGCATTTTGTGTTTATCTTCAGTGTAAACCCGCATCTGCAGTCCCTTCCTACCAGATTTTACATCTTTGGAGTGTGGGAGGGAACTGAAGATCTCGGAGAAAACCCATGCGGTCACAGGGAGAATGCACAGACTCAATACAGACTACACCCGTAGTTTGGATTGAACCCGGGTCGCCTGGGTTGCATACGCTGTAAGGCAGCAACTCTACCATTGTGCCACAGTGACTGCCAAATATTAGGATAGGAAGAGTTTAAGAGGGTTGTGGACCAAATGTCGGCAAACGGGACCAGCCCAGGATGCCAAGTTGGCCGGCATGGAAAATGTGGGCTGACAAGCCTGTATCCATGGGCAAAGTCTAGTGTGGTTGTATGAAGCTATATGGGCTGTCTAACACTAAAATATCCAGCTATCTGGGGCTGTTGGAACATGGTGTGAATCCACATCCGGCTATTCGGGCATTAGTTAAGGCTCTGCACCCACTGATCTTCCATGTGCATGCTGCAGGATATCTCTATCAAAACATGGGGGGGACACAATTTCTTGGTGGCCGCACACGCGTTCACACACACGCGAGGCGTCGGAGGCTTCGGCTGTGGGCCCTGTGGACGGTAACATTGGGAGCTGACCTGGTTGGTGACAGGCTCCAAACTCCAGCAACAGCAGCTTCGTCCGCCCCGAATCGTGGGGCATGAATCGGCCTGTTCGCGGGGTCTTTCATCGCCTGCGCGGCTTAACTTCGACTGCAGGAGCTTCCTTCCCTCGGCAGGGGCTTCACCATCGGGAGCCTCGATCGCCTCGATCGCCTTGATCGCCTCGACGCAGCGGAGCGATGGAAGAACCCGTGGTTGATTTTAAGCCGTGCCGGGTGGTGAAAGGCCCCAAGAACGGGCCGATTCAAGCTCCACTCTGTGATCTTTTCTCCAGCAGGATGTCTCCCTCCTCCAATCACTGCGCTCTATCCTCAGACCAACCCCCTCCTTCCGCCTCTGACACCTCCCTCCTCCAATCAAAGAATACTTTTTTTTCAGTGAATTTCAAAATCCGGATTACAAAACATGGGGAAGGATTGTCCCCCACTTCTCAAAACATGGATGGGACGTGCCGCCCCGTGACCTTCCCCCCGCCTGCCCCAGGATTTCCGCCCATGTGCCTTCAGATGCCTCTTTCATGCTTGGGTAACACAAATCACTCGATGCAGACACAAAGTGTTTCAGACTTCAGAGATACAGCGCGGCAACAGGCCCCTTGACCTGTGTGTATGGAGTTTGTATGTTCTTCACGTAACCACGTGGATTTTTCTCCACCGATTCTGTCTGAACCGCTGAGTTACTCCAGCTTTTTGTGTCTATCCTCTCTTCACGAACTTAGTTTGGCTTAGTTTAGTTTAGTGATACAGTGCAGAAACGGGCACTTCGTCCCTCCTAGTCCGCATCGAACAGTAACCACCCTGTACACCAACACTATCTTACACACGGGGGACAATTTACAATTTTACCAAGGCCAATAAACCTACACACCTGCGCGGTTTTGGAGTGTGGGAGGAAACCAGAGCACCCGGAGAAAACCCACATGGTCACAGGAATAAGGTACAAACCCCGTACAGACAGCACCCGTAGTCAGGGTCGAACCCGGGTCTCTGGCACTATGAGGCAACAAATCTACTGCTGCACCACTGTGCCGCACTAAATCTGGAACCAATACAGAAGAGCTGGAGACACAAGAGATGGCAGATGCTGGAATCTTGAGCAAAACACATGTACTGGAGGAACACAGTGGGTCAGGCAGCATCTGGGATGCATGCATTGCATCCCACGCCTATCCCATACGCAAGCAATACTTGACATGGTACCTCCATTGCAGCTTGCATTGCAACCCAATACCTTATTTTTAACCAAAATGAACTTTATTCAGTGTAGAAAATATATACAAAAGATACCCTTCCCTCCGCAACTCCCTTTTTTAACTCATCCCTTCCCACCCAAACCACCTCCTCCTTAGATACCTTCCCCTGCACCCTATACCTCCCCCTCGATTGTCCAGGGACTTGTCAGTCCTTTCAGGTTAGGCAGAGGTTCACTTGCACCACCTCCAACCTCATCTACTGTATCCGTTGTTCAATATGTGGATATCTTATACGTCGGCGAGACCAAACGTAGACTGGGCGATCGTTTTGCTGAACACCTTCGCTCAGTGGTATGAATATTGATTTCTATCACTTCAGGTAGCCCCGGCATTCCCTCTCTCTATCCCTCTCCCACCAAAGTTGCAGCAGCAGTGACCAGCTTCTCGTTTTCACCCAACAAACAGCTAACAATGTCCTGTTTCTTTTATCATCGTTACATTTCTGCATATCTTTTATTCATTGTTCTTTATCTCTCTACATCATCTCTGTATCTCTTGTTTCCCTTATCCGTAACCAGTCTGAAAAAGGGTCTCGACCCGAAACGTCATCCATTCATTCTCTCCAGAGATGATGCCTGTCCCGCTGAGTTACTGCAGCTTTTTGTGTCTATCTCTACAAAACCGGTACTGTGCAAATACGTATACATCTGGTCAAACCCATATCCCACCTGCTGTTCTTACCATTCCCTCACCCACCTTCTCTGCAGCTGCAAATTAACTTGTTTTTACACTTTTACGATGAAGTGTTTTGGTCCTGACCATGTTGTGTTAAAAGAAACTTTAAAACATACTATAAAGTTGGGGCAAAATTTGGGCAAGACAATCGAGACTTTATCTAAGAGCAGCAAATACAACGATTGCTGGGAACAAGCAGGCTGTTCCCTGAACAAACATTCATCTGTTGATCCTTATATACAACATTTTGCTTTGAGGCATTGTTTACTGTAACAGGCACTTAGGCATTTTTTCCTTCTTCAGAATGGTCTAAGAACAATTATAAATCATGCATCTCTGAAAGACACAGATTAATAAACACAGTCCAATCCCACCCCATGGTAGATAAGCAAAGTCCTGTTACCCTTCAACCTCATTTTGATTGTTTTACGATTGCCATTTGTCCTTTAACAACAGAGAACAGAAGCTAACTAAAGTAGACATAGAAACATAGAAACATAGAAAAATAGGTGCAGCAGTCGGCCATTCAGCCCATCAAGCCAGCATCACCATTCAATATGATCATGGCTGATCATCTAAAGTCAGTACCCCGTTCCTACTATTTACCTATATCCCTTCATTCCTTTAGCCCTAAGAGCTAAATTAAACTCTCTCTCGAAACCATCCAGTGAATTGGCCTCCACTACCTTCTGTGGCTGAGAATTCCACAGATTCACAACTCTCTGGGTGAAAAGGTTTTTCTTCATCTCAGTCCTAAATGGCCTACCCCTTATTCTTAAACTGTGACCCCTGATTCTGGACTCCCCCAACATCGGTAACATTTTTCCGGCATCTAGCCTGTCCAACCCTTTAAGAACTTTATATGTTTCTATAATGTACTATATGTTACTAAGACTGTAGAACATGCTAGGTCCTTCTTTTAAAGCACAGAATTATTATGACACATGAAGAGGGTTTTGAGCAATTTTTAGGCACTCCACCTGTCCCTCTGCCTGGCTTGTATACACTGGAATTGAGAAGGATGAGAGGGTATGTTCAAGGGCTATGAAAACTTTTGCAAGCCACTATAGATAGGTCTCTTAAAGATAGCGGGGTCAAGGGATATGGGGAAAAGGCAGGAACGGGGTACTGATTGTGGATTTGTGAATGATCAGCCATGATCACCTATTGTCTATTGTCTATTATCTCACACACACAGACACAGTTTCCTCTCTCATACAGTCTGTCTCGCACACGCACAGACCCTCTCTCTCACACAGTCTCTGACATAGACTCCCCTCTCTCTCACACATGCACAGTCTCTCATGCACACTCTCTCTCAGTCTCTCACTCACACACACAGTCTCTACCTCACACAGTATTTCTATCTCACACACAGTCTCTACCTCACACGCTCTCTCACGCAGCCTCCCACTCTCACACAGTCTCTCTCACATAGACTCTATCTCAATCTCTCTCTCACAGTCTGTGTCTCTCACACAGTCTCTCTCTCTCACAGTCTGTGTCTCTCACGCGGCCTCTATCTCACACAGCCTCTCACACACAAGCTCTCTCTAACAGTCTGTCCATCACAGTGTCTCTCTCTCTCAGTCTCTCACAGCACACAATCTTTTTCTCACACACACACACACAATCTCCGTCGTGTGGTTTCAGCTCTGTGGTCCCGCCTGCAACAGGAAGCACAGTCTGCACGAAGCAGCCGCCGTCTGTCTCCGACCCGGTGCTGGACCTTTGGTGAGGTGGGGGAGGGGGTCGGCTCACTGATGTTATCTGGTGCTTTGGAGGTTGGCCTGCTGGTACAAATCTGGTGAAGTGGACATTTCCTGCCAATGTTTGTGGGGAAGCATTTGTAATCGTTCGCCTCTGTTCCAGGATTGATGCCAGCTGTCTGAGAATGTGGTTATGCCGCCAAGTGTAACGCTCTTGAGCGAGAATTGTAGTGCATCTGGTTAAAATGTGCCTTAGTGATGCAGGTAGAAAGGCAGCAAGCGGGGTCTTCTCCGAACCACTGCTTCGGGTTCTGGGGTGATGGTAGAACATCATAAGTGGCTCTGATGACAAAAACTAGCCGAGATCCCTCCATTTGCCAGATGTCACGCCAGCTGAGTTTCCTCTTTTCCAGGCTCTCCCAGTTAGTCCATTGGCCCTTCTTGGCCATTGAGACAGCCTCGGCGTGTCGCTCTGTCTCCTCCCGTCTGCTCACCTCCTACACCATGAGCCGTCTTTTCTGCACTGATGTTGCCTTGTGTAATTGAGGAGCTTTTGGGATGAGTCTGAACACGGCTCTCCCCTGTTGAACTTGGCCCACTACATCCCGGAAATGAAATGCAGACGTCGCACTCTGAACCAAAGATCATAGAGTGGAGCAAGATGCTCCACTCCGACGTTAAGCAACGCACTGAGGTGTAGTACGTGACGGACCGTGACTGCCACCATTTGTTAATGCAAAACACGACTTCCGGTATGCCTCCCGCTGTCACTCCGCTCCAAAGATACTCCACTCTATCATCTTTGGTGTAATCTGTATTGTAGGGAACAGTGTTTAATAGGAAGATTAAACGAGAACTTACCAGTTTGAAGAAGCCCGCCAGCCCGCATGCGCGTCAACCTTCAAAGCAGCGGTGTGAAATCACAGAAACCAGTTGCTGAACTGATTGTAGGAAGATTCAAGAAACTAGAACTACCAGATGACTTTTATGAGAAGGGTTGGGAGCAGAGGGCACGTAATCCCTCACCGTAACTTCTCATAAAATGAAGATCAAACGTCAAACTGGTAAGTTCTCATTTAATCTTCCTATTTTACTTCAAATTCACGTGAGTGACTATATGAAGACTTTAAAGCTCTGTGATTTCATGCCGCGAACACGAGTCCATGCAACACACTGCATTAGTTGACCAGAAATGATTGAAAAGATAATGCATTCAGACATGACACAGATTTAAAACATGCTGATGCTTTTAATAAGCAAATTGTAATAAAAAATAATAATGCCCTTCACATCCGGGAGCAAATTATAGGACAGAACTTAAAATTGAGTTGGCAAACAACCCCGGCCTGGCAATCGGTTTATTATAAAAAGTTTGGAACGTTCGCTCTTTCGAACATCCTGCAGTCGCAAAGATGAAGCAATGTTACAAAATTTTGAGATTTTAAAAATCAAGTCTGCAATTAATCCCATCAGATAAAGCATAAAAATAAGTTTAATTTGACACCTAATTCACTTTCATATCTTCAGTATTAAAAAAGTTAGGGTCATTTTCATACTCTGAAATTAGCAACTTGCTTCCTATTGCTTTTGTATTGACTTAACACAAATGTTGTGATCGAGGACAGTCAAAAGCCCATAACTTCCTTAAAAATTAAGAGAACTGAAAGAAAGTTTCAGTTATTATAGATTGAAGTATTCTGAAACAAATATGAAACAATCTTACTTGGATGACCTGAAATTAAAGCATATAATTAGTTAGTTACCCAATTGTAGCCAATTACAAAATTCAATTACTAGATCTAAACATCTATACATTTCTTAAGAAAAAAAAATTAAAACCTAAGTGTCCAATTAACAGTCACACAATAATTCACAATATAACATGATTTTTAAATCTAATTGTCATTAATTTATAGGCCAAATTGAAGGAATTCAGTGTTTAATACCTGTAAATTAATGGGCATTTTAAATAGCTTGCAAGTGGGATTTTCTGGAACGCGAAGTATTGGAACGTTGCGGTTGCGGTGAATTTAAACCCAATATCTGCAGGAAAATTCTGCCGGTTCGTATGGGGGCTAAATCACCGTTTCGCAACATGAAATATTGATTAAAGTCCCCTAAAAAAGCAAGTTTATATGTAAAAATAAACAGCTTTCACTTACCTGTCCCCTACGTAAAATCGGTCCCCGTTGTCGGCGTTCACAGCATTAGGAGCTAATTTTTATTTTACTGCAGACGAAGTAGTCGGGCTATTTATTTTAAAAAACTGACTTACCGGCAGTCGGAACGCATCTCCAGAAATAGACCGCACTCCGACAACAGAAAGCTCCAGATGGCAAGGGAAAAACCGCATTTTAACCCCGCCCCCCCCCTTAAAGTCGCCAAAGTCGCGCACACGGCCAGCGGCAGAACTGCAGCACCGCTAAAGGTAAGCTTTGTAACATACCTATAGGATGTGGTCCAGCAGACCCTCCATAAACCTCACAGCTGATGTTTTTGCAGCCCTGGTGGAGTGAGATTTAAAAATATCAGTTTCCACTCCTCCACTAGCCAATACATGTCTTAACCACCTGTAGATGGTCTGCACTGACACCCTCTGGTATATGGATGGGAAGGGAATGGAGGGATATGGTCTGAGTGCAGGTAGATGGGACTAGGGGAAAATAAATGGTTGGCACGGACTGGAAGGGCCGAGAGGGCCTGTTTCTGTGCTGTAATTGTTATATGGTTATATGGTTATATGGTTTTGTGGCTTTTTATAGCTAATGAACATTGCCAGTTTGGTGCCTCTAAGGCTCTTTGTAACCTTAAAATATTGTTGCGTATGTGTAACCACACACAATCTATAGTCCATAGGGTATGCCATAAACTCCAGTTTTAGACCTGACACCCCTGGTCTGCTCTGTTTAATTAGCTCATTTATATAAAACGTTATCTTGTTGGTAGATGTAACCATTCTGCCCAGCCGCAGCTTATGCAATGTCTGGTCCTGCTGCACCGAAACCAGCGCCATGAGCATAACAACTTTATATGTGAGCTTGACCAAAGACAAGGATGTAGCTGGAGCCCACTGGCGAAGCAGCGTTAGTTTTGATGACCAATTCATGTAAAAACTGTGTGATATAGATGTATATACACACACACACACACATATATATTTCTCTAGTTTCTTTCTTCTGATTTCCTCTAATTTGTTTAGCAACTGTTTTGTTTCAATCTCTGTGTGTATATATATTTATCGCAATATATATGTGTGTATGTATATACATATATATACACACTAACATATTTGTATGTATATACATTTATAGATACACACACACATATATATATATCACACCCATATATATACATATATATATATATATTTTTTATGAAATCCTAATATTGTCAATAAAATATCCATGAACACAATGTCGAAATATTTTTCCTTTCTTTCATTCTATATTAGCGTAACACAATGTAGTGCATACATACCTACATATTTAAATTCAGTCGATAAGTTGGTCAAATAACATGGGGACCTTCTTGCTTTTTTTTGAGACATGGATTTTTTAAATGTGAATGTCACATGATGACACATTTGTGCATCAGCCGTATATTGCACCAACCCCCACAATTTCAAATAACTCTAAATTGGACTTTATAAACAAGGAAAACACTTTTTATTTCCGTCATTTATGGTCATATTTACATAATTGACATCATTTTGTGCACGACATACACAGGGGGCTGCTATAGTTTGAAAGTGATGCAAAATTCAACATAGAATCATAGAATCATAGAAAATAGGTGCAGGAGTAGGCCATTCGGCCCTTCGAGCCAACACCGCCAATCATATGATCATGGCTGATCATCCAACTCAGTATCCTGTATCTGCCTCTCTCCATACCCCCTGATCCCTTTAGCCACAAGGGCCACATCTTGTTCCCTCTTAAAAATAGCCAATGAACTGGCCTCAACTATCTTCTGTGGCAGAGAATTCCACAGACTCACCACTCTGTGTGAAAAAAGATCTTCTCATCTCGATCCTAAAAGACTTCCCCCTTATCCTTAAACTGTGACCCCTTGTTCTGGACTTCCCCAACATCGGGAACAATCTTCCTGCATCTAGCCTGTCCAACCCCTTAAGAATTTTGTAAGCCTCTATAAGATCCCCCCTCAATCTCCTAAATTCCAGCGAGTACAAGCCGAGTCTATCCACTCTTTCTTCATATGGAAGTCCTGCCATCCCAGGAATCAGTCTGGTGAACCTTCTCTGTACTCCCTCTATGGCAAGAATGTCTTTCCTCAGATTAGGAGACCAAAACTGTACGCAATACTCCAGGTGTGGCCTCACCAAGACCCTGTACAACTGCAGTAGAACCTCCCTGCTCTTGTACTCAAATCCTTTTGCTATGAATGCCAACATATCATTCGCTTTCTTCACTGCCTGCTGCACCTGCATGCCTACTTTCAATGACTGGTGTACCATGACACCCAGGTCTCGTTGCATCTCCCCTTTTCCTAATCGGCCACCATATTTCAGACAATGATAGCCTCACCCCTTGCTTACCCCAAAGGATAACATTTCCAACTTATATACAATAATAAATAAATAGTTGTGCACAATTTTGCGTGGGTAACGGGAGATACTAATTCTTCCTCTTGAGTAACCTGCGTTGGGAAAACTGATGTTTTGGCGTGTTCGGGAAGTCAAATAGCGTTGGAACTGCATTGCAATTTAGCCTGTTATTGGTCTGCCTGTTGTAGAACTGGTCAAGTTCAGTGTTCAGAACAAAGACGGCAGGTGGTTGACAAGTGGTTGACAACTCTGGTTTGGTGGAGGAGATCTTGTCGACGAGTATTCTGGACCCGCTGCCGACATCTGAAATTACAGAAAATCTCATATAGGATTAACTGAGAAGAACGAAAATGATTATAACTACATATCTGCAGAGTGGATGATATATCACTTGTTTTCAGTTGTGGGGAGAGACTTGTATATTGAAGATGCATTTTGCCACTAATATGTCAATTTATCTTCAATGTAGAAGAGCATACTTAATTTCATTTCGGAGTCACGTGAGTGACTTCGTGAAGAGCCCGCCGGCGCGCATGCTCGATATATCGTCGTACCGCGTTGCTGCGACGGCTGGTGGTGGAGCGCGCTCCTCGCCAGCCCTTCATAAGGGGCCACGGAGGTAAGTATCCTACCTTTAGTTGGTGGTCCTTGTTGTTGGTTATGTCTTGCAGCAAGGACATGGATGGGAGTTCCAAGGGCCGGAGGACGTCAGGACGAGTTCGCCGGTCAACAGTTCCGGGGCCTTTACCATCGGCAGTACCTGCAACGCAGGCCAGGACTCAGGCGGAGATGTGGGTAAGCCCTGTGATTACAGGTCCAGATCCGCCAGCACACCACAGCTCGGAGGAGTTCGACGAGGAGGAGTGTGGTGTGCCGCCAGAGCAGGGGGACCCTGCCATGGCAGTCAGGTCGTTAGCGGGCTCGCTGACGACCTCGAGCTGGGTGCGTGCGGCTGCACGGCCCGTTCCACTCAGCCCTCCGAGTAGGGGAAGGGCAGCAGCCCAGAAGCCTAACCCTGCCAGGGCTAAGGCATTGCCTGACACGGAGGAGCGGTCAGGTTCCAGGGCGAGACCCGGGGCGGCTGTGAGGTCCAGCCGGCACACCCCAACTCTCGACGCCGGGACGGGTCGGTTGAGTCGGGTCTCGTCACGGTCGCCGAGCCCCCCATGGATGGGTGGGCGAGACCATGCGTCGGCAAAGTCCACGATGTGGGCAGCCGGCAAGCCTGCGCGGGCTTCAGGCAGCCATGCTTCGGCTGGTGCCGACACCACGCCGCAAGTGCCCTTAGTGGCAGCGGCTTCAGCTCCCGCTAAACGGAGGCGGTTGAACATGCCCGCGCGGGAATCGCGCAGTTTCGCCTTGGCTGCTGTTAGCGACAACTACCGGCACCGGCTGGGCCTCGATGAGGTGCGGGCCGATGATAGGAGCCCGGTTTTCTTTTCAGAGCCGGAGGACTCCGACCACCTGAGTGTTCAGGGTGAAGGGCGTATTGACCGTATGGAGCGGCTGCTGGAGCTCCTGCTTCAACGTCAACTACAGCAGGGCAGCAACAGGCACAGGGCGTCGTCACCAGCCTCTACCATCAGCCTGGAGCAGCAGGAGGAGGAGGTTTTGGTGGATTCCATACCACCTCCGTTGGAGGTGCCAGCGGAGGATCTTCTGGATGTGGCGACCAAATTTGCGGCCCCACATTCATCTGTACTTCCTTTAAACGCAAAGCTGGCAGCCACTGTGGACTTCCTTAACAACCAGCAACTACAGGAAGAAGTCCTCATTCAGGCAATGAGCCGTCTCAAGGCTCCATCCAATTGCAACTCCCTCAACGTGCCTGTGGTCAATACGCCGATATGGGGCAACATCAGTGCGGCTATCCGTCAACAAGAGGTAAAATTGCAAACCACCGCCGCCGGCGCCGCCCCTTCAACTCTTTGGGGAGGACCTCTCGAAGAGAGTCAAAGAGCTTGACGAACAAGCCAAAACGGTGGGGATCATGCGCTCTCAGAGTGCCCCCACACTGTCAGGCTCAAAAGCTCCATACATTCGCTCACGAGGGTCTGCTAGTACCTCGACGAGGACCCACCCTCAAGCTCCACAACGACAGCAACATCAGACCCAGCACCAGGGGAAAACAAAGACGCCGCGCCCTCAAGCCAACCCTGCACCTCCACGTCCACCCACACGTGTCAAGGACTGCCGATAACCACGGGGGTGAGGGGGTCTGGTTCTCTCTTTTCTCTTTGTTTAACTTCACATGTTGGTGGTCGCCTTCGGCTGTTTTTGGGTGCATGGGGTAATTTTACTGGTGACGAGTATGTGTTGCAGAATATTCAGGGGCATAAAATTGAGTTTATTAATGGCGACATTCCTCCATCCCCGCACATGCCTGGTTGAACGTTTAAATTATCTGCTGCAGAACAGGCAGCAGGCTACAAGGAAATTTTAAGGCTTGAACAGAAGGGAGTGATTGAGAAAGCGGTGCATGAGCCAGTTGAATTTGTTTCGAACATATTCACCAGACCTAAGAAGGATGGAGGTTGTCGTGTCATTATTGATCTAACCCGTTTGAATACTTTTGTAACATATACTCATTTTAAAATGGATACGTTTGAAACAGCCATATCATTGATTTCTCATGGTTGCTTTATGGCATGCATCGATTTGAAAGACGCATACTATTCAGTATCCATCCAGAAATACGACAGGAGGTTTTTGAAATTCATCTGGATGGGGCAACTCTGGCAGTACAAGGTTTTGCCTAATGGGCTCACCACAGCCCCTAGATTGTTCACTAAATTAGTGAAACCAATTATGGCTTATTTGAGACAGCGACATCATATAGTTATGGCCTATTTAGATGATATCTTAATTGTGGGCCGCACCCTGGAATTGGCTGAACAGGGAGTTGCAGCTGCTGTCAATATATTTCAACAATTAGGGTTTATTGTCCATCCAGAGAAATCAAAGTTCTGCCCTGCCCAGGTGATTAATTACCTAGGGTTCGCGGTGAACTCTATGAGCATGCGGGTTACCATACCAATTAACAAGATTGAGGAGGTTGCCCAGGTGTGTCAAGGTTTAATCCGCACCAATATACCATCGACTCGGCATACAGCTACAGTAATTGGTAAGCTTGTAGCTTTGTTTCTGGCAGCGCGATATGGACCTTTGCATTATCAGAGTTTGCAAAGAGCTAAAATTGCTGCGTTAAAACAGGACGCTGGTCATTATGATCGATCAATGCAGCTGCCGTCCGAAGCGATAAATGAGTTGCAATGGTGGGTGTGCCACATTAGCAGCTCATTCAAGCCTATCAGGGAGGCTAATCCGGTGGTATATTTGCAGACTGATGCAAGCTCCAATGGCTGGGGAGCTACGGATAATTGCTCTAGTTGTGGGGGCAGATGGGACACCCTTGAGTCAACGATGTTGTTGACTCAAGGGATTAACTATTTGGAGTTGCTGGCAGCATTCCACGGACTTCGTGCGTATTGTTCCAAGCTTGTTGGAGCACATGTCCGTCTCCAAATAGACAACACCACAGCAGTGGCATACTTAAACCATATGGGTGGTACCAGGTCAGTTTCGTGTGACAAATTGGTTAACTCAATTTGGCTCTGGTGTGTGCAAAGAGACATTTGGATTTCAGCTACCTATTTGCCAGGTGAGCTTAATACTGTGGCGGACACCAGGTCACGCACATTTAATGACAATATTGAATGGATGTTGCATCCTGAGATTTTTGCTAAAGTCACAGCCAAATTTGGTAAACCGGACATTGACCTTTTTTGCGTCACGGTTGAACCATCACAGGTACCAACCTACGTTTCATGGGAACCAGATCCTGGGGCTATAGCGCTAGATGCATTCTCGCTGGACTGGGGGAATTGGTTTTTCTATGCCTTCCCCCCGTTTTGCCTCATCAGTCGGGTATTGCGTAAGATTCAGGCAGATGCTGCCAAGGGCATCCTTATTATACCCGACTGGCCCACACAGCCTTGGTATCCGGTGGTCTTTGACATGCTCAACGAACCTTGGGTCCTTTTGAAGGGTTGCCCACAATTGGTTACTCACCCTGTCTCAGGGGAGCCACATCCCTGCCATGGCTATTTAAATTTGTTGGCTTGCAGGTTCTGAACAGGCCGTTAGTCCAATACGGCCTCTCAGCTCGGACCATGGATACCATCGGGGCATCGTGTCGAGAGTCAACAAGGCGAAGATACCGCTCGCATATTAAGAAGTGGGAAGCCTACTGCAGCCGCTCTCGCATCACGTACGATGACGTGACAATAACCGACGTCCTGGAATTCCTCGCGGGGTTGCACCATGATGAACACTTAAGTTACAGTGCCATCAACAGCGCCAGAAGTGCGCTCTCATTCTACCTCAATATTGAGGTAGGATCCAACAGGCTAGTGTCCAGACTCATGCGGGTATATTCAATATGAATCCGCCTACACCACGCTATAATATCACCTGGGATGTCAGGGACGTATTAAACCTGCTCAGGACTTGGTCTCCCATGGAAGGGCTCCAACTGGACAAACTCACCATGAAGCTGGTGATGTTACTAGCGCTGACTTCAGCTCAGAGGGTACAGACACTACACAAACTTTGTGTCGACAGAATGACATCTACCCCTACAGAAGTAGTCTTTTTCATTGGCGAGCTACTAAAGCAGCATAGACCTGGGTGCACAGGGCTGCAGCTGAAGTTCCCGGCATACCCCGCAGATGCTAGGCTATGTTTAGCCTCACATATCCGCCACTATGTCAAGGTGACGGCACGCATCAGAGGAATGGAGAGATACCTGCTGGTCACTCATAAGAGACCTCATCATCGAGTGACAGTCCAGACGATATCCAGGTGGCTTCGAGTCGTCTTGGGTAAGTCAGGTATTGACACTAATGTGTTCAAGTCTCATTCCACCAGGGCTGCATTGACGTCAGCGGCGAGGATTATGGAGGTGCCTATGGACCAAATTCTCGCCACAGCAGGATGGGCTAATGAAGCTGTGTTCCAGCGTTTTTATAACAAGCCTGTTGCTGCTCCTCTACAGTTCGCAGAAGCCGTGCTGAATGCAGGTCAAGAACGTGGAGATGTGCCCGCATGAGGGATTTGTTATTCATAAATATGCTCTTGTTTTGCAGTATGAACTATTGAGCAAGTTTGTTCCTCCCATCCATCCCTGGTAGTGGTGTGTCAGCATGGACGTGGTCCAGGGCGTGTAATCACAGAAGCTTTGAAGTCTTCACGAAGTCACTCACGTGACTCCGAAATGAAATAGTAAGATTGAACGAGAACTTACCAGTTCGAAGGTTGATCTTTATTTTATGAGGAGTCGAAGTGAGGGATTTCGTGCCCTCCTCGCCCAACCCTCAATCACCTTCATCTGGTAATCTTAGTCACTTCAATCTTACTACGCAAAGTCATTTCTATTGTTGGTTTCTGTGATTCCACGCCGCTACTTTGAAGTATGTCGAGCATGCGCGCCGGCGGGCTCTTCAAGAAATCCCTCACTTCGACTCCTCATAAAATAAAGATCAACCTTCGAACCGGTAAGTTCTCGTTCAATCTTACTAATCTTCATATGTAGACCATTTAAAGTATTTTCTTTCTATCCTCTTTTGGACCTAAGACACTAGCAGGGCTGCCAACTCTCAGGCAGAGAGAGAGGAGAGGAAGAGAGTGAAAGGCTGCGGCAGACAGAGAGAGAGAGAAAGGCAGATGGGGCAGAGAGAGAGAGAGAGAGAGAGAGAGAGAGAGAGAGAGAGAGGGAGAGGGAGAGGGAGAGGGAGAGGGAGAGAGAGAGAGAGAGAGAGAGAGAGAGAGAGAGAGAGAGAGAGAGGCAGATAGGGCAGAGACAGAGAGCGAGAGAGAGAAAGGCAGATAGGGCAGAGACAGAGAGAGAGGCAGATTGGGTAGAGACAGAGCGAGAGAGGCAGAGACGGAGACAGGGCGAGATGGGGAGAGAGGGAGATAGGGAGAGAGAGAGAGAAGGGCAGAGAGAGATGGGTAGAGAGATGGGGGAAAGGGCGGAACAATGGCAGGTTATAACGCACAGCCGTCCCATTCTGACCACCACCGAACCCCAGCACTGCACCATTGCATCCTTCTTCACGGCGGTTCTGTGATGTCTCGAGGGATCTAATCCGTTAAATCGGTTACAATTCGAGGGATCTAATCGGTTAAAACACTGAGAGCAATCCTGGTCCACTTCTTCCCCGTTGCCACACGGGGGGCGCTGTTCAAATAACAGTATCTTCAGATTCAGTGATGGTCATGACCAACCTTGCTTTAGTGCATTTGAACTCTTCCACAAGTCCTGCAATGGTCAATTCCAATTTGCCACTCCCGTACAGTCCGACAGCACTTAAGCATCGTGGAAGTCCAAGCCACTGTTTCACAAGTGTGCTGATCATTCTTTCCCGCTTTTCAACTTTGTTGATGGGGATTTCATACATAGTTAAAGGCCACATGATTCTTGGTAGTATGCCAAATTGGAAGCACCACAGCTTGAGTTTTCCTGGCAGCAAGGTCTTGTGGATGCGAGCTATGTGCATGATGGTATCCTTTTTGAGTTGTTCAAACTGCTCGGTGTCCTTGAGCTTTGCATCATACCATCTGCCTGAAACTTCTTCCACGTCCCATAGAGTACTGATGCTCTGCGGACTGTGGATTTCTTCCTGCCGCTGAGTTTCATCCAACTGATTTGACCTTCCTCTTGACAGAATCTGGTCAATGCGGAGCCCTGGGTTGGGGATTTTCAAGCATTTCTTCCATCCCTGATGAATTTTTAGACCACGAGTTGATGTTACTTTAGTCCAGCCAGACCTACACGTCTGAAGAACGTGTCCAGCTGCTCTTTTTTCAAGACTTTTGCCACTTACCTGAATCAACGTCGTGTCGGTTCCAAGGCTTGTCACCGGGTGCGCCCTGCTCTCGCAGACTGGGGGTATTCTTCTTTTTCAACTTTTTGTAGCCAAGTGAGGGTGGCTCTTGTGCCCTAAGGGTGGAAATCACTTTGAAAATATGGGGGGTGAGAGGGGTCATAATTGCCTGACGGCCCGATGACAAGTGTGCAAGACAACCAGCAATTTTGTCTCCTCCCATCAAAAGTTTCTTTATATATGTTTTTGTTACTTTGTGACAAGATTCCCTCTCCCCCTCCCCCTCCCCATAACCTACCTCTCTCTGTCCCTCTCTCTGTCCCTCTCCCTCCCCCTCACCCTCCCCCTCCCCCTCCCCCTCCCCTCCCCCTCTCCCTCTCCCTCTCTCTCTCCCTCTCCCCCAAAGTTAGTTGCTCTGTTTACCTTTATTTGCTTCAGTTCTATTGAGTGTTATTCATCACGTTGTACCTTTTGCAAGATTTAAGCGTGTATTGGACAGTCATTAGGGTCCGGACCGTGAGCATGGGCTTCTTGGCATGCAGGTAGATACCCACGTTATTTAGTGATTTTTACCCTTCATTTAGGGAAAATGATGGGTAAAAATGATGAAATAACGCAGGTGAGTGAGTCAAGTCAAGTCAATTTTATTCGTCACATACACATATGGGATGTGCAGTGAAATTAAAAGTCGTAGTGCCTGCAGACTTTGTGCAAAAAACAAACAAACAACAAACAAGCAAACAACCAACATACTTCAAACAGAATCACATGTTCTTTTCCATAATAAAATATTGTGGGTGGTATTGTGGTACAGTAACTGTTGTACTGTACAAACGAGGGACTGTACCTGCACACCAGGAGGCCCATGCTTGCGGTCCAAAGCCCTTAATGACCGTCCGAACGGCCCGATACCGGTTTAAATCTTTCAAAACATACAACGTGATAAATAACACTAAATAAAACGGAAACAAATAATGTCAAACAGAAGAACTAACCTTGCAGGAGAGAGAGAGAGAAAGAAAGAGAAAACAACACACATAAACTTTTCACAAACTAACAAAAACATACATAAATAAACTTTTGAGAAACTAACATAAATAAACATAAACATACTTACTTTTAAAAATTCATATAACATCCTTAAATGAAGGGTAAAAGTTACTAAATAACGTGGGTGAATGAGGGGCTCTACCTGCACACCAGCTCGACCGCCGGATCCCTCAATGACCCTCCGATACCAGTTTAAATCTTTCCCACCCACCAATACCTCCAAAGTTCACAAAGGGTCTGAATAAGGGAATCAACCCGAAATGTCGCATATTCCTTCTCTACAGAGATGCTGCCTCACCAGCTGTGCTCCTCAGGCATTTGTTGTCAGCCTCCAAATTTCAAATTTTAATGATGCCCGCATGAGACAGTTTTAAGAAATTCTCCAGTGAATTTTATTGAAAGGAACGCGTCAGTAATACTTGAAGATCAAAACACAATTATATTTACTGAGGAATACATGGTGATGTATTGGTTGGTGACACATCGAAATAACAGTGTTAATACGATGTTAACAGTAGAAGTTAACAAGCCATAACAGTGACAGTTAACACATCGTCTTTGTCTCAGAGGACTGAAGTGACTAACGACTCCAATCGTTCTACAGTACTCATTAAACCCGAGAGCTTTAAAAAATGTAAAATTCCAAGCCGGTTTTGCTTTTGCTGCAAACTATTTTGTGTATTGTATGAGGAATGGATGAGCATTTATAATTACCAAAGGATGACATTTAATTATTTTCAGAGTCTGAGCCAGTTGACCATGCATGCGGCTGGCCGTGACCCAGGAGCGCGCGGTCAGATGGGAACTGATTGCAAACTACATGTTTCACAAAACATGGGGGGGATTGTCCCTCACCTCTCAAAACATGGAGGGGACATGTCCCCCTGTACCCCCTCTGTGATTTCCGCCCAGCCGGGCTGCCGTTCACAGTAAAGCGAGCACAATCGTAAGCGCCGCTCTCCCCATTTCAAAATAACCTCAGCATGTATTATAGAGTGATACAGCATGCAAACAGGCCATTGTGCCCAACTTACCCTCAACGGCCAACATATCCCAGCTGCGCTAGTCCCACCTATCCGTGTTAGGCCCACATCACTCCAAACCTATCCATCCACCTGTTTCTTAAACGTTGGGATTGCCCCAGCCTCATCTACCTCCTCTGGCAGCTCGTTCCATACACCCACCACCCTCTGTGTGAAAAAGTTACCCCTGAGATCCCTATCAAATCTTTTCCCCCTCACTTCAAACCTATGTCCTCTGGTCCTCGATTCACCTCCTCTGGGCAAGAGACTCTGTGCGTCTACCCGATCTAGTCCTCTCATGATTTTGTACACCTCTATAAGATCATCCCTCATCCTCCTGCGCTCCACGGAATGGAGACCCAGCCTGCTCAACCTCTCCGTGTAGCTCACACCCTCTAGTCCTGGCAACATCCTCGCAAATCT
The DNA here is from genome assembly GCA_963514005.1 of Raja brachyura. Next base: position 24,288,698 of record OY740805.1, on the reverse strand, counting down.
TCTCTGTACTCTTTCTAGCTTGTCAATATCTTTCTTATAACATGGTGCCCAGAACTGAACACAATACTCTAAACGCGGTCTCACCAACGTTGTATATAACTGCAACATGATCTACCAAGCACCGCCTGACCACAACAGTTTTGTGTTTACTTTTTCAAAGATGAACTTTATTTGCAGTTAAAAATTCATATCTTAAATGATGCAGCAGGAACGGGCCTCGGTTCGGCTGCATTTGGAGTATTGCGTGCAGTTCTGGTCACCCCATTACTAGAAGGATGCGGAGGCTTTGGAAAGGGTACTGTGGAGGTTTACGAGAATATGTAGGAAGGAACTGTAGATGCAGGTTTACACTGAAGGTAGACACAAAATGTTGGAGTAACTCAGCGGGACAGGCAGCATCTCCGGATAGAAACGTCACCCATTCAATCCATCCAGCATTTTGTGTCAACCTTTACCACAATGTTGTAGGAAGGACAGCAGATGCTGATTTAAACTGAGGATGGACACAAAAAGCTGGAGTAAATCAACGAGACAGGCAGCATCTCTGTAGAGAAGGAATGGGTGACGTTTCAGGTTGAGAAGGGTCTCAACCCAAAACATCGCCCATTCCAACAGAGATGCCGCCTGTCCTGCTGAGTTACTCCAGCGTTTTGTGTCTATCTTCGGTTTACCGCAATGTTGCCTGGATTGGAGGGTTTCAGCTACAGTGAGAGGTTGGACAGCTTGAATTATCAGAGGCTGAGTGGAGACTTGGAAGAAGTATATAGAATTATGAGAGGCGTGATAAGGGTCGACTGTCAGAACCTTTATCCCCATGGTTGAAATGTCCAACACTTGAGGGCACAGCTACAAGGTGAGAGGGGGTAAGTTTAACGGAGATGTGCGGGGCATGTTTTTTCCACAGAGGGCGGTGTGGGTCTGGAAGGTGCTGCCAGCGGTGGTGGTGGAGGCAGATACGATAGTGGTGTTTAAAGGGCTTTTAGACAGGCATAAGGAAATGCAGGGTATGCATGTATGGTATGGTTCTTTATTTGTCACATGTAACGAGGTACAGGGAAATTCATTTTTGTATACAGTTCAGTAGAAGTATCACTATACTTACACTATACTGTCTGAAGGAGCGTCTCGACCCGAAACGTCACCCATTCCTTCTCTCTTGAGATGCTGCCTGTCCCGCTGGGCTACTCCAGCATTTTGTGTCTATCTTCGGTGTAAACCAGCATCTGCAGTTAATTCGTACACTATATATAAGCTCTTAGATCCATCTTAGATCACCATCTCAGCTACAGTACAAGTGTATGACACAGTGTACAGAGTTGCCAGTTTGGCATCATTTCCAAGACCCAGTTGTTGTAAGTGCAGGGATCGTGACCTGCCCATGAAGGTCTGTAATCCTGGCGGCGTTGCAGGGTCGGCCCGGCCAAGTGTAGCCCTGGTGTCGTCTGCCGCTGCTGCACCGCTGTAGGCCGCGTGCGGACCACGTGCTCGGCCTCTTGGAGCGGCGACTGGTGTAGCCGAGCCCCAGGCAGCTGCAGGGCCCCCCGTGCACCCCCCCCCACAGCCGGTCTGCTCACCGGCCCCCCAGGGGTCCATGGACTTCGATCTGTGCATGATAGGCAAGACCCCGGTCTATCCCTCTATTCCAAGCACCTCCAAGTGCCTATCCAAAAGCCTCTTAAGCACCACTATAGTATCTGCCTCCACCACTATTCCTGGCAGCACATTCCAAACCCCTGCTATTCTCTGTGTAAAGAGAAACCTGCTCCCCACATGTGCATTAAACTTTGCCCCTCTCACCTCATAGCTCTGCCCTCTCATGTTGGACATTCCCACCCTGGGAGAAAGGTTCTGACTGTCTACCCTATCCATGCCTCTAATTTTACATGCATCTATCAGGTGGCACAGCGGTAGAGCTGCTGCCTTACAGCGCTTGCAGTACCGGACGCCCGGGTTCGAACCTGACTACTGGTGCTGTCTGCACGGACTCGGTGGGCCGAAGGGCCTGTTTCCGTGCTGTATCTCTAAAATTAAAAAACTCATATTTTGTTCAGATTTCAGACTTTCACATTTCTTCTGTTTTCTGGTGAGGGCAGATGGTCTCAACATGGACATTTGTGGAGTTCATCAGGAATATGGTTCAACAGGAGGAACTGAGATTAACCTGAAGTCTGGTCTAAATGTGGGAGGCTTTCATCTGCATTAAAGGGGTTCTTACATTTTCAAGTCTATGCCGATCCCTTTGAATCAATAAATCAATGTAAATCTCTCCCGTTGAGTTAACAAACATATCTCCATGAGATGTTCCACTAACACTGAACAGACCTGTTGCTAATCTTTTAGTGGCGTCATGACTTCTGTCCCTCCTTGGTTTACATTTTTACAGTGCTCTTGACTTCAGTGTGTTTTTGACCCAGGTCTTTCACAAGTCAAGGCAAGTTTATTTGTCACATACACATACAAGATGTGCAGTGAAATGAAAGTGGCAATGCCTGTGGATCGTGCAACACAACACAACAGAATAGAACAGAATCAGTATTGACATGTTAGAAAAAACCCCCCAACAATTTTAAAAAGACACAAGACAACAGTAAATTAGTCGCTGGTGAGATAAAAGTTTACAGCCCTGATGGCCTGTGGGAAGAAACTCCGTCTCATCCTCTCTGTTTTCACGGCATGACAGCGGAGGCGTTTGCCTGACCGGAGCAGCTGGAAGAGTCCATTGCTGGGGTGGTAGTGGTCCCCCATAATGTAGCTGGCTCTGGATCTGCACCTTCTGATGTATAGGTCCTGCAGGGGGTGAGTGTAGTTCCCATAGTGTGTTCGGCCGAACGCTCTACTCTCTGTGGAGCCTTCCTGTCCTGGGCAGAGCAGTTCCCAAACCAGATTGTGATGTTGCCGGACAAGATGCTTTCTACAGCCCCAGAGTAGAAGCACTGAAGGATCCTCAGAGAGACTCTGAATTTGCTCAGCTGCCTGAGGTGGTAAAGGCACTGCCTTGCCTTACTCACCACTGCAGCAGCATGTGTCACCCATGTCAGATCCTCTGTGATGTGGACCCCCAGGTATTTAAAGCAGCTCACCCTGTCCACAGTAGCCCCATTTATCTCCAGTGGTGTGTACGTCCTCGGATGTTGTGCCCTTCTGAAGTCCACAATCAGCTCCTTAGTTTTTATGATATTCAAGAGGAGGCTGTTGTCCTGACACCAGAGTGCCAGATCAGCCACCTCCTCCCAGTAGGCCTTCTCATCGTTATCGGAGACCAGGCCCACCACCACAGTGTCATCAGCAAACTTGATTATGGAGTTGGAGCTGAATATGGCCACACAGTCATGTGTGTACAGGGAGTACAGTAGGGGGCTGAGGACGCAACCCTGGGGGGACCCTGTGTTCAGGTTGAGGGTGTTCGATGTATGACTTCCCATCTTGACTACCTGGGGCCTGGCGGTGTGAAAGTCCAGGACCCAGGCACACAGGGGAGTGTTAAGCCCCAGTTCCAGCAGCTTCTCAGCAAGTCTGGTGGGGACTATTGTATTGAAGGCTGAACTGAAGTCAATGAACGGCATCCTCACATAGCCCCCCTTCTGGCTGTCAAGGTGAGAGAGAGCGGTCTGCAGAACCTGGGAGACCGCATCGTCCGTGGATCTGTTCAGATGGTATGCAAACTCTCAGCCTCTCGAAGCATTTCATGACCACCGAGGTGTGGGCCCCCGGTCGATAGTCATTCAAACAAACTGGAGAGGCATTCTTTAGTACAGGAACAATGATGGATCTTTTGAAGCAGGCAGGGACCACGGACTTTGCCAGGGAGAGGTTGAATATAGTGGTCAGCACTGGAGCTAGCTGAGTTGCACAGGATTTAAGTACTCGCCCAGATGTATCATCTGGGCCTACAGCTTTCCTCGTGTTCATACGCGTCAGAGCCCTCCTCACATCATGGTCGGATAACGACAATGTGTGTACATCCCCAGTGGTGGACCTCCCTCCAGCCTCACTAGCCAGTGCACTGGCGGTGTTGTTGTTAGCCTGCGAGCTAGGAGTGATGTTAGGAGAGACACAAAATGCAGGAGGAACAAATGCAGATGGAACGAAAATAGGTGGAGGGGTAGCTAGTCCAGCAAAAGCTGGGACTCTGCAGAAGGACTTGGACAGGTTGGGAGAGTGGGCAGGGAAGTGGCGGATGGAATATAGTGTAGCAAAGTGTGGAGTCAAGCATTGTGATAGTGGGAATTAAGATGCAGACTAGTTTCTCAATGGGGAGAGAATCCAGAAATCGGGAGATGCAAAGTGACTTGGGAGTGCTGGTGCAGGATTCCCAAAAAGTTACCCTGCAAGTCGAATGGGTTGTGAAGAAGGCAAACGTATTGTTAGCATTTATTTCAAGAGGGCAATTATACAAAAACAGGGCAAGGAATGCTAAGGCTCTATAAGGTGCTGGTCAGGCCGCATTTGGATTATTGTAAGCAAATTTGGGCACCATATCTGAGAAAGGATGTGCTGGCTTGGAGAGGGTCCAGAGGAGGTTAACAAGAATGATCCCAGGAATGAGCAGGTTAACATATGATAAGCATTTGACGGCACTAAGCCTGTAATCGCTTTAGAAGAATTTTGAAGAATGAGGGGGGAATCTCATTGAAAATTACCGAATAGTGAAAGGCTTGGATAGAGTGGATGTGGAGAGGATGTTTCCACTATTGGGAGATCTTAGGACTCCTGGTCATAAAGTCAGAATTATAGGACATTTTTTTACAGAGGAGGAATTTATTTGGTCAGAGGGTGGTGAATCTGTGGAACTCTTTTCTACAGAAGGCTGTGGAGGCCATTAGTGGATATTTCTAACGCAGAGATAGATAGATTCTTGATTAGTACAGGTATCAGGGGTAATGGGGAGATGGCAGATGCATGGGTTTAGGAGGGAGAGATAGATCAGCCATGATTGAATGGCGGAGTAGCCTTGATGGGCCTAATTCTGTCCCTATCACTTATGACTTTATGACCTTATGACCTTATGAACTCAGCGGGTCAGGCAGCATCTCTGGAGAAAAAGAATAGGTGACGTTTCGGGTCGAGACCCTTCAGACTGTGTCAGTGAGGAGGGAAACAAGCGATGTGAAAAGGTACAAAGGAACAAATGAATGTAAGTTACGTAAAATGACAAATCAAAGCTAAGAATGGTACATTGTTGTCTGTGGAAAAGGTGATAATGAGTGAATCCAAACAGTGAAACTCAGAGGGATGACAGCGAAACTAGTAGGACGATTAGAGTGGGGTAAGGATAGAGAGAGAGGGAATGCAAGGGTATCTTGACGTTAGAGAAATCAATAGTCATATCCGTAAGCTGCCACGATATGTGCTCTTAGCCAGAAAATTCTGGAGTAACTCAGCGGGATAGGCAGCATCTCTGGAGCAAAGGAATGGGTGACGTTTTGGATCGAGACCTTTCCTTCCTACTACCTGTCCCGCTGAGTTACTCCAGCATTTTGTGCCTATCTTCTGTGCATACCAGCTTCTGCAAGTTCCTTCCAACACAATAAGTACTCTTGTTTGTCAAAGATAGACACAAAAAGCTGGAGTAACTCAGCGGGTCAGGCAGCATTTCTGGAATGAAGGAATGGGTGATGTTTCCAGTTGAGCCCTTCTTCAGACTGTGTTAGGGACAGGGGAAACGAGAGATATAGGCGATGATGGAGAGGGAAACATTTCACGGAACACCTTCGCTCAGTCCGCCTGAACCCACCTGATCTCCTGGTTGCCAAACACTTTAATTCTCCTTCCCATTCACTGTGTTTCACTGCACCTCAATTGGTACATGTGGCAATAAACTGAGCTTTGGACCTGTGGAAATGTGAACCCATTTACACACTGGCCATTCTGTCCTTTGTCTCCTCCATTGTCAGAGTGAGGCTAAATGCAAATTGGAGGAACAGCATCTCATATTTTGCTTGGTCCGCTTACAGCCCAGTGGTATGAATATTGATTTCTCTCACTTCCCGTAGCCCCGGCGTTCCCACTCACTCTATTCCTTCCCCACCCAAGTCACACTAACTTCTCATTTCCCCCCAACAAACAGCTATGGCCTGTTTCCTTTTTCATCGTTACTTTTTTTAATATCCTACATCATCGTCTATATCTCTCATTTCCGTTTTCCCTAACCAGTCTGAAGAAATGCCTTGGCCCAAAATGTCACCCCTTCCTTCTCTCCATAGATGCTGCCTGTTCTGCTGAGTTACTCCAGCATTTTGTGTCTATCTTCAGTTTAAACCTGCAACTGCAGGTCCTTCCTATACTCTTGGTTGCCATCTTGTGGGCAAGTATGGTCTTGCCAAGACAATGAAATGTCGATGGTTACACAAAAAGCTGGAGAAACTCAGCGGGTGCAGCAGCATCTAAGGAGCGAAGGAGATAGGCGACGTTTTGGTTCGAGACCCTTCTTCAGAAGAAGGGTCTCGACCCGAAACGTCGCCTATCAAGGGTCTGAAGAAGGGTCTCGACCCGAAACGTCGCCTATCTCCTTCGCTCCTTAGATGCTGCTGCACCCGCTGAGTTTCTCCAGCTTTTTGTGTAACCCTCGATTCTCCAGCATCTGCAGTTCCTTCTTTAAAACAATGAAATGTCGATGATGGCACGGTGGCGCAGCGGTAGAGTTAGACAATAGACAATAGACAATAGGTGCAGGAGTAGCCCGTTCGGCCCTTCAAGCCAGCACCACCATTCAATGTGATCATGGCTGATCATCCACAATCAGTACCCCGTTCCTGCCTTCACCCCATATCCCCTGACTCCACTTTCTTTAAGAGGCCTATCTGGCTCTCCACCGCCCATGAGGCAGACAATTCCACAGACTCACAACTCTCTGTGTGAAATAGTGTTTCCTCATCTCCGTTCTACATGGCTTACCCCTTATTCTTAGGGCCATATACAACTGGAGAAGGACCTCTTTGCTCCTATTGGAACATTGGAAAATGATCACCAATGTGTCCACAATTTTTAGAGACAACTCCTTAAGTACCATGGGATGCAGACCATCAGGCCCTGGGGATGTATCAGCCTTCAGTCCCATCAGTATAACCAACACCATTTCCTGCCCAATGTGGGTTTCCTTCAGTTCCTCTGTCGCCCCAGATCCTCTGGCCACTAGTACAGTTGCTGCCTCACAGGCTTCGATCCTGACTTCAGGTGCTCTCTACGGAGTTTATATGTTTTCCCTGTGACCTATAGACTATTATCTGAATGGTGGCCGATTAGGAAAAGGGGAGATGCAACGAGACCTGGGTGTCATGGTACACCAGTCATTGAAAGTAGGCATGCAGGTGCAGTAGGCAGTGAAGAAAATGAATGGTATGTTAGCATTCACAGCAAAAGGATTTGAGTATAGGAGCAGGGAGATTCTACTGCAGATGTACAGGGTCTTGGTGAGACCACACCGGGAGTATTGCGTACAGTTTTGGTCTCCAAATCTGAAGAAAGACATTCTTGCCATAGAGGGAGTACAGAGAAGATTCACCAGACTGATTCCTGGGATGTCAGGACTTTCATATGAAGAAAGACTGGATAGACTCGGCTTGTACTCACTAGAATTTAGAAGATTGAGGGGGGCTCTTATAGAAACTTACAAAATTCTTAAGGGTGGGATAGGCTAGATGCAGGAAGATTTTCCCTATGTTGGGGAAGTCCAGGACAAGGGGTCACAGTTTAAGAATAAGGGGGAAATCTTTTATGACCGAGATGATAAAAACATTTTTCACACAGAGAGTGGTGAATCTCTGGAATTCTCTGCCACAGAAGGTAGTTAAGGCCAGTTCATTGGCTATATTTAAGAGGGAGTTAGATGTGGCCCTTGTGGCTAAAGGGATCAGGGGGTATGGAGAGAAGGCAGGTGCAGGATACTGAGTAGGATGATCAGCCATGATCATTTTGAATGGTGGTGCAGGCTCGAAGGGCCGAATGGTCTACTCCTGCACCTATTTTACATGTTTCTATGTTTCTATGACCTGCGTGGGTTTTCTCCGAGTTCTTCGGTTTCCGCCCACACTCCAAAGGAGTACAGGTTTGTAGGTTAACTGGTTTGGTGAATGTGTAAATTGTCCCTAGTGTGTGTAAGATCGTGTTAGTGTACGGGGGTCGATGCTCGGTGCGGACTCGGTGGACCGAAGGCCTGTTTCCGTGCTGTATCTCAAAACACCAGCAACTGCTCTTCCCAAGTCCCTTGTTGACTGTGTATAAAAAATGTTGCTTGTCACTCCTTGACCATCTTCTTTACTGCCCGAGGTAGACACAGAATGCTGGAGTAACCCAGCGGGACAGGCAGCATCTCTGGAGAGAAGGAATGGGTGACGTTTCGGGTCGAGACCCTTCTTCAGACTGATCTTTTTGCGGTTTGAGTCGATAAGGGGAGTGGAATAGTTGAGATGGTTTATATCACACCGGCCGTTGGAAATAAAAAGGTCCATAGAGGGCGGAGTCCAAGAGGAGCTGGACCGGTGCAGCAGGGTGAAGGGGTCATCGCTGGGTGGTGAGGTCGTTTTCCCATAGAAAAAGGCACAGAGGCGGAGGCGACGGAAGAAAAGATCTACATTGTGGCGGACCTGGAACTCGGTGACGTGGGGGCTGAGGGGAACAAAAGTGAGGCCTCTGGTGAGAACAGACCATGCGACATCAGAAAGGGGGAGGTCGGGGGGATGGTGAAGAAACAACAAGGGTGGGGTTTGGGGTCGGATGAGGGCAGGTGATTAGATGGAGGCTGAGGTGGAATGGATTGGTGGAGGGATGGTGGGTGTTCTGAGAGGGGGGGCGTGAGGACAAGTGCATGGGTGGGGAGTAGCCTGTGGAGAAATACTGACTGGTTGAATCATGGCCTGGGTTGCAAACTCGAACAGCCAGCAATGAAGGAGGCTGCAGAAGACATATTTTTGGTGAGGCCACACTTAGGGTATTGTGTTCAGTTTTGGTTGCCATGTTATAGGAAAGATGTTGTCAAGATGGAAAGGATGCAGAGAGGATTTACAAGGATGATCGTAAGTGATAAGAGTAGAATTAGGCCATTCAGCCCGTCAGGTCTACACCACCATTCAAACATGGCAGATCTATTTATCCCTTAACCCCATTCTCCTGCCTTCTCCCCATAACCCCTGACACCCGTACTAAGCAAGAATCTATTTATCCTTGCCTTAAAAATATCCATTGATTTGGCCTAAACAGCCTTCTGTGGCAAAGCATTCCACTGATTCACTATTCTGACTATAGAAATTCCTCATCATCTCCTTCCGAAAGGAACGTCCTTTTATAACCTATGGTCCAAGACTCTCCCACTAGTGGAAACATTCACTCCACATCCATTCTATCTTGGCCTTTCACAGTTCGGTATGTCTACCATTCGGTAAGTAATGTTGCCAGGACTCGAGGACCCGAGCTATGGGGAAAGGTTGAACAGGCTGGGACTCTATTTGTTGGAGCGCAGGAGGATGAGGGATGATCTTATAGAGGTGTACAAAATCATGAGAGGAGTAGATCTGGGAGACGCATAGAGTCACTTGCCCAGAGTATGGCAATCAAGAACCAGAGGATATATGTTTAAGGTGAAGGGGAAATGTTTTAATAGGAATCTGAGGGGTAACATTTTCACACAAAGGGTGGCAGGTGTATGGAACCTACCAGCAGAGGTGATTGAGGGAGGGACTATCTCAACATTTAAGAAACAGTTAGACAGGTACATGGATAGGACAGGTTTGGAGGCATATGGGCCAAATGGTGACACAGTGACTCAGCGGTAGAGTTGCTGTCTTACAGCGCTTGCAGCATCCGAGACCCGGGTTCGATCGCGACTACCGGTGCTGTCTGTACGGAGTTTGTACGTTCTCCTTGTGACCTGCGTTGGTTTTCTCCGAAATCTGGGATTTCCCCCCACACTCCAAAGACATACAAGTATGAAGGTAAATTGGCTTGGTAAATGGAAAAATTATCCCAAGTGTGTGTAGGATCATGTTAATATGCAGGGACCACTGGTCGGCACTGACCTGCTGGGCCGAAGGGCCTAGTTTCCGTGCTGTATCTCTAAACTAAGCAAAACTAAATGCTGGCAGGTTGGACGAGTGTAGATGGGACATGTTGGCTGGTGTGGGCAAGTTGGGCCAAAGGGCCTGTTTTCACATTGTACAAGTCTGACTATAACAGAAAGTGGTGGACTTTGTCCAGCATGTCGTGGTTACTGACCCCCTCACCATCGAAGGGATCTACAGGAAGCGCTTGCTCAGTAAGGTAGTTATTATCATCAAAGACCCACACCACCCACATGCTCATCACACTGCTATCAATAGGTGAGAAGGTACAGCAGACTGAGAAAACATAGAAAAATAGGTGCAGGAGTAGGCCATTCGGCCCTTTGAGCCTGCACCGCCATTCAATGTGATCATGGCTGATCATCCAACTCAGTATCCCGTACCTGCCTTCTCTCCATACCCCGTGATCACTTTAGCCACAAGTGCCACATCTAACACCCTCTTAAATATAGCCAATGAACTGGCTTCAGCTACCATCTGTGGCAGAGAATTCCAGAGACTCACCACTCTGTGTAAAGAATGTTTTCCTCATCTCAGTCCTAAAGGAATTCCCCCTTATCCTTAGACTGTGACCCCCCTTATTCTCAACTACCCCAACATTGGGAACAATCTTCCAGCATCTAGCTTGTCCAACCCCATAAGAATTTTGTAAGTTTCTATAAGATCCCCCCTCAATCTACAAAATTCCAGCGAGTACAAGCAGAGTCTATCCAGTCATTCCTCATATGAAAGTCCTGACATCCCAGGAATCAGTCTGGTGAATCTTCTCTGTACCCCCTCTATGGCAAGAATGTCTTTCCTCAGATTTGGAGACCAAAACTGTACGCAATACTCCAGGTGTGGCCTCACCAAAACCCTGTACAACTGCAGTAGAACCCCCCTGCTCCTATACTCAAATCATTTCGCTATGAATGCTAACATACCATTTGCTTTCTTCACTGCCTGCTGCACCTGCATGCCTACTTTCAATGACTGGTGTACCATGACACCCAGGTCTCGTTGCATCTCCCCTTTTCCTAATCTGCCACCATTCAGATAATAGTCTACCCTCATGTTTTTGCCACCAAATCTGGATAACCTCACATTTATCCACATTATACTGCATCTGCCATGCATCTGCCCATTCACTCAGCCTATCCAAATCACCCTGCAGCCTCCAAGCATCCTCCTCACACCTAACTATACCCCCCGGCTTGGTGTCATCTGCAAATTTGGAGATGTTGCATTGAATTCCCTCGTCCAAATCATTAATATATATTGTAAATAGCTGGGGTCCCAGCACTGAGCCTTGCGGTACCTCACTAGTCACTGCCTGCCATTCTGAAAATGACCCGTTTACTCCAACCCTTTGCTTCCTGTCTGCTAGCCAGTTCTCTATCCACATCAATACTGAGCCCCCAATACCGTGTGCTTTAAGTTTGTATGCTGAGAACTGTGACCACTAATTTCAAGAACAGCATCTTCCCACCAACCACAGTGGAACATCTTGAACTGCCCTGCAAAACCCTAACCGCAACGCTACCTCTGCAACAAACGAATTTTAGTTTAGTTTAGAAATACAGCGCGGAAACCGGCCCTTCGGCCCACCAAGTCCACACTGATCCCCGCACTTTAGCACAATTGTACACACACGAGGGAAAATTTACATTCTGCCACGCTCATTAACTTACCCTAGTCTCTTGCGCGGGCAGCGCTGTAAAGGCAGCAACTCTGCCGCGGCGCCACCTGCCGGCAGATGCAGCACAGAACGCCACAGGAGACCCCTTCTTCCTGTGCTATCAAACTGTACAACTCCTCCGCCTTCTGTCGTGGGGTAGACTGACTCAGCCACCCCACCCCCCACCGCTCACCCCTAATCTTTGCACATCCCCAATCCTGGACTTTCCACTCGTCACTTTAATCTCATGTTTCTTGTGTCTTGTTGTTTAGTTTGAGACACAGGTTAGAGATACAGCGCGGAAACAGGCCCTTCGGCCCACCGGGTTCGTGCCGACCTGCGATCCCCACACACTAACACCAGCCCACTAGGAACATTTTTTACATTTACCAAGCCACTTAACCTGCAAACCTGTAGGTCTTTGGAGTATGCGAGGAAACCGACCATCTCCGGGAAAACGCACGCAAACTCCGCACAGACAGCAGCCGTAATCGGATCGGACCCGGGTCTCTGGCGCTGCATTCGCTGTCAGGCAGCAACTCTACCGCTGCGCCACCGTGACCGTTTTATGTCTGTTGGCCTCCTGGGATGAATGAAGTTCTGTGTGGGAAGGAACTGCAGATGTTGCTTTAAAGTGCCGATAGACGCAAAATGCTGGAGTAATTCAGTGCGACTGGGCCGATCTCTGGAGAGAAGGAATGGGTGATCTGTCGGGTCAAGACCCTTCTTCAGACTGGGAAGAATTTATGGGAGTGGGTCCTCACCACCCAGTGATGAACCCTTCTCCCATCTCTTTTTAAAATATGTTTATATACTCCCCACCTGTGCACTTGTCCTTATGACGCCCTCCTCTCTGAACACCAACCATCTTCCCACCAGACCTCGCCTCAGCCTCCATCTACTCACCTGCCCTCCTTCGGCCCCAAACCCCACCCTTGTCGTGTATTGACCACCCCCCCCCCCCCCCCCCCGATCTCCCCTTTTCCGATAGAAACGATCTGTCCTCAGCAGAGGCATCACTTTTGCTCCCCTCCGTCCCCACCTCAACAGGTTCTGTGTCCTTCACCACGTCACCTCTGCCCCCGTGCCTTTTTCTATGGGTAGAAGTCCTCACCACCCAGTGATGACCCCTTCTCTCTTCTCCACTGGTCCCCCTCCTCTTGGACTCCCCCGGACAGTCCTCTACCCTCTTTAGAACTTTTTTTATTTCTAACTGCTGGCGCGACGCAACCGTGTAAACTTTTCCACTCTCTAACCTCAAAGCGATCAGTCCCGAAACATCACCCACCCCTTCTCTCCAGAGATGCTGCCTGTCCCGCTGAGTTACTCCAGCATTTTGTGCCTTTCTCCATCATACACTTGTTGAATGCAATATAACAGATGGATTATGTCCACAGATCCCTTCTCTTTTCTTATAAATAAAAGTTTTTTCTAGAAATAAAAATAATGGCTGAACCGGACTGCGAACCGAGTTCGGGCAGTCAAGAGTGACAATGCACAAATGGGGCTACACGAGGGTACAACAACCTGTGACTGTGGCACACGGACCCAGACAATGCAACACCTACTGCAATGCCCATTGCTGGATAATCTATGTACTGCTGCAGTAGGCTGTCCTACTTGGGCGATCTAATTGATGATTTTAGACGAGTTTGAAAAAATGACACGTTGAAGACCTCCTTCGACTATGTAGAAGACCTACTTCTACCTCCTTCGACTATGTTGAAGACCAGCTTCGACTAGCTACGACTAACTTCGGGAAAATTGGACACCGAATACTGGAGAGTCGACATGAAAGTAGAAGATAAATAAAGTTTTATCATATCGTATTCTGACATCCTTTCATTCCCCAACTATTGATCTCTGCTTTTAATGTAATCAATGACTGAAGCTTCACTGCCCAGCGCAATGGAGTACCTCAATGATTCCCCAAGGACAGATGAGGGCAGTCCTTCTCATCTCAGCAGGCCAGACCATATCAAGAGAAGAGAAAAATACTGAGCCCAAATGATGAGAGGAAGAAAAGACCAGGTAAGAAAAGGTACGAAAAGAGAGACGAAGGCACGAGAGATTGCAGATGCCGGAATCTTGAACAAAACACAAAGCGCTGGAGGAACTCAATGGGTCAGGCTGCATCTGGGGAGGGAACGGACAGGCACTATATCGGGTCAGGTGCCTTCTTCAGACTAATTGGTGCAGGAGAGAGGAAGTTGGAAGAGAGAGGTGGGGGGCAAGGGAAAGAGAGGTGGGGATATGACAAGACCCCTGGCATGTTATTGCTCAAAGGTTCACCTACAGCTCAACACCGACAAGACAAAGGAAGAGGTGTCTCAATCACAGGCTGTGATCACATCTCCCAGGTTAAGTCGGTACAGCAGAACATTGCACCCAAATAATGATATAAACTGAGGAAGTCGGAATGTAAGGTGGATTGGTGGGATAATTGCAGGAATTACATTGTACAAAAGTCGTGACTTCTCGGCTCCGCTTGCAACAGAGTGCAAAGGTAAGGATACTTCATATGTTAATAATTTGACACTGGATCGCAACCTTTTGCGCCTTTGGATCCAGGGTACACAGAAGTAAATGTGTTTCATAGCAGATATATGGATCGGACAGGTTTGGAGGAATATGGACCAAGCGCGGGCAGGTTGGACTAGTGTAGCTGGGACGTTGGCCGGTGTGAGTAAATTGGACCGAAGGGCCTGTCACCACACTGTATTACTCTCTATACCGTGAAGTAATTCTGATTGGACCTTGCATTCAGCGGTTTTAAAACGCATTCTTATCTTCTACTTGTAATATCCTATTGTTTTATTGTGAGTGTTTTCGAAATATTTTCGCTGCTCGCCACGTTTGTTTTCACTCAGCCGTTCATCACGCGTCGAACACGGTTACTAATCGCCGTTCAGCGGGTCACGGTAAAACCAGGGCGACCCGGAGCCGAACATGGGCCGTCAAGTAGATCTCCGCAAAATCAGTTTATTTTTAATCGGCTCGTTACTTTCCCTCTTTTTCTTTGGTAAGTGTTTTTTTCTGTTGTAATTATTTGTCTGGTCAGAATCATTTAGTTTTCCGTGACCGAAAGTATTGAAAATAGAGCTAAAAAAATAACCCGTTTCCTTTACCATCCTTACTTTTTTGCATATATTTCATTCATTGTTCTTTATCTCTCCACATCACCGTCTATATCTCTCATTTCCCTTACCACTAACCAGTCTGATTAAGGCTCTCGACCTGAAACGTCACCCATTCCGTCTCTCCAGAGATGCTGCCTGTCCCGCCGATTTACACCAGCAAGATTTCCATTGATCCTTTATTTCCACCAAAGATCACACATCTTTGATTTCCACAGACAGTGCGTACGCTCTGCACTGTCCCAACCCCCGCTCCTTCTACACCGTCCCAAACCCCAGTCCACCAAACCCCTGCTTCCTCGGCGTTCTGCACAGCCAGAGCTACTAATTTCAAGCGGCAGTTGCCCCCTGCGATTGTCATCTCGACACTGCAATACACGTTCATTTAGTTCAGTTTAGAGATACAGCGCGGACACAGGCTCATGGGCGCACCGATTCCGCGCCGACCAGCGATCCCCGCTAACATATCCTGCACACAGTTGGGACAATTTACATTTACACCAAGCCAATTGACGTACAAACCTGCACGACTATGGAGTGTGGGAGGAAACCGAAGATGTCGGAGAAATCCCACGTACGCATTGACGGAAATCGCTTTTAAAACATGGATCATTTAGTTCTCCGTGACCGAAAGTATTGAAGATAGAACAAAAAAAAATAATTTCCTTGATCAACGTTACTTTTTTGGATATATTTAATTCATTGTTCTTTAACTCTCCACATCACCGTCTATATCTCTCGTTTCCCTTACCTCTCACCAGTCTGAAGAAGGGTCTCGACCCGAAACGTCACCCATTCCTTCTCTCCAGAGAGGCTGCCTGTCCCGCTGAGTTACTCCAGCTTTTTGTGTCTATCTTCGAAAACAACAAACGAACACAGCAGCATCTTTAGTTTTGAGATACAGCACGGAAGCAGACCCTTCGGCCCACCGAGTCCACGCCGACCAGCGATCACCCCGTTCACACGCCAATTCCATATTGTCCCACTTTCTAATCCACTCTCTTCACACTGGAGGCAATTTATATCCTCGAGTCTTTGGGATGTGGGAGGAAACCGGAGCACCAGGAGGAAACCCACGGGGTCACGGGGAGAAGGTGCAGCACCCGCGGTCAGGATCGAACTCGGGTCTCTGGCGCTGTGAGGCAGCAACTGTACCCGCTGTGCCACCGTGCCGCTCTATTTAGAGAGATGGACAGGCTACGTTTCTGGTTGGACCCACATCTCATCTGTCCATTCCCTTCACAAATGCTGCCCGACCTGCTGAGTTCCTCCAACACTTTGTTTCTGCTCAAGATTCCAACATCTGGTGTATCCATTCAAGGTCGATAGATTGAGGAGTGTTGAAGGAGTCGAGGGATATGGATTCAGGGCGGGGATGTAGCGCTGCAGGAGATATTAGTTTAGAGATACAATGTGGAAACAGGCCCTTCCGTGCCGACCAGCGATCCCCGCACACTAACACTATCCTACACACACCTGGGACAATTTACATTTACACCAAGGCAATTAACCTGCAAGCCTACAGGTCTTTGTACGTCTTTGGCGTGTGGGAGGAAACCGGAGCTCACGGAGAAAACCCACGCAGGCCACGGGGGGAACGTACAAACTCAGTACAGACAGCACCCGTAGTCGGGATCGATCCCGGGTCTCTGGCGATGCGAGCGCTGTTAATGTAGCAACTCTACCGCTGCGCCACCGTGATTCTTATTTGGCGGCGGGCCGAGAACGAGGGGCCGAATGGCTTCCTTCTACACCTTGGCTTGATCGCCTCAAAAGAAAACACTACATGTTTCATTTTCCAGCTTGCTCCTTATATCCGTGACCCGCAACCCGGCGATGGAACAGATTCAGGGCTGGTTACACGACACGTTCGGCCACCCAGACCTTCGAGCCTAACGCGGATTACGAAATGAATATCAACCGCAAAGGTTGAAACCGTGGCGTCTTAGTTTATTTTATTTTATTTATTATTGTCACGAGGTACAGTGAAAAGCTTTTGCTGCGTGCTATCCACTCAGCGGAAAGACTGACTGGGTTGTTACAATCGATTTATTTACAGTGTGCAGATACATGATAAATGAATGACGTTTCGTGCAAGGTAAAGGCAGCAATGTCCAATCAAAGATAGTCCGAGGGTCACAAGAGAGGTAGATAGTAGTTCAGCACTGCTCTCTGGGTGATTCTGTTGCCTGATAACATATATTCGAAATAACATAATATATTTTAAAATTTTGAATATTAGTTGCACCCTTTCAATGCCCGTTTAAATGCACGCCAGTGTGTTATATACACACTGGGAGTCTGAAGAACGGTCCTGACCCGAAACGCCGCCTGTCCATTCCCCTCCACAGATGCTGCCTGACTCATTGAGCAACTGGTGTTCTATTTTACTCAAGCCTTAGGCGATTGTTGTTTGGTTTACATATACAACGCGGAAACAGGCCCTTCAGCTCACCGAGCCCGCGCCGCCCAGTGTTCCCCGCACAATAACACTAACCTCCACACCGGGGACAATTTGCTATTTTGCTGAAGCCAATTAACCTGCACATCTGTACGTTTTGGGAGTGTGGGAGGAAACCAGGGATCCTGGAGCAAACCAACGGGGAGAACATACAAACTCCGTACAGACAGCGCCCGTCGTCAAAATCGAACCCGTGTCTCTGTGCCGCCCCCGTTCCGAATGAGGTACAGCGCAGAGCGGAGTTGAATCTGCATTCGAGATATCCCACAATCTGTTTTCTATGTAGACCCTTGCAATAGAAATTAATTCCGCCTAAATGCATGTCAATCAATCGGCGCACTCGGACGGGAACAAACATCTCAGCATTGGCGCTCAGTACATACGAAATGCGCTATTAGTAGTGACGTACAGTCAGTTTAACTGTGAATGTGTAGACTGAACCGCACCATGTTTTTGTGTAGATTAGTTTAGCTTTAGATCGGTGATACAGCATGGAAACTAGCCCTTCGAGCCATCGAGTCCACAACCATCGATCACCCGTCGACCCCAGTTTTGTGTTAGAAAGATAGAAACATAGAAAATAGGTGCAGGAATAGGCCATTCGGCCCTTGAGCCTACACCGCCATTCAATATGATCATGGCTCATCATCCAACTCAGTATCCTGTACCTGCCTTCTCTACATACCCCCTGATCCCTTTAGCCACAAGGGCCACATCTAACTCTCTCTTAAATATGGCCAATGAACTGGCCTGAACTACATTCTGTGGCAGAGAATTCCACAGATTCAGCACTCTCTGTGTGAAAAATGATTTTCTCATCTCGGTCCTAAAAGACTTCTCTCTTATCCTTAAACTGTGACCCCTTGTTCTGGACTTCCCCAACATCGGGGACAATCTTCCTGTATCTAGCCTGTCCAACCCCTTAAGAATTTTCTAAGTCTCTATAAGATCCCCTCTCAATCTTCTAAATTCCAGCGACTACAAGCCGAGTCTATCCAGTCTTTCATCATATGCAAGACCTGCCATCCCAGGAATCAGTCTGGTGAACCTTCTCTGTACTCCCTCGATGGCAAGAATGTCTTTCCTCAGATTAGGATACCAAAACTGTACGCAATACTCCAGGTGTGGCCTCACCAAGACCCTGTACAACTGCAGTAGAACCTCCCTGCTCTTGTACTCAAACCCTTTTGCTATGAATGCCAACATACCATTCGCCTTCTTCACTGCCTGCTGCACCTGCATGCCTACTTTCAATGTCTGGTGTACCATGACACCCAGGTCTCGTTGCATCTCCCATTTTCCTAACCGGCCACCATTCAGATAATAGTCTACTTTCCAGTTTTTCCCACCAAAGTGGATAACCTCACATTTATCCACATTATACTGCATCTGCCATGCATTTGCCCACTCACCCAACCTATCCAAGTCACCTTGCAGCCTCCTAGCATCCTCCTCACAGCTAACACTGTCCCCCAGCTTCGTGTCATCCGCAAACTTGGAGATGTTGCATTCAATTCCCTCATCTAGATCATTAATATATATTGTAAATAGCTGGGGTCCCAGCACTGAGCCTTGTGGTACCCCACTAGTCACTGCCTGCCATTCTGAAAAGGACCCGTTTACTCCTACTCTTTGCTTCCTGTTAGCCAGTCAGTTCTCCTTCTCCAGCCAGCCAGCCGGCCAGCCAGCCAGTTCTCTATCCACCTCGATACTGAACCCCCAATACCGTGTGCTTTATTTTTGTATACTAATCTCTTATGTGGGACCTTGTCGAAAGCCTTCTGAATGTCCAGATATAACACATCCACTGGTTATCCCACTTTCTCATCCACTCCCTACATATTTGTGACAATTTACAGAGAGATCAAGGAAACTACAAACCCGCACGTCATTGGGATGTGGGACGAGACCGGATTACCCGGAGGAAACCCACGCGGTCACAGGGAGATCGTGCAAAGTCCACACACACACAGCACCCGAGGTCTGGATCAAACCTGGGGCTCTAGTTCTGTCAGGCGGCGGCTCTACCACTGCGCCGCCCTTTTGTTTCTCTTGTGCTTATTTATTTTTAAAAGTTTATTGCTGAAATTTATTTTTTAAAAAGAACCCCCCTGATATTTGCGGCGTTTCCTGGGAACTCAGCGATCACGATTGTGCGACGTAGATGCCATTGGTATTATTGTTGCAGGAGGTCACTTGAAATAATAATGTCGACCTGGCCAATAGCAACTATGCCCAGCGTGTCTGAGGGTGCGTTTACAAAATATAGGAAAAAAAAACACAGATGCTGGTTTATACCAAAGATAGACACAAAGTGCTGGAGTAACTTAGCGGGCCAGGCAGCATCTCTGGAAAACATGGACAGGTGACGTTTCGGGTCGGGGCTACCTACAGACCTTTCTTCGGAAGTAATGGTCCCGATCCGAACCCATACCTACCATTTTTCTCCAAGATGCTGACGGGCCAACTGAGTTCCTCGAGCACTTTGTGAAATGTGGAGAAAGAGGTGGCGAGTCTGATGGTGTGGGACGTTGAGAGGGTCAGCGTGGGAGCGATGGGCCGAAGGGTTTCTCGCGCTGTTGCATTTTTTGATTGTGCATTTGTTCTTGTTTGTTGTTGCATTGTTTCTGTTGTGAAGATTTTGAGGGAAGGTTGCATTTGGCGAGTTATGATCAGACCCGAGTGAACTTGTTCTGAGAACATCTAGAAACACAAGAGACCGTGGAAGATGGAACGCTGAGCAAACTAATAAACTGTTGGAACAACTCAGCGGGTCAGGCAGCATCTGGGGAGAGGTGTGGACAGATGTTTTGCACCAATACTCTTCTTCAAAACGCGAAGAAGGATCCCGCGGTCGCCTGTCCATTTTCCCTCCACATATAGACACGAGCAGTTGGAATCACTCTTCGGGACAGGCATAATCTGTGGAGAAAAGGGACGGGTGACGTTTCGGGTCGACACCCTTCTTCAGGCCGAGAGTCAGGGGAGAGGCGAGGCACGGAGATATGGAAGGGTGGGGAGTGAAAACGAGATGTCAAAGGGGGTGAGGTTCAATGAAAATATAGCATAGATCATTGTTAGCTGAGGGGAAAGTGACAACGAAGCAAACAGAGATAAAATGTAATCGGGGAGATAGTCAGACTTTGTCGGAGAACTGGGAAAGGGGTGGGATCGAGAGAGAAAGGGAAAGCAAGGGTTACTTGCAGTTAGACAAGTCAATATTCATACCGCTGGGGTGTAAACTGCCCAATGCTCTTATAGAAACGGAGGGGATCTAATAGAACCATATAACACTCTCAGAGGATAGGGCAGGGTAAATGCAGGAAAAGGGGTTTCTGATGTAGGGGAAGTTCGGAACCAGGGGTCACAGTTTAAGAATGAGAGGTAGGACGAGGAAAAACCTTTTCACCCAGAGAGTTGTAAATCTGTGGAATTGTCTGACACAAAAGACAATGGGGGCCAAATCACTGGATGTTTTCTCTTCGGGCTAACGGAACCAAGGGGTATGGGGGAAAAGCTGCAACGTGGAAGGGATTTTGGATGATCAGCCATGATCATATTGAATGGCGGTGCTGATTCAAAGGGCCGAATGGCCTACTCCTACCCCTATTTCTATGTTTCTGTTTCTATGATCCTTTATCTGTTGTGTTGCAGCCTCGGGAAGCAGAGTCTCCGTGAGCGTCCGTGAGAGGGAAGTGAACGGGATCGTCGGCCGCTCGGCCCTTCTCGCCAGCTTCTACTCCACACCCGACCCCTGCTCCCAGCTAAGGTTAGAGTGGCGTTTACACTCCAGCACAACTCCGCTTGTGGTACTGAGCCGATCAAACTGCTCTCCGCTTGTGAGTCTGAGCCGATCACACTGCCCTCCACACCCTGACCGACCCGGTTGCAACTGTTCAGATCGCTGGGTGCTCAGCCCTTCCCACACGGGGCGAGTCCAACTCTACCCCGAGAATGGGTCCCTGTTACTGCGGGATTTACGGCGCAGTGATAGCGGAGTGTACGTGTTATCGGTTTACAGCGGCGGAAACAGCGTGAAAGACAACGTGACATTAAGGGTCTACAACCACCACACTGAGACAGGTAGGAACCGGCGGAGCGTTCACACGCAGAGGGGGCGATTAAAGCATGAAAGTCCAAATAGCAATGGGGTAACAAAGCGGGATAATTAAAGTGAGAGTAACCCCCTTCCCTCCCATCGGCGCAGCGGTAGAGTTGCTGCCTTATAGCGCCAGAGACCCGCGTTCGATCCTCACTACGGGCGCTGTCTGTACGGTGTTTGTACATTCTCCCCGTGACCTGCGTGGGTTTTGTACGGGAGCTCCGGTTTCCTCCCACATTCCAAAGACGTAGAAGGTTTGTAGGTGAATTCGCTTCGGTAAAAAAATTTGAATTTTTGTGAAAAAATGTCCCTGGTGTGTGTGGGATAGTGCGAGTGGCCGGCGCGCATTCGGTTGGCCAAAGGACCCGTTTCCGCGCTGGTCTAGTGCGACAGGTATGATTTCGCGTTCAGAGACCACTATCTAACGACGACACGCCGCTTCCCTCTGTGATGGAGCAAGGTTGATATGTACCCAAGGCAGCGCTGGAGTTGCTGTCTGACAGGGCCAGAGACCCGGGTTCGATCCCGACTAGGGGTGCTGTCTGCACGGAGTTTGTACGTTATCCCCGTGACCGCATAGGTTTTCTCCGGTTCCTCTGGTTTCCTTCCACGCTGCAAAGACGTAGGGGTTTGTAGGGTAATTGGCTTGGTAAAAATATAAATTATCCCCTGTGCGTGTGGGGTTGTGTAGCTGTGCGGGGATCGCTGGTCGGCGCGGAGTCGTGGGCCGAAGGTTCTGTTTCCACGCTGTATCTCTAAATGGAACTAAACTAGCTTGTCGTTGGGGGCGAGCTGAATATTGTCACCGGGTTGCACCGATTGCAATCCCTTGGAGAAGTATGTTTCCGTTAGAGATACAGCATCGACACAGGACCTTCGGCCCACCAAGTCCACGCCGACTATGCTTCACCGTTCACACTAGCTCTAATTTATCCTTCTTTCGCATCCACTTCCTGGAGCAACCGGAGGAAGCCCACCCAGTCACAGAGAGAACGTACAAACGTTACGCACATAATGCAGGGTGACTTGGACAGGTTGGGGGAGTGGGCAGATGCATGGCAGATGGAGTTTAATGCGGATCAATTTGAGGTTATCCACTTCGGTAGCAAAAAAACAAAAGGCAGATTACTATCTAAATTACGTTGTTGGGGAAAGGGGCAGTAGAACGGGATCTGGGGGGTCCTTGTTCATCAGTCTATGAACGCAAGCATGTAGGTACAGCATGCAGTGAAGAAAGCAAATGGCATGTTGGCGTTTACAACAAGAGGAATCGAATATAGGAGCAAAGAGGTCCTTCTGCAGTTGTACAGAGCCATAGTGAGACCACACCTGGAGTATTGTGTGCAGTTTTGGTCGCCCTAATTTGAGGAAGGGCATTCTTGCTATTGAGGGATCACAGCGTAGGTTTACAAGGTTAATTCCCGGGATTGCGGGGCTGACATATGCTGCCAGAATGGAGCAGCTGGGCTTGTACACTCTGGAGTTTAGAAGGATGAGAGGGGATCTTATTGAAACATATAAGATTGTTAAGGGTTTGGACACGCTAGAGGCAGGAAACGTGTTCCCAATGTTGGGGGAGGCCAGAACCAGGGGCCGCAGTTTAGGAATAAGGAGTAAGCCATTTAGAACGGAGACGAGGAAATACTTTTTCTCACAGAGAGTTGTGAGTCTGTGGAATTCTCTCTGAAATTTCAGAGGGCGGTGGAGGAAGGTTCTCTGATTGCTTTCAAGAGAGAGCAAGATTGGGAGGAAACCCCCCTCCACCCTCACCCCCTACACTTCCCACTCCACTCTCCCCCCTCTCCACGGCCCCTCCAAGCCCCCCCCCCCCCCCGCTTCACGTCCCCCTCAACGCCAGCCCTCTGCTCCCCGTCCCTTCCACCCAATCCCATCACCACGTTATCTTCCAATAAGTCTGAAGAAGGATCTCGACCTGAAACGCCGCCTATCTCCTTCGCTCCTTAGATGCTGCTGCACCCGCTGAGTTTCTCCAGCTTTTTGTGTAAACTTCCAATAAACCTTATTCCATTGCGTAGGAAGGAACTACACATTTCGGGTCCAGAAACCTCACCCATTCCTTCTCTCCAGAGATGCTGCCTGTCCCGCTGATTTACTCGAGCTTTTAATGTCTATCAAACGATATTCCCTTTATCCCGTATCTGTGCCCTGTAGACTGCTTGATTGTCACCACGAACAGTCTTTCCGCTGACTGGATAGCAGGCAACACACGTGCTTCTAGACACAAAACGCTGGAGTAACTCAGCGGGACAGGGAGCATCTGTGGTGAGAAGGAATGGGTGGCGTTCGGGTCGAGACCCTTCTTCAGCGAAACGTTTCTCGTCCCGAATCGTCACCCATTCCTTCTCTGGAGAGATGCTGCCTTTCCCGCTGACAGACTCCAACAATTTGGGTCTATCTTCGGTTTAAACCAGCATCTGCAGTTCTGTTTTACGCAAACATGCTTTTCACTGTACTTCGGCACACGTGACAATAATAGCCCAAACCACACTAATCTAACTCCCAATCAACCGCGCGAAACTAATCTGATGATCCAGTTGATTTATAATGTTTCAGTTACAGAGTATGCTCCGACCGGAGGGACTGCGGCGCCCCATAAGCCAACAGCTGATTTCTATCTGCGGGAGTTGGTCCTTGGAAGTCTGACCTTGTTCAGGATATGCCTGTGTGCGATCTACAGTCACAAAACGAGAAGAGACAGCGGGAACTCTCCGGGTTCTCGCGAAGGTTTTCGTATTCGGGACTGTGCGGAGGTTTAAAATCTAGGTGCACTTCATCCCGGGATTTTGTAAATAATAATCCAATAATGACACAGCAGCCTCATTCCTCAAAATATTAATTTTGATGTGTCGTGGTTATTGGAAAAAAAAGGTGATAAACAAAATAAATAAATTACCCTTGACTGTCTTCAGTATGTGCATAATTAATAGATTTTTAATTGAATAGATCAGCTACTTTGAATGGCGGAGAAGACTTGATGGGCCGAATGGCAAAATTCTATTCCTATCACTTTAGACCATATGATTAGAGATACCTTCCTCACACAGTATTCGGGTCTGACAGAGGTGGGTGAGTTCCCGGAGAAACGTTCTTCATCAGTGCAGCATGTTTCCTATGTGTCTCAAAGTTCAGTTCCAACAGTGGCGCAGCGGTGGAGTTGCTACTTCCCAGCGCCGGATACCAAGGTTCGTTCCTGAAAACGGGCACGAACTGTACGGAGTTTGTACGTCTGCCCCATGACCTGCGTGGGGTATCTCCGGGATCTCCGGTTTCCACCTCACACTCCAAAAACGTGCAGGTTTGTAGGTGAATTGGAAATTCTCCCCAGTGGATGTTGGGTAAGTGTGAGTGTGCGGGGATCGTTGGTCGGCGTGGACTCCGTGGGGCTAAGGCCCTGTTTCCGCGCCCTATCAAAACTAAACTAAACTAAAAAACTTCTCACAAAATGGAAATTAAACGGCAATGCCCGCGGTATCGGTCGATTCTACGCCAATATTACGTCACTATTTTGACGAAACCTCCTTCAATCTTCACCTGGAATCAACCCGAGTCTGGGCACCGTGTTATAGGAAAGATAACGTCAAGCTAGAAAGGGTTCAGAGAAGATTTACAAGGATATTGCCAGGACTAAAGGGTCTGAGCTACTGGGGGGGGGGGGGGGGGGGGGGGGTTGAGTAGGCCGAGTCTCTATTCCTTGTTACGCAGGAGGATGGGGCGATATTATATAGACATATAGATCGGGTAGATGCACAGAAACACTTGCCCAGAGTAGGGAATCGAAATCCAGAGGACAGTGGTTCAAGGTGAAGCAGGAAAGATTTAATTGGAATCTGAGGGGTAACCTTTCACACAAAATGTGGTGGGTGTATGGAACAAGCTGCCAGGGGAGGTAGTTGAGGCGAGGACTATCACAACATTTAAGAAGCAGTTAGACAGGTACATGGATAGGACACGTTTGGAAGGATATGGACCAGGCGCAGGAAGGTGGGACAAGTGTAGCTGGGACATGTTGGCTGGTGTGGGCACGTTGGGCCGAAGGACCTGTTTCTACACTGTATCACTCTCGTTGTGACTCGATGAGTCAGTGCGGTTGCCGCCAAAAGAACAAGAGGGCGGACTGGAGTTTGAAAATGGCCCAAACACATAGCGCCTCTTGCAGGCGGGATCAGTAGACTTTTTTTTTGTACAGTTTTCTAATCGGAGATATTCTGCTGGACTGTATGTAAAAAAATAACGCCAGCGTGCGTTTGCACTTGCACACGTGACAATAAAAGCACCATTGAACCATTGAACCTCTTCACGTTGATTGATACGTCATGGAAAGCGGCCCTTCGTATCAACAAGTGTGGGAAACAAGCGGCGGAGGAAGTCATGAGGGAGGATGCTCTTCAAATTTGTTTCCCTATCTCCGCCCTTCCCCTTCCTTACTTCCCACCCCTTGCATCGATTTCCTTCCCCTCTCTCTCACTTCACCAGTGTATCTTACCCCTTCCTCCTCTCCGTCTTCCCCTCCTTCCTATCCCTTTCTTGGTCGCCACTCGCGATTTTTCCCTCGTTTCCTCGCCCCTCTCCTCCGTCCCAAACCTCTCATATCCCAACCTCACCATTAATTTCCTACCTCAATATTCCATCCCGACCCCACTCTTCCACTGTCTTCACCTCCATTCAAGTCTACCCTTCTTATATATTCTACGCCTCTCCTTCCCCCCCCCCCCCCTCTCTCTCTCCCCATCCCTTCCACCACAGCGTCAGAAAAATAGGGTGTATCTTCAAAACGGAGGAGATCAGCCATAACTGAATGACGGAACAGTCTCGATGGGCCGAATAGCCAAATTCTGCTTCAATGTCATATGATCATGGTCTATTCTCCTCTCTTTATTCTCTTCCTCTCCACCCCACCCCGCCCCCTTTGCATCGTCACCATCCTGCCTCCCTCACCTGCCTCCCTTTCACACTGGAAGCTAATTATGATGTCATCGAGTTATGATGATCATACTGCCATATTACATCATGTGTCTATATCAGTCCGATCATAATGAATGGATCAAGTGTTCAAGCATGTTGGAGAGGTTAGTTTTAAAAGTCGTCAAATGTCTGCATGCTTTGTCATTTCTGTTCATTAGGACGCTTCATATTTTTGATTCAGTGTCTGCCAACGGGCTTTATGGTTGTAAACAATCTTTGACAGCTTAAAAAGTGTTTAATATAAATTACCACGCCTGTGGGGAGGCTGAGGTCAAGGAGACTGATGGAGCGACATGCTTCTGAAGCTTTATTACTTGATGCTGGAGGCAATAAAGATAGTGAAATACTTGAAATAGTGAAAAAGATAGAAGAGAGAGAGGATATTTCCAAACCCCTTATTTTCCTGAATGATGCACAAATGAAGAGACAGTTTGCATTCAATTTTCGGAAAACTTGCTAGTTATAAATGCTTACCCTCCAGATATAGGTTTTAGGTTTATTATTGTCATGCAAACACAGTGCAAAAACATAGTTGGCACGATGACCAATTACATCAGATAATATTATACATTAATAGAACCAAGTACAATAGGCAGAGCGAAGGAACAGATACAGAGATACAGAGATATAGTTCTCGGCGGGAACATTGAAGGCAATATTATTAATACAGCTAGAAACAGTGCTAAATTACAAATTTGGAAAATAAATTCAAAAGAGCAGGCGTATTAGCAGAGTATGTTGTTACTAATGATATTAGGAATTAACAGTTTCAGTAGCCATGCCTTTAAATATAAATTAAAACATACAACATTTCAACCAAACGTATAATTGCCGTGTTTATTTAGTAAAATATTTAGTAGATCAACAGTTTCAGTCACTAACTTATCTTAAGCCTGAATCTCAACCACTGAACCTAATCATTAAATCGCACCCATAAACTTGTATAGGAAACTGCACCAAGTGGGACCCGTTGGGCCCCGTTCCCCAATACAATGTTCATCACTCACCCGCTCCCCCAACGCAAACTGTTCCTTCAACGCAATATTCAACCACTCAAGCATTGCCCCAACTGCGCAGGTGCGGCTCCTTTCCCTCATTCCCCAGCACTCCCTCCCCGACCTCTTCACTTTCCCTCTTCTTTCCCCTCTCCTCCTCCCCTCTTCCACTCCCTCCCTCACCTCTCCCTCCATCTCTTTCCCCTACCCCGTGTCACTCCCTCCCTACCTCCATAACCCCTAGCCCACACCTCTCCCTCTATCTCGCAGCTCCCCACTCCTGACCTATCCCCTATCATACTACCCCACTAAACACAATATTTAAATAACATTTCTCCTCCTCCCCTTCCCACTCCCTCCCTCCCCTCACAACAATATAACAAATCTCTCATTGCACTTGGTGGAGCACTGTTGATGGACCAGTTCATGTTCATCCGCTACTAAGTGCCAGTGGAACACTGCTGCCGGGCAGCTGCTGTGCTTTTTTCATGTAAATGAGATCCCATGATGATGTCATGGTGGAATGGAGCGCTGCTGATGGGCAGTTTATGCAAACGAGATCCCATTGTGACGTCATAGCTGCTAACTGCCACTGCAACTTGAAATGATTTTTCTCAACTGGATTTTGTAAAGTTTAAATGTGAATAAATTGTAAAATATACCATCAACGTGAATATAACTCGATACAGCACACCACATGACAATTGTGACTACGGTAGACCAAATAAATGTAGCGCTATCGTGTACCATTTCCACGTAATTCAGGGCATGACACACAGCCACGCACGCAAACACACAGACTCATAAACAAACAAGATGAGTGTTTTAGTAATATATAGATGTGTTGTCAAGCTGGAAAACTGCATAGAGATTTAGGAGGACGTGGCCAGGAATAGAGGGTCTGAGATGGAGGGAGAGGTTGAGTAGGCAGGGACGCTATATGTACCTTGGAGCGTAGGAGGATGAGGGGTGACCTTTTGGGGATTATAAAATCATGAGAGGATTAGATCGGTGGATGCACAGAGCCAAAGTTGGTGAATCGTGGACCAGAGGACATAGGTTTAAGGTCAAGGTGAAAATATGTAATAGGAATCTGAGGGGTAGATTCTATACACAAATGGTGTTGGATGTAAGTAACGAGCCGCCGGAGGATTGTAGTTGAGGCAGAGACCATCCCAACGATTGGGATACAGTCAAACAGGTATATTGATAGGGCAGGTGTGGAGGGATGTGGGCCAAACGCGGGCAGGTGGGAATAGTGTTGCTGGGATATGTCGGCAGTTGCGGGGAAGTTGGGGCGAAGGACCTGTTTCCACGCTGTATCACTCTATGACTCAAAAATACCAAATCTTGAAGTGGTTCCGGCGTCAATACCTATTGATGGAGAACATGATGTCATTGGCATCAACGTGACGTAATTGACGATTGGGGTGACGTTCCTCATGATCATTCTGACATCAGCGATCACTGTGACGTCATTATGATGCCAGCCATTCATATTATTGAACTTTCTCGCGAACAATCTCTGTGCGATTATCTCTGATAACCATCTTCATAAAGTCATAGGTGATGGAGCAGAATTGGGCCATTTGTCCCATCAAGTCTACTCCGCGATTCAATCATGGCTGATCAAAGTCCTAACCACATTCTCCTGCCTTCTCCTCTTAACCCCCTGACACCCGTACTAATCAAGAATCTATCTATCTCCGCCTTAAAAATATCCATTGACTTGGCCTCCACTGCCTTCTGTGGCAAAGAATCCCATAAACAGGGTAGCCATCCACAATCGGAGGGGCGATGAAGGAACCCAGAGTGAGGAGGGTGGAAGGTAGAGGTAAGTGAGGAATGAAGAGGTGGTGGAAGAGATGGGATGTTGAGAGGTGGGGGAGGTTGGCAGTGGAGGAGAAGAGGGCAATGAGAGGGATTGTGGGGTGGGGAATGAACTTTGGAGATGGAACAAGGCAAAAGGAGAAGGAATGGCGGGGCCGACTGAAAAACGAGAGGGGAAGCAAATGAGAGGGAAAGACCTGGCAAATAAGCCTTTGACATTCCAGAGAACCTCTTCGTATCGGAAGATAGACACAAAATGCTGGAGTAACCCAGTGGGGGCAAGTAGGATCTCTGGAGAGAAAGACTGGATAACGTTTCTGGTCGAGACCATTCTTCAGTCCCTCATAGGGCCTTGTTTTAGGATCTCCAAGGTTCGATGGGGAAAGAGCAAGGTGGAGGGTGGGGGGGGGGGGGGTGATTGGGGTGGGTGGTGGAGAGAGAGGATCCCTCATTGGCTCCTCTAGAGGGTTAGACACAACACTTTCGTTCAGATCTTGATCTCTTGATTTAATGCCCCTCCACCTGGCAAATGGAGGTAGATACCCCAGTCATTGATGGAAATTCGCAGCAGGTCAAACATCTGTGGTGACCAAATGCATCGGCGAGACCAAACGTAGACTGGGCGATCGTTTCGATTAACACATTCGCTCAGTCCGCCCAGACATACGTGCTCACCCGGTTGTCAAACACATCAATGCCCCAATGCATTCCCACACTTTCTGTCCTAGGCCTCCTCCATTGTCAGAGTGAGGACAAACGGAAATTGGAGGAACAGCGTCTCATATTTCATTTGGGCAGCTTACAACCCAGTAGTATTAATATAGATTTGTCCAACTTCCAGTAACCACTGTATTCTCTCTCTCTCCATTCCTCCCCCACCCACGTCGTACCAGCTTCAAAGCAGTCTTGTTGACTCTCGTTGTCTGTACTGGTTCTCATCTAGGCCACAGCTAACAATGGTCTGTTCACTTTAACATTCTCATGCGAATTAGGAACCTGGGGATAAAAGTGTGTTTTTAGGATGCAAAGAGTGGGGGGGGGGGGGGGGGGGGGGAGAGATCGGTAGGGAGTTTGCGTTAGGGTGGAGACCGCGGTTCGCCGCGTAACTCCTTTTGCTATTGGTGTTGCCCAGGAGAGGGAAATGAATGCGGAGATGTTACGCAGGAGAGATGAATGAAGTTAGAGGGGGGAGGGGGGGGGGGGGGTGGCAGTAGGGACAGAGGGATGGTTACTACAGTGAGATGCAAAACACGGCTGTTTCTGGAACCCATTAGATCCATCCTCTCTCTCTCCCCCTCTCCCTCCCTCTCCCTCTCCCTTTTCTCTCCCTCTCTCTCTTTCTTCTCTCTTTCTTCTCTCTCCCCCCCCCTCTCTCTCTCTCTCTCTCTCTTTCTTATCTCTCTCTCTCTCTCACCACTCTTTCCCTCCCATCACTCTCTCTCGCCATCACTCTCACTCCCAACCTTCTCGCTCTCCCTGTCACTCTCTCCCTCCCCATCACTCTCTCTCCCCAACCCTCTCTCTTCCCATCACTCTCTCTCTCCCGATCAATCTTCCTCTCCCTTCCAGTCTCCCCTTACACCTCCCCTCCCCCGTTTACCCACGATAAACAAGCCTTCATTTCCTAAACGTATGCCTTGCACACCTCGTGTGTTTAAACACGGATATGTGTTATTTGATCTGTATATATTATTTTATAAAATAAAGACTGACTTCGTAAACAAGACATATAATTATTCTGTGAATTTGGATACAATTGAAAGTTTACTCTATTCTGATTGTGAGGTTGCTCATATTTCTGTTCGGGAAGTGGGGGCGAGAGTTTGGAAGGGCGAGTCTCTCACATCTCCTGCAGCTCCTGCTCCAGGTTCAGCAGCTGCTCCAGCTCCAGGTTTTCCTCCAACTCCACCATGTGCCCAAGGGAATGATCCTGCGCCAGCTCCTCCTGCAGCTCCTGATCCTGCTCCAGTTTCAGTTCCAGCTCCAGTTCCAGCTCCAACAACTGAGCCAGCTCCAGTTCCAGCTCCAGGATTTGTTCCCGCTCCTGCGCCTCCAGTTCGCCTTACTGGTCCCGATCCGGCCCCGGGTTCCGCCCCTGGTCTTCCTTTTGTCCCAGCACTCCCTTTAGTTGTAGCTCCGCTCCTCGATGCTGTTCCTAATTCTACTCCAGATCCTGCCACACCTCAACTCTGCTCTTAATTCTGCTCCCGCTGGCTACACTTGACTCCAGTTGCTTGTAACCAGGTACAATCCCGTCTCCACTGACTTGATGCATAAACAAGGGGGGAGCCTGTGATGTGAATCGCAACCGAAGAAACATCACAAGAGGCGCCTGCGCCTGGTCATAAAGCGGCCACTCAACGTCCCTGAATTGAAAGTAAAATTTGAATCGTGAACGGCCTGGACAGAGTAGATGTCGAGAGGATGTTTCAACTCGTGGGTGATTGTAGGACCAGAGTTAATAATTAAAGGACGTATCTTCAGGAAGGAGTGGAGGGGGAACCTCTTTAATCAGAGGGCGTTGAACCTGTGGAATTCATTGCCACAGATGGCTGGGAAGGCCAAGTCCGTGGATATTTCTAATGCAGAGAGAGATAGATTTTTGATTAGTACGAGTGTCAGTAGTTATGGGGAGAAGGCTGGAGACTCTATGGTAGTTGCCAGTGTGCGGGGATCGCTGGTCTGTGACGACTCGGTGGGCTGAAGGGCCTATTTCCGCACAATATCTCTAAACTAAAGTGAACTAATACGCATCACCTCATAAAATCAATGCAGTCAATATCGACTGCAATCATTATTAACCTTTATTATATTGTCAACATATCATATGTGATAAAAGTTTCAGATTCTGTAAATGTCGTTTTCCAGCACCTGCCGTTTGTTCGTTATTTCCGTTATTTTCTGTAATAAATGAGAGACCTTGAAATAAATAAAAGGCCTTGAACCTGGTGAGGCACCGGAGGAGCCCGGGCAGGACTCACCCCACAGAGCCCAGTCCCTCCACGCACTAGAATCTCCGAACCCCTGCAGAGTAGTTACTAAGATGGCTGATGGGCGGTTGATGCTGGGCCGCAAGTCGGGGCCTGGGCAAGGGTGTCTGAGATCGTGAGACCCGAAACACCCGATGACCCCAGATCACATCACCGAGGATGCGTCCCAGCGCATCTAGAACATGTATATTTTTCACACTGAAATCTGTCTCAGCCAGTGGCACATAAGAATAGACTGGGTGACAACCAAGAATAGTTTGGTGACTACTGGAGAGACAGTGGACGGCACGGAAATACGGTGCCCGGGAAAGGCTGCGTTAGCACCCTAGTCTGTGTCTTTCGTGAGAAAGTGACCCAATAAAGCTACGGAAAGGCCTAATGAAACACCATGGCCTAAAAATCCATTAGGCGGGAATGAAATGCTCGGAGAAGGAGAAAGAGGTGCAGCGCACAGGTCTTGAACCTGGTGAGATGCAGGAGGAGCCCGGCCGGGAGGAACCCCACAGAGCCCAGTCCCTCCACGCACTAGAATCTCCCAACTCCTGCAGAGTAGTTATTAAGATGGCTGATCTGTGTGCGATTGCTGCAGGGGCGTAAGTCGGGCCTGATCAACCCTGGCTGGGTCGCCTGGGCGAGGGTGTCTGATGTTGTGAGACACGAAACACCCGATGAGCCCAGATCACATCACTAAGGATGCGTCCCAGCGCATCGAGAAGATGTATATTTTCACACTTTTCTCTCCAATGTAACTTGCAATCTTTTCCTAAACTATGTTAATATTTTACTCAATCACTGTTTCCAAATGCTTCCCCATAACTGCGATTCATCTGAAGATAGACACAAAATTCTGGAGTAACTGAGCGGGACAGGCGGAAATTGTAGAGAGAAGGAATGGGTGACCTTTCAGGTAAGAAGGGTCTTGACCCGAATCGACTACCTCTAGGGGCTAGTGGAATCAAGGGATATGGGGAGAAGGCAGGCACGGGTTATTGATTGTAGACAAACAGCCATGGTTACAATGAATGGCGGTGCTGGCTCCATTGACCGAATGGCCTCCTCCTGCACCTATTTTCTATGTTTCTATGTTTCGATGTCACCCGTTCCTTCGCTCCAGAGGTGCTGCCTGTACCGCCGTTACTCCAGCACCTTGTGTCCATCTTCGGTTTCAACCAGCATCTGCAGTTCCTTCCTACACACTGAGATTCATCTCTCTGTAGGTTTGCTGACACTTCCAAATAACTCTTTTTGAAATATTATTTTGCAGCTTTATAGACCTTTAGTTCGGCCACATATGGAGTGTCGTGCGCAGTTCTGCTCTCCCCGATCAATAAAAGATGTGGAGGTTTTGGGGAGGATTCAGAAGAGATTTACCAGAAGGCTGTCTGCATGATAGCATATTGGTTACAAGGGGAGCTTGAATATACTTGGACTGTTTGGTTTTCTGGAGCATCGGAAAGACTGAGGGGATTCCTGACATGAGAGGCATAGATAGGATAGACCATCAGAACCGCTTTCCCAGGGTGGAAATGAAAGAGACTGGAGGGCACAGCTTTAAGGGGCAAATTACATTGCATACAGGGTGGACCATTGGATCACTGTTGTTGCTGGTTTAGTTTAGTTTAGTGATACAGCGCGGAAACAGGCCCATCGGCCCACCGAGTCATAAGGTCGCAACGTCAAAAGTGGTAGGGGTAGAATTAGGCCATTCGGCCCATCAAGTCTACTCCGCCATTCAATCAAGGCTGGTCGATCTCTCCCTCCTAACCCTGTGAGGCAGCAACTCTACAGCTGCGCCACCGTGCGGCCGTGGTGGTGGTGGACCCAGTTGTGAATGGCATTTAAGAGAATATTAGTTTGGCATCTGGGTATGCAGAGGATGTAGGGTCTTGGATCATTCTCCTGCCTTATCCCCATAACCTCTGACACCCGTTCTAATCAAAACATCTATCGATCTCTTCCAGAAAATTATCCACAGCCGTATGTCCGCACCGGCTAGCGATCCCCGCACATTGACACCACCCTGCATACATTAGGGACGGTTTTACATTTACACCAAGCCAGTCAACCCTACAAACAAATATGTACGTCTTTCGAGTGTGGGAGGAAACCGAATGTCAAGAACAAACCCCACGCAGGTCTCGTGGAAATCGTACAAACTCGGTGCATACAGCATCCGTAGACAGGATCGAACCCGGCTCTCTGGCGCTGTGAGGCAGCAACTCTAGAGCTGCGCCACCTTGCGGCCGTGGTGGCCGTGGAGCCAGTGGTGAATTACATTTAAGAGACTATTATATCGGCGTCTAGATATGCAGAGGATGTAGGGTCTTGGATCACATGCAGGCAGGAGAAATTGGTTTAGTTTTGGTATCATGTTCGGCACGATCGTTGTGGGCTAACGGGTCTGTTCATGTGTATTACTTTTCTATATCTGTATAAGTGATTCAGAGTTCACGGAAAACAGAGAAGCTTTTCAGGCACCTGTGCATGGATGACCTTCAATGATATCAAGGTTTGGCCCATCCTTGTATTTGTTGCACATTCTCCCTGTGACCCCACCCAATTTGAATGGCCCAATGTTTTGTTTAGTTTAGTTTATTTTATTTTAGAGATACAGCGCGGACAGAGACGCTTCGGCCCAACGAGTCTGCACCGACCAGCGATACCCCGTACAC
Source organism: Raja brachyura (assembly GCA_963514005.1). The sequence continues at coordinate 24,253,819 of OY740805.1, read as the reverse complement.
TAACACTATCCAACACACTAGGGACAATTTATAATTAACAATTTACAAATGATAATATAAATACCGTCGCCTCTGCCAAGCCCTGTCCTAGGGGCGGGGCAGCGACGGCCCAGGGCGTTCCCTCCTGCAAGGTATAGCCACAGTGAAAGAGGCTCCTGATACAGAAACAACTTTGAATGTAATTGAGAAGCTGCGGAAGATTATACTTAACCTGCCCTGCAAAGTAAGTATTATTATAGAGTCATATCGCGTAATATCGAGTCGTATCATATCTAGTCACATCGAGTCATGTCGAGTAATATATTGGGAAGTTACGGCGAGAAGGCAGGAGAAAAGGGTTAGGAGGGGGAGATAGATCAGCCATGATTGAATAGCGGAATAGACTAGATAGCCTGAATGGCCTAATTCTGCTCCTATCAATTATGATCTTTGTCTTTGGGATGTGGGAGGAAACCGAAGATCCCGAAAAAATCCTACGCGGTCACAGAGAAAACGTACAAAAGCTGCACAGACAGCACCCGTAATCAGGATCGAACCCGGGTCTCCGGCGCTGTGAGGCAGCAACTCTACCGCAGCGCCACCGTGCCGCCCGAAATTCTTGCAACATTTCTTGGGATCCTGTAAATGTTCGTTTCACTTCAAACAGACAAAAACACAATAAAATTAGTAATCAAGTAGTGAAATCTTTATTTCTCCTGGGCGTGGCTGTCACTCTAACTGTATGTAAAATACAGACTATACAGAGTCACTCAATCCCCACACAAAGAGGTGATGTTCAATCAGATATATTTATACCCCCATAATCAGCGATTCAGCAATACTTTATCCTACAGAGCATTGTACAGCCTCTTGCCTGTTAAGATTGACAGGCTCTTCCGAGAGAGGAAAGGTTAGCCCATATATGGTTATGCTGAAGAAGCTATTTTTCTGCAGATCGAGCATTTGTTTGTTTTTTATCTAGTTGACGCATATTTTAATCTTATAGAGTAAAGAGCATGCCAAGAGTCTGAACATTCTCCTGATATTTTTTCACTATGATATAAACATTCATGTATTTGTGCTGTTATTTCGCCAGTGTTATGGAGGAAGGGCGAAAACATCTCTGTTAGCCATTGTTAGTGCAATAGGAGAAAGGTGAAAGCGTTTCAGTTAGCATTGTTAGTGTAATAGGAGAAAGGTGAAATCAGTTCTGCAAGCCTTGCTGGTGTAAGAGGAGAAAGGTAAAGGCATCCATTTTATTGCTTCTAAATCCATTTTGTAACTTATAAATCTTTAAACTTTTCCAATAAGGTAGGAGATGCACTGTCGTTTGCCGGTAACAGGGGGATCGAGATCCAAAGATTATAGGTGTAAGTTGAGAGGAGAAATAGTTAAACCTGAGGGGCAGCTTTTTCCACACAGAGGGCGATGGGTACATGGGACGAGCTGCCAGAGATAGCTGAAATAGGTACAATCACAACATTTGAAGGACACTTGGATGGGCACATTGATGGGAAGGTTTACAAGCATATGGGGCAAACGCAATGAGAGCGCCTGGAACCTTAGACAAGCGTCCTCTCCACAACACCACTGATTTACATGTCCTTGCCAAACCTTCTATACATACCACCATTCTTTGTGGAATGGACACGGTAGAAAAATGTTCCTGATGTTGGGAAGTCTAGAACCAGGGGTCAAAGTTTAAGAATAAGGGGCTGGCCATTTAGGACGGAGATGGGGAAAAATGTGTGAAAACGCACACCTCTAGATCCAGGGATATTTTTTCCCAGCTGTTATCAGGCACCTGAATTGTGCTTCCACAATCAGAGTGCAGTCCTGAACTACTATCTACCTCAGTGGTGACTGTCGGCCTATCCTTGAACGGACTTTGCTGGCTTTATTTGCACTGGGCGTTATTTCCTTATCATATATCGGTGCACTGCACATGGCTCGATTGCAATCATGCATAGTTTTTCCGCTGCCCGGATAGCACACAACAAAGGTTTTTCACTGTACCTCGGTAGACGTGACAATAAACTAAACTGTAACTGCAATTTTCATCAAACCTCTGCCATGGCAAAGATTATGTACATTCACCCTGTCTATGCCTCTCAAGATTTTATTCACCTTTGTCGGATCACGACCGGTCTCCTCCGGTTCAAGGAATAATCGCCCAAGTAGCCCGATCTCTCCCTAAAATGTCGCAAATATTCCTGCAGTGATCAGTCCTAGTTCCTCGAGACGCCAGGATCAAAATAAATCAAGTGAATGAGAATACACCAAAGATTCTTGCTTTAACAGTTGATTTCGAGTCAGTCTCGGAGCACCCAATCGGACTCCAACTTCTTTTGGTCTTGACCAGAAATATCACATATCCCTTTTCTCCAGAGATGCTGCCCGACCCGCTGAGTTACTCCAGTACTTTCTGTCTATCTTCGATTTAACCGGGCATCTAGAGTGCCTTACTACACACCAGAATCGAAATATGGTTTACAGAATTCAGCAAGGAACACGGCGTTAAGAAGTGGGTGAAGGTATGCAAGTGGAAGTGGGAACGTGTGAGATTGTCTGACCCATAAAACACTGGTACATTAAATCCAGCTTGAAAAAACATGGACATGAAGAACAACAAGATACAAGATACGTTTATTTGTCACAACCTGGAAGAACTGCTGTGTGTCTGATTAATGTAATGGGAAATGGTTACTGAAATCCCCATTCGATTCCATGTGTGACCAACTCAACAACACAAAAGAGATGGAAAAGGAGAACTCACATTTTAAAGTTGGTGGGTAGTCTCTGGGTGAATGTAAAGTTTCATTACATGAACAACAATTGCATCATCTGTATGTTTAAAGTGCCATGACTAATGTTAGTCATTAGACAAACTAACTGTATCACTGGAGACTTACGTCGGGTATAAATATACGGTTGGATTCACGTTGCTTGATCTGACAGTGGATCTGAGCCTCCAGCATCGAGTCCCTGGGAGAGAGAGAGATGAGTAAACCAATCTCCGTACAAATTAAGGCCGTTTTCTACCCTGTTCTCGTGGCGTTCGGGGTTCCAGGTGAGTCGCGTTATCGCTTGTAAATGTGACTTCGTCTTTTGAGATTTCACCCTCTTGTTCATTCGCGGTCTGTTTGTTTTAACAAGGTTTTTTTTTTACCGTCCAACTATGAGTTAGTGAGCTGGGGGAGGGTTCAAATTATTGGTCAGAGTACGAAAACGAGAACGGGGATTAGAGACCAACTGTAATTAACCGGTTGGCGCGCTGTACTCCCCGTCGTCCGCTGATCCCACGCTCTGGGTCTTGGTTTCTGACCAGTAACGGAATGGGCTACGGCAGGAAATGCGCCCCCCACTCCCTGACAGTCAACGGTAAACAAGTTATGGTAATGGCAATCCGCCCAGAGCTGGTTCTTCTTATCAAGATATCCAAGTCCGTAAACTGACTACCCAACCCCAGCGGATGTATGTTTAGCTCTTTCCAAAGTCCACAACACAACAAAGTACTTTAAAGAGATACAAAGTGCTGGAGTAGCTCGCCTTGTGTCTACGTTCTTCCATAACAAAAGACGGGTTTAGTTCTCATCACTTCATGTCCTGAGGTTTCCTGCTATTAACATCCCCAGAATTCTGATGGAAGCAACATTTTGTTCTCGGCTGTTCGTGGTGGGAGGCTTCCAGTAGCTGCCGGGCGGGGACAGTTGAGAGAGATTTTATTTAAATACTGGGTTAATGTTGCATTATCTGGACAGGCGCTACAACGGCATTTAAAGGGCATTCGGACAGGGACGGGAATAGGACATTTTTGGAGGGATATGATCCAAACGCAGACAGGTGGAATTTGTGTAGATGGGCAAGTATGGCCGAAGGGGTTGTTTCGGTGCTGTATGACTCTGAGACCTATCGCTCCCATCTGAAGTAACCTCGCCAGCCGTTCTTGTCTATTTGGCCAGCAGCGGATAGGCAATGCATTCGGAGTTGGAAAAAGTGCCCCGACAACATGTACACGGCGGCTTTAACCGAGATCACCTTAATTTACATGCAGCCACCTTGTCTCATGATTACCCCAGCGCCACCCTTCTTCTTCTGTCACTTATGACCGTCTAACTTCATTCTTTATTTGTTGCATGTAATTCCCCATTCTGTGGGATTTAGTGGGATTTAGACCCATCCATCAGGATCAACCCTTCACCATACTGAATATTAGACCAATTGTAGACCAACACTACAGAACACTTTCTTCCTCGCCTGTCCCAGCCCCTTGTTCTGATGACCATGTTTCTCACTTTTCCATTTCATCCTTGCAGCAAATTTACTGACGGTCGCGATTGTGATCCGGGGAAGGTGCGGACTCTCCAAATGCATCAGCCACTACCTGGTGTCCATGGCACTCGCCGACCTCATGGTCTTGATCGTTAACGTCACTCTCCAACTCATTAAGCCCATGTACTTCCCAGGGTCATTCCTGGACATCACTCCAGTCTGCAGTCTCATCTTCTACCTGGGCGTGGTGGCCATTGATTGTTCTGTCTGGTTAACTGTCCTCTTCACCTTCGATAGGTTTATCGCTATTTGTTTCCAGAATTCTAAAGCGAAATACTGCACCGAGAAAATCGCGACTGTGATTATAACGTCAGTGTGCGTGATCAGCCTATCCCTGAACGTTGGTTTTTACTTTATATTTGAACCGGCAAAAGTAATTGACAATATACCAATGTTCTGGGTTATAAAATCCACCTTCTACACATCGCCACTCTGGGTGGCTTATTACTGGCTGCGGGTAGCATTGACCCCGTTGCTTCCGTTTGTGCTGATCGCGCTGCTCAACGCTCTGACCATCAGACACATCACCCGGGCCAGCAGAGTCAGGAGGGAACTCCGGGGCAGCGGGAAGGGCGAGAGTCACAGAGACCCCGAGATGGACAACCGAAGGAAATCCATCGTTTTACTGCTCGCCATCTCGGGCAGCTTCATCGTGTTGTGGGTGGTGAATGTGGTGCATAAAATCTACATCAGCATCACAGCTGCTGTATTCTTCCAGGAAGATGTCACCAACGTCTTCAGCATCCTTGCGATAACCGGATTGATGCTGCAGTCTTTGAGCTCCTGCACCAACACGGTGATTTACGCGCTGGCGCAGACCAAGTTCAGAGCTGAGATGGTGACTCTGATTAAATCCCCCTATGATGTAATCCAGAGTCTAACTAAATGCTGCTTAAAGAAATGCATTTGAAAATCCATCTCCCTTGTACTATTGACGGCCCCGCGTACAACAGCTGGCGTTGCTGAGCTCAGACGGCCAAATGCCCTGTTTTCTGCGCAGTTGCCCCTCCATTTCCCGAGTAGTGGTTCCACTTTCTCGTCCAACGCCCACGTCAATTGCCAAAACACGGCTGGCGTAGCGACGACCACCTCACTCTGCGATGCGTACGTTCAGAACACGCAGTCTTCATGCTCTGGGTGTGATAACATAACCACACGATGTCGGCAGCGTGGCTGATGTTGGCTCCATCGGCTCTGTGAGGCCTTTCACAAGATACCGTATGGGAGACTTTTCACTGCCTGTTGCACGAGTGTATGACTTTATTGTCCTCGTGTATCGTATCCTTTGTCTGGTTCGCACGTAAATAATTTTATTGACTCTCGCTAATCTTTGACAATGAGGAACCAATGCAAATCCCTGTTTTCCGAGTGACTCTTCATCGCATTAATAAACAAGTGAAATTGAATGAAACATAGAAACATAGAAAATAGGTGCAGGAGTAGGCCATTCGGCCCTTCCAGCCTGCACCGCCATTCAATATGATCATGGCTGATCATCCAACTCAGTATCCTGTACCTGCCTTCTCTCCATACCCCCCGATCCCTTTAGCCACAAGGGCCATATCTAACTCCCCCTTAAATACAGCCAACGAACTGGCCTCAACTACCTTCTGTGGCAGAGAATTCCACAGATTCACCACTCTCTGTGTGAAAAATGATTTTGTCATCTCGGTCCTAAAACACTTCCCCCTTATCCTTAAACTGTGACCCCTTGTCCTGGACTTCCACAACATCGGGAACAATCTTCCTGCATCTAGCCTGTCCAACCCCTTAAGAATTTTGTAAGTCTCTGTGAGATCCCCCCTCAATTTTCAAAATTCCAGATGTACAAGCCGAGTCTATCCAGTCTTTCTTCATATGGAAGTCCTGCCATCCCAGGAATCAGTCTGGTGAACCTTCTCTGTACTCCTTCTACGGCAAGAATGTCTTTCCTCAGATTAGGAGACCAAAACTGTACGCAATACTCCTGGTGTGGCCTCACCAAGACACTGTACAACTGCAGTAGAACCTCCCTGCTCTTGTACTCAAATCCTTTTGCTAAGAATGCCAACATACCATTCGCTTTCTTCACAGCCTGCTGCACCTGCATGCCTACTTTCAATGACTGGTGTACCATGACACCCAGGTCTCGTTGCATCTCCCCTTTTGCTAATCGGTCGCCATTCAAATAATAGTCTACTTTCCTGTTTTTGCCACCAAAGTGGCTAACCTTACATTCATCCACATTATACTGCATCTGCCATGCATTTGCCCACTCACCCAGCCTATCCAAGTCACCTTGCAGCCTCCTAGCATCCTCCTAACAGCTAACACTGCCTCCCCAGCTTCGTGTCATCCACAAACTTCGAGATGTTGCAATTAATTCCCTCGTCCAAATCATTAATATATATTGTAAATAGCTGGGGTCCCAGCACTGAGCCTTGCGGCACCCCACTAGTCACTGCCTGCCATCCTGAAATGGGCCCGTTCACTCCTACTCTTTGCTTCCTGTCGGCCAGCCAGTTCTCTATCCACATCAATACTGAACCGCCAATACCGTGTGCTTTAAGTTTGTATACTAATCTCTTGTGTGGAACCTTGTCGAAAACCTTCTGAAAGTCCAGATATAACACATCCACATCTTCTCCCTTATCCACTCTACTAGTTACATCCTCAAAAAATTCTATCAGATTTGTCAGACATGATTTACCTTTCGTAAATCCATGCTGACTTTGTCCAATGATTTCACCACTTTCCAAATGCGCTGCTATCCCATCTTTCATAACTGACTCTAGCAGTTTCCCCACTACCGATGTTAGACTAAGTGGTCTGTAATTCCCCGTTTTCTCTCTCCCTCCTTTTTTAAAAAGTGGGGTTACGTTTGCTATCCTCCAATCCTCAGGAACTACTCCAGAATCTAAAGAGTTTTGAAAAATTATCACTAAGGCATCCACTATTTCTGCGGCTACTTCCTTAAGTGCCCTGGGATGCAGCCTATTGGCCCTGGGGATTTATCGGCCTTTAATCCATTCAATTTACCTAACACCACTTTCCGTCTAACCTGGATTTCACTCAGTTCCTCCATCTCATTTGACCTGCGATCCCCTGCTATTTCCGGCAAATTATTTATGTATTCCTTAGTGAAGACAGAACCAAAGTAGTTATTCAATTGGTCTGCAATGTCCTTGTTCCCCATGATCAATTCACCTGTTTCTGACTGCAAGGGACCTACATTTGTTTTAACTAATCTTTTTCGCTTCACATATCGATAAAAACTTTTGCAGTCAGTTTTTATGTTTCCTGCCAGTTTTCTTTCATAGGGTTACACAAAAAGCTGGAGAAACTCAGCGGGTGCAGCAGCATCTAAGGAGCGAAGGAGATAGGCGACGTTTCGGGTCGAGACCCTTCTCCAGACTGGTCAGGGATCAGGGAAACGAGAGATATAAACAGTGATGTGGAGAGATAAGGAACAATGAGTGAAAGATATGCAAAAAAGTATTGGTGATAAAGGAAGCAGGCCATTGTAAGCTGTTTGTGGTGTGAAAATGAGAAGCTAGTGCGACTGCGGGGGGGGGAGATGGAGAAGGAATGTCAGGGCCAGAGGGCTGAGGGAGAGGTGGGGGGGGAGGCAGTCTGGGTTAACAGAATTGAGAAAATTCAATGTTTAAGCCCAGAGGATGCAGACTCCCCAAGCGGAATATGAGGTGCTGTTCCTCCAACTTGCGGTGTTGATCACTCTGGCCATGGAGGAGGCCCAGGACCGAGAGGTCGGATACGCAGTGGGAGGGGGAGTTGAAGTGCTGAGCCACCGGGAGGTCGGGTTGGTTATTGCGGACCGAGCGGAGGTGTTCGGTGAAACGATCGCCCAGCCTCCGCTTGGTCTCACCGATGTAGATCAGCTGGCATCTGGAGCAACGGATGCAGTAGATGAGGTTGGAGGAGGTGCAGGTGAACTTCTGTCGAACTTGGAATGACTGCTTGGGTCCCTGAAAGGAGTGGATGGGGGAGGTGAAGGGACAAGTGTAGCATCTCTTGCGGTTGCAAGGGAAAGTGCCCGGGGAAGGAGTGGAGCGGGAGGGAAGGGAAGAATTGACGAGGGAGTTGCGGAGGGAGCGGTCTTTGCGGAAGGCAGACGGGGGGGAGATGGGAAGATGTGGCGAGTGGAGGGGTCACGTTGGAGGTGACGAAACTGGCGGAGGACTATCTGTTGTATGCACTGGCTGGTTGGGTGAAAGGTGAGGACCAGAGGGACTCGGCCCTTGTTGTGAGTGGGGGAATGGGGAGAGAGGGCAGTGTTGCGGGGTATGGAGGAGACCCTGGTGCGAGCCTCATCTATAGTGGGGGAGGGGAAACCCCGTTCTCTGTAGAACGAGGACATTTGCGATGACCTGGTGTGGAACACGTCATCCTGGGAGCAGATGCGGCGTAGACGGAGGAATTGGGAATAGGGGATGGAGTCCTTACAGGAAGCAGGATGGGAGGAAGAGTAGTCCAGGTAGCTGTGGGAGTCAGTTGGTTTCTAGTGGATGTCAGTCAGGAGAGTATCACCTGCAATAGAGATGGTGAGGTGAAGGAATGGTAGGGAAATGTCGGAAATGGTCCAAGTATATTTGAGTCCCTCAACAACTTCTCTTTTGACTCCTCCCATTTCCTCCAAACACAAGGCGTAGCTATGGGCACACGCATGGGCCCTAGCTACGCCTGCCTCTTTGTCGGGCACATCGAACAATCTTTGTTCTCGGCGTACCAGGGCCCCACCCCCGACCTTTACCTCCGTTACATTGACGACTGCTTTGGTGTCACCTCCTGCACCCACGCAGAACTGACTGACTTCATCCATTTCACCACCAACTTCCATCCGGCACTCAAATATACTTGGACCATTTCCGACATTTCCCTACCATTCCTTGACCTCACCATCTCTATTGCAGGTGATACACTCCTGACTGACATCCACTACAAACCAACTGACTCCCACAGCTACCTGGACTACTCTTCCTCGCACCCTGCTCCCTGTAAGGACTCCATCCCCTATTCCCAATTCCTCCGTCTACGCCGCATCTGCTCCCAGGATGACGTGTTCCACACCAGGTCATCGCAAATGTCCTCGTTCTTCAGAGAACGGGGTTTCCCCTCCCCCACTATAGATGAGGCTCGCACCAGGGTCTCCTCCATACCCCGCAACACTGCCCTCTCTCCCCATTCCCCCACTCACAACAAGGGCCGAGTCCCCCTGGTCCTCACCTTTCACCCCACCAGCCAGCGCATACAACAGATAGTCCTCCGCCAGTTTCGTCACCTCCAACGTGACCCCTCCACTCGCCACATCTTCCCATCTCCCCCCTGTCTGCCTTCCGCAAAGACCGCTCCCTCCGCAACTCCCTCGTCAATTCTTCCCTTCCCTCCCGCTCCACTCCTTCCCCGGGCACTTTCCCTTGCAACCGCAAGAGATGCTACACTTGTCCCTTCACCTCCCCCATCCACTCCTTTCAGGGACCCAAGCAGTCATTCCAAGTCCGACAGAGGTTCACCTGCACCTCCTCCAACCTCATCTACTGCATCCGTTGCTCCAGATGCCAGCTGATCTACATCGGTGAGACCAAGCGGAGGCTGGGCGATCGTTTCGCCGAACACCTCCGCTCGGTCCGCAATAACCAACCCGACCTCCCGGTGGCTCAGCACTTCAACTCCCCCTCCCACTGCGTATCCGACCTCTCGGTCCTGGGCCTCCTCCACGGCCAGAGTGATCAACACCGCAAGTTGGAGGAACAGCACCTCATATTCCGCTTGGGGAGTCTGCATCCTCTGGGCTTAAACATTGAATTTTCTCAATTCTGTTAACCCAGACTGCCTCCCCCCCACCTCTCCCTCAGCCCTCTGGCCCTGACATTCCTTCTCCATCTCCCCCCCCCCCCAGTCGCACTAGCTTCTCATTTTCACACCACAAACAGCTTACAATGGCCTGCTTCCTTTATTACCAATACTTTTTTGCACATCTTTCACTCATTGTTCCTTATCTCTCCACATCACTGTTTATATCTCTCTTTTCCCTGATCCCTGACCAGTCTGAAGAAGGGTCTCGACCCGAAACGTCGCCTATCTCCTTCGCTCCTTAGATGCTGCTGCACCCGCTGAGTTTCTCCAGCTTTTTGTGTAACCCTCGATTCTCCAGCATCTGCAGTTCCTTCTTTAACAGTTTTCTTTCATAATCCATTTTCCCTTTCCTAATTAAGCCCTTTGCCCTCCTCTATTGGAGTCCGAATTTCTCCCAGTCCTCTGGTAGGCTGTTTTCTCTGGCTAATTTGTACGCTTCATCTTTTGCTTTGATACTATCCCTGATTTCCCTTGTTATCCACGGATGCACTGATTTATTTTTTTGCCATACTGGGATAAACAATTGTTGTAGTTCATCCTTGCAGTCTTTACATGCCTTCCATTGCATATCCACCGTCAATCCTTCAAGAATCAATTGCCAGTCTATCTTGGCCAATTCACGTCTCATACGTTCAAAGTTCCCTTTCTTTAAGTTCAGGACCCGTATTTCTGAATTAACAATGACACTCTCCATCCTAATGAAGAACATAATCATATTATGGGCACTCTTGCCCAAGGGGCCACGCACAACAAGGCCGCTAACTAACCCTTCCTCATTACTCAATACCCAGTCCAGAATAGCCTGCTCTCTCGTTGGTTCCTCTACATGTTGGTTTAGAAAACTATCCCGCATACATTCCAAGAAATCCTCTTCCTCAGCACCCCTGCCCATTTGATTCACCCAATCTATATGTAGATTGAAGTCACCCATTATAACGGTTTGACCTTTGTTGCACGCATTTCTAATTTGTTGTTTGATGCCATCCCCAACTCCACTACTACTCTTAGGTGGCCTGTACACAACACCCACTAGCGTTTTCTGCCCCTTAGTGTTTCGCAGCTCCACCCATATGGATTCCACATCCTCCAAGCTAATGTCCTTCCTTTCTATTGCGTTAATCTCCTCTCTAACCAGCAACACTACCCCACCTCCTTTGCCTCTCTGTCTGTCCCTCCTGTATATTGAATATCCCTGGATGATCAGCTCCCAGCCTTAGTAAACCTGGAGCCATGTCTGCGTGATCCCAACTATATCATAATCATTAATAGCTATCTGCACATTCAACTCATCCACCTTATTACGAATGCTATGGAATTAATAAATAGGCAACGTTTTGGGTCGAGACCCTTCTTCAGATTGATGTTGGGGGAGGGGACACGAAAAAGATAGGAAGATGCAGATACAGTCGGCTGTGAGAGAGCTGGAAATTGGAGGGGAAGGAGGGAGAAAGCAAGGACTACCAGAAATTAGAGTAGCCAATGTTCATACCGCTGGGGTGTAAACTACCCAAGTAAATATGAGGTGCTACTCCTTCAATATGCAGTGGGCCTCACTCTGGCCATGGAGGAGGCCCAGGACAGAAAGGTCGGATTCAGAATGGGAGGTGGCAGTTGAAGGTTGGTTATTGCGAACTGAGTGGAGGTGTTGCCTGCACTTGGTCTCACCAAGGTTGATCATATGCTGAATAATCCAACCACATTTTTGTTTGGAAGTGGAAAGAAATAATAGAAATTGCATTAATTGCAACGTGTAAAAGGAGTTGAGATACTGTATTATAATTTTGCTGCATGTCATTGTGGTATATATCATGTCTCGATTGGTGAATATGTTTTGTTTGTAACTTTATATGAAGCAGAAATAATATGTGAATGCTTCATTGAGGATAATTCCGACTGGTAACTATGTACTTCGTCCGAGCACATTATCGCACGCGTCATGCAAGCCGTCTTAAATGCCCAACTAAACTCTCATTTGACAGCAGAGAAAAAAAGTTAAGTGAGAGCCCTGCTAGGTGTATAGTATTTTTGACACTGTCTTTCTGTCATAGGCCTTTCTTACATATGCTGTTATAACGCACTGCAGTCTCTAAACAACCCTTCAGTAATTTTCCTTGCCCTCCATTTCAGAATAATAGTGTTTTAATCCGATAACTCGACACTAGTTCTGGCAATAAATAAATAAATAAAAGCGCAGCTATCCAGCCCCTTATCTCATGGGCCATGCTCGGCTGCAAATCAGTATCAATCTGGTGGACCATCTTCCTCTCGTAGTGGGGGTGAGGGATTGGGAGGGGCCTATGGCCTCTCTTCATCTAAATCCGGCCATGCCCCCCTCCCTCACTGGATGCGCCTGCATCAATGGATAGGGCAGGGATGGGGTAAAAGGAGCCAATGAATAATATTAATATAATATCAAGGAGGGTGGATAGTGTGTGTGTGTGCGTGCGGGGGGTAGTTAGTGTGTGTGTGTATGGGTGGTGTTTAGTGTGTGTGGGTGTGACTCCGCAGGCCCCCCCCCACACCCCCCCCCCCCCCATCGCGTGTTGAGGGGACGGGACCCAACGGTTCCCACTTGGTCTAGTAACTATTACAAGTCTGATTTATGTGTGTGTGTGTGTGTGTGTGTGTGTGTTTAATCATACTGCTGGAAAAAACGACGCTCTTGCGGTCCAATTTTTACATGTTCCTGTAGAGTTTTATGCCGTGAAGTCAAAAAGCGGCTTACTTGAAAATGGCGAACTTTGTTTCTTGAGTTATTATTGAAAATGTTCAATAAATTCAAATAACTTAGAAAATAAACGAGCTGATGACGTCGCAATGGGTCTGCTCGCGCGGTCTGTGCGCACTGTTTTCCACACGGTGCGATTGACGTCACCCCCCCCCCCCCCCTCGACTCGCAGTCCAGGTAGGGTCATCCATGGCGGTAAGGTCGAGTGGGAGGTCTCTGACAATGAGCAATCCAACCAAGACCTCAATGGTGGAACAGGCTGAGGATGATGGCTGACTTTAGTGGAGTGTCACGACAGCTGAGAAAGCGAATGAAGGCTGCAGCAGCAAAGGGTCACCTATCGTCTTCGACTACATGCCACTGGATCATGACCCAAATCTGTCAAGGGCCGTGAGGTGGCTGTCCGTGCACCAGTCTCCCCACATTAAACAAAGTCACGCACAGGCGTCCTCACGCACATAGCACCATCGAGACACCCATGGTCAGCCACGACTGAGGGGGGCCTAAAACTTGTAATCTCTTCACCTAAATCATTAATATATATTGTAAATAGCTGCGGTCCCAACACCGAGCCTTGCGGTACCCCACTAGTCACTGCCTGCCATTCTGAAAGGGAACCGTTAACCGCTACTCTTTGTTTCCTGTCTGCCAACCAATTCTCTATCCATGTCAGCACTCTACCCCCAACACCATGTTCCCTAATTTTGCCCACTAATCTCCGATGTGGGCCATCGAATGCTTTCTGAAAGTTCAGGTACACTACACCCACTGTCTATTACTTGTCCATTTTCCTAGTTACATCCTCAGTATTTTCCAAAAGATTAGTCAAGCACCATTTCCCTTTGCAAATCCATGCTGACTGACCGATCCTGTTACTACTATCCAATGTGCCGCTGCTTCATCTTTTTTGATTGACTCCAGCATCTTCCCCACCACCAATGTCAGGCTAACTGGTCCATAATTCCCTGTTTTCTCTCTCCCGCCTTTCTTAAAAAGTGGGATAACATTAGCTACCCTCCAATCCACAGGAACTTATCCTGAATCTATAGAACATTGGAAAATTATCACCAATTAGTCCACGATTTCTAGTACCCTGGGATTCAGACCCATTAATCCCTACCCGTAAATCCTCCCTGGGAATTCTAGACAGTGTCTTGCCCAAGCAGGCGTAGAAGGTTTCTTTTACTTCCTCTTCAGAGTCTATCGTACGGGCATAGGCACTCACAACAGCGATCTGGTTGTTGGCAAGCACCAGTCAGATGGTCATGAGACGCTCACTGATCCCCACAGGAAGTTCAGAGAGGTGGCTGATGAGATGGTTCCTGATTGTAAACCCAACACCTCGGATCCTGGGCTCATCGGCAGCTTTTCCTTTCCAGAAAGTGTAGCCATCCTTCTCCTCCTTCAGTTCTCCTTCGTCTGCCCGCCAAGTTTCAGAATGGGCAGCTATGTCAATCTGGCATCTTCTCAGTTCTCTTGCGCTGATCGCGGTTCTCCTCTCTGGTCTGTTACTGGTTGCACTGTCCATCATTGTGCTCACATTCCATGTTCTAATGTTCATATTCATATTTCTGTTTTTCTGACCGCGTATGCTGATACCTCTGGACGCCGTAATCCAGTCGTAAATTTGAGGCAATCTATTTTCTGTCTATTTGCTAGCCATTTCCTCAAGTGGCGTGAGCAGAGTGGATCCTTAAGAGATCTGCTCAGTCGTGGGTGCAGCTGTCGAAGGGCCCTTTGGCCTCGCTCCAGGAGTCCAGCGACTGAATCTAGCACCCATCGCCTGATGTGCCAGCTCATGACTCGGGGCTTCCAAATTTCATAATCCTGCTCCTGTCGCCACTTGCTGGTCGCCTTAGGACTTAATCCAGGGTGTTAGGGTGTATTCCCTATGTGGAGGACACCTCTACGCGACTTTGTTTAACCTGGGGAGACTGCTTAACGTGGGCAGATGTCTTCATCCGGCCTAATTATTGATTGAGGACGATCAGCCATGATCACAATGAATGGTGGTGCTGGCAGGAAGGGCCGAATAGCCTCCTCATGCACCAATTTTCTATGTTTCTATGTTTCTATGCCTCTCCTGAATGTATTCACCCCTGTAAGATCACTCCCAGTCTCCTGCTGATCAATGAATGATCGGCTAACCTGCCGGACCTATCCCGAAAGTGACGCGAATATTCCTGCACCGATCAAAATCATAATCATACATTATTAGCCAAGTATGTTTTGCAACATACGAGGAATTTGATTTGCCATACAATCGTACCAATAAAAAAGCAACGTAAACGTTTTCTGTGGTGTGAATAATTTATTCGAGATGCTTGGAAAACCTTGACAGCGGAGGAATTCCAAATTAGTATCACAAGCGGTGGCCTTAGTAATCTGCTTTTTCTGTGTTCGTTACCCCCAGTTCACCGAGACTCCCGGATCAAAATCAACAAAGTAAATGAGAACACACCAAATATTCTTGTGTTAACAGTTTTATTCCGAGCCAATCTCGGAGGTCCAGATCAGAATCCAACTTCCTCGGGTCTTAACCAGAAACATATCTGGACACCTCTGGACATATTCCTTATCTCCAGAGATGCTGCCTGACCCGCCGAGTTACTCCAGCACTTTCTGTCTATCTCCGATGTAACCCGGCATCGGCTGTGGCTTCCCACACACTAGAATCGACCCATAGTTCGCCAGTATTCAGCAAGGAACGCGGCGTTGTGAAGTGGGTGAATGTATACAAGTGGAAGTGTGAATGTTTGAGATTGCTTGACTCATAAAACACTGGTACATTAAACCCAGCCTGAAAAACATGGACAAGAACAACAACAACCTGTAAGAACCGATATGTGTCTGATGAATGTATTGGGAAATGATTACTGAAATCCCCATTCGATGCAATATGCTTCAAAATCAGCAACACAAAATGAATGGGGAAAAAAGAACTCACAGTTTAAAGTTAGTGGAGAGTCTGATGGATGAATGCAAAGTTTCATTACATTCACAACAATTGCCTCATCTGTTTGCTTAAAGTGCCATGACTAATGTTAGTCATTAGACAAACTAATTGTATCACTGGAGACTTACGTCGGGTTCAAATATAGGATTGGATTCACGTTGCTTGATCTGACTGTGGATCTGAGCACCCGCCTCCAGCAGCATCGAGTTGCTGGGAGAGATAGAGATGAGTAGACCAATCCTTGTACAAATTAAGGCAGTTTTCTACCCTGTTCTCGTGGCGTTCGGGGTTCCAGGTGAGTCGCGTTATCGCTTGTCAATGTGACTTCGTCTTTTGAGATTTCACCCTCTTGTTCGTTCGCGGTCTGTTTGTTTAAACAAGGTTTTTTTTAACCGTCTAACTATGAGTTACTGAACTGGGGGGATGGTTCAAATCATTGGTCAGAGTAAGAAAACGAGAACGGGAGGTTAGAAGCCACCTGTAATTAACTGGTTGTCGCGCTGATCTCCCCGCCGTCCGCTGATCCCACTCTCACTGGGTCCTGGTTTCTGACCAGTAAGGGAATGGGCTACGGCGGGCAATGCACCGCCCACTCCCAGTCTCCGCATTTCTCCTGACAGTCAATGGTAAATAAAATAGAGAACAGTGAGCTGGATTTTCCTATCCAGATATCCAAGTCCGTAGACCGACTACCCAACCCCAGCGGGTATATATTTACCTATTTACAAATTCTACAACACAACAAAATACTTTAAAGAGATACAAAGTGCTGGAGTAACTCGGAGGGTTAGGCAACATCTGAGGACAGCATGGATAGGTGGCGTTAAAGGCCGGGACCCTTCTTCAGTCTCTGACAGTCAGTCAGATTAAACGGCCATCTGCAGGTCCTTGTGTCTGCGTTCTTCCACAGCAAAATACGTGTTTAGTTCTCATCACTTCACGCCCTGCGATTCCCTGCTATTAACATCCCCCCGCATTCTGATGGAAGCAACATTTTGTGCTCGGCTGTTCGTGGTGGGAGGTTTCCAGTAGCTACCGTGCGGGGACAGTTGAGAGAGATTTTATTTAAATACTGGATTAAGGTTGCAATTACGTGGAGAGTTACCACAACAACATTTAAAGGGCATTCGGACAGGTACGTGAATAGGAAATGTTTAGAGGGATGTGGGCCAAACGCAGACAGGTGGAACTTGTGCAGATGGGCAAGTAGGACCGAAGGATCTGTTTCAGTACTGTTTGACTCTAAGACTTGTTTCTGTCCTCTGAAGTGGCCAACAGCGGACAGACAATGCATTCTAAGTTGTAGAAAGTGTCCACACAACGTATACACGGCGGCTTTAACAGAGATCAACATAATTTCCAATCAGCCACCTTCTCTCTTGATTACTCCAACGTCAACCCTTCGGCTCGTGTTGTTCTTTCTCCCAGTGCAACAGTTCGCCCTTCATAAAATACCGTAATAGAAAAACGAAACCAGCCGAAACGGGAGACGAGAAAAGAAAGTTAGCAACCCGTGTAAGAGACTGAACAGATGATGTAGTCAATTGCAGTCCGGTCAAGGTGAGACTGATTCACCTCCTTCTCTGACCGAAGTCAGTGAGTCTGAGGAGGTTTGCCACAGAAGGTTGTTGAGGCCAAGTCAATAAGGCAGAGTAAGATAAATTCTTGATTAGTACGGGTGTCGGGGTGACGAGGAGAAAGCAGGAGAATTGGGTTAGGAGGGATAGATAGATCCGCCATTACTGATTGGCGCAGCCGAATGGCCTAATTCAGCTCCTATCACTTATGCCTGTCATACTTTATTTATTGTTAGTTGCATTTAATTCCCCGCTCTGTCCCGGTGGGATTTAGACTCATCTGTCTGGACCAACCCTTCACTCCAATGAATATTACACCAATTGTAGACCAACACTACAAAACACTTTCTTCCTCGCCTGTCTCAACCCCTTGTTCTGATGACCATGTTTCTCACTTTTCCATTTCTTCCTTGCAGCAAATTTACTGACGGTCGCGATTGTGATCCGGGGAAAGTGCGGACTCTCCAAATGCATCAGCCGCTACCTGTTGTCCATGGCACTCGCCGACCTCATGGTCCTGATCGTTAACGTCACTCTCGATTTCATTAAGCCCATGTACTTCCCAGGGTCATTCCTGGACATCACTCCAGTCTGCAGCCTCATCTTCTACCTGGGCGTGGTGACCATTGATTGTTCTGTCTCGTTAACTGTTCTCTTCACCTTGGATAGGTTTATCGCTATTTGTTTCCAGAATTTTAAAGCGAAATACTGCACCGAGAAAACCGCGACTGTGATTATAACGTCAGTGTGCGTGATCAGCCTTGCACTGAACGTTGGTTTTTACTTCATATTTCAACCGGCAAAAGTAGTTGACAATATACCAATGTTCTGTGTTATAAAATCCACCTTCTACACATCGCCACTCTGGGCGGCTTATTACTGGCTGCGGGTAGCATTGACCCCGTTGCTTCCGTTTTTGCTGATCGCGCTGCTCAACGCTCTGACCATCAGACACATCACCCGGGCCAGCAGAGTTAGGAGGGAACTCCGGGGCAGCGGGAAGGGCGAGAGTCACAGTGACCCCGAGATGGGCAACCGAAGGAAATCCATCGTTTTACTGCTCGCCATCTCGGGCAGCTTCATCCTGTTGTGGGCGGTGAATGTGGTGCATAAAATCTGCATCAGTATTACCGATGCTGTATTCTTCCGGAAAGATGTCACCAACATCTTCAGCATAATTGAGATAACCGGATTGATGCTGCAGTCTTTGAGCTCCTGCACCAACACGGTGATTTACGCGGTGGCGCAGACCATGTTCAGAGCTGAGATGGTGACTCTGATTAAATCCCCCTATGATGTAATGCATAGTCTAACTAAACGCTGCTTAAAGAAATGCATTTGAAATCCATCTCCCTTGGACCATTGACGGCCCGGCGTACAACAGCTGGCGTTGGTGAGCTCAGGCGGCCAGGTACCGTTTTCTGTGCAGTTGCCCCTCCATTTCGCGAGTAGAGATTCCACTCTCTCGCCCACCCCCCATCAGAATACATGTCTGACGAATCTTTTTCGAGGTATTAACTAGTAGCGTGGATAAGGGAGAACCAGTGGATGTGGTGTATCTGGACTTCCAGAAGGCATTCGACAAGGTCCCACATAAGAGATTAGTATACAAACTTAAAGCATACGGCATTGGGGTATTGATGTGGATAGAAAACTGGCTGGCAAAAAGGAAGCAAAGAGTAGGAGTAAACGGGTCCTTTTCACAATGGCAGGCAGTGACTAGTGGGGTACCGCAAGGCTCAGTGCTGGGACCAGTCATTGAAAGTAGGCATGCAGGTGCAGTAGGCAGTGAAGAAAGCGAATGGTATGTTAGCTTTCATAGCAAAATGATTTGAGTATTGGAGCAGGGAACTTCTACTTCAGTTGTACAGGGTCTTGGTGAGTATTGTGTACAGTTTTGGTCTCCAAATCTGAGGAAGGACATTATTGCCATAGAGGGAGTGCAGAGAAGGTTCACCGGCCTGATTCCTGGGATGTCAGGACTGTCTTATGAAGAAAGACTGGATAGACTCGGTTAATACTCTCTAGAATTTAGGAGATTTAGAGGGGATCTTATAGAAACTTACAAAATTCTTAAGGGGTTGGACAGGCTAGATGCAGAAAGATTGTTCCCGATATTGGGGAAGTCCAGGACAAGGGGTCACAGCTTAAGGCTAAGGGGGAAATCCTTTAAGACCGAGATGTGAAATACTTTTTTCACACAGAGAGTGGTGAGTCTCTTGAACTCTCTACCACAGAGGGTAGTTGAGGTCAGTTCATTGGCTGTATTTAAGAGGGAGTTAGATGTGGCCCTTGTGGCTAAGGGGATCAGAGGGTATGGAGAGAAGGTAGGTACGGGATACTGAGTTGGATTATCAGCCATAATCATATTGAATGGCCTTCTCCTGCACCTAATTTCTATTAATCCCCGAAACACTGCTGGTGTACTGAAGACCAACTCAGAACACGCAGTCTTCACACTCTGGCTAAGATCACATAACCATTTGGAAACAAATAAAGAACACATTAAAATTGGATTATTCACCACTATCACTTCCTATTGTAAACAATGCCGCATTTAAACCCTCATTGATGGATAAGGGTTTTTTTACAATGGAAAAATCATGGAATTACAAAGATGGGTGATCTCTATAGGAAAAACACATTTCTCTCATTTCAGGAATTGCAACAAATTTATGGGCTTCAATGAAAGGATTACTTTAGATATCTACAAATCAGAGACTATGTTAAGTCAAATACAAATGACTATAGAATTAGAAAGATAGACATTTTTGATGAATGTTTGAATAAACATCCGAACACAGAAAAATTGATACCTTATATTTATAATATTCTATTAGATAACGATGCTCCTAAGACGGATTTATACAGGCAATCATGAGAAAACGAATTAGGTCAAACAATAAGGCTAGAAATTTGGGATGAAAGCTTACAACATATACATCACTGTTCGTTAAATGCTAGACATTCTTTAATACAATTTAAAGTATTACATAGATTGCATTATTCAAAAAACAAATTGAATATAATTTTTCCAAGTGTTTCCCCTAGTTGTGATAAATGTCAACACGTCGAGGCTAACCTAACGCACACATTCGTAAGTTGTATAAAAATTAATAATTTTTGGATGGACATTTTTAAGATTATCTCAGGTCGCCAATACCAAACTGGTCCCTGACTCAAAAAGAATAATATTAGGAATAACAGAACAAAATCAATGTAATACTTCGAATCAAAGAACTTTTATTGATTATAGTTTAATAATTGGGAAAAAATTAATATTAAAAATTTGGAAAGGCCCTATAACCCCCACAATTAAAATGTGGACTACAGAAATGTTCGACACTATATTTGGAAAGATTAAGATTTGTCTTAATGGACAAACAAGAACTATTTAAAATAATATGGTGTCCATTTATTGAATATTTGAAGGGACAAACTGTTTCGGCACGAGAACCCGACTGAGACCTGAATCAAAGAATAGATGAAGAAGTACATTTCATAAAACGCGGATATATCTCCAACGATGCATAATCTATAGAACATTCCATTCTTTCTCAACTTTGTATCCTTTTTTTTGTTTAACCTTTCTCTATTAATTTCCATCTTTATAAAAAATGGAAAATAAATGAGATTTGACATGAGAATTAAGGGACAGAAGTTTATGGGTAACATGAGGGGGAACTTCTTTACTCAGAGAGTGGTGGCTGTGTGGAATGATCTTCCTGCAGAAGTGTTGGAGGCAGGATCGATTTTAACATTTAAAAGTAAAGTGGATAGGTATATGGACGGGAAGGGAATGGAGGGGTATGGTCTGAGTGCAGGTAGATGGGACTAGGGGAAAATAAATGGGCGGCACGGACTGGAAGGGCCGAGAAGGCCTGTTTCCGTGCTGTAATTGTTATATGGTTATATGTTATATGGTTAAATATATAGAAGTACAATTATTATGCAATTGTTAATACAAATAATACTGATAATGTATGTCTACAAAGAACAAAATGCTTTTTATTATGTCGACAACGAACAAACTGCTTTTTATTATGTAGTTGCTTCTAATTAATAAAAAAAAATTAAGAAAAAAAAATAAGATAACATAACCACACGATGAGGGCAGCGTGGTTGATGTTGGCTTCATCGGCTCTGTGAGGCCTTTCACAAGATGCCAAATGGGAAACTTTTCACTACCTGTTGGACGAGTGTATGTCTGTCAGGGCCTCGTCCCGAAACTTCACCCGTTCCTCCTCGCCAGGGATGATGCCTGCCCCGCTGAGTTACTCCACCTTTTTGTGTCTTTTTGTATCCTATCCTTTGTCTGGTTCGCACGCAAACACTGTTATTGATTCTCGCGAAACTTTGACAACGAGGAACCAATACGAATCCCTTTTGCCAGGGTGACTGTTCATCGGATGTAAAAATGAGAGAAATTGAATGAGCGCTGTTGTACATTCATAGAGATACACCGGGGATACAGGGCCTTCGGCCCAACTTGCCCATATCGGCCAAAATGTCCCAGTTACACTAGTAAATAGCATTGGTCGTATGTGAGAGTCAATGGTGCTGCGTGCAAACACAAGAATGTATGAAGAGCTTCTGTACGGGTTTTGGTTTCTATGTGCATTTTGTTATTCTGAATATTTTTTTTTTTTCAAATAAAAAATAAAAAGGCTACTCTGGAGCAAATAAATATCGATGATTCTAACATGCATTTCACGCAGAAAGTTTGCAACCCACATCAGGATAAAAAGGCCAACGTTACTGAATAATCAAGTGACGGGTTTCCTTCAGTTCTCCATCTCCTGGTCACTGTGACTCCAGCCATTCCCGCTACCCCCGAGTCCTTTCTAGGTCTCCTCCATTGGTAGAGGTTAAACGCAAATTGGATGAACCGCATTTCATAATCCGTTTGGGCAGATTATACCGCAGTGGTATGAATATTAATGTCTCTAACTGCAAGTAGTCTATGCATTCCCTCTCTCTCCATCCCTCCGCCACCAGCTTTTCGTTCTCTCCTCGCCACAGCTAACAATGGCCTGCTTCCTTTATCATTGTTGCGTTTTTGCATATCTTTCATTAATTTGTTCTGCATCTCTCTACATCACAGTCTATACCTCTCGTTTTCCTTTCCCGTGACTTTCAGCCTGACGAGGGGTTACGACCCGAAACGTTACCATTTCATTCACACCAGAGATACTGCCTGACCCTAACCCTAACCATAACCCAGGCACGTGCCGTCAGGGTAGGCAAGGTAGGCACTGCCTACTGCCCCGTGACTGTTCATCGGATTTAAAAACGAGAGAAATTGAATGAACGCTGATGTACATTGATAGAGATACACCGGGGATACAGGGCCTTCGGCCCAACTTGCCCCTACCGGCCAAAATGTCCCAGTTACACTAGTCCCGTCTGCCCGCGTTTGGTCCATATCCCTCTAAACTTGTCCAATTCATGTATCTGTCGAACTGCTTCGTAAACGTAGGTAGCAGGTAAAGCTTGAACTACTCCCTCCGGCAGCTTGTTCCATACATTCACCACCCTTTGTGTGCAAATGGTTACCCCAAAGATTCCTATTAAATATTTTCCCCTTCACCTATTCCATTTGTTGCACATGTACATGAGCTGAAATTGAGGTTGTATGTAATCATTGCCTCTGAACACAGACGGGCACTGAACGCCCACCATCTGCCCAATAACACACACACACACACACACACACACACAGACACACACAGGGCTTTTATTTTCATTTTGCGCTCGTGCGTGTGGTTCCGGGTATATGTGGCAAGGTTGCGCAGCGGTAGAGTTGCTACCTTAACCAGCGCCAGAGACCCGGGTTCAATCTTGACTACGGGTGCTGTCTGTACGGGGTTTGTACCTTCTCCCCGTGACATGCGTGGGTTTTCTCCGGGTGTTCAGGTTTCCTTCCACACTCCAAAGACGCACAGGTTTGTAGGTTTATTGGCTTGGTTTAATTGTAAATTGTCCCGAGTCGTTATGTAGGTTGGAGTTTACGGGAATCGCTGGTAGTGCGGACTCGGTGGGCCAAAGGGACTTTCCGCCATGCCTCTCAATATTAAACAAAAGAAACGTAACCATGTGCAGGAGCTGTCTCGACGATACACAACTGTGCAACAGCTGGAAAAGGAAATAATGCAGTTTAGTTTAATTTAGTTTCGTAAAGTTTAGAGATGCATCGCACATCAACCTACCCAAATTAGGGGCATTTGTTACATATAAACATAGAAATTAGGTGCAGGAGTAGGCCATTCGGCCCTTCGAGCATGCACCGCCATTCAATATGATCATGGCTGATCATCCAACTCAGTATCCCGTACCTGCCTTCTCTCCATACCCTCTGATCCCCTTAGCCGCAAGGGCCACATCAAACTCCATCTTAAATATAGCCAATGAACTGGCCTCAACTACCCTCTGAGGCAGAGAGTTCCAGAGACCCACCACTCTCTGTGTCATATAAA
This sequence comes from Raja brachyura, assembly GCA_963514005.1. Next base: position 24,229,918 of record OY740805.1, on the reverse strand, counting down.
ATGATAAAAGGACTGGACAAGCTAGATGCAGGAAAAAAGTCCTTATCATCTCGGTCCTAAAGGATTTCCCCCTGATCCTTAAGCTGAGACCCCTTGTCCTGGACCTCCCCAACATCGGGAACAATCTTCTTGCATCTAGCCTGTCCAACCCCTTAAGAATTTTGTAAGTTTTTATAAGATCCCCTCTCAAGCTCCTAAATTCTAGAGAGTATAAACCGAGTCTATGCAGTCTTTGTTCATAAGACAGTCCTGACATCCCAGGAATCAGTCTGGTGAACCTTCTCTGCACTCCCTCTATGGCAATAATGTCCTTCCTCAGATTTGGAGACCAGAACTGTACGCAATACTCCAGGTATGGTCTCACCAAGACCCTATACAACTGAAGTAGAATCTCCCTGCTCCTATACTGAAATCCTTTTGCCATGAAAGCTAACATACCATTCGCTTTCTTCACTGCCTGCTGCACCTGCATGCCTACTTTCAATGACTGGTGTACCATGGTACCCAGGTCTCGCTGCATCTCCCCTTTTCCTAATCTGCCAACATTTAGATAATAGTCTGCTTTCCTATTTTTGCCACCAAAGTGGATAACCTCACATTTATCCACATTATACTGCATCTGCCAAACATTTCCCCACTCATCCAGCCTATCCAAGTCACCTTGCAGTCTCCTAGCATCCTCCTTACAGCTAACACTGCCCCCCAGCTTAGTGTCATTCACAAACTTGGAGATATTGCCTTCAATTCCCTCATCCATATCATTAATGTATATTCTAAATAGCTGGGGTCCCAGCACTGAGCCTTGCGGTACCCCACTAGTCACTGCCTGCCATTGTGAAAACGACCCGTTTACTCCTACTCTTTGCTTCCTGTTTGCCAGCCAGTTCTCTATCCACATCAATACTGAACCCCCAATGCCGTATGTTTTAAGTTTATATACTATTCTCTTATGTGGGACCTTGTCGAAAGCCTTCTGAAAGTCCAGATACACCACATCCACTGGTTCGCCCCTATCCACGCTACTAGTTACATCCTCGAAAAATTCCACAAGATTCGTCAGACATGATTTTCCTTTCGTAAATCCATGCTGACTCTGTCCAATGATTTCATCGCTTTCCAAATGTGTGCTATCCCATCTTTAATAACTGACTCTAGCAGTTTCCCCACGACCGATGTTAGACTAACTGGTCTGTAATTCGCCGTTTTCTCTCTCCCCCCCTTCTTAAAAAGAGGGGTTACGTTTGCTACCCGCCAATCCTCAGGATCTACTCCAGAATCTAAAGAGTTTTGAAAGATTATCACTAATGCATCCACTATTTCTGGAGTTACTTCCTTAAGTACTCTGCGATGCAGCCTATCTGGCCCTGGGGATTTATCGGCCTTTAATCAATTCAATTTACCCAACACCACTTCCCGACTAACCTGGATTTCACTCAAGTCCTCCTTTGACCCGCGGTCCCCTGCTATTTCCGGCAGATTATTTATGTCTTCCTTAGTGAAGACGGAACCAAAGTAGTTATTCAATTGGTCCGCCATATCCTTGTTCCACCCATGATCAAGTCACCTGTTTCTGACTGCAAGGGACCTACATTTGTTTTAACTAATCTATTTCTCTTCACATATCTATAAAAACTTTTGTAGTCAGTTTTTATGTTCCCTGCCAGTTTCCTTTCATAATCTATTTTTCCTTTCCTAATCAAGCCCTTTGTCCTCCTCTGCTGGTCTCTCAATTTTTCCCAGTCCTCTGGTATGCTGCTTTTTCTGGCTACTTTGTACGCATCATCCTTTGCTTTGATACTATCCCTGATTTCCCTTGTTATCCACGGATGCACACCTTCCCTGATCTATTCTTTTGCCAAACTGGGATGGACAATTTTTGTAGTTCATCCATGCAGTCTTTAAATGACTTCCATTGCGTATCCACCGTCAACCCTTTTAGAATTGATTACCAGTCAATCTTGGCCAATTCACGTCTCATACCCTCAAAGTTACCTTTCCTTAAGTTCAGAACCATTGTTTCTGAATTAACAATGTCACTCTCCATCCTAATGAAGAACTCGACCATATTATGGTCACTCTTGCCCAAGGGGGCACGCACAATAAGACTGCTAACTAACCCTTCCTCATTACTCAATACCCAGTCTAAAATAGCCTGCTCTCTTGTTGGTTCCTCTACATGTTGATTTAGATAACTAAATCCCGCATACTTTCCAAAAAAATCCTCTTCCTCAGCGCCCCTGCCAATTTGATTCACCCAATCTATACATAGATTGAAGTCACCCATTATAACTGTTTTGCCTATGTCGCACGCATTTCGAATTTTCCGTTTGATACCATCCCCAACTTCACTACTACTGTTAGGTGGCCTGTACACAACTCCCACTAGCGTTTTCTGCCCCTTAGTGTTTCGCAGCTCTACCCATAACGATTCCACATGCTCCAAGCTAATGTCCTTCCTTTCCATTGCGTTAATCTCCTCTCTAACCAGCAACGCTACCCCACCTCCTTTTCCTTTTTCTCTATCCCTCCTGAATATTGAATATCCCTGGATGTTCAGCTCCCAGCCTTGGTCACCCTGGAGCCATGTCTCCGTGATCCCAACTATATCATACTCATTAATAGTTATCTGCACGTTCAACTCATCCACCTTATTACGAATACTCCTTGCATTGAGACACAAAGCCTTCAGGCTTGTTTTTACAACGCTCTTACCCCTTATACAATTTTGTTGAGAAGTGGCCCTTTTTGATTTTTGCCCTGGTTTTGTCTGCCTGTCACTTTTACTTTTCACCTTGCTCCCTATTGCTTCTACCCTCGTTTTACACCCACCTGCCTCTCTGCTCTTGTACCCATCCCCCTGCCACATTAGTTAAAATCCTCCCCGACAGCACTAGCAAACACTCCCCCAAGGACATTGGTTCCATTCCAGCACAGGTGCAGTCCTGTTTGTACTGGTCCCACCTCCCCCAGAAATGGTTCCAGTGCCCTAATGGTTCCAGTTCCAGTTACATTTTGCACCAAGCCAATTAACCTTCATACCTATACGTCTTTGGAGTGTGGGAGAAAACCGAAGATTTCGCAGAAAACCTAGTTAAATTCAAGGACTGAATAACGGGCAGTGTTTGCATATCGGGTGGACTATTATCTTTAAAACTGGTTGATGGAAAATAACATTCGACAAGGCAACATATTTCGTTATTCAATAAGATTATAGTTGCTCCAATTTTTGCCTCAATAACATTTAAACATGTCCATTGAGCAACTTGCATATCCCTTGTCTGTTCCGCTATATCTTGTACTTGTTCAATGACTCCACCTCCACAAGTCCCTGGGCTGAATGCCGCATAAGCACAATTTTTTCAGAGAAGATATTCCTTGTCAACTTGCTCTTAAGTATTATTCTTGGTTTATTATTGCCGCGTGAAAACAACTTTGTCAGACACAAGTACAAATGGGAAATGCAAAGAGGACAATAGTGTTCAATCAAGTGCAGTAAGGAACTGCAGATGCCGGTTTAAATCGAAGATCGACATAAAATGCCGGAGTAACTCAGCGGGATAGGCAGTATTTCTGAAGAGAAGGAATGGGTGAAGTTTAGGGTCGAGACCCTTCTTCACATTCTTCAGTGGAGTCTAGTGGTACCGCGACGGAGCAAATGCAAGTAGGAAAATGCAAGAGCTGCAATGAGGTAGGGTGGGCGATCGTGATTACACCTTTCGATGATGAGAGGTCTGTTCAAGACTGATTAACAACGGACAAGATTCTGTTCCTGTAACAGGAGACCACTGATTCTGTAACTATTCATTCTAGTTTTGAATAACACTAGATTTAGAATAACTATCTGGTCGCTCTCTATCGGAATCTTTAAATGTTTTAATAATATCACCTCCCATTCTTCTAAACGACAAAGACGCCCGAAGCACTCGACCTTTCTTATCTCGGCAAGCACCCACCGGAAAATAACAGTATGAACGTTCTCTTCCAATGTCCTGCAATATTGTCGATTAAACCACATCCATCGGGTGGAAGATTGCAACCTTCACGTGGTCCGCCCTGTTTCGACAAATGCAATCAACTCGACGTGCACAAACGGAAGATCAAATAGAACAAGTTTTCCAACAACTTTAGGCTGTGCACGCCACACGAAAGAAGACGAACCACATCCATTGTCGAAGCACACTAAATGAGGCAAACATCATCAATCAACAGGTGGCGAAACACCTGTTTCGTCACTATTTGTCGCAAGGTGTAGCCAAACTGCTGGTCAAGAAAAGAGTGGGGGGAGGTCGATGATATTTCCTTGCATCCCAAAGGAAATTGCGCATGCACAGGAAGGAAAGACTGTATATGTAGTGGGATATCTCCTTATAACGGAGGCCCCTCGTTGTCGACAGCCTGATGGTTGTTGGGAAGAAGCTGTTCTTGAACCCGCTTCGTTGGAGCAAAGACCAAGGTTTAACTGGTCAGGGAGCCACGCCACACGGATAAACAGCATTGGTCGTATGTGAAAGTCAATGGTGCTGCGTGCAAACACAAGTGTTAACACTACTGAGTAAGACACTATTTAATGCGTACACACTAAGAATGTATGAAGAGCTTCTGTACGGGTTTTGGTTTCTATGTGCATTTTGTTAGTCTGAATATTTTTTATTTTTTCAAATAAAAAAATAAAAAGGCTACTCTGTTTGGAGCAAATAAATATCGATGATTCTGACATACATTTCACGCAGAAAGGTTGCAACCCACATCAGGATAAAAAGGCCTACGTTTCTGAATAATCAAGTGACGGGTTTCCTTCAGGTCTCCATGTCCTGGTCACTAGGTCTCCTCCATTGGTAGAGGTTCAACGCAAATTGGAGGAACATAATATCATATTCCGTTTGGGCAGATTATACCCCAGTGGTATGAATATTAATTTCTCTAACTGCAAGTAGTCTCTGCATTCCCTCTCTCTCCATCCCTCCTTTAACATTGTGGCGTTTTTGCATATCTTTCATTCCTTTGTTCTCCATCTCTCTACATCCCGGAGGTTTTTGTCCTCCGGCAACCACCTTCAACTAGCATCGCAACCGGCTTCGACTAAGAAATTACCGATTTTTAAAACGGAAACCACTTTCGACCATTAGGGAGACTGACAAAAACCTCCGGGACCCGCACGGAAACCTTGGGTGGGGCGCAAAGTCTCCAGAGGTTTCCGTTCAGATTTCCTAAGTGGGACAGGGGCATATTAGTTTTCTTGACCGAAGCTTCAACGTCTCTGGCCACCCAGGGTTACCCACTCCTGTCAAACATGACCTTCAGTCTGACAAGGACACATTGTTCCCACCTCACGTATAAAAGTTCACATTTTGATGTTGTTCCTTTGCCCACTCTAGTCAACACATTCAATGCACCCATCCAATATCGTCAATATTGAACTTGACCCAATTTGGAACTTCATCCTTTGGGCGAACCTATGCATTTCCGTCATGAGTTTAAAGCTAAAATAATTGAGGAAACTGATGATGTTCATAAATTCATAGGAGCAGAATTAGACCATTTGGCCCATCAAGTCTACTCCGCCATTCAATCAAGGCAGATCTATCTCTACCATCTCACCCATTCCCCTGCTTTCTACATATAACTCCTGTCACTCGTACTAATCAAGAATCTATCCATTTCTGGCATTAAAATATCCATTGACTTGGCCCCGACAGCCTTCTGTGGCAATGAATTTCACAGATTCACCACCCAATCTTCTCCATGTCTAACACTCTTGTGACCTGCTATCCTTGATTCCCCAGGGGAGTTATACTTCTGTTGCTGCCGTTGTAGACACAGCTACACATTGGTGGAGAAACTATTCATGAACACACTTCCTCAAAGTCATTTTGGAAGAGATCAAATTATTTTAATTTCTTTGGAGTTTCGTATGGATCACTCCAGTGTGCAGTGTTCTCATGTTATTCAGGCTTTCGTCTTTAGACTGCTCTGTCTGGTTCACCGTCCCTTTCACCTTTGATCGGTTTGTCGCCATTTGTTGGCAGAAGCTGGGCACGCAAGAGGCAGGAAACATGTTCCCGATGTTCGGGGAGTCCAGAACCAGGGGCCACAGTTTAAGAATAAGGGGACGGCCATTTGGAACGGAGAGGAGGAAACACCTTTTCACACAGAGAGTTATGACAGTGGAATTCTCTGCCTCAGGGGGCGACGGAGGCTGGTTCTCTGGATGCTTTCAAGAGAGAGCTAGATAGGGCTCTTGAAGATAGCAGATTCAGGGGACTGGGGTACTGATTGGGGATGATCAGGCATGATCACATTGAATGACGGTGCTGGCTTGAAGGGCCGAATAGACTACTCCTGCATCTGTTGTCTATTGATCCTTCAGGCGTCAGTCCCGGGAGGATGATCCCGTCGTCGGTCCCCGCTCTGCGTCCTCAACCCCCTCATCGCAAGATTTGTTACATTTGCCCAAGCGTCCGGTCTATGGACAGGTCTCGGGAAATCTCTCCACTGCGACCATTCGGCCCATCACCGTCAGCGGTTCAGATCTGCGTCTCGATCGTGTTCCATCTGCTCTGCTGTCACCATCTACGGAATGATTGCCCAATCTCCCACTTAGACAATAGACAATAGTGAATAGGTGTAGGAGTAGTCTATTCGGCCCTTTGAACCAGCACCGTCATTCAATGTGATCATGGCGTACCATGCACAATCAGTACCCCGTTCCTGCCTTCTCCCCATATCTCCTGGCTCCGCCAACTTGAAGAGCTCTATCTAACTCTCTCTTGAAAGCATCAAGAGAATTGGCCTCCACCGCCTTCTGAGGCAGAGAATTCCACAGACTTACAACTCTGTTTCCCACCTCTAGCGTGTCCAACCCCTTACTAATCTTATATGTTTCAATAAGATTCCATCTCATCCTTCTAAATTCCAGAGTATACAAGTCCAGGCGCTCCATTCTCTCAGCATATGACAGTCCCGCCATCCCGCAGAAAAGGCAATTTCGTTCAAACCAAGCTCTTTGAATGACAATAAAAGGCATTCTGGCATTCTATTCTAGATAGCACTCCCTCAATATCAAGAATGTCCTTCGTCAACTTTGGAGACGATATCTGCATGCAATACTCCAGGTGCCGTCTCACTAGGACAATGTACAACTGCAGGAGGACCTATTTGCTCCTCTACTCAACTCTTGTTATGAATGCCAACATGGCATTCACTTTCTTCACTGCCTGCTGCACCTGCACACTTACTTTCATTGACTGATGAACAAGGATCCCCAGACCCAGTTGTACTTCCCCTTTGATAGATAGCTGAATGGATAAATAGAAAATCGGTTCATGGAAAGAAGCAGATTGTGATGATGGAAGATTGCTTTTCAGACTGGAGCCTGTGACTAGTGGCTTGCCTCAGGGGTCGGTGTTGGGCTCATGCCGTATGTCATCTATATCAATGATTTGGAGGCACAGACGACACAAAAGTAGATGGTATTGCACAGTTTAGATGGTTGACAAAAATCGCAGCACCATCTTGGTCGCTTGCGCACGTTGGCTGAGTAATGTTTGATGGAATGTAATACAGATAAACATGAGGTGTTGCACTTTGGGAACGCGAACATAGGCAGGACCCACAGAGTCAACGTTGGTGTTAAAGCTCGAAACTTAAAAACAGCCGAAACATAATGGGTTAATGTAAACCAAACAAGCTTTACTTTTCCGTCAAGACGGGAGTGGAGGGAGATATTACTGTCCAGAAGTATCCAGTGAGACTTCTGGTTTTCCCAAGGTACCACTCACCTTAACAAAGAATTCCGGGGTCTTTTATACGGCAAAAGTCACGTACGCAGAATACCAATGGCATTAAGCATTGTCCCAAGAAGCATCAGCCAGGTCCTAAGATCCTAACAAGTCCTAAAGTTGTTTTTCACCTTTTGCTCAAAACCGAGCATTCCGAAGGCATTGGTCATAGTCCCAAGATGCAACAGTCCAGTCCTAACATAAAGTTGTTTTTTTCTGTGCTGGTCTGTGTCTGTCCCCTAATCAGTACTGGCTTCCCTAACTGGCCCCTCTTATCTGCTCGTACTTTTCCACTAGAGAAAGCCTGCTTGAGAGAAGAAATATAAAGCCACAAGATCTGGTCAAGTATCCCAGCAAGCAATGCAATAGCAATTAGTTCTTTCATGACATAAAGTACGATCGCAACGTTGAAGAAATATTTAGATGCGTACATGGATAAGACGTGGTTAGAGGGATATGAATGAATGAATTAATAATTTTATCGGCCAAGTATTCACATATAAGTATTCACAGCTCTCGCTCTGCCCGCAAGTGACAACATGACATACAGTGACAGTTAGGAATGGCAAATAAAACAATAAACATTAATAATAAAACATTATCGATTAAACATGTAAAAATACCAGAGTAAAAGGAGGCTACAGATTTTTGGTTATTGAGTAGAGTTACCACTTGTGGAAAAAAGCTGTTTTCATGTCTGTGTGTGACAGCTTTGGCAGTTCGCAGTCGCCTTCAAGAGGGAAGTGATTCAAAGAGTTTGTGGCCAGGCTGTTAGGGGCCAGAGATGATCTTACCCGCTCGCTTCCTGGGCCTTGCAGTGTACAGTTCATCTGAAGACAACTGTGCTGGGACTACATGTGTGGGTTTAACTAAATAGTTGGGGGGGGGGGGGGATGACACATTGGGAGTATAAAGATGGAGTTCAAGGGGAAGTGAGCACAGGAAAAGTTTAAAAAAAAAGACTCCCGAATTAAAGGGAAGGAAAGTTTGAGAAGGGATAAGAGAGTGAGGTCAGGGCCAATTGCGAGCGGTGCGAGAGCTCAGGTGAATACCGATGTCAAAGTGTTGTATATGAATGCGCAAAGTATACAAAATAAAATGGACGAGCTTGAGGCTGTTAGAAATTGGCAAGTATGATGTTGTGGTAATTACAGAGACATGGCTGCAAGAGGGCCAGGGCTGGGAACTGAACATTCAAGGGTATACCTCCTATCGAAAAGACAGACAGGTGCGCAGAGGGGGTGGGGTAGCTCTGTTGGTGAGGAATGAAATTCATTCCCTTGCAAGGGGTGACATTCAAACAGGAGATGTAGCGTCAGTATGGATAGAACAAAGGAATTGTAAGGGTAAAAAGGCCCTAATGGGACCTATATACAGGCCCCCAAACAGTAGCCTGGGTAGAGGGTGCAAGTTGATTCAGCAGTTAAAATTATCATGCGGCAAAGCTAATGCTACGGTTGCTATGGGAGATTTAAACTTGCAGGTAGAACCAGGTTGGTACTAGCCCCAAGAAAGGGAGTTTGTGCAGTGCCTCCGTGATGGATTCTTAGAGCAGCTTGTATTGGAGCCTACCAGGGAGAAGGCAATTCTGGATTTAGTGTTAAGTAATAAACCGATTTGATAATGAAACTTGAGGTTGAGGATCCATTGGGAGGTAGTGACCATAATATTGTCAGGTTTAATCTACAATTGGAGAGGGAGAAGGGTAAATCGGAGGGTTCGGTGTTGCAGTTGAATAAAGTGGACTGTGGAGCAATGAGGGAGGAGCTGGCCAAAGTGACTGGAAAGATCCCCTAGCAGGGATAACAGTGGAACAAAAATGGCAGGTGTTTCTGGGAAACACAGAAGGTGCAGGACCAGTTCATTCCAAAGAGGAAGAAATATTTCAAGGGGAGTAAAAGAGAAGAAGTACAACGTAGCAAAGATGAGCAGGAGGCAAGAGGATTGGGTAATGTTTAAAGTGCAACAGACGATAACTAAAAAGGAAATACGGAGAAAAAAGATGAGGTACGAAGGTAAGCTGGCCAAGAATATAAAGGATAGTAAAAGCTTCATTAGGTATGTGAAGAGATAAAAAACAGTTAAGACCAAACTCTCTCTGGCCATCCCTGTGGAGATTGGCGGATCAGTAGCCGGCTCTGTGTGTTTCGGTGTGTGTGTGCGTCAGTGTATGTATGTGTGTGTGTCAGTGCGTGTGTGTGTCAGTTTTTGTGTGTATCAGCGTGTCTGTGTGCGTCTGTCAGTGTGTACGTGTATGTGTGGAGATGGGGAGAATCCAGGAACGGGGTACTGATTGGGGATGATCAGCCATGATCAAATTGAATGGCTCGAAGGGCCGAATGGCCTATTCCTGCACCTAATGTCTATTGTCTATTTTCGATAGAGATATAAAGAGTGTAGGAGAGTGTGTGTGTGTGTGTGTGTAGGTGTGTCTGAATGTGTGTGCGTCAGAGTGTGTGTCTGTCTGAGTGTGTGTGTGCGTCATTGTGTGTGTGTGTGTGTACGTCAGAGTGTATGTGTGGGTGTGCGTGTGTGTCTATCAGTGTGTGTCGGTATGTGTGTGCGTCAGTGTGTGTGTGTGTGTGTGTGTGTGTGTGTGTGTCAGTGTGTGCGTGTATTTGTGGAGATGGGGAGAATGCAGGAACGGGGTACTGATTGTGGATGATCAGCCATGATCATATTGAATGGCGGTGCTGGCTCGAAGGGCCGAATGGCCTACTCCTGCACCTACTGTCTATCGTATGCGTGTGACATTTCTGTATCTTTTCCTAACGCGCAAAAATGTTCTAAATATACAATGTGGCCCTCCTGCTGAAAAGTTTGGAGGCGCCCGTGTTAACCAATAGCTTGTTATCATCTGATTCACAGACACCACAGGTCAAAGTGGTATGGGGCGAGCAGCTGAACTTATTCCTCAGCCTGTGGGCAAAAGTCGTTCAGTCCAACATCAAACTGATATAAAGAGTGTGAGAGAGCCTGTATGTGTGCCTCTTAGTGTGCGTGCGTGTGCCTGTGTCTGTCTATCTTGTCTGTTTGTATGTGTGAGTCTATGTGCATGCGTCGGTGTGCGGGTCTATATGTCTGCATTTCGGTATGTGGTAGTCCACGTGTGTGTGTCGGTGTGTGTCTATCAGTATGTGTGTCAGCATGTGTGGGTGTGTGTTTGTCACACATCCACACACGTAACATAAACACGCCATCCTCTGTGTGAACCAGTTGACCCCACCTTTTATCAGAAATGTTCCTCCCTCGCCTTAAACCTATCTTATTTTCTTCATTGGGTTACACAAAGAGCTGGAGAAACTCAGCGGGTGCAGCAGCATCTAAGGAGCGAAGGAGATAGGCGACGTTTCGGGTCGAGACCCAGCTCCAGTCTGAAGAAGGGTCTCGACCCGAAACGTCGCCCATCTTCTTCGCTCCTTAGATGCTGCTGCACCCGCTGCGTTTCTCCAGCTCTTTGTGTAACCCTCGATTCTCCAGCATCTGCAGTTCCTTCTTTACAACTTATTTTCTTCATTCCCCTGCTTTCGGAAAATTATGGATATTTACCATGTCTATTCCACTCATGATTTTATTCACCTCTGTAGGATCATACCCAATCTTCATACCCACCCCCCAGTTCACCAAGAATCCTTATTTTAACAGTTTGATTCCGAGCAAGTCTCAGCACACCAGATTAGAATCCAACTTCTTCATGTCACGCTTTACTCCCCCGCGTCCGCTGGTCCCGCGCTCACTGGGTCTTGGTTTCTGTCCAGTAAGGGAATGGGCTACGGCGGGAAATGCGCCGCACACTCCCCGTCTCCCGCATTTTCCATGACAGTGAATGGTAAACAAATTAGAGAACATTGAGCTGGATTTTCTTATCGAGATATCCAAGTCCGTAGACCGACTACCCAACCCCAGCGGGTGTATATTTACCTCTTGTTAAAGTCCACAACACAACAAAGAGATATAAAGAGACTTTAAAGAGATACAAAGAGCTGGAGTAACTTGGAGGGTTAGGAAACATCTCGGGACAGCATGGATAGGTGGCGTTTAAGGTCGGGACCCTTCTTCAGTCTCAGAGTCAGCGTCAGATTAAACGGCCATCTGCAGGTCCTTGTGTCTACGTTCTTCCAAAACAAAAGACGGGTTTAGTTCTCATCACTTCACGCCCTGAGATTTCCTGCTATTAACATCCCCAGAATTCTGATGGAAGCAACATTTTGTGCTCGGGTGTTCGTGGTGGGAGGCTTCCAGTAATTGCCGTGCGGGGACAGTTGAGAGAGATTTTACTGGATTAAGGTTGCAATTGACTGGAGAGTTACCACAAAAAACATTTAAAGGGCATCGGACAGGTACATAGAAACATAGAAAATAGGTGCAGGAGTAGGCCATTCGGCCCTTCGAGCCTGCACCGCCATTCAATGTGATCATGGCTGATCATCCAACTCAGTATCCCGTACCTGCCTTCTCTCCATACCCCCTGATCCCTTTAGCCACAAGTGCCACATCTAACGCCCTCTTAAATATAGCCAATGAACTGGCCTCAACTACCTTCTGTGGCAGAGAATTCCAGAGACTCACGACTCTCTGTGTAAAGTACGTGAATAGGAAATGTTTGGAAGAATATGGGCCAAACGCAGACAGGTGGAATTTGTGTAGATGGGCAAATAGGACCGAAGGGTCTGTTTCAGTGCTGTGTGCCTCGAAGACTTTTCGCCGTCCTCTGAAGAGACTCCGCCAGCCGTTCTTGCCGATTTGGCCAGTGGCGGATAGACAACGCATTCCAAGGTAGAGAAATTGTCCACGCAACATGTTCACGGCGGCTTTAGCCGAGGCAGCACAGATGTTTTGGCCCAAAATATATGTGCCTGCTCTATCTTCTAAGAGATTAACCTAGATGTTGCCTGAAATGGAGGGCTATAATTTTTAAGAGTTTTAGAGGGCTGGAGCAACTCAGCGGGCCAGGCAGCACTAGTCGACGTGGATTAGCAACGCTTTGTGTCGGGACACTCCTTCAGTGAACAAAAAGGTTGCAACCTGAAACGTCATTCCAATGAAGGGTTTTGACACAAAGCGACACGTGTCCACGTCCTCCACAGATGCCGTCTCGTCCGCTGAATTACTCCAGCACTTTGTGTTCCGCGCAAAATTCTAGCATCTCCTGTTCCTTGTGTCTGCGTTGTGCTGGTATATGTTGTGAGGTATAGAGACATTGCTGCAGCAGTTCCAGCGGCTTCCAGTAGATGGCACGGGTTAGCTACCGACCACCAACTCCCGGAACGCAGGGCTCCAGCCCAGATACACCGGAAAATAGCGTTTCTAATGTCGGCAACCTGCCATGTCGACCAACTCACTGGCAAAACCGGGGGCTGCATTATGAAACCCACAAGTAACACCAAGGATCAAGGAAAAACAACGGTGTTTACACACATTAATGCGTAACATTGGAATAGCTGGTGAGCTGATGCCTCACAACGCCAGGGATCCAGGTTCGATCCTGACCTCCGATGCAGTTTGTGTGGAGTTCGCACGTTCTACCTGTGACCGCGCGTATTTCCTCCCGGTGCTCCCGTTTCCTCCCCCCAAAACTTGCGGCTTAATTCTCCTCCGTAAAATTGCACCCCACCACCAAAAAAAAAATATGGACTGCCCTCTTTAAAAAAAACCTTGTTGTCCCAGCCTTCGCTCTTAAAGCCCTCTCCTCTCACTGTAAGGCTGTGTCCACGAGCTTTAGAAACGGCTACCGTAGGAAAAAAGACTGAGCATTCACTTTATCCATGCCCCTCATCATCGTGTACACCAACATAATTTCTCAGCCTCCTACTCTGCAAAGAAAAAGCTCTCAGCCGATCCACCCCCAACGATTCAAAAATATTTTATTGTCACATGCAATTCTTTGTTCCTGCATACAATGCACAAACTACACAGAGTCGCCACATTTTCAGCGCCGACAAAGTTACAAAAGTGCTAATTAGTGCCATGTTGTTTCCCCTTCGTTCTCGAAGGCCCCGCTTCTCTATGCCTATCAAGGTGCCATATTCAATCTAATCCCATTTTCCTTCATTTGACCCACATCCCTCTCATCCATGTACCCGTCTAAATGTATTCTACGCGTTACTGCACCTGCCTCAACTACCCCCTCCGGCAAATTGTTCCATATACCCACCGCTCAGTGTGTGTAATGTTTACCCCTCAGGTTCCCACTAACTCTTTCCCCTCTAGCTTTAAACCTACATTCCCAAGTTCTTGATTCCCCTACCCTGGGTAAAAGATTGAATTCTCCCAGCCCCCCTCATAATTGTATAAGTTCACTCACAGCCGCCTGCCCTCCAAGGAACAAAATCATGGATCTGCAAACCTCTCACTGTGGCTCAAACGCTGCCCCAGCGCTGTAACAAAGGGATTAGACCATAGGTGCAGGAGTAGGCCATTCGAGCCAGCACCGCCATTCAATGTGATCATGCCTGATCATACGTAATCAGTACCCCGTTCCTGTCTTCACTCCACATCCCCCGACTCCGCTATCTTTAAGAACCCTATCTAGCTCTCTTGAAAGTAGCCACAGAACAGGCCTCCACCACCCTCTGACAGAGGATTCCACAGACTCACAACTGTGGAAGAAGTGTGTCTTCGTCTCTTAAAATGTGACCTCTTGTTCTGGACTCCCCCAACATCGGGAACATGTTTCCTGCATCTAACGTGTCCAAACCCTTAACAATCTTATATGTTTCAATAAGATCCCTTCACATCCTTCTAAACCCCAGAGTATGTAAGTCCAGCCGCTCCATTATTTCGGCATATGACAGTCCCGCCATCCCAGGAATTAACCTTGAAAACCTACGCTGCACTCCCGCAATAGCAAGAATGCCCGTCAACAAAACTGCATCACAATACTCCAGGTGTGGTTTCACTAAGGCCCCTGTACAACTGCAGAAGGACCTCTTCACTCCTATACTCAACTCCTCTTGTTATGAAGGCCAACATGCCATTTACTTTCTTAATTGTCTGCTGTACCTGCATGCTTACTTTCATTGGCTGATGAACAAGGACCCCCCATAATCCCGTTCTACTTCCCCATTTCCCAACTTGACACCATTTAGATAATAATCTGCTTTACTGTTTTTGCTACCAAAGTGGATGACCTCACATTTATCCACATTAAACTGCACCATGCCCACTCACACATGTCCAAGTCACCCTGCAGTTGCATAGCATCCTCCTCACAGTTCACACTGCCACCCAGCTTGTGTCATCTGCAAATTTGCTAATGTTACTTTGAATCCCTTCATCAAAATCGTTGATGTATTGTAAATAGCTGTGGTCCCAGCACCAAGCCTTGCAGTACCCCACTAGTCACTGCCTGCCATTCTGAAAGGGGCCCGTTAATCCCTACTGTTTCCCGCCTGCCAACCAATTTTCTGTCCATGTCAGCACTCTACCCCCAATACCACGTGCCATAATTTTGCCCACTAATCTCATTTGGATTGGAACCATTGAATCTGTTGCCCAAGGACATGCTCACTCTCTGTATTCACAGACCTTTAGGTAACACAGGAGTCTGCAGGTGCTGGACTTAGGCAAAAGACAAGACACCGGAGGAACTAAGCAGGTGGGACAGCATCCGTTGAGGGAAACGGGCAGTCAGCATTTCAGATCTACCACAGCACTTGCCTTGCCCACTAATTTGTCCCACGTGGCTTCCAGCTCCGTTTCTAAGCTTCCCAATGTGGGAGCAGCCAGGATTTTGGATAATCGCATTCCTTGCATCGCTTCTGAGCAGGTGATCGACAGTCAATGTGGACTGAAGGGTATGTTTCCGTGCTATACATTTCAACTCATTGGTTGCGAAGGAGTTATTGGTAATGGGAGTAGGATTTAATGAGCAAAACACAAAATGCCGGTTAAACGTGGTGGGACCGACCACATCTTGGAAAGGAATGGACAGGTGACCGAGTTGGGATTCATGAAATGCATTGGAATGAAACCAACCCAAACAAGGGGTTATATCATTGACACAAAAAGCTGGAGTTACTCAGCGGGACAGGCAGCATCTCTGGAGAGATGGAATGGCTGATGTTTCAGGTCGAGAAGAGGGGTCTCAACCCAAAGCATCAACCATTCCTTCTCCCCAGAAATATTGCCTGTCCCGCTGAGTTACTCCAGCATTTTGCGTCTATCTTCGGTTTGAACCAGCATTTGCAGCTCCTTCTTACACAAGGGGTTATATCAGATGGTTTAAGGTTAAAAATAGGCTTCCAGTCCTTTCTTTATTGCAATGCACAACATTTCTTGCACTCTATCTTTTGGAGACCTGCCCCCACAGCACGCAACCTCCCTTCCAAAACCGCCCACGGCAAGAGCTCAAACCTTCTCCAGTGAGGTGAGGTTCTCTCCTCTGTACTATAAGATTTGAACCATTGCTCAAACCACCCCTCAGCAGAGACAAATTTCAATTGCAATCTTCATCATCATCATTCACAGGGCACCAGCAGCTTTGGCTGAGGGCAAAGACAATTGAAAATCAAGAACTTAAACCTGGCTCAAAAATTACCTGCCAGGCATGATCCATCCCCTCATTCTGAGGGTTGAGCTCACGACAGCAGACAGATCTTCGTGGTCTCAAGATCTTCTAATCACTCGAAGAATGTAGACATTAATGTCAGTTGTCTCTCCCAAGCCATTATTTCCAGAATTCAGGCCCTAAGCCCACCCTGTTGGGCAGGCTGATAACCACACACCCATTCCCAATCCACTCAACTCAAAAGATTTATCATGGTGTGATATCTCAGGCTTTAAGTACGTTCTTATAGTTTAGAGTTTAGGAAGGAGATGAAGAGAATGTATTTACTCAGAGGGATCTGTGGCATTCGTTGCCACAGAAAGCTGTAGAAGCCAAGTCAATGGATATTTTTAAGGCAGAGATAGATTCTGGATTAGTACAGGTGTCAGAGGTTATGGGGATAATGCAGGAAAATTGAGTTAGATGGGGAGAGAGTGGAAGATAGATCAGTCATAATTGAATGATGGAGTAGGCTTGATGGGCCGAATGGCCTAATTCTACTATTCCTTATGACCTTATTTTCAGGTAGGTGGAATGATTCAAGGAGGCACTTGAATTATACTTAATATTTTGAAAGGTAAAGACAACATCCCCACTTCTGAATACATATTTGGCCAGCCATCTCTTTAAAACAAAAGGCATCAATACCCACGGATCTAGCACCTTTAAATGTGGATGAACCCAAACCAAAATTACATACATCCCAGGTTGAGAGGGGAAAGAACATAGGATGCATGGGAAGAATGTTGCAGCTTTAAATGCAATCTCTAAAGGGAAGGTGCATGCAAACTGCAAGTTAAGCATCTGAACAATGATCCACAATCACTGCAAAATACATTTGAAAGGCAATATATCTCAATAGATTACAAGGATTAAAAGGAAATTTATTAGCCAAGTATGTAAGAAGAACATGTTAGAGGGACACAGGCTAAGCAAGTTGAACTATCCTTTGAACGATTCCCTATCCATATTCTAAGTTCTGTGCAGTAACTTTCACAAATCCCAGTTGCAAATAAACTCTGGTAACCCTCCATGCTTTGAACTTTGGAACCACGTGGACAGAGTTCTAGGATTGCTACACTTTTTTTTTGACAAAGTTTATAATACCTTGCAACATCTACAGTGAACACAAGTCAAAAGGTAGCAGTGGCCAGGTGAGATGGAAAAGAACGTAGTAAACTTTACCTGGAGGCCCGACTAAAGAGCCCTTGCTGTTCCAGTGTTGCCATTTGTATCGGTTTCTTGTTTTAGTTCTCTTGCTCTTTGCATTATAATCAGTTGCCATCCTAGTGGTGCTGCCCATACACCTAGGGAATGTTTAAAGTTATCACCAATGTGCTCACATTGCAACCCATTGCCCCCTAGAAGATTTTAGATTCCAGGCAATCACTCCCAAGGAATTAGGACTACCCCCCACCCCCAAAATAATTTCTCCATGACTTGCGTTTGTTTGATAGAAAGGAAGCATGAAAACAGGCCCTTCAACCAGACCCAACACAGTCAATCACTCAGTAGTCATCCCACTCCTTACACACTTGGGGGCAATTAGGACGCCAATTAACCTACACATATCGTTGGATGCAGGGCATCGAGGAAACCCATGGGGTCACAGAAAGATGGTGCAAACTTCACACTGACAGCACTAGTTATTCAGTCATGGTGGCATATAGCATTGAAAAAAGCCAATCGACCCACCATATGCATGCTTACTGCTGGAAACAAGTACCAGAGGACTAGACTCACTAACCTTCAGCTGTTAGGTAGTGTGACAGACAATAGGTGTAGGAGCAGGCCATTCGGCCCTTCAAGCCAGCACTGCCATTCACTGTGATCATGGCTGATCATCCCCAATCAGTACCCGTTCCTGCCTTCTCCCCATATCCCGACTCCGCTATTTTTAAGAGCCCTATCCAGAGAACCTGCCTCCACCGTCCTCTGAGGCAGAGAATTCCAGACTCACCACTCTCTGAGAAAATGTGTTTCCTTGTCTCCGTTCTAAATGGCTTACTCCTTATTCTTAAACTCTGGCCAGTTTCTGGACTCCCCCAACATCGGGATCACGTTTCCTGCCTCTAGCGTGTCCAAGCCCTTAACAATCTTATGTTTCAATGAGATCCCCTCTCATTCTTCGAAACTTCAGAGTACAAACCCAGCTGCTCCATTCTCTCAGCATGACAGTCCCGCCATCCCGGGAATTAACCTTATAAACCTACGCTGCACTCCCTCAATAGCGAGAATGTCCTTCCTCAAATTAGACCAAAACTGCACACAATGCTCCAGGTGTGGTTTCACTAGGGCTCTGTATAACTAACCATATAACCATATAACAATTACAGCACGGAAACAGGCCATCTCGGCCCTTCAAGTCCGTGCCGAACAACTTTTTTCCCTTAGTCCCACCTGCCTGCACTCATACCATAACCCTCCATACCCTTCTCATCCATATGCCTATCCAATTTATTTTTAAATGATACCAACGAACCTGCCGCCACCACTTCCACTGGAAGCTCATTCCAAACCGCTACCACTCTCTGAGTAAAGAAGTTCCCCCTCATGTTACCCCTAAACCTCTGTCCCTTAATTCTAAAGTCATGTCCTCTTGTTTGAATCTTCCCCATTCTCAAAGGGAAAAGCTTGTCCACATTAACTCTGTCTATCCCTCTCATCATTTTAAAGACCTCTATCAAGTCACCCCTTAACCTTCTGCGCTCCAGAGAAAACTGCAGAAGGACCTCTTTTCTCCTATATTTGATTCCTCTTGTTATAAAGGCCAACATGCCATTTACTTTCTTCACTGCCAGCTGTACCTGCATGCTTACTTTCAGACTGATGTACAAGGACCCCCCAGATCCCGTTGTACTTTTCCCAAACTTTACGCCATTTATATAGTAATCTGCCTTCATTTTTTCTACCAAAGTGGATAACCTCATTTATCCGCTTTAAACGTCATCTGCCCACTCCCCCAACCAGTCCAAGTCACTCTGCATCCTCCTCACAGTTCACACTACCACCCAGCTTTGACTCATCTGCAAATTCGCTGATGTTACTTTGAATCCCTTCATCCAAAACATTGATGTATATTGTAAATAGCTGCGGTCCCAGCACCGAGCCTTGCGGTACCTCACTAGTCACTGCCTGCCAGTCTGATAGGGACCCGTTAATCCCTACTCTGTTTCCTGTCTGCCAACCACTTCTCTATCCATGTCAGCACTCTACCCCCCCAATACCACGTGCCCTAATTTTGTCCACTAATCTCCTACATGGGACCTTATCAAAGGCTTCAAATATGCAAAATCTCAGCCACTCCAAGCAACCCCTTCCCTGGGATAAATCCCTGCATTTATGAATGCATGCACGAGACTTTTACCTACCTCTCCAGTGAATTCGCCAGCTACAAAGCCTGCTTCCTTTGTCAATACTGATGATTTCTTCATTTAGTACCTCGCTTATACCTTGTCACTCCACACAGATTGCCCCAATGGACCTACTTTATTATCCAATTATTCCTTTTCAGATCTCAGATTTGCCTTGATCCTGCTATCAGTGGTCTTTCGTTAGACTTGGCCTCCCTAATTTCCTTGAGCGGCTCCTTATTTTAGCGCACTCTTGCCAAACCTCTGTGCTAGTTCCAGTTACCACTTTTATACTTCTTTTACTGCTTAATACAACATACTTACCTGCAAGTGGATGCTCCTAATCTTTGCAATAGGATCGCCAATTGAGACTCCGTCCACTTGACCAGCTACATTTCCTTGGTCCAGTAAGGCCTTACTGGTAACATTCAGTTGCTCTCCTGGACACCTCAAGAATTATGCTCCATCTGCACTGAAGAGACAGGTACAGCTGGTAGCCTGCTGCCTCATTGCACCTCCTGTCCTCTGGTACTGTATGTGCGGAGATTGCATGTTCTCCCTGCGACCACATGAGTTTCTCCTTGGTTCTCCAGTTTACTCCCACATCCAAAGTTTAGCTGATCTCTATAAAATTGGCCCAAGTGCATAGGAAACAGATACACATGGGATAATTGAACTAGTGTGAACAGGTGATCGATGGTCAATCTGGAGGGCGGCTGGATTTCATGTGCTACATCTAAAGCTATGTGCTAAACTAAAGATAACCACAATTAATATATATATGTTAATATATCCATATAACCACCAATAATGGAGGGTGGCAGGAAATTACCCTGCCACCCTCCATTAGCTTTAGAAAACCTGCATTATTCCGATTAAGCCCCTTTGTATATCTTCTCACTTACCAACTCCTTACACATTTAATACTTCATCTATGCAAGCAATACCATCTTAATTATCAGGTTTCATCTTTCACCCCTGGTTAAGCAACTAATTCAACAATTTAATAAACTGATGCGGCTTTAAAGAACATTTTTACTGTACAGCGTTGAGAACTCAAGGTTTAACAAATACATTGTCACATACAAGTTGTTAACTGCTACATGAGGTCCAATTCTACAAATAACAAAAAAAAACAAGAACGGACTGTAGAAAAAAAAACTTTACAGATTAAGATAAAAAATAAAAATCACCTTTACATTAAGAAACATGCTTCTCAATTGTGCATCTTTATATATACAATACTTGTTAAAATCTCACTCTACACTCTTGTGACCTGCATCAACAGGCACATTGGTTCAGTCTTTACAATATAAAACATAATTATTTTGTAACAAAATAAATAAAACACCACATAACTGGATGAAAAAAGATTAAATTTAGCTGTCAGCTTTTCCTGTAACCTTTGCAGAAATGAAGACTACAACTAAACTGTACACATTAAAAACAAATACGCCCCTCCAAACTAAGTCGTGCAACTCAGTAAGACAGCACCAAGTAGGATAACCAGCAAGACTATCCAAACAGCCTAGTCCAAACCAAAAGAGGGGGGGAAATAAGATAGGCACAAAGCAATTGCTTACAAACTGTGCACTGACCAACACCACCTTGGTACAGCGTTACTGCTCTGCATTCAAGTACTGGATGTGGGGGGGAAAAAAAAAATGGTCAGAGCTCAAGCTCTTCTACTTACTCAGTTGGATTAATGTTGTTCTTTCTCCCAAAATAGTTATCAACCAAACCAGTAACCTCAGTGAAAGCTAAGTGGCCTCTGGACAGTGGCCAAGTCCAATCCTCTCGAACCATCTTAAAAGATGCAAAGAACTATAACTTAAGTCTCTAAAACATCTCAACACCTCCACTGAAGATCGTCACAGTACATGGGTTTCAGGGTGACAGCTCAGAGACCAACGGCTTAAAATGTTTTCAAAATGGAAAAATACCTTTCAAAACAAAATAAAACTGCGTACAGCGACTCTACAGGCGAGTTCAAAACTGCGTGCCCCTCACATTGGATTCTCCACATGATTTTAAGCAAGAGGAGGTCTCTAGGTTTAGAGGCTGCGGTCACTTTTGCCTCCACTGAAGAGAGGAGGAACCAAGCAACAGCCTCCAGCACCCCATAGTACCGCCCCACCCACCCCAGTCCCCACTTGGCCCCAAATACAGCACACATTTTTGAGACAGACGGATTATGAGATCTAGCTGACGTGTTACAGAGTGGACAATCTTCTACTGGGCCTGTCCTTGCGATGCAGCGCTTGTAGTTTTTTCCTTTTTTGTAAAATTAAAATCACATCAAACCATGTACACTGCAGTCAGTAACGATGGGCACGTGGGGACAGGATACCTCCCCGCAGTCTGGTTCATACTTCTTCCGACCCTGCAGATTAGTTCGAACCAATCCGAAACCAAATTTCCTCAACAAGAAACCAAAGCATCTACCAACTCTAACCAGAGTCAGAATCACTAGTGTCTGATGAACTTGATCCGCTTGAAGTGCTACTAGTGTCAGATCCCGAAGAACTGCTGCTGCTGGCACTGAGGCGCGAAGGACCTGCTGGCTGAATAGGATCTGGCTTCTCAGTCGCTGCAAAGAGAAAAACTCAATTAAAGCCACATTGCCTCACTCAATCGTAGTTGAAACAAAGCAACTAAAACACACAACTCCCCACCAAGAATCTGGGCACGGTTCTTGCAGGTGTAGTTAAAAATAAATTAAAAAATTAACTCAACGGGCCCCCCCAACGCAATATTCCACCATGCACCCACCCCCCCCCCATGCAATATTCCACCACCCTCAGCCCCCAACTGTGCAGGGGCAGCTCATTTCCCCTTATCCCCAGCACTCCCTCCCCATCCTCCCTCTTTTTCACTTTTCACTTAAAAAAAATCCAATTGCACTTGCTGCCTGGACTCAGTGACCTGTGATTTGCAACATTTCACAGTGAAAAGTTAAGTCGGCAGTTTATGTAAATGAGATCCCATTGTGATGTCATAGCTGCTAACTGCCACTAGCTTCAAGTGATTTTTTTTCAAACTGGATTTTGTAAAGTTTAAAATGTGAATAACGTGTAAAATATAAGATTAATTGGAACAGAACTTGATACACCACAGGACAATTGCGAGTAAGGTGGTCCCAAAATTGCAGTGCTTACATGTGCCATTTTGGCGCAACTTCAGGATCATATACGCAGACATCCACAAAGAAACAAACAAGATGAGAGTTTTAGCAATATAGATAGATGGGGCAAATGCAGGCAGATGGGACTAGTATGGGTGGAACATGTTGGCCAGTGTAGGCAAGTTGAGCCGAAAGGCCTGTTTCCACACTGCAAGACTACGTCATTATGACGTTAAAGACCTCGTAAGTGCCACCCAGCCTCCCAATAGCGAACTTAACTTTGGCAGTCATGTGCTCGTGACTTTCAGAGAAGGAAGTGCTGCTAAAAAAGTGTCTGGGTCACGCTTGGATTAATTTCACTGGATTTACATCAAACAGTCCATCCACTGCAGACTGTTTGCCACCCACATCGTAATTAAATCCCAACATCACATTATTGTACATTACCCGGCAAGAATAATAGGATGCATAGAAAAAGGGACGTTCATTGAGTTCTAGGATTACTGACATACCTTTCTTCGGAGGTTTTTTACTGGGATTCAGCTGGCCACTCACATCCTGCAAGCGTTTTTCCAACTCTCTCTTCTTCTCCATAGCAAGCTCTTCCTTGGTCTTCCCTGCTTGTTTTTTGGCTGGATTATCAATGAATGCAACAGTTGAAATATAACGATCAGATACAGACTTACCCAACTCACAGAACAAGACAGCTTGCAAGAAAAAACATACACTGCACTCAACGGTGGTGACAAACCACACCGCTTGTCTGGCAAGCACTTGGCAAGGAAGTCTGACAGTTGCTGTGCCTGCGGATGGTCTGTACTATAGCCACATGCTGCAGGGATACATTGTATATGCAATGGGGAGAATATAGACAATAGCTGCAGGAGTAGGCCATTCGGCCCTTCGAGCCAGCACTGCCATTCAATGTGATCCACAATCAGTACCCCATTCCTGCCTTCTCCCCATATCCCCTATCCACTATCTTTAAGAGCCCTATCTAGCTCTCTTGAAAGTATCCAGAGAACCAGCCTCCACCGCCCTCTGAGGCAGAGAATTCCACACTCACAACTCTGTGTGAAAAAGTGTTTCCTCATCTCCGTTCTAAATGGCTTACCCCTTATTCATAAACTGTGGCCCCTGGTTCTGGACTCCCCCATATTCTAGGTTAGCCATATCAGGTGGTTGCTTTGTCCTGGGTGGCATTGCGATCAAGGCTATTGAAGCTGTGCACTACCAAGCAAGTCAATTACAATCATGACATTCCATGTGGGCACTGGGAATTCAGTTTCTAACCTTCAGCCAGATGAAAAAATGGGCAACTGGTTAACAGAAAGACCTTCATCACAAGCTTCTGCTTGGGAGATTTTCAGATGTATGAGCTGAAGAACAAACAGCTTTGCAACCATGTTTGTCAATCCAGCCTAAAGTTGTGCTAAAATGTACCAGATAAGAATCCTCTCATCCCAACCCTTTAATTAGCGTGCTCCTCATTTT
Organism: Raja brachyura; assembly: GCA_963514005.1. The sequence continues at coordinate 24,205,621 of OY740805.1, read as the reverse complement.
TTGTCACTCTCAAGACATCCAAGGTACATCGTCGGAAATTTAGAGCATGAAACAAGAATAATTCATGCTAACATCCACCTGACTCAGGAACATTTCCATTCCCTCATTAGATCGGACAATCGCTCAGAAGCTCCCTCAGAGACCCACAACACAACTTCTAATGCTAATACCAAACAGGCAAACCACTCATATGGCCACATAGGTAACGGAAATTCACCATTACGGTTGTCACAAGTCACTAGCCAAAAAGGTGATGCGCTGAATAAAACTGGCTCATGGCTATCGTGAGACAGTATTTACCTTTTTTGTTTTTAAACTCCTTTGAGTCAGGTGCACTCTCTGCTACGGATTGTTTTTTTTGGGAATGCAAACCTCACCACCTACCCAGAAATTGACCGGGCACAACCAGCAACTAATTTTACACAATTGTAATGTTCAATAACACTGACCACACAACGATAAGTTCAACAAGTACTGGCCAGGCAATACCTGAAATGCACATGCTTTAAACTTACAGTACGGTTTCCGAGGTTTCTTCCGTAAACAGGACATTACATAGCGTTCCAGCTCCCGAAGAGTGGATGGTTTAAGTGTTTCAAAGTCAATCTCAATCTCATCAGGGTTGGAGTCTCGTAGCGACGGCTCCCTGGACTGGATGATGTGTACCACACGGCCAAGTTTGTCACCAGGCAGTTTGTTAATGTCCAAGCTCAACTGCCTCTTCTCATCGTATGTCATGGGCCTGCAGTTGTCTTCCTCTTCAGAGTCATAACCAGGAGGGGGAGGCGGCGGTGGAGGGGGAGGCTGCTTCGCCTTTTTGGATTGCCTATAAAGAAACAAAAATAAAAATGTGAACAAATGCTCTACCAGGTAAGTGTCCGCAATTCATCGTGCTCACCGACTACCAGAGAATTCAGGACAATTCTGGAGCCGGCACCAATATATACCACAGCGATGCCCAAGGGACCACAACCCAATCACCAAACGATGTTATCACTTAAGAGATACACTGCGGAAACAGCCCCTTCAGTCCATCTGGCCCCACTGAACCCCGTGCACTAGCACTATCCTACACACTAGGGACAATTTACAATCTTTACCCAAGTCAATTAACCTATAAACCTGTAGGTCTGTGGAGTGTGCGAGAAAACCAGAGCACCCGGGGAAAACCCAGTCACGGGGAGTCTCTGGCGCTTTAAGGCAGCAACTCTACTGCTGCGCCACAGTCCCTTCTCGCAAATGTGTACTATTTCTATGGATCTAGTAATCCAACATTAACATTATATGTTTGCATGTTCTGGACATTCAAGCTATCCAAATTGCAACAAAAGTATTAATAATAACACTCTGACCATGTAACACTCACTTATTGTTACCACCCGAACTGCTGCCTCCAGATGCTTTTTTGGATTGCTTTTTCGGTGCCACTTTTGACTTGGATGGTTTAAGTAGCTTGTCCTCTTCATCTTTCACTTTGTGCCTCTCCTTTTTTTTCTTTTTGTCCCTCTTTTCTTTCTTGTCTCGCCTTTTCTTTGGTTTTGACATGGGAGCCTGAGAGAGGGCTGCCAACTGCTCATGAACAGCCCTTAGCTGCAAGAAGAAACATCATTCTATGAGTCCATCCTAAAACAGAACTCCATCCCACTGGATTCAAATGATTTGGACGTGCTTAGAACGAGGAATTATGCAACGTACAGTGCCCTCCTTGATGTTTGGGACAAAGACCCATAATTTAACAGAAAAGTGCACATTGTCAGGTTTTAATAAAGGCCATTTTTATACATTTTGGTTTCACCATGTAGAAATTACAGCAGTGTTTAATCCCCCCCATTTCAGGGAACCATAATGTTTGCGACAGCAAAGTCATGTAAATGAAAGTAGTCATGTTTAGTATTTTGTTGTAGTTGTATCTTCAATGAAGAAAAGTGAGCCAGTACCTTCAGCAGCCATACATGCCCAGGCCATTACACCCCACAACCGTGTTCCAGATGAGGTGGTATGCTTTGGATCTTGGGCAGTTCCTTCTCTTCTCCAAACGTTGCTCTTGCCATCACTCTGATACAAGTTCATCTTAGTCTCATCTGACCACAAGACCTTTTTCCAGAACTGTGGTTGCTCTTTTAAGTACTTCTTGGCAAACTGTAACCTGGCCATCCTATTTTGGCGACTAACCAAAGGTTTGCATCTTGCAGTGTAGCCTCTGTATTTCTGTTCATGAAGTCTTCTGCGGACAGTGGTCATTGACAAACCCACAACCGACTCCTGAAGAGTGTTTCTGATCTGTCGGACAGGTGTTTGGGGGGTTTTCTTTATTATAGCGAGAATTATTCTGTCATCAGCTGTGGAGGTCTTCCTTGGCCTGCCAGTCCCTTTGCGATTAGTAAGCTCACCAAGTGCTCTCTTTCTTAATGATGTTCCAAACAGTTGATTTTGGTAAGTCTAAGGTTTGGCTGATGTCTAACAGTTTTATTCTTGTTGATAAAGAGCAATAAAAGTTTCCAAAGGTGATGAAAGACTGGAGGAAAGACTATGTGCTGAAAGCTCTTTTATACCTGCATTAAAGAGGCAATTAAACACACCTGAGCAATTACAAACACCCATGAAGCCATGTGCCCCTAACATTATGCTGCCCTGAACTGGGAAGGGGGGGGGGGGGGGGGGGGGGGGGTGGTGACACACTGCGTATACAGCTGTAATTCATACATGGTGACATCAAAATGTATAAAAAATTTAATAAAATCTGACAATGCACTTTAACCACAGGTGATTTTTTTTTAATTACAAACCTCAAATTGTGGAGTACAGAGACAAATAAATAATTGATGGGTCTTTGTCCCAACTATTATGGAGGGTATTGTATGTTATGGTCATTAGACAAGGACCATTAGACAAGAACCAAGAAGAAACAGAAATTGGAAGTTACATTCATTAAGAAAATCGAGCCAGACAGTAAGGGGGCCGTACAATATTTACAAAATATTATTCAAATTAATCTCATTAATTTGCAAGGTTGGGCATGTGGGATAATGCAAATTAGTGTGCACTTTTTCAGTTACAACTTTGTCATTTTTTGTGCAAGATGTTAGACCCACTATATTATTAGCAAGAAGCCCGATAGCTATCAAAACATAGCATGGCTTTTCAAATTACGTGTGCATGGATGAATAATTTTATTTTAACATCCAGTTGCAAGACAGGCCCTGCCAAGTTAATCAACAATATTAGTCTGTACCTGCTCCTGCAGCTCAGCCAAACGATTAGCTCGCTCTTCCTCTGAATCATCAGAGGTCTCAGTGTCCGATGAGCTCCCACTACTGCTGTTGCTGGATGAATCAGATGAGGATTTAGACGCTGCGGGAGGGAGAGTGGTTGGTATAGGTGGAGATGCGAATTCCAAAGGCTCATCCGGCATCTTGGCAAAACGGAATTCAAAGACATCCTGAAACAATCAAAGGGTCCTTTTAAAAAACAAAACACTGGAGTGGAACAAGAATTAGAGGAGATGCTAGGAACTGCAGATGCTAGAATGCTAAAACACCAAGTGCTGGAGTAACAGACAGGGAACATCTCAGGACATGAATGGGAGACATTTTGAGTGGGGACCCTTCTTCAGACTCGGGGAAAGCTGGAAGTGCTGGGGATGGGACAAAGCCTGCCAAGTTATAGGTTACTTAGAGATGAGGCGATTTGATTGGCAGATGTCGGATAAGGAGCGGAATGTAAAGCCAGAGGGAGGGGAAAGGGGGTGAATAGTGGGAGGAATGGATCTTCATTGGGATGGGGAAAAGTAAAGAACCTCAGATGGTGTAACCAACTACGAGACAGCATTTGGTCATTAAATGACAGCTCGAAAGATGATTTGCGCAAAAGGGTTAAAGCGCTGCAGGTAGATAGCCCAAGAAAAAGTCCAAAGGAAAGGGCGAGGGAGCAGATCTATTGGTAAAACGGGAAACTTACAATACATCTTTGAAGTGACGCAAGCCAGCAGCAAAACTGATTTGAGGTCACCCCAGAGTTGGCTAATAAACTCGACGAGACTGCAGAGGGAGGAAATAATATCCAAACCAATGGATTTGGATATTGAATCATTTAAATGTCACATCGTCAGTGCTGAACATGTTACTTGCAACAGACCAGCTGAGCATTTCCAGCAATTTTCATTTTGGCCTTCGAACATCTGCCGTATTTTGCCTCTGTGCTGAAATGTGTTAATTTTGTTTCATAAAACCTTGTTTTTTCCCCCCCCACAACATAAATGCAGGCAATCTGTGCATTCAGTGACAGCTAATCAGGCCATCAGGCTTATTGAAGCACACATCCCTATCACACTAAAGGTGAAGGTACCTGCAACTTCCTGGCCATGGCAACCACATCATGATCAGGTGGGTTATACTTGTAACAATTCGAGAACATTAATCTCACATCAGCTGCAAATTCCTGTGCATCCTGGTATTCACGTTCATCCATCTTCCTCTAAGAGGAAAGATATAAAAGACATTTAACAAGCTGCACCACAGCAAGAAAGTGCAGCTTTATCTGCCACCAGTGCATTAATTTAAGACTGACTGGACTATTCATCTGCATTCAGACCCAAGAATTGTATTAGACCCTCAATATAATTAACAAGTAGTTTCTGCACTTCAATTTCAAGGCAGGATAAAAGTGGCACCTAGTTCCTCCATGCACTCACCACCCAACACATCAAAAGTAAAATTTGCTATATTTAATACATCTACATTAATAATGGAGACATAACATTGCCACTTTACCATGATTAATGCATTTTCCATTAAAACCCACAATAAAAAGCAGTTTATAGTGACCGGGTACAACTCATCAGCGTATTTCAAGTGACGGTTAGATCATCTTGCAAAAAAAGTCACATTTTAACAGCTCTGGAGTATAACATGGCAAGGTGTGCAGTCATAAACTTTGGTAGTAGGAATAAAGGCGTAGACGGTTTTCTAAATGGGTAGAGAATTTAGAAAGTGGAGTAGCAAAGGGACTTGGGAGTGCTGATGCAGAATTCCCAAAAAATTAATTTACAAGGTGAATCAGTAGCAAGGAAGGCAAATGCAACATTATCATCCATTTCAAGAGGACTAGAACATAAATACAGGGATGTAATGCTGAGTCTTTATAAGGCACTTGTCAGACCACATTTGTAATACTATGAACAGGTTTAGGCCCCATATCTGAGGAGATGTGCTGGCATTGAGAGGATTCAGAGGTTTACGAGAAGTACTCGATAAGCCGAATGGGCTAATTCTACCCCAATGACGTATCAACATAGCATGCAACCAGCTTAACATATAGAGATGGTCGAATACTGGGTTGTCAGTCGTTCACAGGAATAAGGGGAAAGATAGAGAGACAAAGATTAAGGGTTTGGATTAGTCGGTAGAAAGGAAGATGTGAAACTCCTTCAAGGAGGCAATGAGGATCGGGAGCCTCCACTTTTGACCCCCCCCCCCCCCCCCTTTTACAGCCACTTCCAACTTCACACAGTTCCAGGGTCTCGCAGAGCAGTTGCTACGCGAGTGGCATTGCTCAGTCAACTCTTTCTTGGCTAGGTAAAGGTACAGGTGAATTTATGGGTAAAAAAAAAAAAAGCGCCTTCGACGCCGGGAAATATGGTAGTTTATTTTTCTTAAACTAACAGCAAATGTCGCCTCACTGGCAGAGTTGCCTAGAGTTGGAGCTAGACAATTAATTCAGTGAGAAAAGCCCTTGGCTGAGAAACAGCACCATGAAGACAGGAACCAGTTTAATGTACAGGTTTCACTGTATTAGAGCATAGTATTGCGATAAGAGAATGCGTTGCTTGGGTGCCACATACTTTGATTGTACTTAGGTCCATGGGATGCTTGATTAGGTCATGGTAGTCATGAAGCCCAAGAGCGCTGGCATCCACGGGTTTATAAAAGGGCCAAGCATATGCGGCATGTTTTTTTGACAGCAGCTCTTTCAAGATGCCATTGCAGTACTTCAGCTGTTCACTCAGTTTGCCTTTCTTTGAACTCTGGTGCTGCTGGGAATCTGGCAAATCCTTCTTTGGTGGTTTGATTGGTCTGCCACTCTCTCGCCGAAGTGGGATCTTTGCAGCCTTGCTTTCAGCTACTGACGGAGATGACTCGCCACTTGTGGTGACAACTGAAGTGGTTGGAGTTGTTGTATCTGCTTTCCTCTTCACTCCTTTCTTCTGCAAATAAAACAGATCTATGATTTGTTGTTATTGCATTACCTCCCACAATCAACAAGCAGCCAAAGTTGCTCAAGTCATAGAAAGCTGGGCACTAAGAATGAAGCAAGCAAGCTGTCTAGCCACTCATGGGAATTTTCAAAATCCTAGCCAGGCATAGGCTGACAAAATCCATAAAACGGACACAAACTTACAAGGGATCGACTTACACACTTACAAACCTCTATCCAAGCCTAGTTCAAACAAAAGATAAAGCTAACCATTTAAAGAATGCTATATACTTATTTAACAGGTTAATTTACCATTTATAAAGGATTTGGAAAATACTGAAACTGACTGGCAATTAACAGCAGTTTATGAGATCAAGCACCCTTTTGCTGCAAATCACAATAGCATTCATTTGGTTTCAAACTGCCACATCAGGACAACAATTTTTTTGGAATAGACACTATGACAATCAACCTTGGTCCCAATACTTTTTTGGGAAACCGGGTAAGAGTAAAATTATTACTGACTGCTGACTTTCTAACACCCATCTTTTTTGAAAGCTGGTAGATCTGTGTGGCACTGTGGCGCTGCAGTAGAATTGCTGCCTTACAGTGCCAGAGACCCAAGTTCAATCTTAGCCAGGGGTGTTGCACCGGAGATCTTGGAGAAAACCCACAGAGGTCACGGGGAGAACCTCGTGACCTGCGTGGGTTTTCTCCAAGATGTTCTGTTACTTCCCGCATGCTAAAGACATACAGATTTGTAGGTTGATTGGCTTGGTATATATAAATTATCCCTTGTGTTAATGTGCAGGGATAGCTGGTTGGTGCGGACTTGGTAAGACGAACGGCCTGTTTCTGTATCGCCAAACTAAACCAGATTCTTCTCTGCTCGCCAAATATTTTGAGCTCTCATCATAGTGCTGCTTACCTTAGTGACAGGCTGCACAGGGGGAGATACTGCTAAGGCAGACTGGGGAGGCGAATGTGAAGACTTATGCACGATCGGTGTAGAGATGACTGAAGTCTGAGAAACTTCAAGGATCGGTGTGGGGACTTCTGGTGTTGGAGGAGAGTAGGCAGTCGGTTGAGACACCGATGATATCATTGGGACCTGAGATACGGTCACCCCTCCGGGGACAGAAGGCACCCCTGTGGAAAAGAAGTAATTAGTACTGACATAACTCACTGCAACTATTTATTGGGCTTGTTTCAAAGTAATTTCCCCGCTCCACACAAAATAAATTACTTTGAACCTTGCCTCTACATTTAAATGGGCAATTATCCATTTTCAGAATTCAAAGCATGATCATGTTCCCAGAATCATCCAGTAACCAGCATCACTTAGTGACAAAACATCAGCAAGGAGCCGGGCACAAGGCAGAAACTCTGAGATCAGTTGACACGCATGTGTTCATCATAAAATGGTACAGTGCAGCAGATTCACATCTCACTTTCACTCCAAGTAGGATTTCTATACCAAATTAAAAGCAAAACCTGGGCATGAAAGTGGATAGTAAAACTGTACTGATCACATTTGAAATACATGGGATTTTTAAATTGCAGGTAGCAAAGAATGAATTATTGTAATGCTGCCGTACCCACATAAGAAACTAGAAAAATGCACCTACCTACTTTAGTTCTCCTCTCAGCATAGTATTCTACTACAAATAATGCCAATCTACAAACCCTAACGGAAATTCTAGACTGTTAAAAACTTAGTGACCTCTATATAGACTAAACTGAAAATATGGCCAAGAGAAGAATGTGCCAAGTGCATGTGGGCTTAAGGCACAATTAAAACATTTGCAGTGTTTCATTGCCTAATGAAGTCTAAAATTAACATTGTGCAAAAATAGTAGAAACAAGCACTGAATTGGAGTGAACACTCCAATACAAAGATGCAGACAATTTATTCAGTACATCCATCTGCCCTCAAGACTGTGGTATGACACGTGCAGAAAGTATATGCATCAAGGGGAATATAATTGAGATAAAAGGAATACGAATCACATAACAGGACCCATATGTACAATGCACTCAAGCAGGGAATGATGCTTACATTTGATGCCTCTCCTAACACAGCTTGAAAATGTTAGAGGGAAGATGCAATTGTTGTGCCCCTCAAGATGTAAACCAATAGGCATAGGTCATGCGTAAGTACCATCGAGAACGATGAGCTAACATAAGGATTAGGGCCAAGATACTATCTCTGGGCTACAAGCAAATTGAGTGCCAGAGTGGACATGGGCCGAATGGCCTAATCCTACTCCTATAACTTATCAACTTAAGAGAAAAATACAAAAATATAAAATGCGACCCAAGTGTTGAAAGCTCCAAGAAATAAACTGAACAAAGTTTAACCAGTTTAAAAGTTTAAAATTGAACCAGTGCCCATTTGACTTTGACTCGTAGAAAATGATGGGGCGGCCATTACCAACACACCTAGGATGCAACAGGACATTAATCAGCTGGAAAGTTGGATGGAATTTCACCAGTTGAATGGTGGTAAATGGAATTTAATGCAGACAGGTATGAGCTAATGTATTTTGGAAAATCAAATCCTAGGAGGGCATACAGAGTTAATTGCAAGGGCCTTGTGTATTAATGCACATTGGGATATATGGGTGCAAGTGTATAGTTTGGTGGAAGTAGCATTAAAGGTTGAAAGTGCAGGGAAGGCAGCATTTGGTAAGGTTGCACTCATAAGCTGAGACATTGGGTTCAAATACAGAGATGTCAAATACCACGTTGGGACAGTACAAATACTGGTTACAGTTCTGGTCACCACACTACAAGATGTGGTAGCAATAGAGTGCGGGAGTGATTCACGACGATTGTAACTACTGCACTCAATACTAGGCAAAGACATTGGAAGGATGGGTTTATGCTCACTGGAAAATGGGGGATGTTATAGTAGTTTATCAAATTATATGGAGCACAGATAAGATAAATTTTCCCTTGGTCAGAGAATTTAGAACTAGGGGGCATAGTCTCAAGGTGAGAATAAAGAAACAATTTAAATGAGCAGAGGGGTAAGTTCATTTATTTATTTTTAAATGGGGTTGATGGTTAAATTGAATGAATTACCAGAGGCTGGGGTAAATGCATATAAAGTGACATTTGAAATGATATGTTGACTGCTAAAAATAGGGAAACTGTGACTGAGGAAGGTAGTGGGAAATAAGTATTGAAGTCACCTTTGAATTGGATTGTATTCTCTCCATGAATTCCATACAATGAAATATCATGTAATTAAAACATAATGGGTAGAAAATGATTTAAGACACGAGTGGGAAATACAGAGAGCTCCCCTAGTGGAGCTGTAAAACGGAGGGCTCTGCAGATGAGTCGATTAAACCTGCAGGCGACATGGTTTCAATAGGGAAGTAAAACATTTACATAGACCAGTATAGTATGAAACAATGTGATTACAAACAAGGCCGTATTGATCCTAACAAATTGCCATATAAATCAAAGGCAGCACGAGTCCTAACTATTGGTAAAAATATAAAAAGGTAAAGTGATCATGATATGAAACTTGCAAGGAAATAACACTTAGCATAAAAAGTCTGTGTATGTATTGGGAAAGTTAAAATAAATCCCCAAGAATAGAACCGATGATGCGAATAAAAACGAGGTTGTGTCAATATTTAAAAAGTAAAGCCTCCAATCATCCTAACAAAGTGCTGGAGTAACTCGGGTAGCATCTCTGGAGAACAGGGATAGGCGACTCAGTTCAGGACTTTCAGGCAGACTGTGGGTGGGAAAGATAAGAATGCTGGATGTGAGAACGACAGGACAAAGCCTATAAGTGATAGGCGAGTACAGGTGGTTAAGGACTCCCAACTGTAAATCTTGTTAAAAAAAATACTTAGCAGATGGAATGAGAAGCCACAAACAAAGGTTTTGTTGATTTCAAACAAAGTACTATTTTAAGCAGTACAGATGAAATGGTTCACAGCAAAGAGAATTATTATACAAATTGATAAAACTTGCCAAATGAAATTGAGCCTAAATGAAACTCACATTGGAATAAGAAAGGAGAGAACATCAGTTTCTACATAGCGAGATGCTGGATTCAACCGAGGTAAAAAGACTCAGTGGGTCAATGTACAGATTAAAATGTTACAGGACCAGAAAATAATCAAATAAGCCAATAGAAGGCTGGCCTTACAGGACTGGAACACAAGCAGGTAGAAGCTACGCAAATCCCTGGCTACACCACACCTGGAGTACTGCGAGTAGTTCTGGGCACCACACTTTAAGATGGACATATTGGCCTTGAAGGGAAGTGCAAAAGATTTATCAGAATGACACACTAACTCAAATGGTTAAAGTACAAAGGAAAGTTACACAAATTAGGAAAACATTTTATGATTCAGATGTTTAAGGGGAAAGCTGACTAATAAAATGATCTGATGTGCAGATAAAAACAAAAAATGCGGGAAACACTCAGATCAGTCAGCATCTATGAAAAGAGAAACTGTTAGCGTTTCAAGTTGAAGATGATCACCTGGTTACACACAACCCAAAAAAATACTGCCGATCCCAATCCCTTACCCCCTGTTTTGCGGCCTTTTGAATGTTTTGCTTTTGGCGCTGGCGCTAGCTCCACCTCCTCCTGGGGCATCTGTGCCACCTTCTGCAGAAATAGCTTCTCCAGAGTCTGAGCCATCAGCACAATATCATCCGTAGGCTGTGAACAATAAGAAACAGAAGTTACACCTTCCAGGAAATCTCTTCATTAGCACCATAATTGGAATGCAACCAAACTAAATTTAATACATTCATCTCAAATTAATAACAGGAGCAGCATTAAAGATTTTCAGTGAATAGGTGTGTTTACCTTGTTGTAAATGTAACAGTTAGTAAACATTGTGTTGAAGTCTTGCATGCACTCACTGGCACTCCAGTAGTAATTATTCTCTAAACGCTTCTTGATAGTACCCATGTCCATTGGTTGTTTGATTATTTTGTGGTAATCCTGCAACAGAACAGTAAAACTTTTAGATGAAGCTTCGCAAACATTGCATAGCATCAAGCACCAACCGGCGTTTTCAATTTGCCACTATGCACACACACTCTTGCCAATATTAGTATTTTCTAGGAAATCTCCCTTTACTGGACTGTACGCAAGAAAATAATTTCACTGTGCGTTTGCATATATATGACAATAAGAACGCCATTGAACCAGTAAATAAAGAGGTAGTTGAGCGCCAGATTCATGCTGGATGAGATTAGCAGGATTTCCTGTCTCCAAAACACATCAGCAAACCTGGTAGAATTTTATGATAATCCAGAAGCTTCATAATTACCGGAATTTATTAATTTAATTTAAATTTTAGCAGTTAAACTTGCTTCTATGGTTGAAACAATTACATCATAGTCCAATACAGTTATCAACTGATTGGCTTATCCAAATCTCAAAAGCTATAGCTACGGAAATCAGAGTCGTCACAGAAAGTTAACCTTAACCGTACTCTGTGGTAGCAGCCCTACTTTGGGCATGCCTCCATGTCTTTGAAAACAGTCCCCATACAGTAATTGCAATGCACTTACTGAGTGCAGTATAGAACATACTGCTCAAGTGAGCGTGTGAAATTGCAACAGCACTTAAATCTTCCCATGTTCTAACCATAGTCATCTGGCCAAACCATTGATAAACAACAAGTCGCAACCTTTTCTATAGGATGAAAACTAATATTTCTGCCCACAACATTCAAATTTCCTCCAATCTACTTGAAAAAGATGCCACAGTTATAAAAAACTCAAATTGCCTGCTAATTTGAATATAATAAAACACACTTTGCAGGGAGGCATGTTTCCTGGCAAGAGTACACAGTATGCAGATTTGAAAGCAAAAATAAATAAACTTAAGAATTGCAGGACCTCAGTAATTCCTAATAGAAATGCAAATAGAACAGGCAGTATTCATAGTTGATTCAAGTTTAAACCCAACGTTAACATTAAAAAGGAGAAAATCTGATGCAAATTTTGTATTAGCAGTCAATTTCAAAGGAATCTCAATGCATCCAGCCACAGCAATACAATGTGTGGCACCATTCTAACTAAACATTGTATCGTGTTGGCAGGAAGTGTTTTCAGAAGACACAGCATGACCACACTCCCAAAATGCTCCACGAACAAACATTACTAACAACGCGTCACCTGATAAGCTTTGGGATCAGTTGACACAACATGTGATCATGAAACAGTGCAGCTACCCAACCCAATGGCAAGAAACATACAAGGAAAATAAACCTTTTCATGTTGTACATACAAAATATATCCCCACAGTATCTGAGTAAGGAAATCAATCCCCAAAATCACTTTATTCTCCATGTAGTTTATTAGTGCAGAAATTGTTTTATAAATCTGGCTGATTACAAATACAACATATAGAGAGAGCACATTCTACAATATCAAGTATGGGATGGGACTGAGTTTGTGTCTACCTGACAAGTAAAAAGAGCAGGGAAGTGGCTCAGAAATCCCAAACTATCTACATGTCTGAACATGGGTCTCGACCCTAAATATCACCCTTTCCTTCTCCCCGGAGATGCTGCCTGTCCCGCAGAGTTACTCCAGCAATTTGTGTCCATCTTCGGTTTAAATCAGCATCTGCAGTTCCTTCTTATGCATATCATACCCTCTATTGGTATTTACCCACCTCACTCCAGTTCCGCCCCATCAGAGACAAAGGTGGCTCAGATGTAGTAGGAAGGTCAAATTTCCTATGAAGATTTGAGTTCAGGGAGAAGTCATGCAATTTAAAAAAGTATTAAAATATGTTACAACTGCAAGACCAAGGATCAAATGCTGCAAGCCAGGATTAGTCTGTTCAGCCCTTTTTCAACATGTATGGCCTTCAAGTGAGAGTTGTCACAGAAAAATAAATCTTAGTAATGAGATGGTGGAATCCCGAGAGCTGGTATGAAATTGACGAGCCAGATTGCCTCTCCAGGACAAATTTTCTACTGCCTTTTCTACGATTCTAATGAAAAAGAAACCTCAAGTGTTGAATAAGATGGAGTACGAAACAAAATCGAGCCCATGTCAACATACCCAATGCATACAGCAAACTAGCTACCCACAACAACTTTGTACACTTCTGCCTCCCCTGGCACTTATAGTAGCATATATACAGCGTTTCTTGATACACCGCATAGGATTTTATGGTTCGCTACAAACAGACACATAACTTGCATAGACTTCCAACTCACCGGGAGACCGAGTTTTGTTGCATCCACGGGCTGGTAGAACGGCCATGCAAACTGATGCTTCCAAAGGGCTTTCATTAGCACTTTCTGCATGTACTGCACCTGGTTAGTCATTCGGCTGGGTTTCTTAGGGTTTGATACCTCAGGTGGAGGAGGACTAACAACAAAATTGTTCTGAGAATGAACAGACGTAGACATGGCCACTGTAGGACTCTCAAAATCTTCATACAGCATAGATGGTTTGCGGATGCGCTTCCCAGACCCTGGATCGCCAGACACGCCAGTTATCCCATTACCAGCGACCCCCTGCAACCTTTGGTCAAACACAAGAGAAGGCACTCAATAATCGCTACATTGAATACCCCAGTGCAGCATTAAAATCTTTACAAACTTCACAATCATATTTATACAACACATGGGTTCAACAGTACATTTAATCCACTGAGCATCGTGTTCAGATGGTTTCTTAAGAGACCATTCCTGTTCACTATGCTTAATTTGCATATTGCAGGACGATATAGAAATATTTGAGACCCATAATCGTAAAGAATTCCAACGCATGCCCTCCCATCACAATTAACTGCTTTATCCTGATGGTGATCACCACTCCAAACTTGCTCTTTGCATCATGTAATTTACAAAAATAATAAAATAAAACAAAAAATACCAACCACGAGGAAACCAGGCTAACAGTTGCTTGTTTGCTGAGGATCCCCTACAGAGGCAACTACTTAAAGGCCTGGCTGTAGATCGTCTTCTCTGCCGTCAGTACTTTTCAGTCCTGATAATTCTAAGTTCGTCATGGGAAATTTTGCTATAAGAAACAAAACAAAGCAAAAAATATATAGAAGTTCAAGTGCTTAAAAAAAAAAGCATTTCATTTGTCACTTACACCCAGAAACAATCTATTTCCAAAACTACAATAAACTTTCTAAACATTGGCCAAAGGGATGCTTTAAATACTAGTATGAAGTCAACACAGGACATGACCAAGCCAGCAATCGAATTCAGAGGGAAAATAGATATGCTACTCAAGATGCAAATTATAAAATCAAAAACTGTACACAAGGAATCTAAATTAGTATCACATGATCATTATTTAATCCCAGACAGAAAGCAAACAACTATATTCCAGCATGACCATGACCCGAAACATCTCCTATCCATGTTTTCTAGAGATGCTGCCTGACCTGCTGAGATACAGCACAGTCTTTTTCAAATAAGCTCTATACAAGTTTCTCACCTATCCTATGCTGCAGATTTCTACAGTACATGAAGATCATTGTCTCATTGTATTCAATAAACTGAACTCTTACAATTTGATAAATTCTATCTCTATATGGCCACTGCCAAATATTGCAAGTATATACACAATTAGGTTTAGAACTACTTAAACGACACGTGTAAATTATCATGTAAAATTGGTATAAATTGTCTAATACTACAAAAGAGCCCATTGACAAGCACCTTTATATTAATATGCCAGGACGATTCCGCTGCAGTAAAAGGGTCATTAAAAAAATTAAAAATCTGATTTCCCATCTCATTGAACAATTCAGTAGGTGCACCTTGTATGAACAGTACAACAGCATTTAAGTGCAGTGGCAAGTTTACAATCACGTTACCAAATTATCCAATCACATCAGCAACTAACCAACCGTACCAGCACTCGAGGATCAGGACAGGAGCAACACATCCAGATCAGAAAACAATTGTTTGCAGTTAGCAGAGAATAGTTAGTGTCCAATGAATGCAGTGGTCGCTGAGTAGCCTGAAAATATAGAAACACCAATAGGAACACTTCAACACTGAAAACCCAGGAAACGGCAAAAGCATCGCTCATTTGCAGTTGCAAGTTTTTAAAAAAAAAAATAAACACACCCAAACACAATTGATTTGACCCACGGACCCAATTATCATATCCTCCAGCAAGGAAGGAACATGTGGAGCAACCAACTAATTCCCACTGACTTAGTACAGTACAAAACTTCTTCCAACAGCCACTTAAGCTAAGGAGCTATTTTCCACCAAAACCAAAGTCTCAGTAATCCATGTCACAGACTATGCAATTCCTATTTCCCACAAAATGCTATAGCTAATCCCCAGTATCTTTCAAATTTACTGAACTCGGCTTGTGAACACACAAACAGCAGTAAAATGGGATTTAAAAAAAAAAAATATATATATACTGGCCAAACTCATTTTGGACGGTCACAGAAATTGTAAAGCCAGGAAAAATAATATACAGGTCAAGGTGGTGCGGAATCCCTAATGTCAAGGATATGTTTGCATCACTTCTTTTTGGGGATGAACTATTTACTCTTTAAAAAAAAAAGCATGCCGTCTTTATGTTTGAACCCAGTTTATAAAGCAGTTTAAGACGAAAACATCCCCAGTCAAGACATATGCCGTCCAGACTTGAGAGACCGTATCCACAGCAGGACATTTGATGTGCCAGCACACGCCCACTATGCTACAATGACACTAGACATTTCCACATGGCTACTTGTCCTGGAGCCCCTCCCTCTTCCCTTCAATAAAAACATCTAGTTTGATCTCCAGGGGAAAAATGCTTTATAACTACACTCTACACAAGACTGCATCAGCCAATACAAATAATCAATTTAAACAGCACTGAAATTTGAAAGAAATCAAAAGAAAAACAAGGGATGACATGACAGTTTGATCATTTTTAATTTAACAAATATATAATCAGTACAGTGTAAATAGTTGAACAGCAATACAGCACCACACTAGATTGCCTTTCATTGAACCCATCACTGTAATTTGTGTACATGAACCCATGTGTTGTTAGAATAAATCCACAAAGCCTTGTATCAAGATTAATATTAAACAAATGCACATACTGGACTAGCAGAATGGAGACACCGTTAAATGTTAAATTAAATAATTTGAATTTTCGCTACTTTGGCTATTTTCAAGTCAGGTTTCAAACTGGAAAACACTATCAAACGCGGGACAGAACTTATATAGTTGAGAACTTCTGTAACACCATATATTCCGGGAATTGCATAAGGAAAATGACCGAAAGAACAGGCAGAGTCATTTTTGTAAATAAAATATGCAGAATACAAATCTTCATAACTCAAGGCCCCAGCGTTTGGAAATGTGGTTACAAAAACCGGATAAAACTACACATGCAGAACGGAGAAATATTATGCTTTTGGACAGGCTGTTCTTTTCAGATAAATCGAAATAGTGTTCGAAATGAAGTCTACAGATTTATTGATTATGGTACCGGCCCTGGCTGTCATCGCACTCCCCTGAATCCCAGCCCGGATATGTACTGTATGTATACTGTTTGTGAATGGCAGAAAATGGCGGCCCCGGCTGCCGGGCCTGCTTCAGCTCCCTGGGTACGCTCTCCGCGTCTGGGGTTTTCTGCCCGTCTGCCCTTGCAATTCTCTTCAATACTCCTTCCGTTACACGGCCGAGGGTCTGCACTGCTCTGCCGTACCTGTCGAGCCCCGGATGAGTGGCCGTTTCCATCAGATGCCGCCTGATTGCGCGTCCACTCGCTTCTCTCCACGTCTCTCCCCTCTCCCGGTTTCGGCAAAAAGCAAATGGCGCCGCAGCGCTCAACCCCGCCTTTTTATAGCCGGCGCTGCCCGGCGGCCGCGCCTGATTGGCCGAGCTCGGCGGCCGGCCCGCCCGCCCGGCCCACGCCGCGCGTCGCCACTGGCCGCCAAATGTCACGTGAGCGCCGGGCCCAAGGCGCAGCCGGCTGCCATTGGAAAGCGCGGCCGAGTCACGCGGCCGGCCCGCTGGCGGGGGCGAAGAAAGGACAAGACGGCCATTACACAACAGGGCCGTGGAAAAAACACGCAGGCGGTGGCTGCAAAAAGCATAGGAAAGGCCGGGGGAGAGAAATACAACACGAGAGAGGATCACTGTAGCCGCCACCGTCCCACTCAAACACACAAGCGAAAATATACCCATCTGTGAGGGGAATGGAGGACATGATGGCGGCCATCACATGTGTGGGTGTGGGTTGGGGAGGGGGGAAGTTTGCCCCGCCGTGGGGAAGGCTAAGAGGGGATGATACTGGGTCCGGGTGAAAGATAAAAAAAGGCCGGAGAGAGTGATAAGGGCTATGAAACGCTCTCCCCGCGCCCAATAGGGCGGGCAGCCCGGGGTTTTCCGCCGAGCCCGCGGGGCCCGGGGCCGGGCCCGACCCGCCCGCCATCTTGGGTACCATTACACAGCAAAATCCACAAAAAAAGAGGGGAGATGAAAGTCACCAACCCGCCCACACTCTCACCCCCCGGGGAGGTGGAGAAAGAAGCAGTTTGGGACCCGGGCAACTCGGCAATGGTACTCTCTTTTTCACTCACTCACTCTTTTTCCCCCCTTCGCACCTTTAAAACAAAACAAGAAGGGCGACCGCCATGTCACAAAAGGCGCTGAGAGGAGGAGGGGGGGAGGGGATTGTCTCTCCTATCTTTGCCCCCACCCAAACATATCCCATTAAAACCAGACAACCAGCCTCCCCTCTGTGCAAAACAACGACGGCCCGGTCACCCCTTCTCTTTAACGCCTCGCCAAAAGGGCTATAGTTTTAAAATTAAGAGATTGAAATATCATGAAGATATTTTTTTTCTGCCCCAACCCCGATTTAGGTATATATTTTGTTTTTAAATAAAGGAGAGGTTTTTATGACGGGGTCTGCCTGCGCCGGAGGACGGTTAACCGGCGATTAATTTTGAATTTAGTTTAAAATCCAGCTCTAGCTTCCATTTCCTAACGGCCGCCGCAGCCGCCAACTCGACGGCTGATTGGTTGCCGCCGGTCACATGACCCCCGCAGCCTCCCCTCGCCGACTATTTCGCCCTGAAATCAAACCATTGCCTCACCTTCGGCGCCGCGAAGACGCTGCCTGCGCCTCGGCCGCCTTCTCTCCCGTCCCCTGCGTCGCGCCCGGCTCCAGCAGCTCGATTTTAACCGCATTTTTTCCTCCATTTTCCACAAAATGTTAACAAAGAAAATCTCCGGCTACGTCAGCGCTCGCCCCGCAGGCGCCCGCCCATTGGCCGCCGCGCGTCACGTGACGCGCACCCGTCGTTTAAACACTTTTTCTTCGCCCCCGTCTGCTTTTTTCCGGCTTTCCTCCCTCGAAATGCAACAGTGACATCGCGATGCATCGACTCCCGTGAGTATCGGGTCTGCAGCAGCGGCGTTTACACGTTCTTTAACCCTCTCGGGTGTCTCGACTGTGATGGCGGCTTCGGGTTAATGTCGGCGTGGTACCGCTCGGCGCCGCACTGCGCATGTGCAGAGAGAGGAGGAAGGGAGCGGGCAGGGCTGTGCGCACGCGCACTCGCCCCCTTCCCCTGGTCCTCATGGACTTGCTCTCACACCTTTGTTTCTATGTTTAGCAAGGTTTCGGGCCATGCACGCAACCTTTTTGCTGCAAAGTTAGGAGCAAGGCACAAAACAAGTTCAGTGTGGAGTTGTGCGCAATTTGCAAACGGTGTGCACTGGCAGAAAATGGCTCATTCAACACCCGCAGTGCCAAAAAATATTGCACTAAAAATGTCTGACAAAACAAAACTGTTTAGCAAAGATAGGGCTGAAAAGGTACATTTTCCAACAAAGAACCCACAAACTGAAATGATACGCTGAACGTTTAATCTAATGTATGATTAGTTAAGTGTAAAGTGAGCACAACAAATTTAAATCCGCAATCACCTGGAATATGTCAGCTTAACATTTAACATCTGCTGAATGAATCAATAACAGCGAGCTTAGGTTTGAAACCTCCATTTCTCCTTTCCCAAAGTCATTCAGTGACTCCACACAAACTGCAGCTGAAAACATGTTGAGGGACCAAGTTCTGAACTAAAGTCACTGGGAGAATCACTATCCAGTGCTATTTTTAAAATGTAAAAACAATTAAGAGTACATGTGGATTGAAAGCAGTAGACAAGGTTGCTGGCGAATCTTCCTCTTTATTAGTTATGTGGATAAAAACACAGAGCACTCAAATTGTTTTGTTTAGAAGATACAGTGTGAAAATAGGCCCTTCGGCCCACCAAGTCTGCACTGACCAGCGATCCCAGCTCACTAACACTATCCTACACACTAGAGGCAATTTGTAATTTACAGAAGCCAATTAACTTACAGACCAACACTTCTTCTGAATGTTGGAGGAAACACATATGGTCATGGGGAGAATATACAAACTCCGTACAGACAGCACCCGTATTGAGGATCAACCTTGATCTCTGATGCTGCAAGGCAACAGCTCTACTGCTGCACCACCGTGCTGCCCTAGATGGGTGTATGGGTGACGTTTCGGGTTGAGATCTTCAGACTCGACCGGAAACATCGCTCATTAAAATTCTCCAGAGAAGCTGCCAGTCCAACTGAGTTATTTTGGTGTATGCATTTTGCGTCTATCTTCAGAGTACTCAAATTGATGGACTCTAATGAGAGTTAGAACCACAAATTGGTTGCAGCACGAAGGGAGGCCACTTTGCCCATCATATCTGCACTGACAAAAAGTAACACAGAGTGCTGGAGTAACTCAGCAGCTCAGGCAGCATCAGTGCAAGGAAAGGTGGTGCCTCCAGTGATGCTGCCTGATCAGCTGAGTTACTCCAGCACTTTGTGGGGGGTTTTGTAAAGCAGCATCTGCAGTTCCTTTTTTCCAAGCATGTTTACTCGCTATATGTAAGAAAAATCCAGTAGTCCCACTCTCCCTGGAACCCTGCAAATTCTTTCAGCAGCATATCCAGCTCCAGTTTAAATCTGCAGTGCAGTACATTTTGGATCCCAAACCACTCAATGTGCTTTTAAAAAATCTTTAGGTACTTTTGGTTCTTTTGTCAATCGAGACTCTCCTTCCCCAGCATACTACTTGCTAATGTGAGGCGATAGATAACAAGCTGGATGAACTTAAACATAGAAACACAGGTGCAGGAGTAGGCCATTTGGCCCTTTGGGCCAGCACCACTATTTAATATGAACATGGCTGATCATCTAAAATCAGTACCCCGTTCCTGCTTTTCCCCATATTCCTTGATTCCTTTAGCCCTAAGAGCTAAATCTAACTCTCTCTTGCCAGACTTAAAGCCAGACTAACCTATGTTGGAGAATTGTGAGACTACTGTATGCTCTGTTTCACAGAGTCATGGCTCACCCCTGATATGCCTGACTGTGCCATTCAACCCAAGAGTTTCTCCCTTCACCAGATGGAACACACAGCGTCTTCACGCAAGGTTGGAGGCAGAGGGGTCTGCTTCCTAATCAACACCTCATGGTGCCAAGACATGGCTGTCCTGGCGAGCTCATGCTCCCCAGACCTGCAATATATAACAGTAACGTGCCACCCCTACTACTTGCTGTTGGCAAGATCCACCTCGGCTATCCTGACAGTAGTCTATATTCCTCCCATGCTGATGTCAAGCTTGTTCTGAAGGAACTGTACTCCGTTAAAAAATAGTCTTGAGCCAAAACACTGCCAGTTATTTAATCATTCCAACCTCAAGTGTACTACCAAAATACTCTCAGAATCCCAGAACACCCACGACCACTGCTACACATCATAGAAAGCACCCACCACTCCATTCCCTGACCAAACTTCAGGACATTTGATCATCTAACTGTGCTTCTATTCCCTGTCTAAAAATAGAAACTGAAATGGGAGGATCCGGTAGAGAAAGTCGTTCAGTGCCAGTCTGGAAAAATGGATGACATCCTATGCGACTGATGGGAGTCAGTGGTGTGGTCCATATTCAGAGAATCTTCGGCCAGCTTGTATGAATACAGCACTGCAGTGACTACTTCAACACTGGTGAATGTAAGGATGACTTCTCAGCCCTGTACCATATTTCACACACACACACACACACACACACACACACACACACACACACACACACACACACACACACACACACACACACACACACACACACACACACACACACACACACACACACCCCCACACACACACACAC
This sequence comes from Raja brachyura, assembly GCA_963514005.1. The sequence goes on along the minus strand of OY740805.1, from coordinate 24,184,227 downwards.
ACACCCCCACACACACACACACCCCCACACACACACACACACACCCACACACACACACACACACACACACACACACCCCCACACCTCTCAATTTACAAGTCTGCAGATGACACCAACGTAGTGGGCCGGATATCGTTTAATGACAGAGGAGATTGAGAACCTAGTTACTTGGTCTGAAAAGTATTACCTCTCCATCAATGTCAGCAAGACAAAGGAAATAGCAATTAACCTCAGGAAGGGAAGCAGTACACACATCCAAGTTTACATTGATGGTGCCAAAATGGAGATGGTCGAAAGTTTCAAGTTCCTGGGAATAAATATCACCAGAGTCTTTCTCTAGCCTCATCGAAATTACCTCTTCGTTCTTAGAAGACTTAGGAAGTTCGGCACGTCCCCGAGAACCCTCACCAACCTCTACAGATGCGCCACCGAAAGCATCTTGTTGAGATGCATCACAGCCTGTTTTAGGAATAGTTCCATCCAACACACCAGAAATTGCAGAGACGTGTGGATGTAGGCCAGACCATCAAACAAGCAGCTTCCCTTCCATCAACTCCATCTGCACCATATTGCTCAGCAAGACCACCAGCATAATCAAGGACCAGTCTCATCCCGGACACTCCCTCTTCTCCCCTCTTCCATCAGGCAGGTGATACCAAAGTTTGAAAATGCAAAAACCTCCAGATTAAAGGACAGTTTCTTCCCAGCTTTTTCCATGCTGTACCTGCATGCTTACTTTCAGTGACTGATGTCTATATTCAATGTTATACCTTTACACTAAATGTTGTACTCTTTACCCTTTATCTTTTCACTGTGGACGGCCTGATTGTATTTATGTACAGCTCTCACCAACTTACGCAATGGGTGACTGACATAATATTGCTCTTATGTAAACAATCTGTACTTAGTCATCATCACAGATGGTAGTTTCCACAGCACTACACAATCACTCAAGTTTACATCGGAAACAAGCCAGCAATGGTGGTGAGCTTACCCAGAAGGCCACGTGCCGCAGAAAGTGCCCCAATGGCGAGACAGATCACAAGCCGGCAATGGCGGCAGCATTTAACCAGAAGGCTGCGCGCCATAGTGAGTTCCCCTTCAGCAGGACGGTGATGCCGACTGACATAAAATCCAATTCACGTAAGGGTTCTCGGCACATGACACTTGCATAAGTCAGAGAGTGCCTGTATCTACTTTGTTTGAACTGGATTGCACACAAACAAAAGCTTTTCCCTGTATCTCGGTACATGTGACAATAACAATAAACTAAACTAAACCCTCATTCTATTGCCTTTCACCAGTGGTAGCAGTTTCTCTATATCTACCTGTCTAAGCCCTTCATGGTTTTACATATGTTTTTGGTTTCTTTGCACCCTCTCTCCCAAGGTACTGAGACAAACCCAAGACCATGAGCGCAAGTATGTGATGAAGACTAGTTTGCCGGGAAACCCTAGACACTCAACACCTGTACTGAGGCAAAGACTAGGTGGCCGGAGCAATCCTGAGACATCAGAACCTCTATCTGCCCACGAACACACACTTACTTCAGAGACTGCCTGAGTTGCCTCTTCAAACTCATAGTTGAGCTGCCAGGAAGAAACTTGAGACTGCCAGCCCCTCCTCATGAAGCAAGGGTGAACTGCAAGAAGAAGCCTGAGATCGCCATGCCACCTCCTTCTGACCACTAAGTTGCTGGGACAAGACGGAGATATGCCAGCCACGTTGTACATGCGCTCTGATGGTGAGGGACAGCACCCATATGCAGTCCTGGACTTTCTTACCACTGCAAATAAATTATGTCACGTAAGTTCACCCAACTGCAAGTGACGGTGTGGTCGCTGCTGAACCTGGCATCATCCCCCGATACCACAGTGCATTGAAATGAAGGACTTTGCATTCAAAAGGGGATTGAAGGGTAGTTTAGGAAAATGGCGCTGAGGTAGAAGATCAAATAAAATCATGTATGGTGGAGCTAACTCAAAGGGTTGTGTGAGATAGACACAAGATGCTGGAATAACTCAGTGGGACAGGCAGAATTTCTGGAGGGAAGGAATGGGTGACGTTTTGGGTCGACACAGGTTCTGAAGACGGGTCTCGACAGAGCTCCAGAGGTCAGAGTTTGACCCTGATCTCAGGTGCTGTCTATGTAGATAGGTGTTCCATTTTCCTCCCACATCCCAAAGATATGTGCATTTTGTAGATTAATTTATCCTCTGTTAATAGTCCCTAATGTGTTGGGACCGGATGAGAAAGTCGGATAACATAGAACTCGTGTGAACAGGTGATCAACGGTTGGCGTGGACTCGGTAGGCCGAAGGGCCTGTTTCTATGATGCATCTCCAAACTAAAACCAACATCGTCATGGAGAGTGTGCAAACTCCATGCTGACAGATTCAGAGGTCAGGATTGAACCTGGGTCTCTGGCGCTGTGAGCAGTGAGTCTACCAGCTGCGCTACTGTACCACCAACTGGTGAGCAAGTGGATAATGTTGATATTTAAAGGCAGCTGAGTGTGCTTGTTTTGAATGAAGATAGTGGATGAGAAAGTGGGATAACAGGGAACGAATGTGAACAGGTGATCAATGGTTGGTGTGGACACAGTGAAGCGTAAGGTCTGTTTCCATGCTGTATCTTTAAACAGCATATAGGGTACAGTATTACAATGCAATATTCTCTGTCTCTCTGGTCATCCTGCCTGACGTGCAGAGTTACTCTAGCACTTTGTGTCTTTTTCTGAAAACTAGCATCTGCAGTCCCTTCTCTCAGTTTCAGAATAAGACTTAATTTAGTGTTTAATTAGAGGGTTGTTGGTATCTGAATTCACTTAATATTGGAGCCCACTCAGTCGATTAGGCTAATTTTAGCCCAGTGGAGTGTGGATTCTAATCGTTGAGTGTATCCAGGTTAGACATTTTTTTACAGCGGGATAGAGAGTACTTGCTGATATGGGCGACACAGTGGTGCAGCGGGTAGAGCTACTGCTACTGCCTCACAGCGCCAGAGACCTGGGTTCAATCCTGACCTCGGGTGCCTTCTGTGTGGAGCTTGCACGCTCTCCCTGTGACCGTATAGGTTTTCTCCGGGTGATCTGGCCTCATCCCAAAGACATCCCAAAGACATTTGATCTGAAGACACGGTAGGAACAAAGTACCAAATTGTCCATTCCTGCTCTATTTTCTTTGTCCATACATGATGCATATAACTCACAAGAAATGGTCTGTTGTGCAGCAAAATGGATTTGCAGTACAACTCTAGTAATCTGCTCTGGGAGGAGATAGAGGGTAAGTTGGATTAACATAGATGGGTGCAATGGTCGGCATGAATGTGGTGGGCCGAAGGGCCTGTTTCTGTGCGGCACAACTTTATGACAACAATTTCATTAGGTACTGGTACACTGGTGCGTCTTCTGCCTTTGCCCTTGTAGGTGGTAAAGTACACGCGTTCAATTGATACTTTTTTTCATTAGAAGTAAATACAGTAATGTGGTACCTAAGTACCTGATACATACATATTACAGTTCTTGTACAACTTCTTATTTTTAATTTAATAATAAAAGAACAATGATAGAAAGAAGAAAATAGAGAGTGTCGTAGGCAATTGCGATGATGCTAATTTGTGATATAATAAGAAAAGCCCGGAAAAGAGATAGATAGGCAAGAGAGTAGAAACTAATAGCGAGAGAGACAGAAAGAAGAAGCTAAAGAGATTTTTTTTTTTAAAGAAAGAAGGAAGAGAAATTAGGAGAGATTATACCTATTTAATATCTTTACCCACCCGTCACCCGGTTCTGAACCATTTAATTTCTAAGGTTATGTTGCACCATATGCTTGTAAGAAGTCGATAAAAGGAGACCAAATCTTTAAGAATTGGTCTACGTTGCCTAATAGGAGGAATCTCATTTCTTCAAGATGTAACGTTTCCGACATATTTGAAATACACATTTTAAACGTTGGCGTGGATGCGTTTTTCCAAAATTTAAGTATAGGTTATTTTGCTTTTATTAAACCATAATTAAAGAGAGATTCTTGGAACGTAGTTAGCTTACGTCCCTCTTCCATTGATCCGAAGATAATCAGTTCTGTATTGGGGTTCAATTTTATGTTAAATAGTTTTGTAAAAGTTCCAAAGATTTTATTCCAAAATTTATGAAGTTTTGTACAGGAGACAAAGGAATGTGCTATAGTGGCATTTTGAGTTAGACATTTGTCACAAATGGGGGAAATGTTTGGAAATATTTTGTTTAGTCTAGTTTTCGAGTAATATAATCTATGTAAAATTTTAAATTGAATTAAGTTATGCCTTACATTAATCGAACATTAATGTATTAATAATAGGCTTTTTTCACATCTGTCATTCGGAATTTTTTATCAATAATTCTTGTTCCCAGTCCTTTCTAATTGCCTCTGTCGTTGGTGTTTCTATATTTAAAATTATATTATATAAATATGATATTAAATTGCTTGATTCTGCCTTTCTGTTCATTCCTTCATCTAATAAATCTGAGGTTAGAGTTTGATATCCTTGTATGTGTTTTTTCAAATCATCACGGATTTGAGGGTATTTAAAATATTGATTACTTTTCAGATTTCAATTGATACTTTGACAAGAATTTGTTTGATGACGTACTCCAGCCGATTTGTGGAGTGAGTGGATATTCAGATGGACGGATGATGTCACAGGTAAGGGTAATGCTATTGTCATAGAGTCTTAGAAATCTTCGGCCCACAATGTCCATGCCGACCATACAGTACCCATCAGTACAAATTCCATTTACCTGTGCCATAGTCTGTTGTGCCTTGGCAATTCAAGAGCTTGACACTTCTTAAATGTTGTGAATGTCTCTATCTGTACCATCGCCTCAGGTGATGCGTTCTAGATTCCAACCACCCTCTGGTTGAAAATGTTATTTCTCAGATCCCTCAAAATATTATAATCCTTACCCTAAAACTATGTCTTTCAGTTGGAGACACCTCCATGGTGAGAACATATGTCACAAGATAAAAATGATCATTTATCCTATCTACTTTGTTTACATTTGCTAGGCTTCCCCTCCACCTCCAAAGCTCCAAGGAAAACAAACCCATGTTCATAAGTGATAGGAACAGATTTAGGCCATACTGCCCATTCAAACATGGCTAATCTATCTCTGCCTCCTAACTCCATTCTCCTGCCTTCTCCCCATAACCCCTGACATGCATACTAATCAAGAATCTATCTATCGCAGCCTTAAAAATATCCATTCACTTGGCCTCCACTCATTCTATGGCAATGAAATCCACAGATTCACCACCCTCTGACAAAAGAACCCATGTTCATAAGTTCCTCCTCATCTCCTTCCAAATGGAATGTCCTTTACTTCTGAGGCTAGGACCTCTGATTCTCAACTCTCCCACTAGTGGAAACATTCTCTCCACACCCACTCTATGCAGAGTAGAGTTTCAATGAGGTCCCTCCTCATCCTTCGGAACTCCAGTGAATAGAAGCCCAGTGCCGTCAAACACTCATCATATGTTAACCCACTCATTCCTGGGATCATTCTCGTTAACATCCTCTGAACCCTCTCCAGAGCCAGCACATCATTCCTCGGATATGGGGCCCAGACTCGCCTCATTACTGAAACATTCCATCCCAGACAACATCCTTCTTCTTCTTGCGTATGGCGTGCACAGCCTAAAGTTGTAGATCATGGGTATACATCCACGCCAGGACAGCATCAGCTACTGGATGGATGGCTTTGATGCCACCAGGGAAAAGCCTCAGTGTCATTCCAAATGTGTGGGATGGTCTGGTCTGGATGTTCACAGTCACAGGCAGGGCTGTCAGTCATTCCCCACTTATGCAGGTGATGGGCTGTTCTTGCATGGAGGGTGCGGATTCTGTTCAGGATTAGCCATTGCTTGTGAGGGTCTAAGCCAGGTGGTTTCACTGTGGGATCTGTGATGACCTCTCCGTTGGCGTTGGCATCTTTCCAGACTCTGCGCCACGTGGTCTTGGAGTCAAAGTCTTCCAGGGATTTAACGGAAGACCGGAAGGGTTTGCGGGCCTGTTGGTTTGGAGTCCTTCTAATAATAAAGAGCTCACACCATGTCAGGTTATACACTGTTTATTTAGACTAAACAACTACAAGCTCTCACTAGAGAGTTCACTTCAGACTGCGGAGTGCAGTAGGCCGCGATGCTACTAAGCTTGTGGGCGTAACTACAAAAGCATGACTTCAGACGCATGTTGGGCAGATTGTTCGTCAGCATGGATGGGAAGGTCAGGATTGGCCTTCATGGTGCACCAATCTTTCAACATCTGCGTATGCTGGGAAGGGCGAAATGAGAGAGGACTGGGAGCTACTGCAAAGGTGTTGACTTAAGTGTCCCTGTGGTGACCCGCATTGCAGAGTTAAGGACAGTATCAATTTGTTTGGTGTGGCAGCTATTAGCCCAAGCTGTTGAACAAAACTCGGCAGCTAAGCTTGCGGTGCGGAGGGTGTGTGCAGTGGATTTACCTGCTATTACCTGCATGTTTCCTGATGATGTTGACCCTTGCTTTCAGTTTATCAGCCACCCTCTTCAGGTGTTCACGATAGGTGAGGGTGCGATCGAGGGTGATTCCGAGGTACTTGGAGAATTCTTAATTCTTCACCGGCTTACCACAAAAGACACTCGGAGCTTTGCATTGGCGAGCCGGTTGCTGAGGTGAAAGGCAGTGAGTTGTCTTAGATGGGTTAGGGCGAAGTCGCCAGAAGGTGGTGTACTCCTCCATTCCCTTCAAGTTTTGGGTTAGCACTCTGCTGATATCCTCAAGGGCAGCTCCCTGGTAGGCAAGGGCAAGGTCATCTGCTTATGCAAACTTCCTGGACGAGGTAGTTTGCATGACACTCACATAAATGTTGAAGAGTAGCTTGATGCTATACAGCATTGCTACTTACTTGAGATACGACCTACATGATTTCTGTGTTCTTGAAGAATCTTGCTCCTATGACATCTTCATTGCTATTATGAGAATTGGGGATATCACTGTCACAAATGTATAGACATTCTGGTAAATCTCATCTGCACTCTTTCCAGTACAATCATGTCTATCCGACTGCACACACGATTACAGGGCAGGGCAATGGCAGAGCGGGTACAGCCGTTACCTCACAGCACCAAAGACCCAGTTTCGTTTCTGATCTTGGGTGCTGTCTATGTGGAGTTTGCACATTTTCCCTGTGAATGCGTGGAAATTCCTCTGGGTACACTGATTTACTCCCTCGTCCCAAAGATATGAGGATTTGTAAGTTAATTGTTCTCTGTAAACATGCCCTAACGTATGGGTAGTGGATGAGAAAATGAGATACCATAGAACTATTACGTAAACACAACAAACTGCAGATGCTGGTTTACGAAAAAAATCTAAAGGGCTGGACTAACACAATGGGTCAGGCAGCATCTCTGGAGGACATGGATAGGTGACGTTTCAGATTGGGACCCTTATTCAGAATCTATTGCAAGTTCACTCCAGAACTAGCGTGAACAGGTAATGTTCAGAGTGAACAGGTAACGTCGCAGTGAACAGGGTGTGCCAATGGGGGTATTTCCATGCTATATCTTTGAACTAAACTCCTCAACCTTTAGACACCTATACTATGGAGTATCTTGTGTGTATTGCATGTTTAGAGAAATTGTTAATATTCCTCTTGTTGGATAAGTGAAAATGTTTCTTGCCACTTGTGAGCGGCACGGTGGCACAGCACTGGAGTTACTTTGAGTCATACATGAATGTTCCTCACGTTTTTCCATATACAGGCTTGGACCACTTCATTATCTTGGGAGTTGCAAATGGAAGTGAAGGTTGTGAAAGCAAGCGTCCCAAACTGATCTTGTGATGGAGGAATTTTAATGGAATGAGGTTCTCATCTGATCTGGAACACAAATTGAACATCAATGTGCTGTTTATTATTGAATGGGTGAGTCCACCAGCCCTATATGTTGCATCAGCAGCCTCTGGATCATCGGCACTCAAACTCTGCTGCTGCGTCTCCCTCCAACACATGCACAAAATATGACCCTCTCTCCTTCACTCCCCACAAACCTACCTTGAAGTCACAGAGAGGTACAGCATCAGAAACAGACCCTTCAGCTCACATAGTCCATGCTGACCATCAACCACCCTTTTACACTAATGCTATATTGATCCCATTTTAATATTCTCCTCACATTCTTACGAACTGTCCCCAGATTCTACCACTGACCACCAGTACAGGCAATTTACAGTGTTCAGTTTGTCTACCAATTGCACGTTTTTATGATGTTGAAAGAAAACTGAGGAAATCTATGTGGTCACAGGGAGAACAGGCAAGCGCCACACAGACAGCATTGGTCTCAGCATCAAACCAGGGTCTCTGTGAGGCAATGGATTTACCAGCTATGCCACTATGCACCCAACTGAAGCCTCTGGTAGTTATGGTGGAGAGACAAGAGACTTAAGATGCTGGGATCTTGAGTAAACACCCTGCTGATGGAGGAAGGCGGCAGGTCAGACAGCATTTGTGGAGGCAGAGGGACGGTCGACCTTTTGGGTGGTGACTCTGCATCAGGACTTGGCGTGTAGAAGGGAGGTAGCAAGTATAAAGAAGTGCGCTGGAGTAGTTTAACTGGAGCTGGCAAGCGGTGGGTGGATTCAGATGAGGAGGGCAAAGATGGGCAGATGGAGGGAGGGGTGGAGATAATGACATAGATTGGGATTGATCGGTGGAGGCAACAAAGGGCTGTCGATTATGGAATTCAACAAGTAAGGAAAGATGTGCAAGGCTGCATTCTCAGTCCCTGACTACATTCCCCACACACTCGCAAATCAATTGTGCTTCAACTCCATCTACACGTTTGCAGATGACTCCACCATGGTGGGCCAGTTCACAATCAATGATGAGGCGGAGTACAGGAAGGAGTTAGAGAACTTGGTTTCAGGTGTCAGAATATCAACCTTTCCCTCAATGTCAGCAAGTTATCGACTTCAAGAAGCATGGTGGAGCACGTGCCCCAATCTGCAACAGCGGTGCGAAGTGAAAATGATTAGGAGCTTCAAGTTTCTCAGCGTAAATTAGCACAATCTGTCACGGACTAACTATATTGAAGCGACAGCAAAAAATGGCACATCAACGTCTTTACTTTCTCAGGAGACTAAGGAAATTTGGCAGGTCTCCAATGACTCTTACAAACTTCTAAAGATGCACGGTAAAAAGCATACTATCAGGTTGCACCACAGCTTGGTTTGGGAACAGCTCTGCCCAAGACAGCAAGAAATTACAAAGATTCATGATGCAGCCCAGACCACTTCATTTCACACTGTCTCGTGAAAGTTGCTAGCATCACCAAATACCTTTTGACCCCGGACAATCCTTCTTCTACCTGCTCCGGTTGGCAGAAGATACAGAAGCTTGAAAGCACGTAGCACCAGACTCAGGAACAGCTTCTTCCCCTCAGACTTAAAGTTATCAGACTTCTGAACAGTTCCTCGCGTACAGTGTCAATATAACCTACCTCCTTACGGACATTGGACTTTGAAGGGGAAGAGGGGGGGGATGATAGAGGTTGCCTAAAATTAGAAAAATTAATGTTCATACCTTTGGATTGTAAGCTATGCAAGTTTTTCCATGTTCAATGCTCTTTATCATCCAGCCAGAGCTATCTCAGGTGTAAACAGATGTCCCCCCATTGGAAATTAGTTTTGAGCATAGAGATATAATAGAATACAATGGCATGCCCAGGGTTAGATGCAAGCGGTTTATGTAGAGTGTTAAGTGTGGTTGCACAGACTGCAGTCAGAGTTTCAGCCTTCAAAGTAGTGTGGTTTCTGGGGAAGCAGTGTGGCTTCCAGGGAAGGAGTGTGGGTCAGTTACCATGTGCTGTTGTTTCTCTGATCGGGCAACATACCGTTGCTTTTGGAGTAGTGAAAATGAATATTTACCTCAAATGTAAACCGCCTCGGTAACATTGAGGTTTTAGAACCATAGTAAACACCCAGGCCAATCAGTAACTAAATGTCACAAGATAAAACTCACCAACAACAGCAACATTTCCATTACTTTGTGAGGTTGGTGCCTCTAAGCTACCAGAAATTTACACCACACTGTGAGCATTTAAACCCAGTGCATAAACCACAAATATATTACTATTCAGTCACTAAGCACCAGTCAATGCCATACATGGAAACTGGAATCCAAAGTCAAATATGGAGGATGTAATGGTTTATTATTGTTTGGTGTACCAACACACAATGCATGCTATCCAGGCAAATCATACTGTACATGAGTACAACAGGTCGGACAAAATAGAAAATAAACAGATCAGAATATAATGTTATAGCTGCAGTGAAAGTACAGTTTAAAACATAATGCAAGGGGTGCAATGAGATCGATTAGAAGATTTGGAATTCATCCTCAGTATATAAGAGGTCCGTTACAGGATGATAGCAGTGGAGAAGAAGCTGTTCCTGAATTTACTAAGATGTACTTTCAATCTTTTCCACTTTCTGCCTGACGGGAGGGGGGAGATGAAAGAATGTTCGGGGTGCGAGCAGCCTTTGATTATGTTGAAGACAAACGCAACAAGATGGATCTTTCGGCCCTTCGAGCCTGCACCGCCATTCAATATGAGCACGGCTGATCAGCCAACTCAGTATCCCATACCTGCCTTCTCTCCATACCCCCGATCCCTTTAGCCACAAGGGCCACATCTAACTCTCTTAAATATAGCAAATGAACTGGCCTCAGCTACTTTCGGTGGCAGAGAATTCCACAGATTCACCACTCTCTGTGTGAAAAAAAAAAAATTATCATCTCGATCCTAAAAGACATCCCCCTTATCCTTACACTGTGACCCCTTGTTCTGGACTTCCCCAACATCGGGAATAATCTTCCTGCACCTAGCCTGTCCATCCCCTTAAGAATTTTGTAAGTTTCTATAAGATCCCCCCTCAATCTTCTAAATTCTAGTGAGTACAAGCCGAGTCTATCCAGTCTTTCTTCATATGAAAGTCCTGCCATCCCAGGAATCAGTCTGGTGAACCTTCTCTATACTCCCCCTATGGCAAGAATGTCTTTCCTCAGATTAGGAGGCCAAAACTGTACGCAATACTCCAGGTGTGGTCTCACCAAGGCTCTGTACAACTGCAGTAGAACCTCCCTGCTTCTATACTCAAATCCTTTTGCTATGAATGCTAATATACCATTCACTTTTTTCACTGCCTGCTGCACCTTCATGCCTACTTTCAATGACTGGTGTACCATGACACCCAGGTCTTGTTGCATCTCCCCTTTTCCTAATCGGCCACCATTCATATAATAGTCTACTTTCCAGTTCTTGCCACCAAAGTGGACAACCTCACATTTATCCACATTATACTGCATCTACCGTGCATTTGCCCACTCACCCAACCTATCCAAGTCACCTTGCAGCCTCCTAGCATCCTCCTCACAGCTAACACTGCCCCCCAGCTTCATGTCATCCGCAAACTTAGAGATGTTGCATTCAATTCCCTCGTCCAAATCATTAATATATATTGTAAATAGCTGGGGTCCCAGCACTGAGCCTTGCGGTACCCCACTAGTCACTGCCTGCCATCCTGAAAAGGACCCGTTTACTCCTACTCTTTGCTTCCTGTATGCCAGCCAGTTCTCTATCCATGTCAATACTGAACCCCCAATACCGTGTCTTTAAGTTTGCATACTAATCTCTTGTGTGGGACCTTGTCGAAAGCCATCTGAAAGTCCAGATATAACAGATCCACTGGTTCTCCCTTATCCATGCTGACAATTTAATCATGGCTGATCTATCTCTCCCTCTTTACCCGATTCTCTCGCCCTTCCCCATAGCCTCTGATGCCTGTACTAATCAAGAATCTATATATCTCTGCCTTAAAAATATCCACTGACTTGGCCTCCACAGAGGTTAAGAGGGAGAGATAGATCAGCCATGATTAAATTGTGGAGCAGACTTAATAGACCAAATGGCCTAATTCTACTCCTATCACTTATGACCTTATGATCTAATATGGACAATTAATCTATCAATCAACACGTCTTTCAAATGTGAGAGGAAATTGGAGCACTTTGTTTTTGCCAAAAAAGCACACCAGTGCCTCTATTTCCTCAGAAAGCTGAGGAAATTCAGCAAGTCTCCAATGACATTTAACAAAGTCTGGAGATGCACCATCTTATCAACTCCATCAACACTCCACGCTGCCTCGGGAAAGCAGCCAACATAATCGGCCAACGTGATCCCCTGGTTGCCAAACACTTTAACTCCCGTTCCCATTTCCATACTGACCTTTCTGTCCTGGGCCACCTCCATTGTCAGTCAGGCCAAATGTAAATTGGAGGAACGACATTTCATATTTTGCTTAGGCAGCTTAAAACCCAGCGGTATTAATATTGATTTCTCTAACTTCAAATAACCCTTGGATCCCCTCTCTCTCCATCTCCCCCACCCATCGTCATACAAATTTCACTGTCATCCTGTTGAGTCTCCTGATAGTTATTCTGTGTCAAAGAATTCCACAGATTCACAACTCACTGACTAAAGAAATTTCTCCACATCTCCATCCTAAAATAACGTCCTTTAATTCTGAGGCTATGACCTCTAGTCCTAGACTCTCCCATTATTGGAAACATTTTCTCCACATCCACTCTATATCTAAGCCTTTCACTATTTTGTATGTTTCAATGAGGTCCCCCTCATTCTTCGAAACTCCAGCGAATACATGCCCAGTGCCGGCAATCGCTCATCATAGGTTAACCCACTGATTTGTGTGATCATTCTTGTAAACCTCTGCTGAACCCTCCCCAGAGCCAGCACATCCATACTCCGATAAGGTGCCCAAAATTGCTCACAATATTCCAAATGTGGCCTTACCAGCAGCATATAGCTCAATAGCATTACATCCCTTGTAATGATCACCCCTTGTGGTAGAATGTGGGGGGGGAGTTGATAGGAACGTGAAGAGAATAAAAATGAGATTAATGAAGGGATAGTGTAGATGGATGGTTGCTGGTCGGCACAGACCTGATGGGCTGAATGGCCTGTTTCCCTGCTGCATCTCTCTATGACATGTGGAGATGGGGAGGGATGGTGTTGAGAGGCAGAGGCAGGCAGATGATAGATGGAGGTAGTCAGAGTAGGAAAGAAATGGCAGATGTTGGAGACTTGCGGAAAGGTGATGACCAGGAACAAAGGCTCCCATACTGGAATCTAATAGGAAAATTAGGTAATAACAGAACCCATGAGGAGAGGTGAGAGGTTAGAAGGTCTTGTGTCTCCAAGAAAATGGAGACTGGACTTAGATTGGCAAAAGGACCAATGGAGATCCACAAGAGTCATAGGTATAGCATGGAAATAGGCCCTTCAGTCCATCTTATCCATGCTGACCATATTGGGACTGACTGTTCATTCATGTAATTCAATCGGTGATGATGAAAGAATGGGTCGACTGGGCTTGTATTCACTGGAATTCAGGCGGACGAGAGGGGATCTTGTAGAAACATAAAATTCTTAAGGGATTGGACAGGGTAGTTGCAGGAAAAAATTTCCTGATGTTGGGGGAGTCCAGAACCAGGGGTCACAGTTTAAGAATAAGGGGTAGGCCATTTAGGACTGAGATGAGGAAATATGTTTTCACCCAGAGAGTTGTGACTGGAATTCTCTGCCACAGAAGGCAGTGGAGGATATTCACTGGATGTTTTCAAGAGAGAGTTAAATTTAGCTCATAGGGCTGACGGAATCAAGGGATATGGGGAAAAAGCAGGCATTGGGGATACTAAATGGGCTGAAGGGCCTACTCCTGCATCTATTTTCTATAATGGGACTGAAGGATGATAAATCCCCTGGGCCTGATGGTTCTGCATCCCAGGGTCCTCAGGGAGGTGGCTCTAGAAATAGTGGACGCATTGGTGATCATTTTCCAATGTTCAATAGATTCAGGATCAGTTCCTGTGGATTGGAGCATAGCTAATGTTATCCCACTTTTCAAGAACGGAGCGAGAGAGAAAGTGGGGAATTACAGACCAGTTAGCTTGACTTCGGTGATGGGAAAGATGCTGGGGTCAATTATTAAAGAGGTAATAATGGAGCATTTGGATAGCAGTAAAAGGATTAGTCCAAGTCAACATGGATTTATGAAAGGGAAATCATGCTTGACTAATCTGGAATTTTTTGAGGATGTGACAAGTAAAATGTATGAAGGGGTGCCAGTGGATGTAGTGTATCTAGACTTTCAGAAAGCCTTTGATAAGGACCCGCACGGGAGACTGGTGACTAAAATGAGAGCACATGGTATTGGGGGTAGGGTGTTGACATGGATAGAAAATTGGTTGGCAGACCGGAAGCAAAGAGTAGGAGTGAACGGGTCATTTTCAGAATGGCAGGAAGTGGCGAGTGGAGTGCCGCAAGGATCGGTATTGGGGCCACAACTGTTTACCATATATATAAATGATTTGGAAGAGGGAATTAGGAGCAACACTAGCAAGTTTGCGGATGACACAAAGCTGGGTGGCAGTGTGAACTGTGAAGAGGATGTTAGGAGGTTTCAGGGGGACCTGGATAGGTTGAGTGAGTAGGCAGATGCGTGGCAGATGCAGTATAATATAGATAAATGTGAGGTTATCCACTTTGGCGGCAAAAACAAGGGAGCAAATTATTATCTCAATGGGGTTAGGTTAGGAAAGGGGGAGTTACAGCGAGACCTGGGTGTCCTTGTACACCAGTCACTGAAAGTCGGCGTGCAGGTACAGCAGGCAGTGAAGAAAGCTAATGGAATGTTGGCCTTCATAACAAGAGGATTTCAGTACAGGAGTAAAGAGGTTCTTCTGCAGTTGTATAGGGCTCTGGTGAGACCACATCTGGAGTATTGTGTACAGTTTTGGTCTCCTAATTTGAGGAAGGACATTCTTGTTATTGAGGCAGTGCAGCATAGGTTCACGAGATTGATCCCTGGGATGGCGGGACTGTCCTATGAGGAAAGATTGAAAAGACTAGACTTGTATGCACTGGAGTTTAGAAGGATGAGGGGGATCTTATAGAAACATATAAAATGATAAAATGACTGGACAAGCTAGATGCAGGAAAAATGTTCCCAATGTTGGGCGAGTCCAGAACCAGGGGCACACTTAGAATAAAGAGGAGATCATTTGAGACTGAGCTGAGAAAAAAAAAATTTACCCAGTGTTGTGAATTTATGGAATTCCCTGCCACAGAGGGCAGTGGAGGCCAAATCACTGGATGGATTTAAGAGAGAGTTGGATAGAGCTCTAGGGGCTAGTGGAATCAAGGGATACGGGGAGAAGACAGGCACGGGTTATTGATAGCGGACGATCAGCCATGATCACAATGAATGGCGGTGCTGGCTCAAAGGGCCGAATGGCCTATTTCTGCATCTAGTTTCTATGTGAGTGTGAGGCATGCTCTGATGATGACGCTCCTTCACCAGACCCTCAAATGAGGAAGGAACAGGACGGGAGTGATGTGACTGTTCATTGCAACCTTTTTGTGTCCATGGAGGCTGAAACAAATGTGTTATACAAGAGGGAGAAGGTCTGAAAATGAAACCCATCATCAGGTCATCGTTTAGGAACTCAGCACCCATCATTTATAAGCTACAAAATATTTGTGCACGATATATTTCAGACCAAGTTGAAACTGTGCAGAACATACATTTTATTTGATTGGATAGACGCAAAATGCTGGAGGAACTCAGCGAAACAGGCAGCATCTCTGGATGGAAGGAATGGGTGACGTTTCGGGTGGAGACCCTTCTTACCTTTGACAACATTTCCTCTTTTGCAAACGTATCTTGTGAATGAAACAATTTGCCATTTTCTCTGGCAGTCTCCTTTAATCCTCTTCCATGGGGTGTGGCTATGTCGGTCATTGTTGACATTTACATAGAAGAGTACGGCACAGGAACAGGCCCTTCGACCCACAGTGTCCACATGGAATATGAAGCCAAAATAAACTAAACTCCCCTGCTCGCACATGATCCTGCGTTTTCCTGTATGTCCATGAACAAAGAAGACAAAATGATAGTGCCCGGTGTTGACCACCCCACCATTGAAGTGATCTACAGCAACCACTGCCTCGAAAAGGCTGCCAGCATCATCAAGGACCAATACCACCTTGGCCTGGCTTCAATTTTTTCTCCTGCCATGAACAAGAAGGTATAGAGATCTAAAAACGGTAACATCTAGGTTCAGGAATAGCCTTTTCCAAACAACCAGTAGGCTATTGAGTGCTGCAGGGCTGCCAACTCTCACGCATTGAGCGTGAGACTAACGCATTTGAGGAAATTCTCACGCTCTCACGCTGATGATAGAAGTTCTCACGATCAAAAAAATATTTTAAAAAATACATGAATAAATAAACAAAGTCACACTTCACCACACACACCAATGAGAATAGTTTTTTGTCGGCGGGTTCCCCGTTAAGAACGAGCAATTTAATTGGCTTAAGCCCATCGCATACTATTTAAAATGGCAATGTAGACAACAATGCTGGAGAAACTCAGCGGGTGAGGCAGCAGTTATGTCTGAGTTTGACCCTTCTTCAGACTCGAGCATTTCTCCGGCAATTTTGTCCACCGCTCTAAAGATGCTGCCTCACCCGCATTCACATCCCCGTGCAGATGGTATGATAGGTGAGACACGGATGTGGTCCCAGCACCAATGGGGGTGTGGATAAATGGGACTAGATTAGATGGGGCATCTTGATCTGCATGAACAAGTTGTGACAAAGGGCTTGTTTCTATGCTGTGAGACTATGACACATTGTAGAAAGGGTGCAATTGCTCTGGTGAGGATCCAGGGGTGATTTATGGACATATTGGCAGGGCTGGAATTTTTGTTTCACTTTGAAGAAATATTTGATAACTGGAATTGTATTCTCTGCAGCAACGGAGGTGAAGAAGAGACATAGTTGAGGTGAACAATATTATGAAAATAGGACCTGTTTCGCTTAATAAAGAGTGTAAGAAGGAACTGCAGATGGTGGTTTAAACTGAAGATAGACCCTAAAAGCTGGAATAACTCAGCAGGACAGACAGCATCTCTGGAGAGAATGAATAGGTGATGTTTCAGGTCGAGACCTTCAGACTGAAGAGGTTGAAAACCAGCAATAAAACACAATGACTGAAGATGTGTGTTATCCAACTAAGGGCAGAAATCAGAATCATGTGTTCATCTTTATTGATGTGACACCATAATAGATATATTACAGAGAAAAAAAAAATAATGGGGTGGCACGGTGGCGCATTGGTAGAGTTGCTGCCTTGCGGCACCACAGATCCACATTTGCTCTTGACTACGGCATTTGTACATTCTCCTTATGACCACATGGTTTTCTGTGGAAATTCCAGTTTCTCCCACATCTGAAAGAAGTGCAGGTTTGTAAGTTAATTGGCTTCTGTAAATTGTCCCTGGCGTGTAGGTGTCGACTTGGTGGGCCGAAGAGCCTGTTTCCATATATATGTTTTACATATATATCTTAAATTCATTGAACCATATAACGGTTGAATATGTGGCATTATTTTTGTCTTGTTTCTATAGTCAAAGGGTAAGGTTAATTGATTTATTTGTGCAGATCAGTGATGGAAGTCTGACTCCTTTTGCCTTGTTTCTGTGTTTTTGTTTCTCTATATATGCATAACAGCATGAATTATAATCTGATTCCATACATGAATATACTAAGGTCACTGATGTGCTGCGTCTGTTGATCAGAGCCTGGCTCTACTGTGGAATGTAATTAGGAATGTAATTTAGCCTAACCTTATACCTAATCCAATTGGAAGCGTAAATGTTGCATTAAGTGTAAGTTAAAAGTCTGCACCGGATTCCACAATTTCAAACAGAAAAATGCACAAGCTTCCTACCATGGGAGGGGGGGAACCCCCCTCCCACACCCTCCCCCCCTCGGTTGCTGCACTCCCTCGCAATTTCTCACTCTCACCTCTCACCCAATGTTTGCAGCACTGGTGCTATGAACTCCTAATAACCTTTAAACCACAAACTGCCTTGGTTGCAGATACAGCAGGCAGTGAAGAAAGCAAATGGCATGTTGGCCTTCATACCAAGAGAAGTTGAGTATAGGAGCAAAGAGGTCCTGCTGCAGTTCTACAGGGCCCTAGTGAGACCACACCTGGAATATTGTGTGCAGTTTTGGTCTCCAAATTTGAGGAAGGACATTCTTGCTATTGAGGAAGTGCAGCCTAGGTTCACACGGTTAATTCCTGGGATGGCGGGTCTGTCATAAGTTGATAGAATGGAGCAGCTGGGCTTGTATACATGGGAATTTAGAAGGATGGCAGGGGATCTTATTGAAACATATAAGATTATTAAGGATGGGCCTCCTCACTCTCGGGGGCCTATCGTAAGGGACATTTGGTTCCGCGGCACATCCCATGAGCCTTCTGCTGCCAAGTGCGCCTCTCAGGTTCCACAGGTTATCAGTAACTAAACTCAACCAGCTGCAGTACAGTGGCTCAAATGGTAAAGCCAAAACTCCAGTGACAACAGACATTTTCACACTGGGGAAAAATAGTCTTGTTTTCCCTAATTTCTAAGTAGGCACTTAGCAATGTATCTTATTCCCATGCACAAAAATCACTCATGGGAGATTAGTTTAGAGATACAATGCAGAAACAGGCCCTTCAGCCCAGCGAGTCCACGACTACCAGCATTCGCCCCGTATACTAGCACTATCCTACACACACACTGGACAATTTACAATGATACCAAGTCAATTAACCTACAAACCTGTGCGTCTTTGGGATGTGGGAAGAAACCGGAGCTCCCAGTGAAAACCCACACAAGTCACGGGGAGTACATACAAACTCTGTACAGACGGAATCTGGGTCTCTGGCGCGGCGCCACTGTACTTTATTGTCACATGTACCTAGATACAGTGTAAAGGAGGAAGGAGGTAAAAGTTACCATGGCAAAGGAGGAAGAAGGTAAAAGGTGTTAAAGAAGGAACTGCAGATGCTGGAGAATCGAGGGTTACACAAAAAGCTGGAGAAACTCAGCGGGTGCAGCAGCATCTATGGAGCGAAGGAGATAGGCGACGTTTCGGGTCGAGACCCTTCTTCAGACCAAGGTATTTGGAGTGCGAGGTCACCAAAAGCAAGATGGATGTTCCCTGCGCTGGTGGGGATTCTGAGGGATTGCCGTGACCGCAGTGGTCTCGGTGTTTGTTGGGACGTCGCGCCGCGGGAGCGTCCTGGAGTCTGGTGCAAGTGTGGATGGCTTTCTGACTGTTTGGACGCACAGGGACTGCAGAGAGAGCGACAGTGGTCGGTGCAACTCGGGTGACATCACGGTGAAGAGTCTGTGTGTGGCCCGGACACTGGACTGATGGCTGTGGGTCTCCACTTTTGCTGTGTGCCTAGGGATTCTCACACGCCGCTGTGGTGGCTGTTTTATGTTTAATATTTATGTAATTTTGTATCTTGCTGTTTATATGAGTGTACGGTAAATTCAAATTTCACTGTACCTCATGGTACACGTGACAATAAAGGACTATTGAACTATTCTTTGTTTTGCATGCAACCCTGTAAAATCATCCAGCAGACATCTCCCATGCAGTACAGAGTCGCCACATTTCTGGTGGCGACTAAGTTACAAAATGTTAATCGAACAGATTTATCTTCTACTCGCCGTGGCCGACCAGGCATGGCTCTGCACGTGGTTGTAGGCGGCCTGGTTTCATTATCAGCACACCCTGGCCCAGTCTCCCTTTTATTCTCTGCACCTCCCCGAGTTCCCCCTTAATTTTTGGTGCCCTCCCTGCTGGGTCCCCCTTTGTTCCCGGCAGCCACCGCCCAGCCAGGTCCCTTTAGTTCTCAGCGGCCCTCCTTGCTTTCTGCTTAAACTACGGAGAAAATCTACCTAAGCTCTCTGTGGTTAATCGCGGCGGGCCTCCTCACTCTCGGCGTCCCATCGGCAGAACCGTTTGGCTCTACGGCACATCTCAGGTTCCACCGAAGGGCCTGTTTCTATGGTGTATCTCTAAACTAAATTAATCTAGATGCAGTACAGTGGCTCAAATGGTAAAGCCAGAACTCCTGTCACAACAGACACTTTCATACTGGAGAAAAAAGTATATTTTCCCTCATTTCTGAGCAGGCAGTTGGGAATGTACCTTATTCCCATGCATACAAATCACTCATGGGATGATTAGTTTAGTTTACTTCAGAGATACAGCACGGACACAGGCCCTTTGGCCCATCCAACGTTCATCCCGTACACTAACACTATCCTACACACACAGGGGGACATTTACAATGATACCAAGCCAATTAACCTACAGACTGTGCGTCTTTGGAGTGTGGGAGGAAACCAGAGCTCCCAGAGAAAACCCACGCAGGTCACGGGGAGAATGTACAAAGTCCATACAGACAGCACCCGTAGTCAGGATCACACCAGGGTCTCTGGTGCTGTAAGGTAGCAGCTCTACCGCTGCGCAACCGTGCTTTATTATCACATGTAGTTAGGTACAGTGAAATTCTTTGTTTTGCATGCAACCCGGTAAAAACATACAGCTGACATTACCCAGGCAGTGCAAAGTCACCACATTTCCTGTGGCGACAAAGTTACAAAATGAGGTTCATGTGGATGGATGTTTTAAGGTCAGCACCATAAGGCTGAAGGGTCTGTGTCAATGGTGTATGGCTCCGAGTTAGTCCCCTGTCAGCCTCAGGCAAATCACTTATGGAGTCATACAGCATGGAAGCAGGCACTTTGGTCCATCACATTCATGCCAACCATCAAGAACCATGTGGTCACAAGAAAATCGTGCAAACTCCACGTAAGTAACAAGATCTGAATCAAACCCAAGTCACTTGATGGGCGGTTGACTGCCTTCTCTGTCGTAAGGATACCTCACATCTCCCTTTCCTCAGAACCTCTCACCTGCGTAATATTGCCTCCTGTTACTCAAATTTCAAACTCACTCCAGAGTGACAGGCATTGAGCAACATGCAGGGAAGTGAGGGATGTGGGTTATGTGCAGGCAGATAAAAGTTGGTCTTGGCATCGTATTCAGCACAGACACTGTGGGCCTGTTTCGGTGCTTTACTGTTGATAAGACACAAAATGCTGGAGTAACTCAGCGGGAGAGGCAGCATCTCTGGAGAGAAGAAATGGGTGACGTTTCACTTCAAGACCATTCTTCAGACTGACAAGACAATAGGTGCAGGAGTCGGCCATTTGGCCCTTCGAGCCAGCACCGCCATTCAATGTGATCATGGCTGATCATCCCCAATCAGTACCCCGTTCCTGTCATCTCCCCATATCCCCTGATGCCTCTATTTTTATGAGCCCTATCTAGCTCTCTCTTGAAAGCATCCAGAGAACCTGCCTCCACTGCCCTCTGAGGCAGAGAATTCCACAGACTCACCATTCTCTGTGAGAAAAAGTGTTTCCTCGTCTCCGTTCTAAATGGCGTACTCCTTATTCTTAAACTGTGGCCCCTGGTTCTGGACTCCCCCAACATCGGGAACATGTTTCCTGCCTCTAGTGTGTCCAAGCACTTAACAATCTTATATGTTTCAATGAGATCCCCTCTCATCCTTCTAAACTCCAGAGTGTACAAGCCCAGCTGCTCCATTCTCTCAGCATATGCCAGTCCCGCCATCCCGGGAATTAAGCTTGTAAACCTACGCTGCACTCCCTGAATAGCAAGAATGTCCTTCCTCAAATTAGGGGACCAAAACTGCACACAATACCCCAGGTGTGTTGTGTGCAATTGTGGTCTCCTAATTTGAGGAAGGACATTCTTGCTGTTGAGGGAGTGCAGCGTAGGTTGACAAGATTAATTCCCGGGATGGTGGGATGTCAGGTGAGAGGGAGATTCATAGATAAAGGAAGTGAAAGGTATACAAATAGGATAAAGGGAATGCAGATGAAGGAAAATGTAGAATAGATCATTGTCTGCTGGGAGAAGGTAACAACAAAGCAAACAGATAAAATACAGTCGGATGCAGTAAGACTGGTCAGAGAACTGGGAAGGGGGAGGGACGGAGAGTGAATGCTAGGGTTCCTTCCTGTGCTTGTTGTTGTATTATCAATACTGATGTCAACACTGGTTCCTTGTACCCAAATTTCACAAATGACAAACGCAAGCGTAATGGATTAATCACCCTTTATTAGGCATGTAATCAAAGTCAATTATTGATAAAAAAGAATCCCCCTAAAATCCAAGAATTCTATTTCAAAAATCAGAAAAAATGAAGGCATATGTTTGTGCCTGTTAAAAAGTATTATTTAAATCAACAGCTGAATATGAACTTAACCATGCAAATAGCCAGGGAGGAATATAACTGTGGGAACGGGTGCAGCAGGAAGACTGGTCAGAAGCATTACAAAATAAGATAGAAACAAGGAATTTTAGATACCAGTTGACAAAAGGCATAAAGTGTTAGAGTAACTGATAACTGTATTTTCAGATGCACCATGTGAATGGACCATGGGAGGAAAAGGTGACTTTGGACGTACAGTTCTCAGCTCAATGTCCTTCTGGGGATGTACTTGTGAGGTTCACTGGTGGAGGTTGATTGCTGTGATCATTTAACAGCTCTTTAACACTTTTTATTTAAGAAGACTGAGATTATTACAGGTACAGAAATAATGAGAATATGCTGGTAGAGCTGCTGCCTCAAAATTAACCATCGCATCTGGGCTTCTAACAGCAAGGCTATCCAAATTGCTAGGCAGGGTTGTGAAGTGGGAGGGAGGGGTTGTAGTGGGGTGGGATCGGATGCTGGAGAGAGGAAAATGACTGGTTCCTTCTTGCAGGCCAATTCGCCACAGCAGTCGGAAGGGGAAACTACATTTCTAATAAGCGAGCGGTTAAAAGCTACTTTATTGTTCACACTACGAAGGAAAGAGCAAGCGGCCAGTAGCTTCGATTACAAGGATCTACGGTTCTGAAGCCAATCTTGCAGGTAGTTATGCCTTTATCCTGATACTGTAAATCAATTAAAAATTAAATTCAAAGACGATCAACTTCGCGGTTAATCATTCAGTAATCAGGTCGATGTTCAAGGCTGCAAAAACAAAGAAATAAGAGTGAGAAGTCCGAATGTGAGGTTAGAATATTCTAATCAGTAGCCATATGACATGTCAGTTTGCTTACCTGTGGTGCAGCAGCCTAGAAGGATTCTGTAAGTGGAAGAGAGAACAAAAACATCATTAGTCTGTGACCAAGTCTGAAGAAGGGTCTCAACCCGTAATATCTCCTGTTCCTTCTTCTCCGGAGATGCTACCTGACCCTCTGAGTTAATCCAGGTTTTTGTGTCTGTCATTACCTTTGTCCAAACCAAACTTGCCTTCATTAGCTTCCTTATTTTGTTTTCTTTATCTGAACCTCCATCCTAATCTCGGTTTAGAACCATAGAGTCATGTTTAGTGCAGGACTGAAAATGGTGCGAGTATGATGTTATGCCAAAAGACAGACCCACATTTAGCTTTTTCAAGTGTTTGGAAATTCATCCACTGATAATTGATACCTGGAAATGAGGATCAGGCAGGAATCTCACCCAGACATTCAGGTGATTTATATAATAATGGATGCTTGGTAATGTTCAAAGGTAGAAGTTAACTAAGCATTGATATTAGGTGTACAGTTGGAGAGTTTCAGTTTAGTTTATTGTCATGTGTACCGAGGTACAGTGAAAAGCTTTTGTTGCGTGCTAACCAGTAAGCATTAAGACAAAACACGATTACAATCGAGCATGATAAGGGAATAACATTTAGTGCAAGGTAAACACAGCAAAGACCGGTCAAAGATAATCCGTGACTCATGAATGAGGTATATAGTAGTTTAGCACTGCTCTCGGGTTGTGGTAGGATGATTCAGTTGCTGAGGAAATTGTGTTTAGGGCTGAAGGGCCTGGACTACAATATGGTAAAGAGTGCATGAAGCTGTGTGTGTTCAGGTGCAGCAAAGCACCAATAATCTGCTATTGAATGGTTCAGCAACTGTCAAGTGAAATTAGATGCATTCTCATGCAGTGTTCTTGATACCCGGACCTCACCTCAAATCTATGTCATTGAACTTACTGACTTCACTGGAAAGTATATCATACCATGTAACATACAAATCAAAGAGTGAATTACATTTTTTTGGTGATTTAGTCGGGAATAACTTCTAATATCTCCTTGTCCAGCGCCACCAAAGTGCCAAGTATGCAGGATTAAAGCTTTACTGTATAAGATTTGTGACCAATGGATGCTTTACTCACCCAGTTTGTAAATACTGGTCCTACCCATGTGCACCACATGGCAGGAATACTCCGCATCTTTCTTGGGAATTAATTTGATGAACTTGGTCAATTTGAATTTCCAGTTTGACTCAAAGCTGAGATCAGTTTGGTTTGCTTCATTGAAAGGTTTGTTACCCTCATACAGTTTCAGCTCGATGTTGGGTGGGTTGAATTCCTTAGCATGGCAGAGGAGAATGTTGTCCTGACCTTCCTCCAAGGGTTTGTAGGTGTACACGACCACCTGTGGCGGACTCGGAACTGCGGATGTACAGAAGAACCACAATGAGGACGTATTAGAATCTGGCACAAACAACGGTCTCCAGCACTGATTGAGAATCCTGTCAAAAGCGTACTCACCACTGCTCTTCCCCAGTGTGGAAAAGTCAAAGACTAGAGGGCAAAGTTTTAAAGGTGAGAGGGGCAAATTATAAAGAACATGTGCGAGGCAAGTTTTTTTTTACATAGAGAGTGATGGGTAACACTCTGCCAGAGCTGGTGGTGGAGGCAAGTACAGTAGTAATGTTTAAGAGACTTTCAGATAGGCACATTGATATGCAGGGAATGGAGGGATATGGATCATGCGCAGGTAGAGGGGATTAGTGGAAGGGAAATGAACAGTCAACACTTCTGGTTGAGACACTTCATCTTAGTTTAATTTTGTGTAGAGTTACAGCATGGAAACAGGCCCTTCGGTTCACTGAGTCCATGCTGACCAGCAATCACCTGGACACTAGTTCTATCCGGCACACTAGGGACAATTTACATAAGCCAATAAACCTATGCGTCTTTGGAGTGTGGGAGGGAACCGGAGCTCCCGGATATAATGCACACGGTTTTAGGGTGAATGTAAAACAACTGTGCAGGCAGCATCCACAGTCAGGATCGAACCCGGATCTCTGGCATTGTAGGACAGCAACTCTACCGCTGTGCCACTGTGCCTCTCCACTCTCTTGTACCTCCACTCTCCTGACCAACCAGCTCAAACTTCTCATGGTACAACACCCCAAAGTACGCCCAACACCATGGTAGCTCGCCAGCATCTTTCCCAGTGAGGGGTGATAAAATCTGATTATACAGCAACTCATAAAGCTCCACAAGTGGACAAACACCCTAACACTTGAAACCTCAATCATCTTTCTTCATTAATTTTTGTATTCTCTTCAGTTGAATTTTCAATCCTCAACCTTAATGGTGTTTTTTCTGACAACTTTTTGTCAGCTTTTAAATGTAAAACTATTGCTCCTGTAGTCTTTGTTTGGATTACTTTTCCTATTAAGTCCTTGCTTCTTAAAGGAATATAATGTGTTGCATGTGATATTTTATTGCTTTAAAATGTTTAAAGCAATAAATGTTAATCCATGTTTATATCCTTTAATAGATTTTTCCAATTAACCCCAACAAATTTCCTCCTTAGTTTATTTCCATTGAAAACCCTGGTTTCAGTTTGAACGACACTAAAATCTAACAGGGCTCTATCATGTGATTTAGTTTAGTTAAGAAATATAATGCACAAGCAGGCCCTTCCGCGCCGACCAGCCACCCCCGCACATTAACGTTTATCTTACACGTCCCAGGAACATTTTTTCTCTTGCAAATCCAATTAAGCGACAAGCCTGTATGTCTTTGGAGTGTGGGAGGAAACCAAAGATCTCTGAGAAAACCCACACAGGTCAGACAGCATCAGTAGTTGTGGTCGAACCCGGGTTTCTGGTGCTACATTCGCTATTAGGGATCAACTCTACCGCTGTGCCACCGTGATCTCCTCTGAGATTGTTAACGACATGGTTGTTAATTAACCCTTTCTAGTTTCCTGTGGTGAATCTAAAGCAGAGACACAAGGATTATTCAGACTGAAGAAACTCGACACAAAATGGCGCCCAATCGTTCCCTCCACAAATGCCGCCTGACCCCCTGAGTGATTCCAAAACTTTTAGTGTTTTGGATCCAAAACAATCGGTTCACTCTGTCGGTTCCAAAACGCAGATCTAAAAATCCAACTCAGCTACATTTCACAAATGCATCCTCCTCACGGGGGCCGACATGGAGAGAAGCGTGTGCAAGGTGCATTAATTGAAGGCTCTTTCTTTTAAAGAACGGAGGTGGAACTAATGGGGTGTTGCTCTTTCAGAGAGAGGGAAGTGGAGGGACCCTCTTTGCAAAAAGAGAGGGCGGGAGGGCGCAGGGGCATTGTGGACAACAGGGTTGGGTTGGGGTCTTGTTCCAAGGGAAAGGAGGCGTAGGGGGAATGGGGAGTACTTATAGAGAGGAGAGGGACTAAAAGGAGAGTGGTTCTTTGGAAAAGAGGAGACTCGGAGTTTTAACGGGCGCCTCTTGCAGAGAGAAGGGACGGAGAGGTATTACAGAGAGTGGGAGGGTTCTTTCTGAGAGTGAATATCACGTGCACATCAGGCATCAGTGTAGTAGGGGTTGGGGGAAGGGTTCTTTCCGAAGATAGGACATAGCACATTACAGTAATGGGGAGGAGGTACTTGCAGATAAAGAGGGGGGCAGAGGATCACTGAGGTAATTAAATGAACACAATAAATAGGAGCAAGAGGCCATACAGCCCTTTGAACATGTTCTTTCACAACACGGTCAAAGTCGATCATCCAAATTCAGTCCCCGTTCACATTTTCTCCACATATCCCTCGAGCCTCGGGAATGCTATCCAATCCCGTGAGGAGTGGGGGTCCATTGAAGAGAGAGAGAGAGAATGAGGGAGGGGGAACACAGTTTTGGGGTTTATGGGCAGCTCTTTGAGGAGAGAATTCAGGGTAATGGGAAAAGTTTTTCAGCAATGTTTCAAAATGGGGGAGGGGAGAAGAGACATGGGAGCAAGAGGCCGGAGGAAGGGCTCATTCTGAGAGTGGACTCGACTTCACGTAGTACATGGGACATTTTAGGGGACTTCTTCCCAAGCAAAAGAGAGCACACACACGGGACATCGGGGTTAAAAGGGCTGGGGAGCGGTCTCATTCCAATAGAAAGAGTAGGGGTCAATGAAGATCGCTATTATTGTGCGACAAGCTATTCGGGTAAATGGGGAGGGTTCTTTTTGAGATAGAGGATATGGAACTTTTGAGGGTTTTTGAGTCAAAGGTATGCGGTATCTGGGTTAATGTGGAGAGAGCATGGGGCATTGGAGATGGCTCTTTTTGAGAGGGGATAAAGGGAATTAGGGTTAACAAGGAGGCCTCTTTTGGGAAAGGGAGTGGGGTATTAGCGAAGGCTCTTTCTGAGGGAGGATATGGGGCACAAGGGGGGGGGGACTCTTTTTGCGAGAGGATATGGGGTGATTGTGAGAGCACTCCAAACGAGGGTAAGGGGTAATTCGTTTTGAGGGAATGGGGCACTAGGTAAGCGAGTGCGAGGTCTGGCGTCGAATGAAGAAGGATCTCGACCGGAAACGTCACCCATTCCTTCTCTCCAGAGATGCTGCCTGTCCCGCCGAGTTACTCCAGCATTTTGTGTCTATCTTCGGGCATTAGGGAAGGTTCTTTTGAGAGAAGGAATGGGGTATTAGCGAGGGGTCTTTTGATGTCTTATAGTTGACGGTTACTGGGGGGGGGGGGATATGGACTTCGAACATTTTCGGAGGGGGGGGGGAGATATAGAGCTCTCGGGTTTTTTGGGCGGATGATATGGGATTCAAGGGTTTTGAGGGGAGGATATGGGACACAAGAGTTAGTGCGAGGATTTATTTTCGACCGGCACGAGGTATTAGGACGGGTGGCAGGACTTTTAGAGAGAGATGGGGCAAATGATCGTTTCGAGAGAGCAGACTGGCGGTAAATAGGTTTCAAGGAGAGAGATGGGACCTGGAGCATTGGGGTGAGCGGGGAGGGGATCCTGGAAAATAAGCCCTATCACTTTCAGCGGGGCAAGGAGCCGAATGGACCCCGCTGGATCAATGCACTTGGCCAAAGCAACAAAGTATACTCACTCGCCACACACAGCGTCGCCAACGAGAGCAGGATCAATGTACGCATCTCGACGAGACGATAGATCGCTATGTTTAAGAAGAAACTGCAGATGCTGGAATATCGAAGGTAGACCGATATCCTTTCTCCGTCTGTCTCGGATTGGAAATGAGCGCAACAATCCGGCGGCTCGGCACCAATAGCACGGTAGCGCCCCGCCCATCGGACCCAGCAAAGCCAATCGCAAAAATTCACCAGCGGCTTGTCACCAGTCTCCGGGCGAAAGAGCTCTGTAGAGTTTGCGATCCGGCAAGCGAGAAGGGCGTGTTTGAAGCAAGATCTGCCCAGGCAATGTTCGAGCGCATGGACTCTGATACTTTGGATTTTCCCCGACTGTCAGTACCACCACAGGGCGGGGCAGCATGCAGACTCATTACTGATCAGTCTATCTACAAAATCTACTGACAAATCTAGCTCACCATTGTATTCGAGTAGGTGCTGGTTTAAATCGAAGATAGTCACAAAATGCTGGATTAACTCAGCGGGATAGGCAGCATCTCATGATAGGTTTCGGATCGAGACCCTTCCTCAGACTGAGTCAGGGGAAAGGGAGATGCAGGGATAAGGAAGTGTAAGGCGTGAAAACGAGAAAATGGGGATGAAGTTCAAGGAAACTAGAATAGATAAGTGGAGAAGGCAACAACGATTCAAACAGAGATAAACATGTAAAAGAGGACAGTCAGACTCGTCGGATAACTGAGAAAGTGGAGGGGGGGGGGCGGTGTGGGGGAGGATGAAGAGAGCTGGGAGGCAAGGGTTACTTGAAGGAGTCATAAGGCACAATGAACAGCAGGTGCTGAAATCTAGAGCAAAACAATGTACTGGAGGATCTCAGCATTTGTACAAGGAACTGCGAATGCTGGAATTTGTGGAGAGAAATGGGGGTCGTTTCTGGTCGGGACCCTTCCTCAGACCCTAAAAATGTAACTGTTCCACATCGGGACATATGACAATAAAAAAAACTCTGAACTCTATTAAGTCGCTTGGCTATTCTCTCCACAGATGCTGCCAACCACACTGAGTTTATCCAGCATTTTGTGTTTTGCTCAAGACACCAACATCAATTGCTGTAATTTTATAAAACATGTGAATTTGAAATAATTATTCCGAGGGGGTTGGATTTCCGCTCAGATCCAGAATTAGTTTCGTTTAGAGATACAGCTTGGAAATAGGCCCTTCGGCCTAGCGATTCGTCACCGGCCTGCAATCTCCCATGCACGAATCTATCCTACAAACCAAAGACAACACGCAGAAGTCAATTAACCTAGAAAATGCTGCACGTCTTTGGAATGTAGGAAGAAACCTGAGCAGCCGGAAAAACGACTATCACCACCAAAAATACCAGAGCAAGAGTGTGATCTTTCATTCTATGGCCTTCTTTATGATCTTTGATCACCATGAGGTGACGGAGAAGGTACAAGCGCCGGTCAGACAGCACCCGAGGTCGGGGTCGAACCCGGGTCTCTGGCACTGTGAGGCAGCAACTTTTTTCAGCCGCACCCCAATTGTAACTACGATGTTAAAAACTCAGTTACACCTCATTCCATTTACAATTGCTCAAACCGTCCAGGGGAATGTTTAAAAAAAAAAGCTTATTTGGACCACAGTCTTTAGCAATAGTTTTTAGATACAAAGCTGGGTGTAGGATCAGACCAGAGGCGCACCTGCTGGCGTTGGGTGCGAAAGGAACTGCAGAATCGGGAATCTTGATTGAAACACAACATGCTGGAGTAACTCAGCGGGTCAGGCAGCATCTGTGGGGGGAAATGAATCGGCAACGTTATTATTGTTTGCACTATTATTATTTGTTTGTTGTTGTTGGTTGTTTTTTTGTGTACGCATGTGTGCGTGTGTGTATATATACATAAATGATCTATATATATGTGTGGGTGTGTTTGTATGTGTAATATATACACACACTGAACTTTTCTCTCTCGTTATTATATTGTTTGCAGTGTACTATGTTTACACATTCTGTTGTGCTGCTGCAAGTACGATTTGCATTATTCTATCTGGGACAAATTGCAAAAAACACTATCGACTCTTATTCTTCAGACTCGTTGTTATGCTGTCGTGTGATGGTATTAGCTTGTTGTTGTCACGTGTTGCGAGACGCGGTGAAAAATGTAGCTGCTCTCCATGGAAATCATATTGTACATGAGTACAATCCAGTCGTACAACAGTTAATGCAATGGGGGAAATACCAGAGTGCCGTGTTAAAGCGCGGCAGTTGAAGCGAAAGCGCAGAAAACAAGTTGATGCCCTCAGTTTCACAATTCAGAACTGTAAATGCTGACGGCTTCCCGGAATTACTGATGCAGGTACCAGGCCACGTGATCTTATATCTACGCCCTCGAATCCAGTATTTCCTCGCCAAGAATAGGATTAACCGTCGCTGTTTCAACTGGCTCATTTCCAATGCTCATGTGAACTCAGCGGAATGATCGGGAGAGTGCACAGTCTTTTAACAAGGGAAGGGGAATCAAGAACCAGAGGACATGGGTTTAAAGTGAGAGGGAAAACCCGAACACCTCCGCTCGGTCCGCAATAGCCAACCCGACCTGCCGGTGGCTCAGCACTTCAACTCCCCCTCCCATTCCATATCCGACCTCTCGGTCCTGGGCCTCCTCCACGCCAGAGTGAGCAACACCGCAAGTTGGAGGAACAGCACCTCATATTCCGCTTGGGGAGTCTGCATCCTCTGGGCTTAAACATTGAATATTCTCAATTCTGTTAACCCAGACTGCCCCCTCCCCCTCCCCCTCCCCACCTCTCCCTCAGCCCTCGGGCCCTGCCATTCCTTCTCCATCTCCCCCCCCCCCCCCCCCAGTCGCACTAGCTTCTCATTTTCACACCACAAACAGCTTACCTGTTTCCTTTATCATCAATACTTATTTGCATATCTTTCATTCATTGTTCTTTATCTCTCCACATCACCGTCTATATCTCTTGTTTCCCTGACCAGTCTAAAGAAGGGTCTCGACCCGAAACATCACCTATCTCCTTCGCTCCTTAGATGCTGCTGCACCCGCTGAGTTTCTCCAGCTTTTTGTGTAACCCAAGATTTAAAAGTGACGTGAGGTCAACCTGTTCACACAGAGAGTGGTGGGTTTTTGGAACGTGTTGTCATAGGAGGTAGTTGAGGCAGGTACTATAACAACATTTGAAAGACATTTGGACAGGCATGGATAGGAAATAGTCTCGAGGGATATGGACCAAATGTGGGCAGGTGGGATTAGCATAGATGGGACATTTCGGTCGGCGTGGGCAAGTTGAGCCAAAGGGCCTGCTTCCGTGCTGTACGAATATGACTAACTCTTGAGCCTAGAAACCAATGCTATGGAACTCACAACTTTTAAAACAAAAACAAAATGTTGAAGGACCTCAGCGGGACAGGCAGCATCTATGCAGAGAGCCACAAGGAACTGCAGTTGCAGGAATCTTGAGTACAGCACCAAATGCTTGGGCAACAAAGTGAGTCAGGCAGCATTTGTGAATGAATGGATAGACAATATTTTAAATTGCGACCCTTCAGACTGATTGGAGTAGGGGGAAGAAAGGTGGGAAAAAATGTGCAGGCTGCGCAAAGCCTGGCAACTGATAAGTGGATGCAGATGAGGGGGGTTTTGAGGAGATAGAAGTGTATCTTGGTTCTTGGTTACTTGGTCCTCCAAAATATTCCAACTGGAATTTAAACTGGAGGTGGTGAAGGGAGGGGTTTAGCCAGAGAGGGTTATTGAGAAGAAAGTGCCACTTTAAATTTAGTTGCATCTGGCTGGGCAACCATGGTTTGGTGGAGATTATTCCATGCTTTAATAGTGTCTTTGTGACTGGGACCACAAATTGGATCGAATGCCCTCATCTGCTCCTAATTGGTTTGGGGTTAGTGTAGGTCTTGTGATCTATGTCTAGCTGACCATTTAACATTTTGTAAAAACAGGTCAAATGGTGAGCTTCACGTCTGTCTTGGAGAGGGTTCCACCCCAGAGAATTCAGAAGTTTGGTGACAGTTTGGTATCAGGTAAGGTAAGGAGAGAAGAGGAGTGAAATGTGAAACCAGAGGGATAAGGGTGCAAGGGGATCTTGTGGATAGGTGTGGGAAACCAATGCGGGGCACAGTAAAGAAAGGTGAGGGTGGGAGAGGAAGTAGTAATACCTAAAATTGTATAATTCATTGTTCATACTGAAGAAGGGTTCTGAGCTGAAACCTCACCTATTCCTTTTGTCCAGAGATGCTACCTGACCCCGTGACTTTCTTTAGCAGTTTATGTCTCTCTTCAATGTTCATGCTGTTGGGTTGTAAGCTACCCAAGCAGAATATGAGGTGCTGTTCCCCCAGTTTATGTGTGCCTTCATACTGGTAATGGCAGTGAATGGACAGGTGAATGGACTTTTTGGTCCTCTCTTCAGACTGATCAGGGTCCTGACCTGAAACGTTGCGTCCAGTTCCATCAAAAATGCTGCCTGATCAACTGTGTTCCTCCAGTCCAGTGTGTTTTGCTCACGATTGCAGCATCTGCAGTTTTCAAAAAGGAGAGGTCCTTGCAACAGGCAGGTGCAAATTGGTCTTGGCGCTCATGTTCGACACAGACATTGTGGGCCGAAGGGCCTGTTCGTGTGCTGTACTATATGTGGACTCTTATTCATCGGCAAGACCAATCATAGACTGGGCGAGTGTTTTGCTGAACACCTTTACTCCGTTCGCCTGGACCTACCTGATCTCCCGGTTGCTAAACACTTTAATTCCCCTTCCCATTCACACACTGACCTTTCTGTCCAAGGTCTCCTCCATTGTCAGAGTGAGGCTAAACGCAAATTGGAGGAACAGAAAATATTCAAACATAGATTTTTTTAAACTCATGGGCACTGGGCCTGTACCCGCTGGCGTTTAGAAGAATGAGGGGGGATCTCATTAAAATATACAGAATAGTGAAAGGCTTGGATAGAGTGGATGTGGAGGGGATGTTTCCACTAGTGGGAGAGCCTAGGACTAGAGGTCATAGCCTTAGAATTAAAGGATTTATTTCAGGAAGGAGTTGAAGAGAAATGTATTTAGTGAGAGGATGATGTATCTGTGGAATTCTGTGCCACAGAAGGCTGAAGAGGCCATCAGTGGATATTTTTAAGACAGAGATAGATAGATTTTTGATTAGTACAGGTGTTAGGGGTTATGGGGCAAAGGTAGGAGAATGGGGTTAGGAGGGAGAGATAGATCAGCCCTGATTGAATGGAAGAATAGACTTAATGGCCTAATTCTACTCCTATCACTTATGACCTTATAATGCCCTGATGTTTCAATACATTTGACTCAATTTAATAATTTTGTACTAAAATTGGACAGGCACATGAGCAGGAAACGTTCGGTGGTGGTGGTGGAAAAAAAAGAACTTCCCTTAGAACTCAGGGATGCTCTAATAGTGACCATTCTTAAGAAGGGGAGAGGCTTAATGTTGAAACTTCAGGGGCATCTAGATCCTGCCAACCAGGGCCGGCCTTAAGCTGATTGGACCAATTGCTCCCAATTGGGCCCCGCGCCTAGGGGCCCCCGTGCTAGAGTAATCTACTCTCAGCTTGGGTAAATCTACCCCGGATGGAGGGGGGGGGGGGGGGAGAGGGGTGGAGAGAGAGTAGAGGGATGGAGGGGGAAGAAAGGGATAGACGGGGAGCGGGGGTGTGAGGGGGAATTGTGAAGGGGGAGGTGGGTCATTCCCTCACGGTCCGGGGGCAGCGCTCCCCCCCCCCCCCCCCCTCCAGTCGCTGTGCTTCACGCACACAGCCCCGGCTCCACCCCTCTCTCGCCCCGGGGAGACGCGGTGAACAATACAGGGAGGGCCAGGCTGGAGGTTGGAGCAACGTTTACAAACCTCGGCCTCAGTTCACACCAGTCCACCCGGACCCCGGCATCCGCTCCTGCCGCCGGCCCTCTCCTTTCCTTCTCTCCCTCCCTTCCCTTCTTCCCTCCCTCCTCTCCTTCCCTCCATCCTTCCTCTCTCTCTTTTCCCTTCTCTCCGCCCCCCCTCCCTTCTCTCCTTCCCTCCATCCTTCCTCTCTATTTTCCCTTCTCTCCGTCCCTCCCTCCCTTCTTTCTCTTCTTCCCTGCCTCCCTTCATTCTCTACTTCCCTCATGCCCTTTTGTCCTTCCCCCCTTCTCTCCCTCCCTCCCTTCTCTCCTTCCCTCCCACACACACACATAACGCACAGAAAACTAACACACACACACACATCAAGCACAGATAACTAACATACACACGACTAAGACACACACACACACACAACTAAGTTAGGATGGGGTAGAAGCCCAAAGGGTAGGATGGCTGAAGCCCAAAATGTAATGCCTGGACTGGTTTTTCGCCAATAGTTATTGGTTTTCCAGGATCTAGTTAATTAATTTTGTTTTTCATTTCACAGTCACTAAAACAAGTGGTATTGTAACTATGTACTTTTCAGAGATGATCTACACATTTTGTTTTTTACTTGTAGGCTTACATGTATGCAATTTTATATTAAAATGTAGCTTAGATCTGTTTGGTCCATTAACTTGCAGGCACTTTTTAAGCATATATTTTGATTACCTTCCATTCTACCATAGAGAAATAAAGTCTATAAAGACTTTATTTGTATTTCTATGATTCTACAGACCTTGGCTGGGAACCTGGGGCTCACCAAAATTGTTCCCAATTAGGCCCCACATCTCCTAAGGCCGGCCCTGACGTCAACAACAGGCAAAGTCCTTGCTCGTGTCCGTGCAAACCTCCTTCTACCACTGTCTGCGGGGGTACTCCCAGAATCACAGTGTGGATTCCACCCATCCAGTCCAGAGGTGCAGCAGACATGATATTCACAGTACGCCAACTCCAGGAAAAATGCCATGAACAAAGGCAGCTCTTTGGAGCATACTATCAAGGTAGGGTTGTCAGGACAAGTACATCAGAATATTGAGGCTTCTACATGATGGCATGTCGGTCACAGTGCTCCACAACTGCGGCTCTGAGTCCAAGCCCTTCACTCTGGAAGCAGGGGTCAAACAGGCATACATCATCGCACCCACCCTGTTTGTCGTCTTCATTGCTGCCATACTTCACCTCATTGGAAGCTGCCACAGGAGATCCCAATCCTCTACAGAAGTGATGGTGGGCTCTTCAACCTTAATAGGTTGAAGGCCAAGAGCAAAGTCAGTAACACCGCCATCATGGAGCTTCAGTAAGCGGACAAATGTGCCATTGCAGCACATTCTGCAGAAGACCTCCAGGGCATCCTGAATACCTTTGCCAAGGCAGACAGAACCATATAACCATATAACAATTACAGCACGGAAACAGGCCTTCTCGGCCCTTCCAGTCCGTGCCGACCATTTATTTTCCCCTAGTCCCATCTACCTGCTCTCAGACCATACCCCTCCATTCCCTTCCCGTCCATATACCTATCCACTTTACTTTTAAATGTTAAAATCGATCCTGCCTCCACCACGTCTGCAGGAAGATCGTTCCACACAGCCACCACTCTCTGAGTAAAGAAGTTCCCCCTCATGTTACCCCTAAACTTCTGTCCCTTAATTCTCATGTCATGTCCTCTTGTTTGAATCTTTCCTACCCTCAATGGGAAAAGCTTATCCACGTCAACTCTGTCTATCCCTAGAGCCATGGGCCTAGCCTTAAATATCAAGAAGACCCAGGTCCTAATCCTACATCAACCTCCACCGTTGACCCAGCCCACTATAAAAGTGGACGACACCACTCTTGAAAGCGTTGACCACTTCCCCAACCTTGGCAGCATTCTTTCCTTAAAAGCTGAAGTCGACTCTGAGATCAAGCATGGCCTGAGCAGTACCTGCGGAGCCTACACCAGACTCAGGAAAAGAGACTTTGAAGACTGAGACCTAAAAGCTCAAACAAAACTGCTGGTCTACAGAGCCATTGTCCTCCCCACCCTGTTGTATGGAGCCGAGTCATGGACCACCTACTGCAGGTATCTGAGAGCCCTGGAACAATACCATCAAAGATTCTTACGAAAAATTCTGAGGATCAGCTAGGAGGACAAACGCACCAACACCAGCGCTTTGGAGGAAGCCAACATGACCAGCATCACCACCACAATAATGCAGCACCAACTTCGATGGACTGGCCATGTCATCCGCATGCCCAACCCACGTCTCCCTAATCAAACTCTGTACTCTCAATTGAAGGAAGGTTGTCGAGCCCCCGGCGGGCCAAAGAAACGCTTCAAGGACAACATCAAGGACAGTCTAAAGAAATTCCACATCGCATCGAGCAACTGGGAGCACATTGCGCTGGACAGGCGCTCCAGGAGGAAATCCGTGCAGGAAGGAGCTGCGCATCACGAAATGGAACTACGCCGTGTCACAGAGAAGGAAAGAGGAGAAGGGGGCTCGATGACTACCAACCACCGCCAGTTTCCACTGCCCACGTTGCACCGTGTGTGGGTCACGGATCGGCCTCTACAGACATCTGCAGACTCACTAGCAGATGACCCTATGGAGAGGAGAGGACAGTCATAGTCGTTTCGAGTGACCGCCAATGATGATGATGATTGCCATATATGCAAAGTCCAAATGCACAGTGAAATTATTTTCTTACAAACAGTCCAGTAGACTATTGCCATACCTACATACTTCCCCGATGAGCAAAGTGTACAGAAATAGTCCACTGGGCCTGCGTGCCAGAGGTGCCATGTTTTGGCACCATTTTCAAAGTCCAGTCCGCGCTCTAGTTGTGATGAGTGGCGCACCTTCCAGGCAAGTCCCAGGCTACTGCAGGCCTCCACCCATCACCTTCCCTTGGACGTACAAAACGACATCCCTCTCCTCGCCCGTCCACCTTTGTGTCCCAGAGAAGCCTCCCATATCTGACCTTGAGGGCGCTGTAGGCCCGACACCATTCCCTCTCCTCTCCTCCTTGCCCATTGCGTCCGTCATTCATCCTTCTTGAATCCGGTCTTCGGGCGAAGATCAGGGATCGGCTCAGCTGGCCCCCCTTCCGGGCCTTCACACAGGTGCTGGTCCGTGGGGCTCCAGAGGGGTATGGGGCAATGGGACTAGCATAGACCGAGCATCGAGATCAGCATGGGTGGGTTGGGCCAAAGGGCCTGCTTTAGTGTTGTATGACTACAGTTAATGTGTGCATACCAAACCTTTGCATGTTAACCATATAATAACCATATAACAATTACAGCACGGAAACAGGCCTTCTCGGCCCTTCCAGTCCGTGCCGACCATTTATTTTCCCCTAGTCCCATCTACCTGCACTCAGACCATACCCCTCCATTCCCTTGCCGTCCATATACCTATCCACTTTACTTTTAAATGTTAAAATCGATCCTTCCTCCACCACTTCTGCAGGAAGATCATTCCACACAGCTACCACTCTCTGAGTAAAGAAGTTCCCCCTCATGTTACCCCTAAACCTCTGTCCCTTAATTCTCATGTCATGCCCTCTTGTTTGAATCTTCCCTACCCTCAATGGGAAAAGCTTATCCACGTCAACTCTTTCTATCCCTTTCATCATTTTAAAGACCTCAATCAAGTCCCCCCTTAACCTTCTGCGCTATAAAGAATAAAGACCTAACTTGTTCAACCTTTCTCTGTAACTTAGTTGCTGGAACCCAGGCAACATTCTAGTAAATCTCCTCTGTACTCTCTCTATTTTGTTGACATCCTTCCTATAATTAGGTGACCAAAATTGTACACCATACTCCAGAATTGGTCTTACCAATGCCTTGTACAATTTTAACATTACTTCCCTACTCCTATATTCAATGCTCTGATTTATAAAGGCCAGTTGTGGTGTTTATAACTAGATCATTTGCTTACAATGCATTTTAGTTTAGTTTAGTTTAGAGATACATTGGCCCATCGATTCCACACCGACCCACGACATTAACACCACTCTACCCACATTAGGGACAATTTATTTTACGTTTATATAAGGCAATCAACCTATAAACCTGTATGTCTGTCTCTTTGGAGTGTGGGGGGGGAACCAAAGATATCGGAGAAAACCCATGCAGGTGACGGGGAGAATGTACAAATTCCATACAGACAGCACCCGTAGAACAGTAGCTCTACCGAAATGTCACCGTGCCGCCAAAGATGAGGAAAAATCTAGACTTACTGCATTCCCAGAAAATGTACTTTGCCACATGACGCAGTGTGATGATTTCATTGATAGTGTCATTGGCTGGGGAATTCCAGTTTTGTCATTGACTTGTACAGCTTAGAAACAGGCTATTCAGGCAATCAAATGCACACTGACCAAAACAACATGGTTTAGTTTCGTTTTTTTTTTTGAGATACAACATGGAAACAGGCCCTTCGGCCCACCAAGTCTGCACCGACCAGCGATCCCCGCACATTAACACTACCCTACACACACTAGGCACAATTTACAATTATACCAAGGCAATCTACCTGCAAACCTGTACGTCTTTGGACTGTGGGAGGAAACAGAAGATGTCGGAGAAAGTACAAACTCTGTACAGACAGCACCTGTAGTCGGGATTGAACCCGGGGCTCTGGCGCTGTAAGCGCTGTAACCCAGCAACTCTACCGCTGTGCCACCGTGCCGCCCTAATAGATATAGAAATTACAAATTACATTGACCTGTCATTATTAAAGTCAAAGTTATGTCATAAGATATGGAGATAATAGTTCAATGAAAGGAGTGGGGGAACTTGCTGGAGGAGTATCTGGTGCACTCATGCTTATCTCTGGACAAAGTTGTAGATATGGGAGTTTCTATCGAAGTAGCAATGGTTAGTAACAGTTTTATTTTTTGTTTTGTAGGCCTCTGTATGACAATTTACAGAAGGCCAATTAACCTTTACTACCTGCATGTTTTTGTGATGAGGGAGGAAACTGAAGCACCCGGACGAAATACATGCAGTCACAGGGAGATCGGAGAGACTCCACACAGACAGCACCGGAGGTCAGGATCGAAGCTGTGAAGCAACAGTTCTAGTGCTGCCATAAAACGAGATGTGCTTATGTGATTGGGTAATATTGGCGCATGATGCTTTCGGACAGGATTCTCCGGGTTAGGATTTACTGCCCTTTGGAAGAGAATGGAGCAATGTGGTGCATCAGTTCTATAGACAAAGTCCAGTGTCCGCAATGGAGTAAGTCCGCAATGGAGATATTGGCTATATTTAAGAGGGAGTTAGATGTGGCCCTTGTGGCTAAGGGGATCAGAGGGTATGGAGAGAAGGCAGGTACGGGATACTGAGTTGGATGATCAGCCATGATCATATTGAATGGCGGTGCAGGCTCGAAGGGCCAAATGGCCTACTCCTGCACCTAATTTCTATGTTTAAAGATAAATCGGACAGTACCCTCGCTTATGGAAGGACCCTAACTGATAACAGAGGGGAAAATGCTATTCCTGAGTCTGGTGGTGTGCGCATTCAAGCTTCTGCACTTTCTGCTGGACGGGAGCGGGGAGAAGAAGGAATAACCGGGGTGGGACAAGTCTTTGGTTATGTTAGCTGCTTTTCCGATGCAGCGTGAAGTGCAGATGGAATCAATGGTGGCGAGTCTGGTCAATGCAATGGACTGGGCTACATACACAAGTCATTTTTTCAAGTTGGTAATAAAACTGTGACTGTGTACAGTCTGCAAGTCACAAAATGGAGAGGAATAGCTGGTTTGGAACCTGTGGTGAGCACACACAGCAGGGTGGGGACTTTGCACACTGAAACTGTGCCAACTGAAAGTGAAAGAGCTGAATTTTGAGTGTGTCATGCAAATTGAGTAAACAATACGCAGGGGATTTCCAGTGAAATAGTTTCTGTTCAATACACTCCCCTTCTTCAGCCACATCTCTCTCTTTCCCATTTCTGCTGCTTTTTCTCTCCTACCCTCCTCCTCCTGTTGTAGTTTAGTTCAGGGATACAGCACTGAAAAAGGCGCTTTGGCCCACCGAGTCCATGCCGATCGGTGATCCCCTCACACTAACAGTATCTGACACACACACACAAGGGACAATTTACATTTATACCAGGCCAATTAACCCTCAAACCTGTACGTTTTTATTTTTGAGTGTGGTAGGAAACCGGAGATCCCGGAGGAAACCCACGCAGGTCATGGGGAGAATGTACAAATTCCGTACAGACAAGCATCCATAGTCAGGATCGAACCCAGGTATCTGGAGCTGTAAAGGGCCTGTCCTACCAGCATCCGACTCCATGCGATGAGCGCGATCAAACTAGAAGCGGGGGCCGCGCGGAGGTCGGGTGAGTGGCGCAACGCAGTGCAAAGTGAGGCGAACTTGGAGCGAAGTCTTAAGGTAAGTTCGCCAGGACAGAGAGGGGCACACAGAGAGGGGCACAGAGGCACACACACACACAGAGCCACGGAGCCACACACATAGAGGGTCATGGAGACACCTACAGATAGGTTCACGGTGGGAAGATGTCGGGGCGGTGTGTAAAGTGTCGAGGCGACTGCGAGCCGACAAACCGTTGCCGCGCGGAATTTTTGAACATAGTCCGTTTTTCGGAGCCCCGCGCGATGTCGGGACGAACTCTGCACAATTCCGCACGGCTCCGGCGATCGAAGTGGGACCGGCCCCGCGACGCCGGATGGCTCAAGCGACCACGTTAGGTCGCGCTCATCGCATGGAGTTGCATGCTGGTGGGACAGGCCCTTAAGGCAACAACTCTTCCGCTGCACCACCATGCCAACCTCTAAGAGTTTCCTCTATTATTTCAATGGGACTTAGAAGGGACATGCAGGATAAATGTTCCCGAAGTTGGGGGAGTCCACAACTAGGGGGTTACAGTTTAAGAATAAGGGTTAGGCGATATAGGGCTAAAAAGAGGAAAACCTTTTTCACCCTGAGAGTTGTGAATCTGTGGAATTCTCTGGCACAATAGGCAGTGGAGGCCAATTCACTGGATGTTTTCAAGAGAGAGTTAAATATAACTCTGAGGGCTAACAGAATCAAGGTATATGGGGAGAAAGCAGGAGCGGGATACTGATTTTGGATGATCAGCCACGATCATATTGAATGGCTAGAAGGGCTGAATGGCCTACTCCTGCACCTATTTTCTATGTTTCAATGTCTCTATATTCAATCCCACATTTCAGCTCCCATGAGGAATAGAAGCAGGCAGTCGAGGTTCTACCCGAGTCAACTGCCTGCTCCTGTTCCGGGTCTACGTCAGTGCCCGCGTGCAGATGGAGCACGCGATGTCCATGAGGAATCTGGAGGCCTTCTGTGAACGCTGATCATCGTGCAGGGGGGGGGAGGGGGTCGAATGTATCATAGATAATGTTGACACCATTTTAATCTGATAGCGTTTTGATAGTTGTTTGCAAACTGCCAATGGCAGAATTGATTCTGTTTATTCTCTATATTTGTGTTTAATTGAATAAAAGGTCCTTTTTTCAGGGAAAACAAATGATGGGAATAGATAGGGTGAATGCTCAGAGTCTTTTACCCAGATTGAGGAATAAAAAACCTGAGGACACAGGTTTAAGGTAATATCAACTGGGAACCTGAGGGGCAACCTTCACGCATAGAGTGTGGTGGGTATATAGAACGAGCTGCCTCGAGGTAATTGATACAGGTACTATAATAACATTTAAAAATACATTTGGATAGGTACATAGATAGGAAAGCTTCTGTGGGATATAGAAACATAGAAACATAGAAAATAGGTGCAGGATGAGGCCATTCGGCCCTTTGAGCCAGCACCGCCATTCATTGTGATCATGGCTGACCGTCCACAATCAACAACCCGTGCCTGCCTTCTCCCCATATCCCCTAGAGCTCTATCTAACTCGCTCTTAAATCCATCCAGTGATTTGGCCTCCACTGCCCTCTGTGGCAGGGAATTCCACAAATTCAGAACTCTCTGGGTGAAAAAGTGTTTTCTCACCTCAGTCTTAAATGGCCTCCCCTTTATTCTAAGACTGTGGTCCCTGGACTCGCCCAACATTGGGAACATTTTTCCTGCATCTAGCTTGTCCAGTCCTTTTATAATTTTATCTGTTTCTAGAAAATAACCCCCTCATCCTTGTAAACTCCAGTGAATACAAGCCTAGTCTTTTCAATCTTTTCTCATATGACAGTCCCACCATCCCAGGGATCAATCTTGTGAGCCTACGCTGCACTGCCTTAATCACAAGGATATCCTTCCTCAAATTAGGAGACCATATGGGCCAAACATGGGCAAATGGGACTAATGGGATGGACCATTTTGGTCAGCATGGATGAGTTGGGCAGAAGGGCCTGTTCATTTCTCCATGATTCTTAGATCCAAGTCACTGGGATTGGTTAATTGATTGAAAACAGCATGGAAACAGGTCCTTCAGCCCAGCTATGATTCCACGTGGACCGTTGATCACCCATTCATACCAGTTCTATGTTATCCCATTGTCTCATTCACTCCCACATACTCGGGGCTAATTTACAGAGGGCTCGTTAACCTACAAACCCAGATGTCTCTTTGGCCATTGCAGGATATCTCGCCTCCTTGAGGAAACCCACACGGTCACAGGGAGAACGTGTAAACTCCACACAGACAGCACTTGAGGTCAGGATCGAACAGCTCACTGGAATTGTGAGGCCACAGCAGGTAATGTCTCCCTTTGCTGGGTTTTCTTTAATAACAGAGCACGGCGTTAGCGCGTCGTTTTTTTGAGAAGATGTGACAACACACAAACAAATAAATACACACACACACACACACACACACACACACACACATCCACAGCCAAGATTAGAGTTTTGTAATTATGGAGATAGAGGGGGAGAGCAAGGCAGTGGGATCATAAGGTCATGAGGAATAGTAGTAGAAATAGGCCATTCAGCCCATCATGTCTTCTCTGTCATTCAATCATGGCTGATCTATATCTCCCTCCTAACCCCATTCTCCTGCCTTCTCTCCACAGCCTGTACGAATCAAGAATCTACCTATCTCTGCCTTACAAATACCCACTGACGACCTCGACAGCTTTCTGTGGCAAATAATTCCACAGATTCACCCTCTAACTAAAAAAAGTTCTCCTCATCTCCTTCCTAAAAGAAGTCCTTTAATTTGGAGGCTATGACCTCTAGCCCTCGGCTCTCCCACTAATGGAAACGTCCTCTCCACATCCTCTCTATCCAAGCCTTTCACTATTCTGTATGTTTTAATGAGGTCCCCCCTCATTCTACTAAATGCCAGCAAGTACAGGCCCAGTGCCGGCAATAGCTCATCATGGGGCGGTCATCATGCCAATTTAGTCTAAGAAGAAATTTCCCCTCATTTCCTTCCTAAAATTACTTCCCTATTTTTGTATGCAAGTCCCTACTTTCTTTGCTACTGATATGGACTGGCAGATTAACCTTTTGCGAATTTAGAAAACAGTCTATGCTTTTATTCCGACTACCAAAATGCATGACTCCACACTAAATTCCATCTGCCACTTCCCTGCCCACTCTCCAAACCTGTCCAAGTCCTTCTGCAGAGTCCTTGCTTTCTCGACACTACCTGCCCCTCCACCTATTTTCATATAATTCGCAAACTTTGCGACAAAGCCTTCATTCCCCTCGTCCAAATCATTAATATACAACGTGAAGAGTAGCAGCCCCAGCACCGACCCTTGCGGAACTGCACTAGTGACTGGCAGCCAACCAGAAAAAGCCTCCTTTATTGCCACTCTTTGTCTTCTGCCAGCCAGCCAACTTGCAGGCTGGCAGAGCTTGGGATCAACACTATGCAATGGGTGGGGAATGGGACAGTGCAGTATGTTTGGGTTCATACTATACGGTGGCAGGAGAGGTGCACAGCGTGATTTGTGATCAGCACTGTGTGATGAGAGGGGAGCAGGATGGAAGGATGTGTTTGGGATCATTACTATGTGATGAGAGGGGAGTGGGATAGACAATAGACAATAGGTGCAGGAGTAGGCCATTTGGCCCTTCGAGCCAGCACCACCATTCAATGTGATCATG
Source organism: Raja brachyura (assembly GCA_963514005.1). The sequence continues at coordinate 24,140,015 of OY740805.1, read as the reverse complement.
GCTGATCATCCCCAATCAGTACCCTGTTCCTGCCTTCTACCCATACCCCCTGACTCCGCTATTTTTAAGAGCCCTATCTAGCTCTCTCTTGAAAGCATCCAGAGAACCTGCCTCCACCGTCCTCTGAGGCAGAGAATTCCACAGACTCCCCACTCTCTGTGAGATAAAGTGTTTCCTCGTCTCCGTTCTAAATGGCTTACTCCTTATATTTAAACTGTGGCCCCTGGTTCTGGACTCCCCCAAATCAGGAACATGTTTCCGGGCTCTAGAGTGTCCAAGCCCTTAACAATCTTATATGTTTCAATGAGATCTCCTCTCATCCTGTTATACTCCAGAGTGTATAAGCCCAGCTGCTCCATTCTCTCAGTATATGACAATCCTGCCATCCCAGGAATTAACCTTGTAAACCTAAATTGCACTCCCTCAATGTCCTTCCTCAAAATAGGGGACCAAAACTGCACGTACATACTCCAGGTGTGGTCTCACTAGGTCTGTACAACTGCAGAAGGACCTCTTTGCTCCTATATTCGATTCCCCTTATTATAAAGGCCAACATGCCATTCGCTTTGTTCACTGCCTGCTGTAGCTGCATGCTTACTTTCATAGACTGAAGTACAAAGACCCCCATATCCCATTGTACTTCCCCTTTTCCCAACTTGACACCATTTAGATAGTAATCTGCCTTCCTGTTTTTGCTACCAAAGTGGATAACCTCACATTTATCCGCATTAAACTTAATCTGCCATGCATCTGCCCACTCCCCCAACCTGTCCAAGTCACCCTGCATTCTCATAGCATCCTCCCACAGTTCACACTGCCAGCTTTGTATCATCTGCAAATTTGCTAATGTTTATTTGAATCCCTTCATCCAAATCATTGATGCATAATGTAAATAGCTGCGGTCCCCGCACCGAGCCTTGCGGTACCCCACTAGTCACTGTTTGCCATTCTGAAAGGGACCCGTTAATCCCTACTATTTGTTTTCTGTCTGCCAACCACTTCTCTATCCATGTCAGCACTCTACCACTAATACCATGTGGCCCAATTTTGCCCACTAATCTTCTATGTGGGACCTTATCAAATGCTTTCTGAAAGTCCAGGTACACTACATCCACTGGCTCTCCCTTGTCCATTTTCGTAGTTACATCTTCAGAAAATTCCAGAAGATTAGTCAAGCATGATTTCCCCTTCGTAAATCCATGCTGACTCGGACCGATCCTGTTACCGCTATCCAAATGTGCGGCTCTCTCATCTTTTATAATTGACTCCAGCATCTTCCCCACCACCGATGTCAGGCTAACTGGTCTATAATTCCCCGTTTACTCTCTCCCGCCATTCTTAAAAAGTGGGATAACATTAGCTACCCTCCAATCCACGGGAACTGATCCAGAGTCTATAGAACATTGGAAAATTATCGCCAATCCATCCACGTTTTCTAGAGCCACTTCCTTAAGTACCCTGGGATGCAGACCATCAGGCCCTTGGGATTTATCAGCCTTGAGTCCCATCGGTCTACCCAACATCATTTCCTGCCTAATGTGGATTTCCTTCAGTTCCTCTGTCACCACAGATCCTCTGGCCTCTACGATATCAGGAAGATTGTTTGTGTCCTCCTTAGTGAAGACAGATCCAAAGTACCTGTTCAACTCATCTGCCATTTCCTTGTTCCCCATAATAAATTCACCTTTTTCGGTCTTCAAGGGTCCAACTTTCGTCTTAACTAATTTTTTCCTCTTCATATACCCAAAGAAGCTTTTACTATCCTGCTGTATATTCTTGGCTAGCTTACCTTCGTACCTCATCTTTTCTCCCCGTATTGTCTTTTTGGTTATCTTCTGTTGTTCTTTAAACATTACCCAATCCTCTTGCTTCCTGATCATCTTTACTACATTGTACTTCTTTGCTTTAATTTTTGTACTGTCCCTGACGTCGCTTGTCAGCCATGGTCGTCCCTTTCTCCCCTTGGAATCTTTCTTCCTCCTAGGAATGAACTGATCCCGCAGCTTCTGTATCATTCCTACAAACACCTGCCATTTTTGTTCCACTGTCATCCCTGCCAGTGTATCTTCCAGTCAACTTTGGCCAGCTCCTCCCTCATGGCTCCATAGTCCCCTTTATTCAACTGCAACATGACACCTCCGATCTACTCTGCTCCCTCTCCAATTTTAGATTAAACCTGACCATGTTATGGTCACTGCCTCCTAATGGCTCATTAACCTCGAGGTCCTTTATCAAATCCGGTTCATTACATAACACTAAATCCAGAATTAACTTCTCCCTGGTAGGCTCCTATACAAGCTGTTCAAAGATCCATCACGAAGGCACTCTACAAAGTCCCTTTCTTGGGGTCCAGAACCAACCTGATTTTCCCAGTCTACCTGCATGCTGAAATCTCCCATAACAATCACAGCATTACTTTTACTACATGCCAATTTTAACTCCTGATTCAACTTGCGCCCTATGTCCAGGCTACTGTTTGGGGGCCTGTAGGGTCTTTTTACCCTCACAATTCCTTAGTTCTGTCCATACTGACTCCACATCTCCTGTTTCAATGTCACCCCTTGCAAGGGACTGAATTTAATTCCTCACCGACATTCCTCCCCACCCTCTCTGCCCACCTGTCTGTCTTTTCGATAGGAGGTATGCCCTTGAATATTCAGTTCCCAGCCCCGGCCCACTTGCAGCCATGTTTCAGTAATTCCCACAACATCATACTTGCCCGTTTCTAACTGAGCCTCAGGCTTGTCCACTTTATTCCTTATACTTTGCGCATTCATATACAGCACTTTGTCCTCCGTATTCACTTCCCCCCTCGCACCGCTCGCAATTGCCCCTGACCTTACTCTGTTGTCCATTCTCAAGCTTTCCTTCCCATTAATTTGAGCATCTTTTGTAATTTTTCCTGTAGCCACTTCCCCTTCAACTCCATCTTTATACTCCCAATTTGTCAATCCCTCCCCCCCACTATTTAGTTTAAACCCACACGTGCAGCACCTAGCAAACCTGCCTGCCAGAATGTCGGTCCCCCTCCAGTTAAGGTGTAACCCGTCCCTTTTGTACAGGTCACCTGCCCCAGAAGAGATCCCAGTGGTCTATAAATCTAAATCCTTGCTCCCTGCACCAGCCCCTCAGCCCCTCATTCAGATTCCCTCTCTCCCTGTTCCTGTCCTCACTAGCACGTGGTACTGGAAGCAATCCAGAGATAACCACCCTAGAAGTCCAGCATTACAGTCTTCTTCCCAACTCTCTGAAGTAATGTTGGAGAACCTCGTTCCTCTTCTTCCCGATGTTGTTTGTGCCTACGTGCACAACTACTGCTGGCTGTTTACCCTCTCTCTCGAGGATGTTAATAATTCGGCTTGTGACATCCTGAACCCTGGCACCAGGGAGGGAATCCTCGCATCTCGTCTGCCGTAACAGAATCTCCTTTCCACTCCTCGGACAATGGAGTCACCCAACACTAGGGCTCTGCCCGACGTCGGTCTCTCCGGTCGAGTCCCATCTCCAGGATTGGAGCCACCGACGTGTCCACCGCTTGGACTGGAAACATCGTCTCCCCGAACAGTTCCCAAGAGGGCGTACCTGTTTACATTAGGCACAGCCACCTGGGTCTCCTGCACTCCACGATTACCACCCTTTCTCTCCGTCACACACCTTGGTTCTTCCAGTAACCTCGGCGTGACAACATCACTGTAGGTCCTGTCCAGGAAACTCTCATTTCCCCAGATGGCCCTGAGGTCATCCAGCTGCTTCTCCAGTGCCCTAACATGGTCCTTTAGGAGCTGAAGCTGGACGCACATAGACATAGAAACATAGAAAATAGGTGCAGGAGTAGGCCATTCGGCCCTTCGAGCCTGCACCGCCATTCAATGTGATCATGGCTGATCATCCAACTCAGTATCCCGTACCTGCCTTCTCTCCATACCCCCTTATCCCTTTAGCCACAAGTGCCACATCTAACGCCCTCTTAAATATAGCCAATGAACTGGCCTCAACTACCTTCTGTGGCAGAGAATTCCAGAGACTCACCACTCTCTGTGTAAAGAATGTTTTCCTCATTTCGGTCCTAAAGGAATTCCCCCTTATCCTTAGACTGTGACCCCTTGTTCTGGACTCCCCCAACATCGGGAACAATCTTCCAGCATATAGCTTGTCCAACCCCTTAAGAATTTTGTAGGTTTCTATAAGATCCCCCCTCAATCTTCTAAATTCCATCGAGTACAAACCGAGTCTATCCAATCTTTCCTCATATGAAAGTCCTGACATCCCAGGAATCAGTCTGGTGAATCTTCTCTGTACCCCCTCTATGGCAAGGATGTCTTTCCTCAGATTTGGAGACCAAAACTGTACGCAGTACTCCAGGTGTGGCCTCACCAAAACCCTGTACAACTGCAGTAGAACCTCCCTGCTCCTATACTCAAATCCTTTCGCTATGAATGCTAACATACCATTTGCTTTCTTCACTGCCTGCTGCACCTGCATGCCTACTTTCAATGACTGGTGTACCATGACACCCAGGTCTCGTTGCATCTCCCCCTTACCTAATCTGCCACCATTCAGATAATAGTCTACCCTCATGTTTTTGCCACCAAAGTGGATAACCTCACATTTATCCACATTGTACTGCATCTGCCATGCATCTGCCCATTCACTCAGCCTATCCAAATCACCCTGCAGCCTCCAAGCATCCTCCTCACACCTAACTATACCCCCCAGCTTGGTATCATCTGCAAATTTGGAGATGTTGCATTGAATTCCCTCGTCCAAATCATTAATATATATTGTAAATAGCTGGGGTCCCAGCACTGAGCCTTGCGGCACCCCACTAGTCATGCCACAGTTGTAGCAGCCAGAGGCTCCATCTGTGTCCCTGGGCTCCCACATTCTGCAAGCCTCACACTTTCTCATCTGCCCCGATAGAGGGATGTTTCGTTTTAATTTAGTTTAGAGGTACAGTGCGGAAACAGGCCCTTCGGCCCACTGAGTCTGCACTGACCAGCGATCACAGCACATTAACACTACCCTACACACACTAGGGACAATTTACAATTATCTCAAGCCAATTAACCTGCAAACCTGTACATCTTTGGAGTGTGGGAACAAACCGAAGATCTCGGAGGAAACCCACACGGGTCAGAACGTACAAACTCCACACAGACAGCACCCATAGTCAGGATCGCACTGGGGTCTCCGACGCTGTAAGGCAGCAACTCTACCGCTGTGCCTCCTTGCCACCCGGATGTGTTTGGGATCAGTATTATGTGATGGGATGGGAGTGGGATAGAGAGATGTGTTGGGATCAGTACTTCACTATGGGAGGTGCACGGGGTGGTAGGAGGAATTTGGCAACATTACACCAATGAGTCTCCGCATTGGGCATCCACAGTGTTAAGGAATATACGTGAACATCTAACAAGTTTGTGGATAAGCAGAGTACTGTGTTTGTGCTTCTGCTATACAACATAGCGACGCAGGATGGGTGCCTGCAATCTGGAAATACAACGGGAAAACAGGCCCTTCATCCCATCGAGTCCACCCCGACCAGCAAACACCCCGTACAAGAACCTACACACACTAGGGACAATTTTACAATTATACCAAGCCAATTATCTGAGAAATACAATACTATACAATACCATTTATTGTCACTTGAACCTCATTGAGGTTCAAACAAAATTTTGTTTCTGCAGTCATACATACAAGAAAAGAACCAGGACACAACACAATTTACACAAACACCCATCACAGTGAATATCCTCCTCACTGTGATGGAAGGCAAAGTCTTATCTCTCCCTTGCACTCCCCATTCTCCTCCCGATGTCAGAGTCAAAGCCCCCGGCGGGCGATGGTATATAAGTCCCGCGGCCATTCATGTCGCGCGGGGCGATGCAAGGCCCCAGTCCGGGTCTTGATGTTGGAGCCCCCGGCGGGCCCTAGCAAGTCCCGTGGCCATCAAAACCGCGCCGGGCGATGTAAGGCCCCGCTCCAGGTCGTCTTCAACCCCGCAACTCCGGCGGGAGAAGTTGCCACCGCGGGAGCTCCAAAATGCGGTCTCCCACCAGAGACCCGCGAGCTCCCGGTGTTACCGTCCACCGGCCTGCAGCGGAAGCCTCCGAATCTCCGGGGTCGGGCAGCAGCAGCGCACTACCACAGCTCCTCCCGTTCCGAACTCGGCCGGCCCCACGATGGTAAGTAAGTCCGCAGCTCCGCGACTGGAGCCCCAGGTCCGGTTGGAGGCCGCTCCATGGTTCTAGGCCCCAACGATAACGGAGACCCGACAGAGAAAAGGTCGGGTCCTCCGTACAGTGAAAATTTTTTTTAAAGTTTCCCCACCCCCCACACATATCCAGCAAAAAAACCCACTAACTAACTACACTCAAACGAGACAAAAAATAAAAAAAGACAGACGGACTGCAGAGGCCGCTGTGACGAGAGTCGCGCCGCCCACCGAATATCTACGTCTTTGGAGTGTGGGGGGAAACCAGAGAACCGGAGAAAATCCACGTGCTCACAGGCAGAACGTACAAACTCCGTACAGACAGCACTCGTAGTCAGGATTGAACCCATGCCTCTTGTGCTGTAAGGCAGCAAATCTACTGCAGTGCCATTTCTAAAATTCCACAAGTGATGTTTGTCACTGCCTGTTCTATCTGTGATTGTGTTGGGGCAGTGTGCTGGCTGCCGCCTGTTGGCATTAAGCTCCCATTACTTCACCGTTCCCACACTGACTAATGGTTTTATACATGTGTGACTGAGCAGGCCAGGCACATACATTGAGCAAAGAACAGTACTTCATTCATCAAAGGGTAGTGAATTTGTGAAATTCTATACCACAGAAGGCTGTAGAGGCCAAGGCAGTGGATATTGTTAAGGCTGATATAGATAGATTCCTGATTAGTACAGGTGTCAGAGGTCATGGGGAGAAGGGGGTTAAGAGGGAGGGATAGATCAGCCATGATTGAATGGCGGAGTAAACTTGTTGGACAGAATGGCCTAATTCTACTATTCCTTATGACCGTATGACAGGAATGTCTGTACCAAACCAGATTAAACTAATCTATTCTGTCTTCACGTGATCCACATCCTCCATTCCCTGAATAGCCACCTGAGATTGGATTCTTGGGTGACCCTTAAGTTTGGTGCCAAGGGACTCTTACATTGTGGGTGGGCCATTAAAGAAAGACATTTTCGCTTTAGAACCCGATGGTCTGGATGCACATGTTGAACTCAGCTAACTTGGGGTGGCACTGATTTATTGCAATAGATTCTGGGGTATTCGACCTCCCAAAGGTCAACACCTCACACTTGCCCGGATTAAACCCCACCCGCCAATTCTCATGTGGTGGATCTATATCCCACAGTATGTGTGGACACGCTTCCTCACTGTCTGCAAGGGCAGCATCCTCAGCCCAGGAACAAAGGAGACACTGCCCACTCCATCACAGGTACTGACCTCCCCACCATCGAGGGAAACCAATGGTAGGTAGGTGCTGCTACTAAAAGGCACCCTGGCCATGCTCTCATTTCACTCCTTCCCTTGGTGAGAAGGTGAAGGAGTCTTAAAACCATGACCTCCAGGTTCACGTACAGCTTCTTCCCAACACCATCAGGCTATTGAACACTGCCAACTACACTTAGAACTACGATCTGTCTTGTTTAAAGGGGGTGCCATCCAGTTGGTATGGCTGCCCAGCCTGCAGCTGTCTGTTTTTTAACTTCTTTCTTTTATTCTTAGTGAGTTTTAGTGTTTTGTTTTGGAGTTGTAGTCATTTTTATGTGGGGGGTGGGGGGGGGGGGGAGGGGGAAACTACTTTTCAGGGTCCCTACCTGGTCGGAGAGGCGGCTTTTCTCCGGGCTGTAACTTCGACCCGTCCTCGCGGCCTACCAGCGGGCCTGGAGCGGCGTTTCCTGAGGGGGCCGCCCAGAACCTCGGCTTCGGCAGCGGCTCAGCGCTGGAGCAGCATCGGGGAGCAGAGCGGGCGATACCTTGCCTGGGTCGCCGCGTTGGAGCTGCAGAATGCTGAGACCGCAGGTGAACATCGCAGAGCTGTGGGCCTGTGGGGCGGCCGGCTGCGGGCGGCAGCGCTGAACTTTAACATCGGGAGCCTGGGATCTCTCGGTCAGATCACCAGTTGTGGAGCTCCATCCAGCGCGGCCTTGTCGGCTTCGGAAGCCACGGACTCTGGTAGGGAAGCGGCCGTTCCAAGGGTCCAAAGCCGCTATGAGGACTCTCCCGACGCCGGAACACCAACACCCGGCAAGAAGGCTTAAAACATCGGGCCACCGTAGCGCCGACTGCGGAGGCCTCAATAGGCCCGACTATGGGTGGACTTGGGGATGGAACTGGACTTTGTGCCTTCCCCCACAGTGGGAACCATTGTGTTTTGGTGAGGCCACAGTGGGAACCATTGGGTTTTGGTGAGGCCACACCTGGAGTGTTTTTATGTTCATTGTTAATTCTTTAGTGTTGGGTCTTATCTTTATCTGTGTGCTGCATGGCAAGTCAAATTTCACTACACCAATTGGTGTATGTGACAATAAATGTCCTTTGGCTCCTTTGGCTTTGGCTTTGTTTGAATCAGGGACTTTGGGTTTCTGTTTTGTTTGCACAGAGCCCTAGTCAGGCCACACCTGGAGTATTGTGTGCAGTTTTGGTCCCCTAATTTGAGGAAGGACATTCTTGCTATTGAGGGAGTGCAGCGTAGGTTTACAAGGTTAATTCGCGGGATGGCGGGACTGTCATATAATGGAGCAGCTGGGCTCGTGAGATAATGGAGCAGCTGGGCTCGTACACTCTGGAGTTTAGAAGGATGAGAGGGAATCTCATTGAAACATATAAGATTGTTAAGGGCTTGGACACACTAGAGGCAGGAAACATGTTCCCGATGTTGGGGGAGACCAGAACCAGGGGCCACAGTTTAAGAATAAGGAGTAAGCCATTTAGAACGGAGACGAGGAAACACTTTTTCTCACAGAGAGTGGTGGGTGTGTGGAATTCTCTGCCTCAGAGGGCGGTGGGGGCAGATTCTCTGGATGCTTTCAAGAGAGAGCTAGAGAGGGCTCTTAAAAATAGCGTAGTCAGGGGATATGGGGAGATGGCAGGAACGGGGTACTGATTGGAGATGATCAGCCATGATCATATTGAATGGCGGTGCTGACTCGAAGGGCCTAATAGCCTACTCCTGCACCTATTGTCTATTGACACTAATATTTTTTTAAATCTACTCAGCTTCCTTTTTGTGTTTGTTTTTATTACATTACCTATTGAGTGCCATTTTCACAGACCTGTTCTGCTGCTGCAAGTGAGAATATCTTTGTTCCATTTCTCTACATATGACAATTAGGCACTTGTGTCTCTTGACTCTTAACTAAATGCTTAACTAAGTGAGCAAATTAATAGCAAAACATAAAATGGGTATGATCTCAAACCAGTACGGAACTTATGTCTGTATTCGTAAGGATGTTGGACCGAGAGGAAGAAGAGGTGGGACGAATGGGGAGGTGGTGCAACAATATTAAAAAGGAGGACATCAGTAAAATGGTGAGAAATGATCGGATCATAGATCATAACATAAAGAAGGAACTGCAGATGCTGGAGAATCGAGGGTTACACAAAAAGCTGCAGAAACTCAGCGGGTGCAGCAGCATCTAAGGAACGAAGGAGATAGGCGACGTTTCGGGTCGAGACCCTTCTTCAGACTGGTCAGGGATATCATAACATAGTGTTTAGTTTAGTTTACTTTAAATGGGTATGAAGGAACTGCAGATGCTGGTTAAAACCAAAGATAAACACAAAAAGCTGGAGTAACTCAGCGGGAGGCACTTCAGACTAGTTAGGGATAAGGAAACTAGAGATATTAACGATGATGTAGAGATAAAGAACAATGAATGAAAGCATGCAAAAAAGTGATGATGATAAAGGAAACAGGCCATTGTTAGCTGTTTGTTGGGTGAAAAAGAGAAGCTGGTGTGACTTTGGTGGGGGAGGGATAGAGAGAGAGGGAATGCCAGGGTTACATGAAGTTAGAGAAATCGATAGTCATACCACTGGGCTGTAAGTTGCCCAAGTGAAATATGAGATGCTGTTCCTACAATTTGCATTTAGCCACACTCTGACAATGGAGTGGACCTAGGACAAAAAGGTCAATGTGGGAATGGGAAGGAGAATTAAAGTGTTTAGCAAGCTGGAGATCAGGTAGACTCAGGCGGACTGAACAAAGGTGTTCAGTGAAACGCTAGCCCAGTCTATGTTTAGACTCGCTGATTTGGGAGTCCACATCTTGAACATTGGATACAGTAGATGAGGTTGGAGGGGGGACAAGTGAACCTCTGCCGAATATGAAAGGACTGTCGGGGTCCCTGGATAGAGTCGAGGGAGGAGGTATAGGGGCAGGTGTTGCATCTTCTGCAGTTGTAGGAGAAGGTACCTGGGAAGGGGGTGGTTTGGATGGGAGGGGATGGGTTAACCAGGGAGTTGCAGAGGGAATGGTCTCTGCGGAAGGCGTTGTTTAGTTTAGTTTCATTTAGAGAAACAGGACCTTTGGCACACCGAGTCTGCACTGACCAGCAACATCCGCACATTAACACTACCCTACACACACTGGGGACAATTTACAATTTTACCAAGCTAATTAACCTACAAACTCATTCGTCTTTGGCATGTGGGAGGAAACTGGAGATACCGGAGAAAACCCACGCAGGTCACGGGGAGAACATACAAGCTCCATAGTAATCAGGATCGAACCCGGGTCACTGGCACTGTAATGCCCCTGTCCCAATTAGGAAACCTGAACAGAAACCTCTGGAGACTTTGCGCCCCACCCAAGGTTTCCGTGCGGTTCCCGGAGGTTTTTGTCCTCTGGCAACCACCTTCAACGAGCATCGCAACCGGCTTCGACTAAAAAATGACTGTTTTTTAAAACGGAAACCACTTTCGACCTAAGGGAGACTGATAAAAACCTCCAGGAACCGCACGGAAACCTCTGGTGGGGCGCAAATTCTCCAGAGGTTTCCGTCAGGTTTCCGAAGTGGGACAGGGGCATAAGGCAGCAACTCTGCAGCTGCGCCACCATGCACGCCCAGTTCGAATCAGTGCTTCAAATGTTTCAAAGGTCATTTATTGTCACGTGTACCGATTAAGGTACAGTAATATGCACATTACTATACAGCCATACAAAAAAACCAACAAAACACACAACTACATCAGAGTTTACATAAACATCCACCACAGCGGATTCCGCACATTCCTCACTGTGATGGAAGGCAATAAAGTCCAATCTTCTTCCTCTTTATTCTCTCGCGGTTGGGGCGATCGAAGCTCCCACGTTGGGTGGTCGAAGCTTTTGCGGCTTGGAGCTCCCGAAGTCGGTCTCTAACCAGGGACCCCGAGCACCACAGTGTTAAAGTCTGCAGGCTCCTGCAATTGGAGTTCTGAGGTCAATCCCTGGCAATGGGATCGCGATAATGTGTTGTGTTAAAGAAGGAACTGCAGATGCTGGAGAATCGAGGGTACACAATAGGCTGGAGAAACTCAGCGGGTGCAGCAGCATCTAAGGAGCGAAGGAGATAGGCAATGTTTTGGGTCGAGACCCTTCTTCAGACTGGTTAGGGATCAGGGAAACGAGAGATATAGATGGTGATGTGGAGAGATAAAGAACAATGAATGAAAGATATGCAAAAAAGTATAGATGATAAAGGAAACAGGCCATTGTAAGCTGTTTGTTGTGTGAAAATGAGAAGCAAGTGCGACTTGGGTGTGGGGGAGATAGAGAGAGAGGGAATGCCAGGGCCCGAGGGCTGAGGGAGAGGTGGGAAGGGGAGGAGGCAGCAAGGGTTAGCAGAATTTAGAAAATTCAATGTTTAAGCCCAGAGGATGCAGACTCCCCAAGCGGAATATGAGGTGCTGTTCCTCCAACTTGCGGTGTTGCTCACTCTGGCCATGGAGGAGGCCCAGGACTGAGAGGTCGGATACGGAATGGGAGGGGGAGTTGAGGTGCTGAGCCACCGGGAGGTCGGGTTGGTTATTGTGGACCGAGCGGAGGTGTTCGGAGAAACGATCGCCAAGCCTCCGCTTGGTCTCACCGATATAGATCAGCTGGCATCTGGAGCAACGGATGCAGAAGATGTGGTTGGAGGAGGCGCAGGTGAACCTCTGTCAGACCTGGAAGGACTGCTTGGGTCCCTGAAAGGAGTGGAGGGGGGAGGTGGAGGGACAAGTGTAGCATCTCTTGCGGTTGCAAGGGAAAGTGCCCGGGAAAGGGGTGGAGCGGGAGGGAAGGGAAGAATTGACAAGGGAGTTGCGGAGGGAGCGGTCTTTGCAGAAGGCAGACAGGGGGGAGATGGGAAGATGTGGCAAGTGGTGGGGTCAAGTTGGAGGTGGCGAAACTGGCGGAGGACTATGTGTTGTATGTGCCAGCTGGTGGGGTGAAAGGTGAGGACCAGGGGGACTCTGCCCTTGTTGCGAGTGGGGGAATGGGGAGAGAAGGCAGTGTTGTGGGGTATGGAGGAGACCTTGGTACGAGCCTCATCTATAGTGGGGGAGGGGAATCCCCGTTCACTGAAGAACAAGGACATTTGTGATGACCTGGTGTGGAACACCTCATCCTGGGAGCAGATGCGGCATAGACGGAGGAATTGGGAATAGGGGATGGAGTCCTTACAGGAAGCAGGGTGGGAGGAAGAGTAGTCCAGGTAGCTGTGGGAGTCAGTTGGTTTGTAGTGGATGTCGGTCAGGAGTGTATCACCTGCAATAGAGATGGTGAGGTCAAGGAATTGTAGGGAAATGAAATGGTAGGGAAATGGCGATGATATGTCCACATACTCCCACGGCTGGAGCTTGCAAATTCGGTCTCCAGCAAAGGCCACCAACTCCTCGATGTTAGGCCACAGCACGGACGGAGATATGATACAGAAAAAGATTGCATCTCCATTGAGGTAAGAGATTAAAAAAAGTTTCGCCCAACCCCCAACCCCCCACATAAAACAAACTAAAGAACACTAAAAGCATACATTTAACACATACTATTGAAACAACTTAGAAGAATGGGACAGACAGACTTGGCAAGGCAGCCATTGCTGGCGCCATCCGGTGGTCATGTTCCAAGTTAACAATAGAGACGTTGGTTGGATTTAATGTTGGTAGGATTTATTTATATGATCCGAATTGTATTTGTAACAATGGACATGAATAGTTTCAAAAAAATGGTGTAAACAGGAGTTACATAGTCATGTACATGGCAAAAACTTAAACTGCACGTTGACTGAATTAGCAGTGAAGGGACAACATAGAAACATAGAAACATAGAAAATAGGTGCAGGAGGAGGCCATTCGGCAGTTTGAGCCTGCACCGCCATTCAATATGATCATGGCTGATCATCCAACTCAGTATCCTGTACCTGCCTTCTCTTCATACCCCCTGATCCCATTAGCCACAAGGGCCACATCTAACTCCCCCTTAAATATAGCCAACAAACTGCCCTCAACTACCTTCTGTGGCAGAGAATTCCACAGATTCACCACTCTGTGTGAAAAATGATTTTCTCATCTCGGTCCTAAAAGACTTCCCCCTCATCCTTAAACAGTGACCCCTTGTCCTGGACTTCCCCCTCATCCTTAAACAGTGACCCCTTGTCCTGGACTTCCCCAACATTGGGAACAATCTTCCTGCATCTAGCCTGTCCAACCCCTTACGAATTTTGTAAGTCTCTATGAGATCCCCCCTCAATCTTCTAAATTCCAACGAGTACAAGCCGAGTCTATCCAGTCTTTCTTCATATGGAAGTCCTGCCATCCCCGGAATCAGTCTGGTGCAACATGTGCAATGTATATGAGATTTTTCTTCTGGATCAACATGGGGACATGTTGTGCTGTTGCAAATAAGAATGTCATTGTTCTGTCTGGGAAATATGACTACCAAACACTCTTGACTCGTGAACCAACAGGAGAGTTTAGTTTAGTTTACTTTAGAGATACATCATGGAAACATGCCCTTTGGGTCACTAAGTCCGTGTCGACCAGCGATCTCCCATACACAAGTTTTATCATCCACACCAGAGACACTTTACTGAAAGCTATTAATCTACAAAACTGTAAGTCTTAATATGGGGGGAAACCGGAGCACCCTGAGGAAATTCACATGGTCACAGCGAGAATGTACAGAAACATAGAAACATAGAAAATATGTGCAGGAGGAGGACATTCAGCCCTTTGAGCCAGCACCGCCATTCATCGTGATCATGGCTGATCGTCCCCAATCATTAACCCGTGCCTGCCTTCTCTCCATATCCCTTGATTCCACTAGCCTCTAGAGCTCTAGCCAACTCTCTCTTAAATCCATTCAGTGATTTGGCCTCCACTGCCCTTTGTGGCAGGAAATTCCACAAATTTGCTACTCCCTGGGTGACAAGGTTTTTTCTCATCTCAGTCTTAAATGGCCTCCTCTTTATTTTAAGACTGTGGCCCCTGGTTCTGGACTCACCCAACATTGGGAACATTTTTCCTGCATTTAGCTTGTCCAGTCCTTTTATAATGTTATATGTTTATAAGATTCCCCGTCATCCTTCTAAACTACAGTGAATACAAGCCTAGTCTTTTCAATCTTTTCCTCATATGACAGTCCCGCCATCCCAGGGATCAATCTCGTGAACCGACGCTGCACTGCCTCAATCACAAGGATGTCCTTCCTCAAATTAGGAGAATAAAACTTCCAGACAGACAGTACCCAGGGTCAGGATCAAACCTGGGTCTCTGGCGCTGTGAGTCAGCAACTCTACCGCTGCACCATTTCGCCCCATACTTGTCCAATGTATATGGATCAACTGGAAGACAAACACCAGAGAAATTATAATTTTAGACCTTGTTTCTGAAATAAAAAGGGTTTACTTGATAATCTTTCTGTAAAGTGGGCCTATGGGGAAGAGTGCTCGTTATGTGATGGGGTTTTACATTGTGTTTGAAAGTGACGTAGTTACATTTAAACAGGGGATGTCAAGCTTTATCCAGCTACTCCACTCTTCTAGCTTTCTTCCCTGGTTTCCCGCCCCCCTCCCCCATAATTAGTCTGAAGCAGGGTCCCAACACAAAATGTCACTTATTTATGTCCTCCAGAGATACTGCCTGAGTTACTCCAGCCCTTTATGACTTATTTTGTGAGGAGTCTGAAGAAGGGTCCCACCTCAAAACGTCAACTATTTATGTTCTCCAGAGATGCTGTCTGAACAGCTGGGTTACTCCAGCACTTTTATGCAAATCGACATCTGCAGTTCATTGTTTCTATGTAATATGATTCGTGCCTTGAATATGCATTGTAATAGAATCTGTGTCTCACGTAACCAGTGAGAAAAACATGAAATTATGTAAAGGAGAAAGGTGGCTGAAGGTCAATGTGCGTCTCATAAATAGAGGCAGGCAAATGTATACTGGGGGAAAGACCAAAAAAGCTGGACTAGCTCAGCAGGTCAGATAGCATCTCTGGAGAAAAGGAATAAGTGGTATTTCGGGTCGAGTCCCTTCTTCAGACTGAGGGTCAGGGGAAGGGGGAATGAGATATCTAGATGGCGATGTAGTGAGATATAGAACAAATGAATGGAAGATATGCAGAAAAGTAATGATGGAAAGGGGAACAGGCCATTGTTAGCTGTGCTGGGTGAAAATAAGTTACAGACAATGAGACTCAACAAGACGACTTTGAAGCTGGTACGACTTGGGAGGTGGAGTGACGGAGAAAGAGGGGATGCAAGGTTTACTTGAAGTTAGATAAATCAATATTGGTATAATGACAAGGCAGGGGAATTACATAACTGATTTGTGTCGGTCATTACTGTAGATCTGCTCAGAACCCAGACAGCAGGTAAATCAGACCCAGCAAGATATTTCCCACGGCCTGTCCAATCCAGCTCAAGCCATGTCGTTCCTTGTGAGAATTTGTCGGATCCTGACATTTCCAGCCTAAAAATACATTCTCTATCCGAGATTATATGTAAACTAAGCGATCTAGAAGTTACATTCCAAATCAACAACACCACAGCTGTAGCAAAGATCGACACAGGAACTCGTGGTAATATTATGTCTCTGGCTGTGTTTTCCAGGGTCAAGAACACTGAAACTGTCGTTAACACGAAAGCGTCATTAATTCTTTTTGGGGGAGGAGAGGTTCGCCCAGTTGGCAGGGTTGTCCTTCAGTGCCACCTGGCGACACATGTGCACAAGCTCAATTTTTGTTATTTGTTTCAGGCAAGGTAAGGACTCTACTTGGGATTGATGCCTGCCGGGACACGGGATCGATAATCATTGCAGAAGAAGTGCACCAACTTTCCCCCACCCAAGAATCCACTGAACAAATTCTCGCTCAGTATAAGGAACTTTTTGACGATAAGCTTGGCAAGCTACCACTCAAATATTAACACACATATGTTATACACCTCCCGGATCCACAATCCAGTCCGGGTCTTACCTTACAGTCACCATATGCTACTAATGTTTTTAGCCACTAGTCGTTAGTCGGGATGTAGTCACGGTGGTGACTACTTGTAGTGTAACTTTACTATATGCTAATAAACTTGTTGGGCCTTTAGTTGGTGTGTTCTTTATTAGCTCTTCAATTACAGAAGATACAAACAAATCTGTCAGGAGTATAAAGGGAGGGAGCTGACGCAACCAGAATTAACACATTAAAAACACATTGAGAGGGGTGCATGGTTAGGAAAGATGGAGAGGGATATGGGTCAAATGCAGGCAGCTGAGACTAGTGAGAACAGGCATCTTGGTCGACATAGGCAAGTTGGGGCAAGGGGCCTGTTTCCGTGCTGAATGGCTATCGCTTGACTATTCGGAGAATGAGGGAATGAAGGAAATAAATATTTATTATCAGCTGTTAGCACTGTTAAGTTTATCAAGAAGAGAGGAAGAGCACTTGGTTAGATTCTACATCAGCATTCCAATGACCGCAGCCCAGCGGTATGAATATTGAGTAGGAAGGAACTGCCGATGTTGGTTTAAACTGAAGATGGACACCAAAATCTGGAGTAACTCACCGGGACAGACAGCATCTATGGAGAGAATGTATGGGTGACGTTTCGGGTCTGCAAAGTAACGTCAAGTAACCCTGGCATTCCCTCCCTCTCCATCCCTCCCCCTCCCAAGTCACATCAGCTTCTTGTTTTCTCCCAACAAACAGCTAACAAGGGCCTGTTTCCTTTATCAATGTTACATTTTTGCATTTATTTATTTCATCGTACTTTGTCTCTCAACATCATCAGGTATATCTCTCGTTTCACTTTCCCCTGTCTGGTCTGAGAAGGGTCTCGACCCGAAACGTCGCCCATTCCTTCTCTCCAGACATGCTGCATTGTCCCGCTGAGTTACTACAGTTTATTTTCGCTGTCTATCTCCTTCTTTTGTCTTCCAAGCAAAGTTGGAGTGCAGCAGCATTGTGCCAGGGAACATATTACCTCTCCATAGGCTGGGCTACAGTCTGAGTCATGGAGCCATACAGAATGGATTTAAATGTTTCGACCCACCTTGTCCATGCCGACCAAGTTGCCATTCGGGCTGATGAAAGACCCAAAATGCTGGAGTAACTCAACGGGACATGCAGCATCTCTGAAAAGCAAGAATGAGTGACATTTCGGGTCAATAATATCCGCTGTCATGTCTGAAGAAGGATCTTGACCCTCAAACGTTTTTCTCCAGAAATGCAACCTGTACCGCTGAGATATCCCAGCGTTTTGTGGCTATCTTCGGTGTAAATGAGCATCTGCAGTTCCTTTCTACATGCTGTCCTCTGGGCAAGACCCATTTACCTGCATTTGACCCATATCTCTCGAAATCCGATCCAAGGAAATGTTTAAATATCCGTTCAAAGTTTCAATTACCACATAGAATGCTGGTGGCACAGTGGCACAGCTGATGGTGCTGCTTAAGCACAGCGGCATAGAAACAGGTTCTATCCCGACCTTAGGAGCAGTCAGTGTGGAGTTTTCACGTTTTCCCTGTGGCCAAATGGGTTTTCTCCGGAGGGTCTGGTTTCCTCGCACATCCCAAAGACATAAGAGTTTGTAGGTAAATTGGCCCTGGTGTGTAGGAGTGGATGTGAAAATTGAATAACATAGAACTCAGCGGGACAGGCATTGAACGGGTGACCAATGGTCGGCGTGGATTCAGTGTGGTGAAGATCCATAAGAATGTATTCCCAATCTGTCAATCTACCTCATCCCTGCCCTTACATTATTTATTTTACCTGCACTTTCTTTGCAACTGGAGCACATATCCTTCATGATTGTATTCATGTGCGGAGATGGGAGGAACCCATAGGTCGACACACCCCCAGCACCGTCCCTGCTCCATCGCACACTCCCTCCAGCCACTCCCCTCTCCCCTCCATCCATTCCAAGTCTGTGAGGCAACACGCAACACAAACAAGCCAGACAGGTACAGGCAACACAGAGAAGCCAAATAAGGTACAGATTTCACAGCGTCGGAGTCCCCTCTCCTCTGCGCCCCCTTCCTCAGGCCGAAGCGCACCCATCTTCCAGCGGCTTCCTGGACCATCGCCGTGCGCCCGTTCGCGCTGGGCGACTCGCCGGCGGCCCGCAGGGTCTCTCGGAGGGTCTGTTGAACCTGCTTTGGCCGGCCTCCCGCCGGGCCCTACCTCCTCCTGGCTGTCGGGGCCGCGGTCTACGGATCCGGCTGGCCGCTGAGCAGTGCCGCTCTCCCCGTCGCCAGGCTGCTAGCCCAGCTCTAGCAGAAGCTGGAGGCGGACATTGAGTGGACGTAGTTGGGGAGGACGGGGGTGGGGTTCTGGGCGGTGGAGGTGGTGGGAGGCGGTGGGCTGCGGGAGATGGTGGCAGCGCTGGATGACGAGGGACAGCCGGGTCAGGTGTGGGGAATGCGTGACGGATAGGGAGGGGAAGTTTCGCAATGAGGTTTGATCTACATTTAACGCTGCATCAGAAAAGCAGCCAACATAATCAAAAACCTGTCAAACCTCTGAGCCATTCCTTCTTCTCCTTGCACCCGTCCGGTAGAAGGTACCGAAGCTTGAAAGCACGTACCATCAGACTCAGGAACGGCTTCTCATCTGTTATCACGCTCCTGGACAGTCCTTGCATCAGCTTGGGGATCGTTCCTATTCATCACAGGAGGGGTTGTGATGATTTGACGGGACTGGGAGGTGTGGGGAGGGAGGGCCAGGTTTGGGGAAGGGGTGGATGGTGGGGGATGTGAAGGCTTGGGGGTTGGGCGCGGTGTGGTGCGGATGGGCCGGCCTGGTGGGGTGGGGGGGGGGGGGGCGGGATCATCTGCACTCCCCATTCCACTCCGACTGTCCTCAAGGAGAGGGGAGCAACCGGTAGGTAAGTCGGCACACATTCACAGCAAGGTCCCAGTCCCTGCTCCCTCTCACCCTTCCTCCTGCCCATCCCTTCTCCATGCAGTCAAAGCAGGTCAGGCAACGAAGGATACGTGTACAATCAATCCCAACTCGCTCAACAGGTAGAGCAACGAGCAAGTTCTTGGCGTCATATCGCTGGAGTTGCAGGTAAAGTGCACAATCCATAATGAAAGGTAGACAAAAATGCTGGAGAAACTCAGCGGGTGAGGCAGCATCTATGGAGAGAAGTAATATGCGAAGTAGTCTGAAAGGATAGGTGAATAGTCTGAAGAAGGGTCTCGACCAGAAACGTCGCCTACTCCATCGCTCCATAGATGCTGCCTCACCCGCGGAGTTTCTCCAGCATATTTGCCTACCTTCGATTTTTCCAGCATCTGATGTTCTTTCTAAAACAATTGTCCATAATGAGGTAGATCGGAGAATCGGGACTGTACCCCAGCTTATGGAAGGGCTGTTCAGAAGCCTGGTAACAGAGGGGACGAAGCTGTCCCCTGATTCGGGTGGAAGGGAATGCTGTTCCTGCAGTTTGGGTGCGGCCTCACTCTGGCGGAGAAGGAAGCTCGGGACAGAAAGGGTGGAATATGAATTGCAAGGGGAATTAAACGTTTTAGCAACTGGGAGATCCAGCAGGCCTTGGCAGACTGAGTGCAAGTATTCGACGAAGCGGTTTCCTTGTCTGTCTTCCCGATGTTTTGAAAGCCACAATGGGAACACCGAACGTTGTAGATGACAATTAAAACACATTTACACAGGTTCATGGATAGGAATGGTTTGGAACAATATGGGCAAAATGTGGGCAGGTGGGAACTGCGTACATGGGACATCTGGTGTGGATGGGAAAGATGAGTCGAATGGCCTGTTTCTCTACTCGCTGACTGGATGTGATTAGCGGAGATGAATGTGAATCTCTGTCTCAATTGACCTTTATCTCCCTGCAGATCCGGACCCCTCCGTATCAACTTCTTCAGGCCGCAGCTCCTCCACCTCCATCACTGATAAGCACGAGTGAGTGACATTTCGGGTCAAGAGGTCGACGAAAAGCTGGAGAAAGTCAGCGGCTGAAGCAGCATGTATGGAGCGAATGAATGGGCGACGTTTCGGGTCGAGACCCTTCTTCAGACTGAATGGGTGACGTTTCGGGTCTGGACCTTTGTTCAGGTCAAGACTATCCGCTGACATGTGTGATGAAGGGTTTCTGCCCGCAACGTTTCTTTCCAGAAATGCAACCTGTCCCGCTGGTTGGCGTGTTGGGTTCATGACCCTGAACCGCGCGGCTGCCAGCTCCTCCTCCGCCTCTCGGTTCACCGACGATGCCGATGGCCTGGGCGGCAGACTGACCCACCGGGTGCTGGAGATCGCCCGGGACAGCGGGTCGGCAGAGAGTGCGTCCTGGACACCACCACAGTCCAGCATCCCACCATCTACGGAGTCCAGGGCTTCCTCTGGTGCATCTGCAGAAGTTTATACGAGTAATTTGTTACAGAAAAGGGGGAAGGTGCTGTTCGTGAGTCTGAATGTGAGTTGATGTTCCTGGGGCAGAGAGGGGGAGTAGCAATTGGAAGGGGAGTAAAAAGGTTTAGCGACTGGGAGATCCAGCGGGTCTTGGCAGACCGGGAGCAAGTATTCGGCGAAGCGGTTTCCTAGTCTATCTTGGCCGATGTATTGAAAGCCACATTGGGTGCACCAAAATGCATTTATAAAATGCATTTGGACAGGTTCATGGATTGGAAAGGTTTGGAGTAATATGGGCAAAATATGGGCAGGTGAGACCTGCGTAAATGGAACATCTGGTATGCATGGGAAAGTTGGGAAGAGGGGCCTGTTTATCATCTCACTGGCTCAATGAGGTAACAAGAGATGCATGAGAATATCTGACTCAATTGACCTTTCTCCCTCTCTGCAGATCCGGACCCTTCTCCCCTGCATGTCCTTCTTCAGGCCGAAGCTTCTCCGTCTCTCAGCGGCTCCCTGGACCATGGCGGTCGCCCACAAGGCCGGAGATGATGCCCGCTTCACCGTGCGCCCGTTCCGGCCCGGCGACTCGCCGGAGGCCCGCAGGATATTCTCGGAGGGTCGGCTGGACCAGCCTTGGCCGGCCTTCCGCCGGGCCCTGCGGTCGCCCGCCGCTCCCTGCCTCCTCCTGGCTACAGGGGCTGTTGTCTACGGAACCAGCTGGTCGCTGGCCTGGCCGCTCTGACCGTCGCCACACTGCTAGCCCTGCTCTACCTGGCCTGTCGCATGGTCTATATCAACTACCTGAGGGAAATGCTGGAGGCGGACATGGCGGACATTGAGGGGACGTACATGCGGAGGCCGGGGGCGGGGTTCTGGGTGGTGGAGGAAGAGGGGGAAGAAGGTGGGTTGCGGGGGGTGGTGGCGGCGCAGGCGGCTGAGGGACAGCCGGGCTGCTGCCAGCTCCTCCGTCTCGCTGTCGACCGGCGATGCCGGGGCTTAGGCCTGGGCCGCAGACTGACCCGCCGGGTGCTGGAGTTCTCCCGGGACAACGGCTTCAGAGAGTGCGTCCTCTACACCTACACAGACCAGCAGCCCGCCACCAGGCTCTACCAGTCCCAGGGCTTTCGGGTGACCAGGGACAAAGTGCCATTGCCCGGTCAAGCCCTGCTTTCCTGGGTCACCCACATCTACACCTGCGAGATGAGGTTGTATCCTCTGAATACTGGGAATTACCACTGAATTGGTACAGTGACACGGTGGGTGTTGACATATCAATAAAGGAAACCTTCCAATGAAATCTAGTCTCTGAGATTAATGTGGGGAGCGATGGGGATGACGGTGGAGGTGGGGAGTGTGGGAAGGGGAGGGAAGTGGAGCGGCGGTGTATAGAGTGGAGGGGTGGGGAGTGGAGGTGAAGGCAGTTGGAGCAGATCGAGGTGAGGTCTGGTCCCATATGCAGTTCATGATGGACCCCTTAAACTCGGGTGCAGGATGCAACTGCAGGTACTGGTTTATATCAGCATCCGCAGTTCCTTTCTACACCTTAAACCGAGGTAATGGGACAACATGGAACATGCGATACAGAGAGGCAACAACTTGTAGTCCCTGGGTTGGTATATCTGTGAAGATCTGTCCTAGACCCGGCACTACGATGTGATCACAAATAAAGCCAACCAGCACCTCTTTTCTCTGAGAAGAAGGGTCGCAACCAGAAACATCACCTTTCATCTTCTCCAGATGTGATGTCCGTCCCATTTAATTACTCCAGCACATTGTTTTCTACGCAAGATTCATGCATTTGCAGTTCTTTGTTTCTACAAGACTCTACTTCCTTGGAAGATTGAGGTGATACGGCAGGTCCGCTAATATGCTCTTCAACTTCTACTGGTGTGCGGTGGGGAGCATATTGACTGGTTGCATCAGGCCTGCTTTGGCAACTTGATGCATAAGAATGGAGGTGATTATAGAGCGTGGTAGACACTGTTCGATCCAGCATGGGTACTGACCTTCCCACTATCGAAAGGATCAGTAAAACCTGCTGTCTCCATAGGGCACCACACTCAGGTTCAGGATGATGAACCCGACACTGCACCAACCTCAACTAGGAACTACTATTGAATGATTTTAGTTGCACTAAGAACATCGGGTGGCTGCTTGCATGTTTTGTGGTGATTAACTTATTAATTTGTGTTAGATTATAGATTGTTTACGTGTTTTGTGTTACATAGAAAATAGGTGTAGGATGAGGCCATTCGGCCCATCGAGCCAGCACCGCCATTCATTGTGATCATGGCTGATCGTCCGCTATCAATAACCCATGCCTGCCTTCCCCCCACATCCCTTGATTCCACTAGCCCCTAGAGCTCTATCAAATTATCTCTTAAATACATCCAATAATTTGGCCTCCACTGCCCTCTGTGGCAGGGAATTTCATAAATTCACAACTCTCTGGGTAAAAACGTTTTTTCTCACCTCAGTCTTAAATGACCTCCCCTTTATTCTCAGACTGTGGCCCCTGGTTCTGGACTCACCCAACGTTGGAAACATTTTTCCTCCATCTAGCTTGTCCAGTCCTTTTATAATTTTATACGTTTCTATAAGATCCCCCTCATCCTTCTAAACTCTAGTTAATACAAGCCTAGTCTTATCAATCTTTCCTAATATGACAGTCCAGCCATCCCAGGGATCAATCTCGTGAACCTACGCTGCCCTGCCTCAATCACAAGGATGTCCTTCCTCAAATTAGGAGACCAAAACTGTACAGAAAACTCCAGATGTTGGCTCACCAGAGCCCTATACAACTGCAGAAGAGCCTCTTTTCTCCTATACTGAAATCCCCTTGTTATGAAGGCCAATATTCCATTAGGTTTCTTCACTGCCTGCTGTACCTGCACGCCAACATTCAGTGACCGGTGTAAAAGGAAACCCAGGTCGCTGTACCTCCCCCCTACCTAACCTAACCCCATTGAGATAATAATCTGTCCCCTTGTTTTTGCCGCCAAATTGGATAACATCATATGTATCTATATTATACTGCATCTGCCACGCATCTGCCCACTCACTCAACAACATCCTCTTCACAGTTCACACTGCCCCCCAGCTTTGTGTCATCCGCAAACTTGCTAGTGTTGCTCCTAATTCCCTCTTCCAAATAATTAATATATGTGGTAAACAGTTGCGGCCCCAACACCGAGCCTTGCGGCACTGCACTCGCCACTGCCTGCCATTCTGAAAAGAACCCGTTCACTCCTACTCTTTGCTTCCAGTCAGCCAACCAATTTTCTATCCATGTTAACGCCCTACCCCCAATATCACGTGCTCTAATTTTAGTCACCAGTCTGCCGTGCGGGACCTTATCAAAGGCTTTCTGAAAGTCTAGATACACTACATCCACTGGCACCCCTTGTCACATCCTCAAAACATTCCAGAAAATTAGTCAAGCATGGTTTCCCTTTCATAAATCCATGTTGACTTGGACTAATGCTTTTACTGCTATCCAAATGCCCCAATGTTACCTCTTTAATAATTGACTCCAGCATCTTTCCCACCACCGAAATCAGGCTAACTGGTCTGTAATTCCCAGTTTTCTCTCTCGCTCCTTTCTTGAAAAGTGGGATAACATTAGCTATCCTCCAATCCACAGGAACTGATCCTGAATCTAGTGAACATTGGAAAATAATCACCAATGCGTCCACTATTTCTAGAGCCACCAACCTGAGGACCCTGGGATGCAGACCATCAGGCCCAGGAGATTTATCATCCTTTAGTCCCATTAGCCTATCTAATACTATTTCTCGCCTAATGAAAATGTCTTTCAGTTTCTCTACCGCTTAGCTCCTCTGTCCTCCAGTACACCTGGGAGGTTATTTGTGTCCTCCTTAGTAAAGACAGAATCGAAGTACCTATTCAACTCTTCTGCCATTTCCTTGTTGCCCATAATAATTTCACCCGTGTCTGCCTTCAAGGGACCCACATTTCACATTGCTTCTCATTTTCCCTTAACATATCTAAAGAAGCTGTTACTGTCCTTCTTTATATTCCTTTCCAGCTTCCCCTCGTACTTCATCTTTTCAGCCCGTATTTCCCGTTTTGTTTCCTACTGTTTCTTATGAAAGTTTCCCAATCCTCTGGCTTCCGGCTACTCTTTGCTGTGTTATGGACCTTTTCTTTTAGTTTTATTCTATCCATAGCTTCTCTTGTCAGCCACGGTTGCCTCCTACTCCCATTAGAATCTTTCTTTCTTTTTGGAATGAAATGATCCTGCGACTTCAGGATTATGCGCAGAAATTCCTGCCATTGCTGTTCCACCGTCATTCCTGCTAGGATCCCTTTCCAGTCTACTTTGGCCAACCCCCCTCTCTTGCCTTCATAATCCCCTTTGTTCAACTGCATCACTGCCACTTCCGATTTAACGTTCTCCTTCTCAAATTGCAGATTAAAACTAATCATATTATGATCACTACCTCCAAGCGGATCCTTTACCTCGAGTTCTCTTTATCATATCTGGTTCATTGGACAACACTAAATCCAGAATTGCGTTTTCTCTGGTCGGCTCCATTACAAGCTGCTCTAAGAATGCATCTCGGAGGCATTCTGCAAACTCTCTTTCTTGGGGTCCTGAACCAACCGATTTTCGCAGTCTACCTGCATATTGAAATCCCCCATCACCACAGTGGCATTACCTTTTAATGCCAGTTTTAACTCCTGCTGCAACTTACACCCCACACCCGGGCTACTATTTGTGGCTCTGTAAATAACACCAATTAGTGTCTTCTTGCCTTTACAATTCAGATGTGCTATGCTTTTGTAAGAAATAATTTAATTGTTCCATTCTCAGATGTTTTCAGATGTGCTATGCTTTTGTAAGTTAAAATTTAATTGTTCCATTCTCAGTGTAAGTGACAATTAAAGATTGACGCTTGATTACTTGATTATTCTTTTGAAATTCTTCATTGCTGCAACCAAACAGGTCCGCGAACCCAATAACACAGATAATACATAATAGTAAATAATACGAGACGTTTATGTCCATCATACCAGTGTCAGGGCTTTCGGGGAGAATGTGGGAGAATGGGGTTAGGAGGGAGAGATAGATCAGCCACGATTGAATGGTGGAGTAGAATTGATGGGCCGAATGGTCTAATTTTACTCCGATCACTTATGAGGTTATGAAACAGGCACGGAGCATTGATGTGGGAAGGATGTCGTTAAGCTGCTAAGGATGCAAAAAAAGATTAACCAGGTTGTTGCCGGATTTTGAGGGCTTGTGGTAACAGGAGTGGAAGGATAGCCTGGGATTCTTTTCCATGGAGTGAATGAGGCTTAGGGGTGATCAGAAATAAGCTTATAAAGTCAGGATAGTCGTAAACAAGGGGGACGGTTACAGCCGTCTTCCCTGAAATGGCAAGAAACATTTCAATTGGTGTATGTGAGCAATACAATAACCTTTGAACCCTTGAACCTTTGATGGCAGGGGAATTTAAATCAAGAGGGGATAGTCAAATCGAGCGGAGATTAATGACATTTGCACAAGTACGGTGCGGTACAGAATTGAAAATATTGCCTGCAGCAGCGTCACAGGCAAATGCACTCAGACAGCATACAAAAACATCAATTGTATATAAATTTAATTCAAAATATACCTTAATTGAAGAGAGACACAAAAATGCTGGAGTAACTCAGCGGGACACTCTCATCTCCATTCCTTCTCCCACTCCGGTACCAGCTTCGAGCAGGAGCCTGTCTGTGGACTGTCCTCAAGGAGAGGGGAGCAACCGGTAGGACGCATTCACAGCATCGTCCCAGTCCCTGCTCCCTCTCACCCTTCCTCCTGCCCACCCCCCATCCATGCATTCAAAGCAGGTCACGCAACAGGGGACACATGTACAAACAATCCAACTTGCGCGACAGTCAGAGCAACTAGAAAGGTACAGAGTTCTCGGCGTCATATCGCTGGAGTTGCAGGTAAAGTGCACTTTCCATAATGAAAGGTAGACAGAAATGCTGGAGAAATCTATGGAGCGGAGGAATAGTCGAAGTAGTCTGAATGAATAGGTGAATGGTCTGAAGAAGGGTCTCGGCCAGAAACGTCGCCTATTACTTCTCTCAATAGAAGCTGCCTCACCCGCTGAGTTTCTCCAGCATTTTTGTCTACCTTCGATGTTTCCAGCATCTGCGGTTGTTTCTTAAACAAATGTCCATAATGAGATAGATCGGAGAATCGGGACTGTACCCCAGCTTATGGAAGGACTGTTCAGAAACGTGGTCACAGAGGGGATGAAGCTGTCCCCTGATTCAGGTGCAAGGGAATGCTGTTCCCCCAGTTTGGGTGCCGCGTCACTCGGGCGGAGAAGGAAGCTCGGGACAGAGAGGGCGGTGTAGGGTTTGGAAGGGGAGTTAAAAGGTTTAGCGACTGGGTGATCCAGCAGGTCTTGGCAGACCGGGACCAAGTATTCGGCGAAGCGGTTTCCAAGTCTATGTTGGCCGATACAGTGAAAGCCACATAGGGAACACCAAATGCTGTAGATGACAAATAAAATACATTTGGACAGGATCATGGATTGGAAAGGGATGGAGCAATAAGGGCAAAAGGTGGGAAGGTGAGACCTGCGTAAATGGGACATCTGGTATGCATGGGAAAGTTGGGATGAGGGAGATGTTTCTCTGCTCAGTGGCTCTATGAGCTTAGAGGAGATGCATGAGAATCTCTGTCTCATATGACCTTTCTCTCTGTCTCTGCAGATCCGGACCACTCTCCCCTGCATCTCCTTATTCAGGCCGAAGCTTGTCCATCTCTCAGCGGCTCCCTGGACCATGGCGGTCGCCCACAAGGCCGGAGATGGTCCCCGCTTCACCGTGCGCCCGTTCCGGCCCGGCGACTCGCCGGAGGCCCGCAGGATATTCTCGGAGGGTCAGCTGGGCCAGCCTTGGCCGGCATTCCGCCGGGCCCTGCGGTCGCACGCCGCGCCCTGCCTCCTCCTGGCTGCCGGGGCCGCCGTCTATGTAGCCAGCTGGTCGCTGGCCTGGGCCGCTCTGACCGTCGACACACTGCTAGCCCTGCTCTACCTGGCCTGTCGCATGGTCTATATTAACTACCTGAGGGAAATGCTGGAGGCGGACATTGAGGGAACGTACATGGGGAGGCCGGGGGCGGGGTTCTGGGTGGTGGAGGAAGAGGGGGAAGAAGGTGGGCTGCGGGGGGTGGTGGCGGCGCAGGCGGCCGAGGGACAGCCGGGCTGCTGCCAGCTCCTCCGTCTCGCTGTCGACCGGCGATGCCGGGGCTTAGGCCTGGGCCGCAGACTGACCCGCCGGGTGCTGCAGTTCTCCCGGGACAACGGCTTCAGAGAGTCCGTCCTCTACACCAACACCGACCAGCAACCCGCCACCAGGCTCTACCAGTCCCAGGGCTTTCGGGTGACCAGGGACAAAGTGCCATTGCCCGGTCAAGCCCTGCTTTCCTGGGTCACCCACATCTACCTCTGCGAGATGAGGTTGTATACTCTGAATACTGGGAATTACCACTGAATTGGTACAGTGACACGGTGGGTGTTGACATATCAATAAAGGAAACCTTCCAATGAAATATAGTCTCTGAGATTGATGTGGGGAGCGATGGAGATGATAGTGGAGGTGGGGAGTGTGGGAAGGGGAGGGAAGTGGAGCGGCGGTGTATAGAGTGGAGTGGTGGGGTGTGGAGGTGAAGGAAGTTGGAGCAGATCGAGGTGAGGTCTGGTCCCATATGCAGTTCATGATGGACCCCTTAAACTCGGGTGTCCGAAGCAACTGCAGGTACTGGTACAGATCAGCATCCGCAGTTCCTTTCTGCACCTCAAACCGGGGTAATGGGACAACATGGAACGCCGGTCGGCCTGCGATACAGAGTGGCAACAACTTCATGTTCCTGGGTTGGTATATCTGTGAAGATCTGTCCTAGACCCGGCACTACGATGTGATCACAAATAAAGCCCACCAGCACCTCTTCTCTCTGAGAAGAAGGGTCGCAACCAGAAGCATCACCTTTCCATCTTCTCCACATATGATGCCTGACCCACTGAATTACTCCAGCACATTGTTTTCTACGCAAGATTCATGCATTTGCAGTTCCTTGTGACTACAAGACTCTACTTCCTTGGAAGATTGAGGTGATACGGCAGGTCAGCTAGTGTGCTCTTCAACTTTTATAGGTGTACGGTGGGGAGCATATTGACTGGTTGCATCACGGCCTGCTTTGGCAACTTGATGCATAAGAATGGAGGTGATTATAGAGAGTGGTAGACACTGTTCGACCCATCATGGGTACTGACCTTCCCACTATCGAAAGGATCAGTAAAATATGCTGTCTCCATAGGGCACCACTCTCATGTTCAGTCTGATGAACCCGACACTGCACTAACCTTAACTAGGAACTAGGTGGATGCTTGCATGTGTTGTGGTGATTAATTTATTAATTTGTGTTAGATTATAGATTATTTACGTGTTTTGTGTTACATAGAAAATAGGTGTAGGATGAGGCCATTCGGCCCATCGAGCCAGCACCGCCATTCATTGTAATCATGGCTGATCGTCCGCTATCAATAACCCATGCCTGCCTTCCCCCCACATCCCTTGATTCCACTAGCCCCAAGAGCTCTATCAAATTCTCTCTTAAACACATCCAACGATTTGGCCTCCACTGCCCTCTGTGGCAGGGAATTTCATAAATTCACAACTCTCTGGGTAAAAACGTTCTTTCTCACCTCAGCCTTAAATGACCTCCCCTTTATTCTCAGACTGTGGCCCGTGTTTCTGGACTCACCCATCGTTGGAAACATTTTTCCTCCATCTGATTTGTCCAGTCCTTTTATAATTTTATACGTTTCTATAAGATCCCCCTCATCCTTCTAAACTCTATTTAATACCAGCCTAGTCTTTTCAATCTTTCCTAATATGACAGTCCTGCGATCCCTGGGATCAATCTCGTGAACCTACGCTGCACTGCCTCAATCACAAGGGTGTGCTTCCTCAAATTAGGAGACCAAAACTGCACACAAAACTCCAGATGTAGTGACACCTGAGCCCTATACAACTGCAGAAGAGCCTCTTTTCTCCTACACTGAAATCCTCTTGTTATAAAGGCCAATATTCCATGAGGTTTCTTCACTGCCTGCTGTACCTGCACGACAACCTTCAGTGACCGGTGTACAAGGAAACCCAGGTCGCTGTACCTCCCCCCTACCTAACCTAACCCCATTGAGATAATAATCTGTCCCCTTGTTTTTGCCTCCAAAGTGGATAACATCATATGTATCTATATTATACTTCGTCTGCCACGCATCTGCCCACTCACTCAACAACATCCTCTTCACAGTTCACACTGCCACCCAACTTTGTGTCATCCACAAACTTGCTAGTGTTGCTCCTAATTCCCTCTTCCAAATAATTAATATATATGGTAAACAGTTGCGGCCCCAACACCGAGCCTCGCCATTTTGAAAATAACCCGTTCACTCCTACTCTTTGCTTCCAGTCAGCCAACCAATTTTCTATCCATGTTAACGCCCTACCCCCAATATCACGTGCCCTAATTTTAGTCACCAGTCTGCAGTGCGGGACCTTATCATAGGCTTTCTGAAAGTCTAGATACACTAAATCCACTGGCACCCCTTGTCCCATCCTCAAAACATTCCAGAAAATTAGTCAAGCATGGTTTCCCTTTCATAAATCCATGTTGACTTGGACTAATGCTTTTACTGCTATCCAAATCCCCCAATATTACCTCTTTAATCATCTTTCCCACCACCGAAATCAGGCTAATTGGTCTGTAATTCCCAGTTTTCTCTCTCTCTCCTTTCTTGAAATGTGGGATAACATTAGCTATCTTCCAATCCACAGGAACTGATCCTGAATCTATTGAACATTGGAAAATGATCACCAGTGGGTCCACTATTTCCAGAGCCACCTCCCTGAGGACCCTGGGATGCAGACCATCAGGCCCAGGGGATTTATCATCCATTAGTCCCATTAGCCTATCTAATACTATTTCTCGCCTAATGAAAATGTCTTTCAGTTCCTCTACCCCTTAGCTCCTCTGTCCTCCAGTACACCTGGGAGGTTGTTTGTGTCCTCCTTAGTAAAGACAGAATCGAAGTACCTATTCAACTCTTCTGCCATTTCCTTGTTACCATATCTAAAGAAGCGTTTGCTGTCCTTCTTTATATTCCTGGCCAGCTTCCCCTCGTACTTCATCTTTTCAGCCCGTATTGCCCGTTTTGTTTCCTTCTGTTTCCTATGAAAGTTTCCCAATCCTCTGGCTTCCGGCTCGTCTTTGCTGTGTTATAGATCTTTTCTTTTAGTTTTATTCTATCCCTAGCTTCTCATGTCAGACACGGTTGCCTCCTACTCCCATTAGAGTCTTTCTTCCTTTTTGGAATGAAATGATCCTGCGACTTCCGGATTATGCCCAGAAATTCCTGCCATTGCTGTTCCACCGTCATGCCTGCTAGGATCCATTTCCAGTCTACTTTGGCCAACCCCCCTCTCTTGCCTTCATAGGAACATAGAAAAATAGGTGCAGGAGTAGGCCATTCGGCCCTTCGAGCCTGCACCGCCATTCAATATGATCATGGCTGATCATCCAACTCAGTATCCCGTACCTGCCTTCTCTCCATACCCCCTGATCCCTTTAGCCACAAGTGCCACATCTAACGCCTTCTTAAATATAGCCAATGAACTGGCCTCAACTACCTTCTGTGGCAGAGAATTCCAGAGACTCACCACTCTCTGTGTAAAGAATGTTTTCCTCATCTCGGTCCTAAAGGAATTCCCCCTTATCCTTAGACTGTGACCCCTTGTTCTGGACTCCCCCAACATCGGGAACAATCTTCCAGCATCTAGCTTGTCCAACCCCTTAAGAATTTTGTAAGTTTCTATAAGATCCCCCCTCAATCTTCAAAATTCCAGCGAGTACAAGCCGAGTCTATCCAATCTTTCCTCATATGAAAGGCCTGACATCTCAGGATTCATAATCCCCTTTGTTCAACTGCATCACTACCACTTTCGATTTACCGTTCTCCTTCTCAAATTGCAGATTAGAACTAATCATATTATGATCACTACTTCCAAGCGGTTCCTTTACCTCGAGTTCTCTTATCATATCTGGTTCATTGGACAACACTAAATCCAGAATTGCCTTTTCTCTGGTCCGCTCCATTACAAGCTGCTCTAAGAATGCATCTCGGAGACGTTCTACAAACTCTCTTTCTTGGGGTCCTGAACCAACCGATTTTCGCAGTCTACCTGCATATTGAAATCCCCCATCACCACAGTGGCATTACCTTTTAATGCCAGTTTTAATTCCTGCTGCAACTTACACCCCACACCCGGGCTACTATTTGTGGCTCTGTAAATAACACCAATTAGTGTCTTCTTGCCTTTACAATTCCTCAACTCAATCCACAGTGACTCTACCTCGTCAGTCCCTATGTCTTCGTTGGCAAGGGACTGAATTCCATCCCCCACCTGCAGAGCTACCCCCCTCCTCTGCCCACCTGCCAGTCATTTCCATAGGATTTATAACCCTGAATATTAAGTTCCCAGGCCCGATCCTCATGCAGCCACGTCTCAGTAATCCCCACAATGTCATATCTACCAACCTCTAACTGATCCTCAAGCTCATCTACTATACTTCTTATACTTCGCGCATTCATATACAATACTTTTAATTCCTTATGCATCTCACCTTTCACATCGATCCATATTACACTTGGCCATCCACACCTGTCCCTTTGCGATCTTCCTTTCTCGTTAATTCTGGGGGTCATTAACCATCCCTTTACTCTCTTTCCCTTTAATTCCATCCTCGACTATCCCATTTGACACCTCACGCCCCTTATTCAGTTTAAAAACACCCGTGTAGCAGTGGCAAACCTGCCTGCAAGAATGCTGGTCTCCCACCGGTTAAGATGGTCTTTAACTTCTTGTATTTTTTACTATTATATACTATCTGTGCGTTATTGGGTTCACGGGCCTTCAGATGTGCTATGCTTTTGTAAGTAAGAATTTAATTGTTCCATTCTCAGTGTAAGTGACAATTAAAGACGCTTGATTACTTGATTATTCTTTTGAAATTCTTCATTGCAGCAACCAAACAGGTCCGTGAACCCAATAACACAGATAATACATAATCGTAAAACGTACAAGAAGTTATTGTCGATCATACCAGTGTCAGGGGTTATGGAGAGAATGCGGGAGAATGGGGTTAGGAGGGAGAGATAGATCAGCCACGATTGAATGGTGGAGTAGAATTGATGGGCCGAATGGTCTAATTTTACTCCGATCACTTATGAAGTTATGAAACAGGCACGGAGCATTGATGTGGGAAGGATGTCGTTAAGCTGCTAAGGATGCAAAAAAAGATTAACCAGGTTGTTGCCGGATTTTGAGGGCTTGTGGTAACAGGAGTGGAAGGATAGCCTGGGATTCTTTTCCATGGAGTGAATGAGGCTTAGGGGTGATCAGAAATAAGCTTATAAAGTCAGGATAGTCGTAAACAAGGGGGACGGTTACAGCCGTCTTCCCTGAAATGGCAAGAAACATTTCAATTGGTGTATGTGAGCAATACAATAACCTTTGAACCCTTGAACCTTTGATGGCAGGGGAATTTAAATCAAGAGGGGATAGTCAAATCGAGCGGAGATTAATGACATTTGCACAAGTACGGTGCGGTACAGAATTGAAAATATTGCCTGCAGGAGCGTCACAGGCAAATGCACTCAGACAGCATACAAAAACATCAATTGTATATAAATTTAATTCAAAATATACCTTAATTGAAGAGAGACACAAAAATGCTGGAGTAACTCAGCGGGACACTCTCATCTCCATTCCTCCTCCCACTCCGGTACCAGCTTCGAGCAGGAGCCTGTCTGTGGACTGTCCTCAAGGAGAGGGGAGCAACCGGTAGGACGCATTCACAGCATCGTCCCAGTCCCTGCTCCCTCTCACCCTTCCTCCTGCCCACCCCCCATCCATGCATTCAAAGCAGGTCACGCAACAGGGGACACATGTACAAACAATCCAACTTGCGCGACAGTCAGAGCAACTAGAAAGGTACAGAGTTCTCGGCGTCATATCGCTGGAGTTGCAGGTAAAGTGCACTTTCCATAATGAAAGGTAGACAGAAATGCTGGAGAAATCTATGGAGCGGAGGAATAGTCGAAGTAGTCTGAATGAATAGGTGAATGGTCTGAAGAAGGGTCTCGGCCAGAAACGTCGCCTATTACTTCTCTCAATAGAAGCTGCCTCACCCGCTGAGTTTCTCCAGCATTTTTGTCTACCTTCGATGTTTCCAGCATCTGCGGTTGTTTCTTAAACAAATGTCCATAATGAGATAGATCGGAGAATCGGGACTGTACCCCAGCTTATGGAAGGACTGTTCAGAAACGTGGTCACAGAGGGGATGAAGCTGTCCCCTGATTCAGGTGCAAGGGAATGCTGTTCCCCCAGTTTGGGTGCCGCGTCACTCGGGCGGAGAAGGAAGCTCGGGACAGAGAGGGCGGTGTAGGGTTTGGAAGGGGAGTTAAAAGGTTTAGCGACTGGGTGATCCAGCAGGTCTTGGCAGACCGGGACCAAGTATTCGGCGAAGCGGTTTCCAAGTCTATGTTGGCCGATACAGTGAAAGCCACATAGGGAACACCAAATGCTGTAGATGACAAATAAAATACATTTGGACAGGATCATGGATTGGAAAGGGATGGAGCAATAAGGGCAAAAGGTGGGAAGGTGAGACCTGCGTAAATGGGACATCTGGTATGCATGGGAAAGTTGGGATGAGGGAGATGTTTCTCTGCTCAGTGGCTCTATGAGCTTAGAGGAGATGCATGAGAATCTCTGTCTCATATGACCTTTCTCTCTGTCTCTGCAGATCCGGACCACTCTCCCCTGCATCTCCTTATTCAGGCCGAAGCTTGTCCATCTCTCAGCGGCTCCCTGGACCATGGCGGTCGCCCACAAGGCCGGAGATGGTCCCCGCTTCACCGTGCGCCCGTTCCGGCCCGGCGACTCGCCGGAGGCCCGCAGGATATTCTCGGAGGGTCAGCTGGGCCAGCCTTGGCCGGCATTCCGCCGGGCCCTGCGGTCGCACGCCGCGCCCTGCCTCCTCCTGGCTGCCGGGGCCGCCGTCTATGTAGCCAGCTGGTCGCTGGCCTGGGCCGCTCTGACCGTCGACACACTGCTAGCCCTGCTCTACCTGGCCTGTCGCATGGTCTATATTAACTACCTGAGGGAAATGCTGGAGGCGGACATTGAGGGAACGTACATGGGGAGGCCGGGGGCGGGGTTCTGGGTGGTGGAGGAAGAGGGGGAAGAAGGTGGGCTGCGGGGGGTGGTGGCGGCGCAGGCGGCCGAGGGACAGCCGGGCTGCTGCCAGCTCCTCCGTCTCGCTGTCGACCGGCGATGCCGGGGCTTAGGCCTGGGCCGCAGACTGACCCGCCGGGTGCTGCAGTTCTCCCGGGACAACGGCTTCAGAGAGTCCGTCCTCTACACCAACACCGACCAGCAACCCGCCACCAGGCTCTACCAGTCCCAGGGCTTTCGGGTGACCAGGGACAAAGTGCCATTGCCCGGTCAAGCCCTGCTTTCCTGGGTCACCCACATCTACCTCTGCGAGATGAGGTTGTATACTCTGAATACTGGGAATTACCACTGAATTGGTACAGTGACACGGTGGGTGTTGACATATCAATAAAGGAAACCTTCCAATGAAATATAGTCTCTGAGATTGATGTGGGGAGCGATGGAGATGATAGTGGAGGTGGGGAGTGTGGGAAGGGGAGGGAAGTGGAGCGGCGGTGTATAGAGTGGAGTGGTGGGGTGTGGAGGTGAAGGAAGTTGGAGCAGATCGAGGTGAGGTCTGGTCCCATATGCAGTTCATGATGGACCCCTTAAACTCGGGTGTCCGAAGCAACTGCAGGTACTGGTACAGATCAGCATCCGCAGTTCCTTTCTGCACCTCAAACCGGGGTAATGGGACAACATGGAACGCCGGTCGGCCTGCGATACAGAGTGGCAACAACTTCATGTTCCTGGGTTGGTATATCTGTGAAGATCTGTCCTAGACCCGGCACTACGATGTGATCACAAATAAAGCCCACCAGCACCTCTTCTCTCTGAGAAGAAGGGTCGCAACCAGAAGCATCACCTTTCCATCTTCTCCACATATGATGCCTGACCCACTGAATTACTCCAGCACATTGTTTTCTACGCAAGATTCATGCATTTGCAGTTCCTTGTGACTACAAGACTCTACTTCCTTGGAAGATTGAGGTGATACGGCAGGTCAGCTAGTGTGCTCTTCAACTTTTATAGGTGTACGGTGGGGAGCATATTGACTGGTTGCATCACGGCCTGCTTTGGCAACTTGATGCATAAGAATGGAGGTGATTATAGAGAGTGGTAGACACTGTTCGACCCATCATGGGTACTGACCTTCCCACTATCGAAAGGATCAGTAAAATATGCTGTCTCCATAGGGCACCACTCTCATGTTCAGTCTGATGAACCCGACACTGCACTAACCTTAACTAGGAACTAGGTGGATGCTTGCATGTGTTGTGGTGATTAATTTATTAATTTGTGTTAGATTATAGATTATTTACGTGTTTTGTGTTACATAGAAAATAGGTGTAGGATGAGGCCATTCGGCCCATCGAGCCAGCACCGCCATTCATTGTAATCATGGCTGTTCGTCCGCTATCAATAACCCATGCCTGCCTTCCCCCCACATCCCTTGATTCCACTAGCCCCAAGAGCTCTATCAAATTCTCTCTTAAACACATCCAACGATTTGGCCTCCACTGCCCTCTGTGGCAGGGAATTTCATAAATTCACAACTCTCTGGGTAAAAACGTTCTTTCTCACCTCAGCCTTAAATGACCTCCCCTTTATTCTCAGACTGTGGCCCGTGTTTCTGGACTCACCCATCGTTGGAAACATTTTTCCTCCATCTGATTTGTCCAGTCCTTTTATAATTTTATACGTTTCTATAAGATCCCCCTCATCCTTCTAAACTCTATTTAATACCAGCCTAGTCTTTTCAATCTTTCCTAATATGACAGTCCTGCGATCCCTGGGATCAATCTCGTGAACCTACGCTGCACTGCCTCAATCACAAGGGTGTGCTTCCTCAAATTAGGAGACCAAAACTGCACACAAAACTCCAGATGTAGTGACACCTGAGCCCTATACAACTGCAGAAGAGCCTCTTTTCTCCTACACTGAAATCCTCTTGTTATAAAGGCCAATATTCCATGAGGTTTCTTCACTGCCTGCTGTACCTGCACGACAACCTTCAGTGACCGGTGTACAAGGAAACCCAGGTCGCTGTACCTCCCCCCTACCTAACCTAACCCCATTGAGATAATAATCTGTCCCCTTGTTTTTGCCTCCAAAGTGGATAACATCATATGTATCTATATTATACTTCGTCTGCCACGCATCTGCCCACTCACTCAACAACATCCTCTTCACAGTTCACACTGCCACCCAACTTTGTGTCATCCACAAACTTGCTAGTGTTGCTCCTAATTCCCTCTTCCAAATAATTAATATATATGGTAAACAGTTGCGGCCCCAACACCGAGCCTCGCCATTTTGAAAATAACCCGTTCACTCCTACTCTTTGCTTCCAGTCAGCCAACCAATTTTCTATCCATGTTAACGCCCTACCCCCAATATCACGTGCCCTAATTTTAGTCACCAGTCTGCAGTGCGGGACCTTATCATAGGCTTTCTGAAAGTCTAGATACACTAAATCCACTGGCACCCCTTGTCCCATCCTCAAAACATTCCAGAAAATTAGTCAAGCATGGTTTCCCTTTCATAAATCCATGTTGACTTGGACTAATGCTTTTACTGCTATCCAAATCCCCCAATATTACCTCTTTAATCATCTTTCCCACCACCGAAATCAGGCTAATTGGTCTGTAATTCCCAGTTTTCTCTCTCTCTCCTTTCTTGAAATGTGGGATAACATTAGCTATCTTCCAATCCACAGGAACTGATCCTGAATCTATTGAACATTGGAAAATGATCACCAGTGGGTCCACTATTTCCAGAGCCACCTCCCTGAGGACCCTGGGATGCAGACCATCAGGCCCAGGGGATTTATCATCCATTAGTCCCATTAGCCTATCTAATACTATTTCTCGCCTAATGAAAATGTCTTTCAGTTCCTCTACCCCTTAGCTCCTCTGTCCTCCAGTACACCTGGGAGGTTGTTTGTGTCCTCCTTAGTAAAGACAGAATCGAAGTACCTATTCAACTCTTCTGCCATTTCCTTGTTACCATATCTAAAGAAGCGTTTGCTGTCCTTCTTTATATTCCTGGCCAGCTTCCCCTCGTACTTCATCTTTTCAGCCCGTATTGCCCGTTTTGTTTCCTTCTGTTTCCTATGAAAGTTTCCCAATCCTCTGGCTTCCGGCTCGTCTTTGCTGTGTTATAGATCTTTTCTTTTAGTTTTATTCTATCCCTAGCTTCTCATGTCAGACACGGTTGCCTCCTACTCCCATTAGAGTCTTTCTTCCTTTTTGGAATGAAATGATCCTGCGACTTCCGGATTATGCCCAGAAATTCCTGCCATTGCTGTTCCACCGTCATGCCTGCTAGGATCCATTTCCAGTCTACTTTGGCCAACCCCCCTCTCTTGCCTTCATAGAAACATAGAAAAATAGGTGCAGGAGTAGGCCATTCGGCCCTTCGAGCCTGCACCGCCATTCAATATGATCATGGCTGATCATCCAACTCAGTATCCCGTACCTGCCTTCTCTCCATACCCCCTGATCCCTTTAGCCACAAGTGCCACATCTAACGCCTTCTTAAATATAGCCAATGAACTGGCCTCAACTACCTTCTGTGGCAGAGAATTCCAGAGACTCACCACTCTCTGTGTAAAGAATGTTTTCCTCATCTCGGTCCTAAAGGAATTCCCCCTTATCCTTAGACTGTGACCCCTTGTTCTGGACTCCCCCAACATCGGGAACAATCTTCCAGCATCTAGCTTGTCCAACCCCTTAAGAATTTTGTAAGTTTCTATAAGATCCCCCCTCAATCTTCAAAATTCCAGCGAGTACAAGCCGAGTCTATCCAATCTTTCCTCATATGAAAGGCCTGACATCTCAGGATTCATAATCCCCTTTGTTCAACTGCATCACTACCACTTTCGATTTACCGTTCTCCTTCTCAAATTGCAGATTAGAACTAATCATATTATGATCACTACTTCCAAGCGGTTCCTTTACCTCGAGTTCTCTTATCATATCTGGTTCATTGGACAACACTAAATCCAGAATTGCCTTTTCTCTGGTCCGCTCCATTACAAGCTGCTCTAAGAATGCATCTCGGAGACGTTCTACAAACTCTCTTTCTTGGGGTCCTGAACCAACCGATTTTCGCAGTCTACCTGCATATTGAAATCCCCCATCACCACAGTGGCATTACCTTTTAATGCCAGTTTTAACTCCTGCTGCAACTTACACCCCACACCCGGGCTACTATTTGTGGCTCTGTAAATAACACCAATTAGTGTCTTCTTGCCTTTACAATTCCTCAACTCAATCCACAGTGACTCTACCTCGTCAGTCCCTATGTCTTCGTTGGCAAGGGACTGAATTCCATCCCCCACCTGCAGAGCTACCCCCCTCCTCTGCCCACCTGCCAGTCATTTCCATAGGATTTATAACCCTGAATATTAAGTTCCCAGGCCCGATCCTCATGCAGCCACGTCTCAGTAATCCCCACAATGTCATATCTACCAACCTCTAACTGATCCTCAAGCTCATCTACTATACTTCTTATACTTCGCGCATTCATATACAATACTTTTAATTCCTTATGCATCTCACCTTTCACATCGATCCATATTACACTTGGCCATCCACACCTGTCCCTTTGCGATCTTCCTTTCTCGTTAATTCTGGGGGTCATTAACCATCCCTTTACTCTCTTTCCCTTTAATTCCATCCTCGACTATCCCATTTGACACCTCACGCCCCTTATTCAGTTTAAAAACACCCGTGTAGCAGTGGCAAACCTGCCTGCAAGAATGCTGGTCTCCCACCGGTTAAGATGGTCTTTAACTTCTTGTATTTTTTACTATTATATACTATCTGTGCGTTATTGGGTTCACGGGCCTTCAGATGTGCTATGCTTTTGTAAGTAAGAATTTAATTGTTCCATTCTCAGTGTAAGTGACAATTAAAGACGCTTGATTACTTGATTATTCTTTTGAAATTCTTCATTGCAGCAACCAAACAGGTCCGTGAACCCAATAACACAGATAATACATAATCGTAAAACGTACAAGAAGTTATTGTCGATCATACCAGTGTCAGGGGTTATGGAGAGAATGCGGGAGAATGGGGTTAGGAGGGAGAGATAGATCAGCCACGATTGAATGGTGGAGTAGAATTGATGGGCCGAATGCTCTAATTTTACTCCGATCACTTATGAAGTTATGAAACAGGCACGGAGCATTGATGTGGGAAGGATGTCGTTAAGCTGCGAAGGATGCAGAAAATATTAACCAGGTTGGTGCCGGATCTGGAGGGCTTGTGGTAACAGGAGTGGATGGATAGCCTGGGATTATTGTCCATGGAGTGAATGAGGCTTAGGGGTGATCAGAAATAAGCTTATAAAGTCGGGATAGTCGTAAACAAGGGGGACGGTTACAGCCGTTTTCCCTGAAATGGCAAGAAACATTTCAATTGGTGTATGTGAGCAATACAATAACCTTTGAACCCTTGAACCTTTGATGGCAGGGGAATTTAAATCAAGAGGGGATAGTCAAATCGAGTGGAGATTAATGACATTTGCACAAGTACGGTGCGGTACAGAATTGAAAATATTGCTTGCAGCAGCGTCACAGGCAAATACACTCAGACAGCATACAAAAACATCAATTGTATATAAATTTAATTCAAAATATACCTTAATTGAAGAGAGACACAAAAATGCTGGAGTAACTCAGCGGGACACTCTCATCTCCATTCCTCCTCCCACTCCGGTACCAGCTTCGAGCGGGAGCCTGTCTCTGGACTGTCCTCAAGGAGAGGGGAGCAACCGGTAGGTAAGTTTCGACACATGCAGAGAATTGTCCCAGTCCCTGCTCCCTCTCACCCTTCCTCCTGCCCATCCCCCATCCATGTATTCAAAGCAGGTCAGGCAACAGGGGACACATGTACAAACTATCCAAACTCGCGCGACAGGTTGAGCAAAAAGAAAAGTACAGAGTTCTCGGCGTCATATTGCTGGAGTTGCAGGTAAAGTGCACTTTCCATAATGAAAGGTGGACAAAAATGCTGGAGAAACTCAGCGGGTGAGGCAGCATCTGTGGAGCGAAGGAATAGTTGAAGTAGTCTGAATGAATAGGTGAATGGTCTGAAGAAGGATCTCGACCAGAAACGTCGCCTATTACTTCTCTCAATAGAAGCTGCCTCACCCGCTGAGTTTCTCCAGCACTTTTGTCTACCTTCGATGTTTCCAGCATTTGCGGTTCTTTCTTAAACAAATGTCCACAATGAGATAGATCGCAGAATCGGGACTGTACCCCAGCTTATGGAAGGACTGTTCAGAAGCCTGGTCACAGAGGGGACGAAGCTGTCCCCTGATTCAGGTGGAAGGGAATGCTGTTCCCGAAGTTTGGGTGCGGCCTCACTCAGGCGGGGAAGAAAGCTCGGGACAGAAAGCGTGCTGTAGGAATTGGAAGGGGAATTAAAAGGTTTAGCAATTGGGAGATCCAACAGGTCTTGGCAGACTGAGTGCAAGTATTCGACGAAGCGGTTTCCTTGTCTGTCTTCCCGATGTTTTGAAAGCCACATTGGGAACACCGAACATTGTAGATGACAATTAAAACACATTTACACAGGTTCATGGATAGGAATGGTTTGGTTCAAGATGGACAAAATGTGGGCAGGTGAGACCTACGTAAATGGGACATCTGGTGTCCATGGGAAAGGTGGGCCGAAGGGGTCTGTTTCTCTGCTCTCTGGCTCTATCAGTTTAGAGGAGATGCATGTGAATCTCTGTCTCAATTGACGTTTATCTCTCTGCAGATCCGGACCCCTCTCCCCTGGATGTCCTTCTTCAGGCCGAAGCTTCTCCACCTCTCAACGGCTCCCTGGACCATGGCGGCTGCACTCAAGGCCGGAGAAGATCCCCGCTTCACCTTGCGCCCGTTCCGGGCCGGCGACTGGCCGGAGGCCCGCAGGATCGTCTCGGAGGGTCTGATGGACCAGCCTTGGCCGGCATTCCGGTCGCCCGCCGCTCCCTGCCTCCTCCTGGTTGCCGGGGCCGCCGTTTACGTAGCCAGCTGGTCGCTGGCCTGGGCCGCTCAGCCCGTCGCCGCATTGCTAGCCCTGCTCTACCTGGCCTGTCGCCTATACCAACTACACGAGGGAAATGCTGGAGGCGGACATGGCGGACATTGAGGGGACTACATGCGGAGGCCGGGGACGGGGT
Source organism: Raja brachyura (assembly GCA_963514005.1). The sequence continues at coordinate 24,097,683 of OY740805.1, read as the reverse complement.
TCTGGGTGGTGGAGGAGCAGGGGGTATGCGGTGGGCAGCGGGGGGTGGTGGCGGCGCAGGCGGCCGAGGGACAGCCCGGCTGCTGCCAGCTCCTCCGTCTCGCTGTCGACCGGCGATGCCGGGGCCTGGGCTTGGGCCGCAGACTGACCCGCCGGGTACTGGAGTTCGCCCGGGACAGCGGCTACCGACAGTGCGTCCTGGACACAACCACTGTCCAGCTTCCCGCCATCGGGCTCTACCGAGCCCAGGGTTTTCGGGCGACCAGGGTCAAGGTGCCATTGCCCGGAATGGCCCTGCTCTCCTGGGTCACCAACATCTACCTGTGCGAGATGAGATGCGAGATCTCTGGATGCTGGGAATTACCACTGAAGAGGTCCCATGACACGGTGGGTGTTGACATATCAATAAAGGAAACCTTCCAATGAAATATTGTCTCTGAGTTCATTGGTGTGGGGAGCGATGGAGATGATGGCGGGGGTTGGGCAGTGCAGGAAGGGGAGTGGTGGGGTGGGGAAGGGTGGAGAGTGTCGGAAAGGGAGGGGAGCGGAGGGGTGGTGTGTGGCATGGAAGGGCGGAGAGTGCGGGAAAGGGAGTGCGTGGTGCGCCCTCCTCTCTGCCCCTCAAAAGGCTGGAGAAAGCGGGTGCAGCAGCGTCTAAGGAGCGAAGGAGATAGGCGACGTTTCGGGTCGAAACCCTTCTTCAGACTGCTTAGGGATCAGGGAAACGAGAGTTATAGTCGGTGATGAGGAGAGATAAAGAACAATGAATGAAAGATATGCAAACAAGTATCGATGATAAAGGAAACAAGCCATTGTAAGCTGTTTGTCGTGTGAAAATGAGAAGCTAGTGCGACTTGGGTGGGGGGGGGGGGGGGGGAGATAGAGAGAGAGGGAATGCCAGGGCCCGAGGGTTGAGGGAGAGGTGGGAAGGGGAGGAGGCAGCAAGAGTTAACAGAATTGAGAAAATTCAATGTTTAAGCCCAGAGGATGCAGACTCCCCAAGCGGAATATGAGGTGCTGTTCCTCCAACTTGCTGTGTTGCTCACTCTGGCCGTGGAGGAGGCCCAGGACCAAGATGTCGGATACGGAATGGGAGGGGGAGTTGAAGTGCTGAGCCACCGGGAGATCGGGTTGGTTATTGCGGACCGAGCGGAGGTGTTCGGCGAAACGATCGCCAAGCCTCTGCTTGCTCTCACCGATATAGATCAGCTGCTATCTGGAGCAATGGATGCAGTAGATGAGGTTGGAGGAGGTGCAGGTGACCCTCTGTCGGACCTGGAAGGACTGCTTGGGTCCCTGAAAGGAGTGGAGGGGGGAGGTGAAGGGACAAGTGTAGCACCTCTTGCGGGAAAGTGCCCGGGGAAGGGGTGGAGCGGGAGGGAAGGGAAGAATTGACAAGGGAGTTGCGGAGGGAGCGGTCTTTGCGGAAGGCGGACGGGGGGGAAGATGGGAACATGCGGCGAGTGGAGGAGTCACGTTGGAGGTGGCGAAACTGGCGGAGGACTATGTGTTATATGTGCCGGCTGGTGGGGTGAAATGTGAGGACCAGGGGGACTCTGCCCTTGTTGTGTGTGGGGGAATGGGGAGAGAGGGCAGTGTTGCGGGGTATGGAGGAGACCCCGGTGCGAGCCTCATCTATGGTGGGGGAGGGCAATCCCCGTTCTCTGAAGAATGAGGACATTTGTGATGACCTGGTGTGGAACACCTCATTATGGGAGCAGATGCGGCGTAGATGGAGGAATTGGAAATAGGGGATGGAGTCCTTATCTTATTTGATTGTGCACGCCGGGTTGATTGCATTCCTTGAAACAAGGCGGATAACGTGAAGGTCGCAATCACCCACCCTTTCATTGGCGCTGATGGGAAGGTGACAACGACGTAAAATCCATAACGTTTAATCAGGAGGACAGTGAAAGTAGGTGGAGAACAAGGATGGGGAGGGACGGGGAGAGGAAAAGCAAGGGTTACTTGAAGTTAGATAAATCAATATTCATACTGCTAGGAGGCCGAGGGGCCCGTTTCCACGCTATATCTCTAAGGTATAGAATCCCTGACTGAAACTGTTCAACAGCAAAAGTCCACTACCTGCTGTCTTGACCTGCTGCCCACAAGCTTCTTTAAAAATATTTTGAACAGTGTTGCACCAGAAGTGCTGAACATAGTAAACTCTTCCCTTCGATTGGGGCATTTTCCCAAAGCCTTAAAAACTGCAGTGATCAAGCCCCTATTGAAGAAACCAAATCTGGATGTCTCAGCTATGAGCAGCTACAGGCCCATATCTAATTAAGCATTTCTGGCAAAGATCATTGAAAGGGTAGTTTATAAACACATTGACAGCTTTAAGATCCAAAACAATATTTTTAATGTTTTCCAGTCAGGATTTCGGCCACATCACAGCACTGAGACTGCACTTACTAAGGTCCTAAACGACATACATCTAAACAGTGAAGCATCAAAAACTTCAGTTTAGGTACTTCTAGATCTCAGTGCTGCTTTTGATACGATGGAGCATAACATACTGCTTGACAGACTGGAGAAGTGGGTAGGACTCTCTGGTTCTGTGCTGGACTGGTTCAAATCCTACTTGAAAGATCGGGATTATTTTGTTCCCCTTGGTAATTATGAATCAGAACGTACAAAACTCACATGGGGGGTTCCCCAGGACTCCATTCTTGGACCATCTTGTTTAATATTTACATGCTCCCCCTAACACAGATCATAGAGTATTTTAACATATCCTACCATACTTATGCCGATGACACACAACTTGATATCGCAGTGTCACCACATGACCATAGTCCCCTACACTCACTGAGTCAGTGTGTCAAACAAATCAATGAGTGGATGAACCAGAACTTCCTCCAGCTCAATGCAAATAAGACAGAAATTATTGTAATTGGTCCCAAAACTCCAAGGCTAGAGATAAGTGCTCAACTTGACTCAATTGCACTGAAAACCACAGACAAATAAAGAAACCTTGGTGTCGTTATCGACTCGGATTTGAATTGTAACAGCCATATAAAGACCATTACCAAATCTGCCTACTACCATCTAAAAAACATTGCAAGAATCAAGGGATTTCTGTCCAAAGAAGACACTGAAAAACTTGTTCTTGCATATATCTTCAGTAGGTTAGATTATTGTAATGGCATCTTTACAGGTCTCAGTAAAAAATCAATTAAACAACTCCAGTTTATCCAGAATGCTGCTGCAAGAGTCTTGACCAACACCAAGAAAATGGATCACATTACACCTGTCCTTAAATCTTTGCACTGGCTCCCTGTGTGTAAAAGGATAGATTTTAAAATTCTGTTACTGGCTTACAAGGCACTGAATGGTCTGGGTCCAAAATACATCTCTGTCCTACTTGTTGTATATGAGGCACCTAGACTCCTTAGGTCTTCAGTGACAGGTTTACTCCATGTTCCCAGGGTCAGAACAAAAAGGGCTGAAGCAGCGTTCAGTTTCTATGTTCCACACCTGTGGAACAAGCTCCCTGAACACCTGAGGTGTGCACAGACTGTAACCTCATTTAAATCAGGCCTAAAACACACTGTCGTTTACTGTAGCTTTTCCATAACCCAACATGTAGGTAATCTTAATCTTCTAATATTCACCCTTTTATATGCTTTTAAAATCGTTTTAATATTTTAGTGATTTTGTTTTATTATATATGCAATTGTCTTCTTGCTTGTTATGTAATTTTTGATTTTGGCTATTTTGTTGTCCTGTGTTGTATTGTGGTTCTGCAATGTTTTTAAACTATGTTATTCTTTTGTTTCTTTTGTAAAACTCTATGAATTGCAGCTTGTACGAATGGTGCTATATAAATAAACTTGCCTTGCCTTGCCTTACCTACACTGCTCTGGCCAACACTGACCCCGACGGGCAGAGACTGCAGCATACTGTCGGATATTTACTGCTTCTCTTCATTTCTCCCGTCTCCCTCTCCAAACGTATCTCTCTCTCCTTCCGTCTCCTCCATTTCACTCTGTCGCTCTCTTTCGCGTTCGTTCACAACCTCCCCTTCTGTCTATCTCCACTGTCCCTGCCTCTCTCTTAGTCTATCTATCCGTCTTTCTCTCTGTCTGTCGGCCTCTCTGTGTCTTTCTCTGCCTCTATCACTGTCTATCTCTCTCTCGCCCTCCCACGACGCTCATTGCTGCCCCCTCCGGCGGCTCTCCTGGCTCTCCCACGCTCCCTCCGTCCAGCCCCTCCCCTCCGCGGTCCTCCATCCTCACTTCCCTCCCGCCCCCTCCATCCTCGCCGCCCCTCCCGCGTCCCTTTATCCTCGCCGCCCCTCCCGCGGCGTTCCCTCCTCGCTGCCCCTTTCGTGGTGCCCCCTCATCTCTGCCCCTCCCGTGGCGCTCCAACTGGAAGCTGGAGAGGGTGAGCAGGTAGACGGTTGTTCGGAGGCAGAGGCTTCTGGAATGGAGCTCACTGTACCACCGCATGCCGGTGGTCGGAAGAGGAGGAGGCATGGGTCCTCCGATACGGACTACGGCCCTGAAGTCCAGGGCCAACCTGAAGGGGGGCCTTCACCCCTTGTTGAGGTGGGGTGCCCAGGGCACGCTCCCTCTGACCAGGAGGATGCCCCTGTAGTACAGGGACCACCTGAGATAGCAATGTTACAAAATTTTGAGATTTTAAAAATCAAGTCTGCAATTTATCCCATCAGATAAAGCATAAAAAGACGTTTAATTTGACACCTAATTCACTTTCATACCTTCATTATTAAGAAAGTTATGGCCATTGTCATACTCGGAAATTAGCATCTTGTTCCCCGTTGCCTTTCAATTGACTTAACTCAAAAGCTGTGATCTGGAACAGTTAAAAGCCCATAACTTTCTTAAAAATTAAGAGAACTCAATGAAATTTTCAGTTATTATAGATTGAAGCATTCGGAAACAAATATGAAACAATCTTACTTGGATGACCTGAAATTAAAGCATATAATTAGTTAGTTATCTAATTGTAGCTAATTACAAAATTACAAAATTCCACTAAAATTTTTGCGACTTTTCTTCCGCAACGAAATCGCCCAATATTCATCGATTTTCCCTGCCTGTGTAAAAACGGCACTTTAGGCCCGCCCCCCTCTGAAAGGCGCCAAAGTCGCGCACACGGGGAGCGGCAGAACTGCAGCGCTGCTCAAGGTAAGTTTTGTAACATACCTACCTGAAGGTTGTGGCGCACTACCCGTGGGAGCTGTTACCCCATGGAATGGGTCCCCTGGCTTACAAGATGACCAGCAGCACCCTGAAGGGGAAGACATGAGTGTGGGGATGGTTTCCCTGCCTGTGCTCCCCGTTGAGGCTACAAGCCCAGATGAGGGGTGTGCTGCCCCACCGGCTGATGGAGATTCCAGAAACATCGGCCACAGTGAGGTGATTCCCCTGGTAGTGGAGGACGGGGACTCTCTGGGTGACGGTACAAGGGCAGGGTCTTTTCGCATTGTGTCCTCCGGTTGGACAGGTCCATTCACTGCCAGCCCCGGAGATTTCCTCCGACTTAATTGTCCCCAATCCGGTTACAGAGGGCGGTGGGAGTGTGCAGGAGTCTGACCATTGACCAGGCAGCTGTCACAGACAGCGGTACCGGTACTTCCCCCCATCACTGGTCCTGGGGGTGAGATGGTGACGGTGGATGGACCAGATGACGTGGCCGGCACGCCCACCTCACAGGGAGGGGTGAGTGAGGCAGCTGAGAGTAGGAACCTTCCGGACTCAGACTCGGACATTGAGTGCGAGGAGGAGTGTGGCGCGGACTCCGTCGACAGTGAGTTGAGGACTGCAACCTACCCGCAACCCTGTGTCTCGACTTGTTGAAATCCGGAAGTTCTTGAAGGACTCCAGTGGGAGTAGGAATAAGGCGGAGTTAGCTGCTGACCGCTGGTCGGACCTGGCGGGGCCCACGCAGTCCATTTATGTCATCCATCAGAAGAAAGGAAAGGAGGCGAGTCTCACGGAAAATGAGCGGCGCCAGTTCCAAGTGTTTTTTAAAGAGAGGGCAGAAGGCTAGGGGTGGCTCCACTCCTTCACCGAGTGCTGGTAAAAGATCTAGTGCAAATTCAAAATGAAGCTCACTATAGCCAGCCTGAATCTCAATGGGGGTAGGGGGTCTCTCCATAGGTTTTACCACCTCTCGGTGCTCAGGGACAGGACGTACGTGGTGAGCTTATTGCAGGAAACACACACTGTGGCAAGTGATGAACACACCTGGCTCCTGGAGTGGGAAGGGGTGGGGGTCTACATGTGCCATCTTAACTCCAATTCGCGTGGAGTGGCTTTCCTGTTGCCCCCATCGTTTCAGGCAGAGATCCTCAAGGTGAAGGAAATTGTACCAGGCCGGATACGGCCGTGCACCTGGATGGTGTGCAGTTACACTTTATCAATGTATACGCCCCAAAGATCGGCGCAATGCAGATGCGCCTACCCTGGGAGGTGACCACTTTGTTGTATACCATCGACCATGGAGAAGGTGTTTTCCTTGGAGGATGTGTACATTGTACCGTCGAGGCGTGAGATTGCTCTGGCATTCAGCGTGACCTGGCAGCAGTGAAGCCATTAAGGGAGCTGGTAGACTCTTTTGAGCTGGTGATGAGTTGCGGAATTTGCATTCTGATTCTAGTTCCTTCGCGTGCAGGTTTGAGGGGGGTGGTTAGAAACATAGAAATTAGGTGCAGGAGTAGGCCATCCTGACCGCGGTCTACATCCCACCCCAGGCAGACGTCCGTCTGGCACTGGAGGAGCTGCACGTCGTGGTCAACAAACACCAGACGTCTTACCCCGAGGCGTTTATACCATAGCGGGGGACTTCAATAAAGCAAACCTTAAGAAATCGCTCCCTAACTTCCACCAACATGTCTCCTCTTGCACCAGATGACTAAACATAGAAGCATAGAACATAGAAATTAGGTGCAGGAGTAGGCCATTCGGCCCTTCGAGCCTGCACCGCCATTCAATATGATCATGGCTGATCATCCAACTCAGTATCCCGTACCTGCCTTCTCTCCATACCCTCTGATCCCCTTAGCCACAAGGGCCACATCTAACTCCCTCTTAAATATAGCCAATGAACCGGCCTCAACTACCCTCTGTGGCAGAGAGTTCCAGAGACCCACCACTCCGTGTGAAAAATTTCCTTCTCATCTCGGTCCTAAAGGATTTCCCCCTTATCCTTAAGCTGTGACCCCTTGTCCTGGAACGCCCCAACATCGGGAACAATCTTCCTGCATCAAGCCTGTCCAACCCCTTAAGAATCTTGTAAGTTTCTATAAGATCCCCTCTCAATCTCCTAAATTCCAGAGAGTATAAACCGAGTCTATGCAGTCTTTGTTCATAAGACAGTCCTGACATCCCAGGCATCAGTCAGGTGAACCTTCGCTGCACTCCCTCTATGGCAATAATGTCCTTCCTCAGATTTGGAGACCAGAACTGTACGCAATACTCCAGGTGTGGCCTCACCAAGACCCTATACAACTGAAGTAGAACTTCCCTGCTCCTATACTCAAACCCTTTTGCTATGAAAGCTAACATACCATTCGCTTTCTTCACTGCCTGCTGTACCTGCATGCCTACTTTCAATGACTGGTGTACCATGACACCCAGGTCGCGCTGCATCTCCCCTTTTCCTAATCGGCCTCCACTTAGATAATAGTCTGTTTTCCTATTTTTGCCACCAAAGTGGATAACCTCACATTTATCCACATTATACTGCATCTGCCAAACATTTGCCCACTCACCCAGCCTATCCGTGTCACCTTGCAGTCTCCTAGCATCCTCCTCACAGCTAACACTGCCCCCCAGCTTAGTGTCATCCGCAAACTTGGAGATGTTGCCTTCAATTCCCTCATCCAGATGATTTATGTATATTGTAAATAGCTGGGGTCCCAGCACTGAGCCTTGCGGTACCCCACTAGTCACTGCCTGCCATTGTGAAAACGACCCGTTTACTCCTACTCTTTGCTTCCTGTATGCCAGCCAGTTCTCTATCCACATCAATACTGAACCCCCAATGCCGTATGCTTTAAGTTTATATACTAATCTCTTATGTGGGACGTTGTCGAAAGCCTTCTGGAAGTCCAGATACACCACATCCACTGGTTCTCCCCCATCCACTCTACTAGTTACATCCTCGAAAAATTCCACAAGATTCGTCAGACATGATTTACCTTTCGTAAATCCATGCTGACTTTGTCCAATGATTTCATCACTTTCCAAATGTGCTGCTATCCCATCTTTAATAACTGACTCTAGCAGTTTCCCCACTACCGATGTTAGACTAACTGGTCTGTAATTCCCCGTTTTCTCTCTCCCCCCCTTCTTAAAAAGAGGGGTTACATTTGCTACCCGCCATTCCTCAGGAACTACTCCAGAATCTAAAGAGTTTTGAAAGATTATCACTAATGCATCCACTATTTCCGGAGCTACTTCCTTAAGTACTCTGGGATGCAGCCTATCTGGCCCTGGGGATTTATCGGCCTTTAATCCATTCAATTTACCCAACACCACTTCCCGACTAACCTGGATTTCACTCAAGTACTCCTTTGACCCGCGGTCCCCTGCTATTTCCGGCAGATTATTTATGTCTTCCTTAGTGAAGACGGAACCAAAGTAGTTATTCAATTGGTCCGCCATATCCTTGTTCCCCATGATCAACTCACCTGTTTCTGACTGCAAGGGACCTACATTTGTTTTAACTAATCTATTTCTCTTCACATATCTATAAAAACTTTTGCAGTCAGTTTTTATGTTCCCTGCCAGTTTTCTTTCATAATCTATTTCTCCTTTCCTAATCAAGCCCTTTGTCCTTCTCTGCTGGTCTCTGAATTTCTCCCAGTCCTCTGGTATGCTGCTTTTTCTGGCTACTTTGTACGCATCATCCTTTGCTTTGATACTATCCCTGATTTCCCTTGTTATCCACGGATGCACTACCTTCCCTGATCTATTCTTTTGCCAAATTGGGATGAACAATTTTTGTAGTTCATCCTTGCAGTCTTTAAATGTCTTCCATTGGGTATCCACCGTCAACCCTTTTAGAATTGATTGCTAGTCAATCTTGGCCAATTCACGTCTCATACCCTCAAAGTTACCTTTCCTTAAGTTCAGAACCATTGTTTCTGATTTAACAATGTCACTCTCCATCCTAATGAAGAACTCGACCTTATTATGGTCACTCTTGCCCAAGGGGGCACGCACAATAAGACTGCTAACTAACCCTTCCTCATTACTCAATACCCAGTCTAAAATAGCCTGCTCTCTCGTTGGTTCCTCTACATGTTGATTTAGATAACTATCCCTCATACTTTCCAAAAAATCCTCTTCCTCAGCGCCCCTGCCAATTTGATTCACCCAATCTATATGTAGATTGAAGTCACCCATTATAACTGTTTTGCCTTTGTCGCACGCATTTCTAATTTCCTGTTTTATACCATCCTCAACTTCACTACTACTGTTAGGTGGCCTGTACACAACTCCCACTAGCGTTTTCTGCCCCTTAGTGTTTCGCAGCTCTACCCATACCGATTCCACATGCTCCAAGCGAATGTCCTTCCTTTCCATTGCGTTAATCTCCTCTCTAACCAGCAACGCTAACCCACCTCCTTTTCCTTTCTCTCTATCCTTCCTGAATATTGAATATCCCTGGATGTTCAGCTCCCAGCCTTGGTCACCCTGGAGCCATGTCTCCGTGATCCCAACTATATCATACTCATTAATAGCTAACTGCACGTTCAACTCATCCACCTTATTACGAATACTCCTTGCATTGAGACACAAAGCCTTCAGGCTTGTTTTTACAACGCTCTTACCCCTTATACAATTTTGTTGAGAAGTGGCCCTTTATGATTTTTGTCCTGGTTTTGTCTGCCTGCTACTTTTACTTTTCACCTTGCTCCCTATTGCTTCCACCCTCGTTTTACACCCACCTGTCTCTCTGCTCTTGTACCCATCCCCCTGCCACATGAGTTTAAATCCTCCCCGACAGCACAAGCAAACACTCCCCCATCTCGCCGTCGGTCTGCTCCTGGGCCTGTCCAAGATGGCCATTCGCGGGACCAGGCAGCGGGAAGTCGACGGCCGCACTGGGGTGGGCTGCCTGCCCCATTTCTAGGTCAACCCCCGTGCCCACGTGTCACTGGAGAGGGAACACGCGGTGTTCATGAGGACTTTGGAGGCCTTCCGTGAATTCTAGTCGCTGCGGGAGGTCGAGTGCTTTGTTGATTGAATTGAATTGAATTGAATTGAATGCCTTTATTGTCATTCAGACCTTTCGGTTTGAACGAAATTTCGTGCCTGCAGTCATACATATATAAAAATCACAATACCATACAATAAACACAAAATTAACATCCACCACAGTGAGTTCACCAAACACCTCCTCACTGTTGTGGAAGGCAAAATTCTTAGGGTCTCTGTCTTTCTCCCCTCCTTATTCTCCCTCTGCGCTGAGGAGATCCAGGCCGCCGCCACCGCTGACGCCGGAACACCGCCACAGGGCCCGCCGTCGGAACGTCGTTGGAGCACCGCAGCTCCCGAAAACCAGGCCGCCGCTGGAGCACCGCAGATCCCGGTGATAAAGTTGGCGTTATATTAATTCGATGATCGTTTGATTATGAACTGTCAACATATGCAGTCATTGATTGTGTTAATACTCTGTATGTTTATTTTTATTTATTTTGAATAAAAGTATTTGTATATATTTTTTTTAAGTGGCGCTCCCTTCTCTCTGCCCCTCCCACAGTGCTCCCTCCTCACGATCCCTGCCTCCTTGCCACTCCTCCGCGGTCTGGTGATGCAGAGCTATACATGAAGCTTAGATATGACCTTGATAAGGCCAATAATGTCCAAAATGGAATTTCGCTCCAAAATGGAGAATGAGGCGGATGATCGGAAGCTGTGGCAGGCCTTGCACGTCATCACTTCCTACAAGGCAAAACCAGGAGGCAGCAAAACATCACTCCCTGACGAGCTCAATGCATTCTACTTGCGCTTTGATGGGGAGAACACTGCTGTGCCTTCTCGGGCCCCCATAGCCACCGGATGGTATTACAGTCTCAGACACAGAGACCGACTTCAGAAGATCCTTCAGGCAGGTGAACCCTCGGAAAGCGTCTGCACCAAATGATATACTTGGTCATGTTATTAAACTCTGTGCAAACCAACTAGCTGGAGTTTTGTTGACTTCTCATTATTGAGGGCTAATGTCCCCACCTGGTTTAAAAGGGCATCAATAATCCAGTGCCCAAGAAGAGCAAGGTAACATCGGGGAGGCATAGTGGCGCATCAGTACAGTTGTTGTCTGACACTGCCAGAGACCCGAGGTCAATCCTTACTACGGGTGGTGGCTGCACAGAGTTTGCGCGTTCTCCCTCTCTTCTTCTTGCGTATGGCGGGCACAGCCTAAAGTTGTAGGACAACTTGTTGTATTTGATCTTATTTGATTGTGCACGCCGGGTTGATTGCATTCGTCGAAAGAGGGCGGACCACGTGAAGGTTGCAATCTTCCACCCCGTTCTCCCTCTCTGACCACATGTTTTCCCCAGGTGCCCCGGTTTCATCCCACACTCCACATATGTACAAGTTTGCACCTTAATTGGCTTTGGTAAACATTGAAAATTGCCGCTAGTGTGTGTAGGATAATGCTCGTGTTTGCGAATCACTGGCAGCGCCGACTCAGTCAGCTAAAGTCCTGTTTCCACGCTGTGTCCCTAAACTAAGCTAAACTAATCCTCATCAAAGCCTCATTGACTAATGACCGATAGCACTAACGTCCGTGGCTATAAAGTGCTTTTAGAGGTTGGTTGTGGCGCATTTCAATTCCCAACGTAGCAAGAAGCTGACCCCACTATCATTTGCCTACTACCACAACAGATCAACGGAGGATTCAATCTCACTGGCTCTCCACTCTGCACTGGACCACTTCGACAACTAAAACAAAGGGAGTCTGAAGAAGGGTCTTGACCCGAAACGTCACCCATTCTTTCCCTCCAGAGATGCTGCCTGTCCCAGAGTTACTCCAGCATTTTGTGTCCATTTTCGGTTTAAGCCAGCATCTGCAGTTCCTTCCTACACTTGAAATCACATATGCCAGGTTGTTGTTCACAGACTACAGATCAGGGCGTTCAACATCATCACCCTCCAAGCCGATAACTAAACCCACGGAAGTGGATCTCTGCGTATCCTTCTGCAACTAGATCCTCGACTTCCTCATTAACAGGCCACAAGAGGTATGGATTGTCACCAACACTTCCCCCTCAAAATACACCGGCACGGGAAAGCTTCAAAGCTACGTGATCAGCCGCCAGCTCTACTCACTCAATAATCACGACTGTGTAGCTGGATGCAGTTCAAACTCCACCCTCAGGTTCGCCGACGGCACCACCGGTAAAGTTGCTGCTTTACAGCGCCGGAGGCCCAGGTTCGATCCCGACGTGTGGTGTCTGTGTGGAGTTTGTGCGACCTCCTCATGACCGTGCGGGCTTTCTCTAAGATCTTCCGTTTCCTCCCACACTTCAAAGACGTACATATTTGTAGGGAAAATTGGTTTGGTAAATGTAAAAAATGTCCCTCGTGTGCGTAGGATGTTAATATGTGGGGGGTCGTTGGTCAGCGCGGGCCCGGTGTACCGAAGGGCCTGTTTCCGCACTATATCCCAAAATAAACCAAACCTCCGTTGTTGGACCAATTGCAGATGAGTCAGAGTATAGAATGAAATATAGAACAGCGTATAGACTATGTTGACTGGTTGCATCGCGGCCTGGTTCGGCAAACACCCAGGAATGTAGAAGACTGTAAAAAGTAGTGAACACTGCGCATGCTACACATACATAAAAACGCACACACACCTCTATATAACTAAACGTTTCATCTTGACCACTTCCTGTGTGCGCTGTATATCGATCTTAGAAAAAAAACGCTACCATATATCGCTATGATGTTTGGCCATCTTACGCACAGTTCCTCTCCGCTGAGGCAACCCGATGAGTTTTCCGATCGATGAAGAAAAAGGTTATGAGTGTTTAAAAGATCTTCAGTTTAGCTGATTGGTCCCCTCGCCTGTCAATCGCCACCATGAAAATAACGCCCTTTCCGGGGGGGGGGGGGGGGGGGGGGGGGAGGGGTGCAGGACTATGAAACCCCGGATGCCGGGACGTGAGTCAGTCACTCTGGAAGATCGTGAGGGGGAGTCCACAACTGTGATTCTAAGCTGTGACTCAACTGAACTGTGAATCTGCAAGGTACTTGCAATAAATGATTGGTTAGCGCTTAATGACAATGCAATGAGTTGTTTGGCATTTGGTGGCCTTCACTCTGCTTGAAATGCTATGAAATTGAATGTGATGGCCTGCACTTTGCTTGAAATGATAAGAAGTTGAATTTTGGTGTCCTGCACTCGGCTTGAAATGCCATGAAGTTGAATTTTGGTGGCCTGCACTCTGCTTGAAATGCGATGGTTGAATTTTGGTTGCCTGCACTCTGCTTGAAATGCTATGAAGTTCAATTTTGGTGGCCTGCACTCTGCTTGAAATGCTATGAAGTTGAATTTTGGTGGCCTGCACTCTGCTCGAAATCAATCAATCAAAGACGTTATTGTCATTCAAAAATACACCAACAATTACAGATCTGAACGAAATGTCGTTGCATCCGGCTCACTGTGCAACATAAAATAATAAAAGGATAAAATAGATTTTAAAAAAAATAGATAAAAAGATAAAATAGATAATAGTGGCGGCACATTATATCAAATTCAAGAGTCTGAATTCAAGAGTGATGGCTCGAGGGAAGAATCTGTTGCAGAACCTGGCGGTTCTGCTCCTTATACTGTGATACCTTTTGCCCGAGGGCAGCTGAGTGAACAGTCCATAATGGAGGTGTGTGGGGTCTTATATAATGCTGTTGGCCTTGGACAGGCAATGTTTGCATGCAATGTCCCGGATTGAAGGAAGAGAAGTCCCGATTATTTTTTCAGCCGCCCTCACCACGCTCTGCACGGACTTCCAGTCGAAGGCTTTGCAGTCCCCAAACCAGACAGAGACGCAGCTGGTCAAAATGCTATGAAGTTGAATTTTGGTGGCCTGCATTCTGCTTGAAATGCTATGAAATAGTAAGATTGAACGAGAACTTACCAGTTTGAAGTTTGATCTTTATTTTATGAGGAGTCGAGTTGAGGGACTACGTGAAGAACCCCGTACAGCCGTTCGTGCGTCAATCTTCAAAGCAACGCTGTGAAATCACAGCAAATAGTAACTGAGTATAATGGTAAGATAACAAAGACTAGAACTACCAGATGAAATGTATGAGGGCTGGGAGCGGAGGGCATGTAGTCCCCCAACTCGACCCCTCATAAAATAAAGATCAAACTTCAAACTGGTAAGTTCTCGTTTAATCTTACTATTTTACTTCAGAGTCACGTAGGTGACTATGTGAAGACTTCAAAGCTCTGAGATTTCATGCCGTGTGAAACGAGTATACACAACCACAGCTGCATCATTGGCAAATGAAGGGAAAACATTCATAATGCATACAGTCATAACATAGATGTAAAACATGCTGATGCTGTTTAAATGAAACAATAATATTTCCATCTCTCACCCAGATCGAAAATATAACCATAACACAATAGAGTTAACAAATACTCCTGGTTTACCAATGGGTCATTACAGATGCTTGTAGATTCATTCGATGGACCATGCTCCAGCCGCAACAATGCGACCCAGCGGAACATAAATACCCTTGCTGCTGATGTTGTAGCAGCCCTGGTGGAATGAGATCTGGAAACATAATCCATTAGTACATAACACAACTCCGTTTTCCTCATCTGGAATGGCCTGAACAATAAGTTCTCCCAAATTCTTTGTGACTAACAACATTGCTAGTCCAGAACTCCAAGGCTCTTGTTGACCTTGACATATTGCTGTATACATGTGTGCTTACCTTATCAAAGGTCCCCTGGTATGCCTGTGACTATTTTGAGACCTGACCCCCTTCTGGTCTGCTCAAGTATTTATAACATAATATTATATTTTATAATATACAGACGTTATCATCCTGTACCATCACAATTATTTAGCGATTGAACCTGCTGCACTAAACCAGTGCCAGAAGGATAACTACCTAATAAACTCCAGCCAAATTTAAGGATATAGTTGCTGCCTCCTGGTGAAATATTGTTCACAAATATCAACATTGCATATGGCATTATACTGGTCCTGGGACCTACGTTGAAGATATCCTACCCCATGATAACCGGTGTGGACCCGAAAGAGCGAGTCTTGTTTGCTACAGCCAATTCAATGAGGAAGCTCATCGAGCCAATTAATGGCAGTATAACTCCATAAATAAAAGACAATCATTTAGCATGAACTCAAAACATTAGCAATCAATACCATTTTCCATGGAACATAAGCATAACAAACTCTTTCATCTCCTGGAAAAGAAAATTCAGCCGTTTGGTGCTATGCAAACACTTTGAACACACAGAAGGATAGATGTAACAACCCAAATATTAGGACAGTTTGTTGAACCTGCAGAACATACATTTGAGTTTATCATGCAACATCTGATTTCCGAAGCCTCAGGCTGAACAAGCAAATTCAAGTTTAAAATAACCAATAAGGTTATATAATTATTCGCAACAAATCGGGAATCAATTTGTATAATCACACAATAGGAACATAAAGCCTCTTAATGACTTTATTTGAAGCCTCGATTGATGAGACAAAATGGAGGTAGCCATAAAAGACCCTCCTTCTCGTTTGGGGAGAATGTATCTTTCGCCACTGCTATGCCAAATATTTTGCAACCAGTGAAATAAACATGAAACCAACATACATACATATATACATATACATATATTTATATTAGGTGTTCCATTTAACCAGAATTTCATAATACAGTGCGATTCAACACCAACTTTGTGTTGCCATTACCCACACTTTATGATTCTCCAGTGGCAACAAAATTATGTAACCATTCCAGTGGTTCTTTAACCGATTGCGCCCTCGTGACTAACATATGCCATCATCACAATGCATCAACCTGAACATGAGCATGACAATATGCTTATTTGTCCAATCACTCTATAACCCATACAATGCCCGTAGAGTCTATAGATAGTTGATACTAATAACAGAAATTCTTTGGCAAGTCATGCAAATCTGTTCCATCTCCAAACTCGAGATGATATTTGAGCTACTTGGTAACTACCTTAAACAGCAACTGTGGCCCGATTTCCGAGCCAGTCGAGCAAGACAAACTTGGTCCTTATACTGAACCTGCCCAATTCTAACCTGCTTGAAAAGCTAATATTGTACATTTTACATTTACCGTTCAAAGAAGCTGATAATGTCTCAATGATTTGTAATGTATAACTAAGTATACACCTTACCAAACTGCAAGTGGTCCCTTAATTGTAGAGTAGCACAGGTACAGTGCGTGGAACCTCTGGCCAGCTTTCATTCTGCCAGCAACTTCAGTGAACCGCTACTGCCAATAAAGACATGGGATGCATTGTCGCCGAAACTATGAAACCTTGCTCGTTCCAATAGCTTGTGCTTCGCCGTCCAGGTTACACCTATGGAAAAGTCTTACCTGAATGGAAGATTCGGCAGCCAACTGTAATGTCCCCCTGAGTGCGGTGTTCACTGCATATGTGTTTGGGATGGTAACTTTCTTGCCAGGCATAGACCTCTGGCACATGCCCTGATCTCTTGGGCATGCTCTATGGCTATACCCTCAGACTCGGCGTTAATCTATACCAATCCCACATGCTTTCCTCTTACATGAGGGAGCCATAAAGCAGGCCTGCTACAAAGCCCTGCTGACACAATTTCCCATTTAGGGCCATTAGCACCAATTTGCAATATAATTAAAGATTTACCTAACAACTACTGGAGCAGTAATGAACACTGTTTGTCCATCATCGTGACTTTATTAATTTCAGCTGGTGTTAACAATGACCTAGATGGCACTTAATAATTAACCATTTAACAAACAACTGTTGCTCTACTTACACAGTTGAATTGCATCTATACAATTAACAATTAGTCCAACGACTAGAACAGTTTTATAACAACTGTTACCAAAGTCTATTGACTGCAATCTGTTGCCCAGGCCGGCATCATGGCCAATTGAATACCAAAAAGTAAATCCCAACATCCTACAAATCTATTTGATAGAAACTTAATCTAACTGGATAGAGAAGCCCAATTTCTCAAATATAGTTTGAGACTTAACAGTGGATTTTAGCACATATATAACCAGCGTTTTTTAAAACTGTGAATAGTTTTCTTTGAATGCTTTTTTGTCATCATTCTGTTATATTGCCTTATCCTAACAATGCCTCCTCATCCCCCCACGATCATTGTCAATGGGAATACCCTACTAAACTGCTATTCCCATAAAGCAACTCTAACAAGGTACCGCTGGTGCCCATGAAGCAGCCCTGAACAAAGGTGCTGCTGGCGCGGACTTTCCCATAGCCCAGTATTTGCCATAGATTTGGCGTTCTCATCAAGCAGCCCTGAACAAAGGTGCTGCTGGCATAACCTCTCCAATAGGCTAGCCTACCATAACTTGGCATTCCCCTGGAGCAGTCCTGAGCAAAGGTACTGCTGGCACCGCCTCTGCAATAAGCTGCCTGCCATAGTTTGGTATCCCCATGAGCAGCCCTGAGCAAAGGTGATGCTGGCACAGCCTCTGCAATAGCCTAGCCTGCCATAGCTTGGCATCCCCATGAGCAGTCCTGAGCAAAGGTACTGCTGGCACAGCCTCTCCATCAGGCTAGCCTGCCATAGCTTGGCATCCCCATGAGCAGTCCTAAACAAAGGTACTGCTGGCACCGCCATAACTTGGCATTCCAATGAAGCAGCCCTACCCAAAGGTGCTGCTCTCTAAATGAATTCCCAGAGGTGAACCTCCCAACTTTCCTAATTGTACTGACTATTTTTGTCAGTTGTCCCCATATCCTGGGGATTATTGTAGTTTGGGAACCCCGTAGCTGACTTTCCCCTCCCCGGGAATCCATATAAATATATATACCGCGGTACCCTCCTGGCACCCAGGCCAATCACTTATGTGAGTTAACCCCATTTCCTGGGGACTACTGCGGTCTGGGAACCGCATATATTTGGGTTATCCCTGCACCGGGAACCCAGCCTAACCATTTAGGTTCGTTTTACCCCATGTGCTGGGGACTACTGCGATATAAACCGCATATACTTGGGTTTCCCCTGCACCGGGAACCCAGCTGAACCGTTTAGGTTAGTTTTAACCTCATGTCCTGGGGACTACTGCGGTCTAGAACCGCATATACTTGGGTTTCCCCTCCCCCGGGAATCCAGGCTGACCATTCAGGTCCGTTAAGCCCCACCCCCTAGGGACGACTGCGGTCTAAAACCGCACTATTCTCAGGTATCCCCTCCCCGGGAACCCAACGTGTGGAGTCACTGACCGCATTATCAGTGACTCCGATCGCGAACCCGACATTCCCAGCTCTCCGCTTCCGCGGTCGGACCAGGGTTTTCCCCCAAAGCCCTAGGCTGGTTCCCTCGTCGGCTATCGCGAACATCCCGCAAAAACCCCGGAGGTTCCTGCAGGAGACCTGGAACAGGTAAGAAAATAGCACTTACCTGAATCTTTTTTAGACTTACCGTTGGAGGAGCTGCGCTGCTCACAGTCATCTGCACGAAAGGGTCTGACGAAATGACGCACGAACGGCTGTACGGGGTTCTTCACGTAGTCACTCACGTGACTCCGAAGTACAATTAAATTTTGATGGCCCGCATTCTGCTTGAAATGCTACGAAATTGAATTTTGGTGGCCTGCACTCTGCTTGAATTGCTATGAAATTGAAGTACAAGGAATAGCCGTGAGTGAACTGCCAGCCCACCATCCCTGAGTGACTGAGCTGTCAGCACCAGCCCTGAGTGACTGAGCTGCCAGCTCATCAGGCTTGAGTGACTGAGCTGCCAGCCCTCCAGCCCTGAGTGACTGAGCTGCCAGCACCAGCCCTGTGACTGAGCTGCCAACTCATCAGGCCTGAGTGACTGAGCTGCCAGCCCACCAGGCCTGAGTGACTGACCTGCCAGCCCACCAGGCCTAAGTGACTGAGCTGCCAGCTCATCGACCCTGAGTGACTGAGCTGCCAGTCCACCAGCCCCGAGTGACTGAGCTGCCAGCCCACCAGTCCTGAGTGACTGAGCTGCCAGCCCACCAGGCCTGAGTGACTTAGCTGCCAGCCCACCAGGCCTGAGTGACTGAGCTGCCAGCCCTCCAGCCCTGAGTGACTGAGCTGCCAGCACCAGCCCTGTGACTGAGCTGCCAACTCATCAGGCCTGAGTGACTGAGCTGCCAGCCCACCAGGCCTGAGTGACTGACCTGCCAGCCCACCAGGCCTGAGTGACTTCGCTGTCAGCCCACCAGGCCTGAGTGACTGAGCTGCCAGCCCACCAGGCTTGAGTGACTGAGCTGCTAGCCCACCAGGCCTGAGTGACTGAGCTGCCAGCCCACCAGTCCTGAGTGACTGAGCTGCCAGTCCAAAAATCAATTCGGCCCATACCCATACTAGCGCTCCTGACCCCCCCCCCCCCCCCCCCCCCACCACAACTACCACCAATATTGGAATTGTGGAGAGGTGGAATACACACACACACACACACACACACACACAAACACACACACACACACACACACACGAAAGGGTCTGACGCAATGACGCACGAACGGCTGTACGGGGTTCTTCACGTAGTCACTCACGTGACTCCGAAGTAAAATTAAATTTTGATGGCCCGCATTCTGCTTGAAATGCTATGAAATTAAATTTTGGTGGCCTGCACTCAGCTTGAATTGCTATGAAATTGAAGTACAAGGCATAGCCGTGAGTGAACTGCCAGCCCACCATCCCTGAGTGACTGAGCTGTCAGCACCAGCCCTGAGTGACTGAGCTGCCAGCTCATCAGGCTTGAGTGACTGAGCTGCCAGCCCTCCAGCCCTGAGTGACTGAGCTGCCAGCACCAGCCCTGTGACTGAGCTGCCAACTCATCAGGCCTGAGTGACTGAGCTGCCAGCCCACCAGGCCTGAGTGACTGACCTGCCAGCCCACCAGGCCTAAGTGACTGAGCTGCCAGCTCATCGACCCTGAGTGACTGAGCTGCCAGTCCACCAGCCCCGAGTGACTGAGCTGCCAGCCCACCAGTCCTGAGTGACTGAGCTGCCAGCCCACCAGGCCTGAGTGACTTAGCTGCCAGCCCACCAGGCCTGAATGACTGAGCTGCCAGCCCTCCAGCCCTGAGTGACTGAGCTGCCAGCACCAGCCCTGTGACTGAGCTGCCAACTCATCAGGCCTGAGTGACTGAGCTGCCAGCCCACCAGGCCTGAGTGACTGACCTGCCAGCCCACCAGGCCTGAGTGACTTAGCTGTCAGCCCACCAGGCCTGAGTGACTGAGCTGCCAGCCCACCAGGCTTGAGTGACTGAGCTGCTAGCCCACCAGGCCTGAGTGACTGAGCTGCCAGCCCACCAGTCCTGAGTGACTGAGCTGCCAGTCCAAAAATCCATTCGGCCCATAATGTCCACACTAGCCCTCAGGTAATCAGTCAATTCGGCCCATACCCATACTAGCGCTCCTGACCCCCCCCCCCCCCCACCACCACCACCACCACCACAACTACCACCAATGGCCACCAATATTGGAATTGTGGAGAGGTGGAATACACACACACACACACACACACACACACACACACACACACACACACACACGTGTGTAGGTATATATGTACATAGAGATATAGTGATATATATATATATGTGTTTTTTAAAAAAATATATGCTTAATGGTAGCAACAAACATTATTACAGTGTGATCACTTCATACAAAATTATTGAATTAAGGTCTGTAGGATCTCGACTCTAAACGTCACCCATTCATTCTATCCAGGGATGCTGCCAGTCTCACTGAGTTACTCCAGCATTTTGTGTCTATCTTCAATTGAAATCGCCATCAGCAGTTGTTCCTACACATTGAAAAATGTGCAGAATTTATTGTGTATCGCCTGACTATGTGCCTCTCATGCTGCTGCAAGCAAGATTTCCGCTGTTCTGGAACTACATCATTCCTGGTCAAATGGAAATAATCTCAATTTGCTGTAACAATGCCCTCTAGTGTTAGACTCAAACACCCTGGGGAAAACGCAGTGACCATCCCCCTCATCCAGGCCCTCAGATCTCTTTCACAGAAATTATCCTAGCCGATCCAAACTCCCCTGATGAGCACACCAGTTCTGGCAACATCCTGCTGAATTTTTTCTACACCCTTCGTAGCTTTATGACTTCCTTCCCACAGCTGTACTCCAAATACACAGTATTGTTAATATGGTGGACAAAAATGCTGGATAAACTGAGTTTCTCCAGCCTTTTGTCTAGCTTCGATTTTCCAGCATCTGCAGTTCCTTCTTAAACTTCAGCATTGTTAATATTGTATTTTTGATTATTGCTATATATTATCTGCGAGTTGTTGTGTTATGCTCCTGTTAGATTGCAGCAATAAACATGTTCAATGTTCTTTTGTCGGTACATAAGACAATTGAACACTTTGAAGCGTGGTCTCACCAATGTCTTGCCCTGGTGTAACACGGACGGGGTTGTAAGGAAGCCAATAAGTCCAGAGCGTGTAATTATCACATGCACTGACAATGGAACAATTAAATTCTTACTTACAGCAGCCTTTAGGCCTGCAAACACAAAACACATAGAACGTCTATAAAGAATGAAATTTGAATACATTTATCAGCAAAAGAAATGGAAAAAAGTCTCCCAACTTTCTTTGTGCAGCCAGTTGAAAGAATTTTCAAGTGGTGATTATCGTTGTGTTCAAGACCCAGAATCTGGCGGTTACACAAAAAGCTGGAGAACCTCAGCGGGTGCAGTAGCATCTAAGGAACGAAGGAGATAGGCGACGTTTCGGAACGAGACCCTTCTTCAGTCTGAAGAAGGGTCTCGACCCGAAACGTCGCCTATCTCCTTCGCTCCTTAGATGCTGCTGCACCCGCTGAGTTTCTCCAGCTTTTTGTGTAACCCTCGATTCTCCAGCATCTGCAGTTCCTTCTTTAACACAACAGCCAGAATCTGATATTGGCTGCCTTTGTGAGACAGCACCTTCTTTAGATCCCTTCAATGGCAGGGAGGTCAGTACCTGTGATATACCAGGCAGTATCTACCACTCTGTATAATCCTTCATTCCTGGGCATCAAGTTGCTGAACCAGGCCATGATGCAACCAGTCAATATGCTTTATGTTGTAGAAATTATAGAGAATATTCGTAACTTGCTGAATTTACTCAATCTTCCAGGGAAATAGAGGCATTAGAAACACAAGGAACTATAGATGCAGGAATCTGACGTGCAACACATCTGCTGTAGTAACGCAGCGGGTTGGATACCATCTCTGCAGGGACATTGATAAGTGATGTTATGGGTTGGAATCCTTCATCCTAGGAAGTTGAGGTGTTGAGAAGCTTTCTTTGTGATTACATTAAGGTGCTGGGCCCAGGACAGATCTTCATATACACACGCCAGGAATTTGAAGTTCTTGAATCTCTCCACTGCTGCCCTGTGATCCATGTAGTCACATTAGGGGTCCCTGTGCACCTTGGTCTCTATACTCCAGCTCCAATGCACTTTACTTCCACTCCACACCCATCCGCATCGCACCTCTCCCCTCCCCACCCCTCTACCCACCCCTTCTCGTCTTCTCCCCTCCCTATGACTCCCCTCGTCCCTCTCCCACTCCCTCCCCATCCCTCCACTTTCCTTCCCCATTCCTCTCCCCCCCCCCCCCAACTCCCTCTACCCTCCTCTTCTCCTTCTCCCCTGCCTTCATTCCTCCTCCACCCCTCCTCTCCCCTTCCTATCCCTGCCCCAACCACATACCTCCCTACAGTCATCCCTCCATTCACCTCCTCTTTTCTCCTCTCCCCTCACCGATGAGCTGAAAGACTATATCTAGTCAGGACATTTCCTTTATCGACATGACTCCCCCCCCCCCCCCACCCCCCACCCCCCTTCAACAAAATGAGCTCAGAGATTGTTTACAGTCGGGACGTTTCGTTTATTGATGTCCCCCTCTCCCTGTCATTGGGGCCCCTTCATAGGAATTACCGGCGTCCAGAAGCCCTAGCCTCAGCTCGCACACATAGATGTTGGTGACCCAGGACAGCAGGGCCAGTCCGGGCATGGGCTCGGCGGCCATGGTCACCCGAAAGCCCTGGGATAGATAGAGATTGATGGCCGGCAGCTGGGCGGTGGAGGTGTGCAGGACGCACTCGCGGCAGCCGCTCTCCCGGGCGAACTCCAGTACCCGGCGGGTCAGTCTGCGGCCCAAGCCCAGGCCCCGGCATTGTCGGTCGACGGAGAGGCGGAGCAGCTGGCAGCAGCCCGGTTGCCCCTCGTCCTCCTGCGCCGCCACAATCCCCCGCAGCCGACCGCCTCCCCCCTCCTCTTCCACCACCCAGAACCTGGCCCCCGGCCTCCCCATGTACGTCCCCTCAATGTCCGCCATGTCCGCCTCCAGCTGTTGCTTCACAAACCCGGCGTATATCTGGCGGCAAGCCAGGTAGATCAGGGCTAGCAGCGCAGCGACGGTCAGAGCGGCCCAGGTCAGCGGCCAGCCGGCTCCGTAGACAACGACCACGGCAACCAGGTGGAGGCAGGGCGCGGTGGGCGACAGCAGGGCCCGGCGGAACGCCGGCCAAGGCACGTCCATCAGACCCTCCGAGAAGATCCTGCGGGCCTCCGGCAAGTCTCCGGCCCGGAACAGGCGCAGGGTGAAGCGGGGATCCACTTCCGCCTTGTGGGCGGCCGCCATGATCCAGGGAGCCGCTGGGGGTGCAGGAGGAGCTTCGGCCAGAGGAATAGGAGGGTTCTGGATCTGCAGAGAGAAAGAGAGAAAGACCAAGTGAGACAGAGGTCCCAGGGCTGCCAACTCTCACGCAATTCACGATATTTTACTGCTCTAACGCTGATCACAGAATTTCTCACGCTCAGAAAAACACATATTTTTTACAAAACAAATAAATGAATAACCATCTCTATTGCAGGTGACACACTCCTGACTGACATCCACTACAAACCAACTGACTCCCACAGCTACCTGGACTACTCTTCCTCCCACCCTGCTTCCTGTAAGGACTCCATCCCCTATTCCCAATTCTTCCGACTACGCCGCATCTGGTCCCAGGATGACGTGTTCCACGTCATCGCAAATGTCCTCGTTCTTCAGAGAACGGGGTTTCCCCTCCCCCACTATCGATGAGGCTCGCACCAGGGTCTCCTCCATACCCCGTAACACTGCCCTCTCTCCCCATTCCCCCACTCACAACAAGGGCCGAGTCCCCCTGGTCCTCACCTTTCACCCCACCGGCCAGCGCATACAACAGATAGTCCTCCGCCAGTTTCGCCACCTCCAACGTGACCCCTCCACTCGCCACATCTTCCCATCTCCCCCCCTATCTGCCTTCCGCAAAGACCGCTCCCTCCGCAACTCCCTCGTCAATTCTTCCCTTCCCTCCTGCTCCACTCCTTCCCCGGGCACTTTCCCTTGCAACCGCAAGAGATGCTACACTTGTTCCTTCACCTCCCCCATCCACTCCTTTCAGGGACCCAAGCAGTCATTCCAAGTCCGACAGAGGTTCACCTGCACCTCCTCCAACCTCGTCTACTGCATCCGTTGCTCCAGATGCCAGCTAATCTACATCGGTGAGACCAAGCGGAGGCTAGGCGATCGTTTCGCCGAACACCTCCGCTCGGTCCGCAATAACCAACCCGACCTCCCGGTGGCTCAGCACTTTAACTCCCCCTCCCACTCCGTATCCGACCTCTCGGTCCTGGGCCTCCTCCATGGCCAGAGTGAACAACACCGCAAGTTTGAGGAACAACATCTCATATTCCGCTTGGGGAGTCTGCATCCTCTGGGCTTAAACATTGAATTTTCTCAGTTCTGTTAACCCAGACTGCTCCTTCCCCCCCCCCCCCACCTCTCCCTCAGCCCTCGGGCCCTGACATACCTTCTCCATCTCCCCCCCCCCAAGTCGCACTAGCTTCTCATTTTCACACCAGAAACAGCTTACAATGGCCTGCTTTCCTTATCACCAATACTTTTTTGCATATCTTTCACTCATTGTTCTTGCTTTATCTCTCCATATCACTGTTTATATCTCTCGTTTCCCTGATCCCTGACCAGTCTGAAGAAGGGTCTCGACCCGAAACGTCGCCTATCTCCTTCACTCCTTAGATGCTGCTGCACCCGCTGAGTTTCTCCAGCTTTTTGTGTAACCCTCGATTCTCCAGCATCTGCAGTTCCTTCTTTAACAAATAAATGAATGAAGTCACGGACGATTCAATTTGCCCAAGGCTTCCAGATCTCCTCCACCCTCACAAATGAAAATAGGTTTCTGTCTGCGGGTTTCCCGTAAAGAACAAGCACTTAAACTCTGGAGTCTGAAGAAGGGTCTCGACCCGAAGCGTCGCCTATCTCCTTCGCTCCTTAGATGCTGCTGCACCCGCTGAGTTTCTCCAGCTTTTTGTGTAAGCACTTAAACTCAGCGCACCTTTTAACAAAAATGGCAAAGTAGATAAAAATGCTGGAGAAACTCAGCTGGCGTGGCAACATCTATGGAGCGAAGGAATAGGCGACGTTTCGGGTCGAGACCCTTCTTCAAACTCAAGCATTTCTCCAGCATTTTTGTCTACTTTCGATTTTTCCACCATCGGCTGTTCTTTCTTAAACATTTAAAATGTCAATGTAACTGCAGTACTAATTATTCCATTTGACATTCATGGAACCAAAATCTGCAGGTGCTGGAGATTCAGAATTTAAAAAAAAATTGTTTTAGAGGTGAGTGCCACGAGGGGAACAGATAAGGTGAATGCGTAGTGTTTTTCCCGCGATTTGTGATTCAAGAACTAGATGGCATTGTTTTAAAGCAGGGGTGTCCAATCCGGCCCGTGTGATGGTTTGGGGGAAAATAAAGAAACACATTCCCGTGCGGATGGTGTGATAGGTGAGACACAGCGGTGGTCCTAGCACCGACTACTGAGGCACCGCTCACACCTCTCACCCTCAGCTCCGGCGGCTCTGTGTCCGTCGGCCGCTCTGTCCACACCCCATGGAGTTTTAACCTCGGACGAGAGCCAGGAGCGAACCGGGTGAGTGGAGACGTCGGTGCCGCCTCCGGAGCCGCGGGGATGAATCCCGGGCTAAGGCTCCGCTCCGATGCCCGATCCCCGGCTCACTGATCCATACCTCCCCCTAACCCCACCTGGACACAGAGCACCTGGGCCGGTCCCGCATTCCCGGGGGGGGGGGGGGGGGGGGGGGATGCTCGCCGGACATTGCCAAGTCTCAGAATTTCCGCTCACTCCGGGTGTTGTCGCAGCTTCACTGACGCACACTCTCACACACAACCTAACACACACTAACACACACAAGCACCCTCACACACACTCTCACGCACTCTCACACACCCTCACACATACAGTCACACGCCCTCGCACATACATTCTCACACTCACCCTCCCAAACATTTACACACACACACCCACACGCACTGTCACACCCTCACAAACACTGATACACACACACGCACACGCACTGACACACCCTCACACATACACTCTCACACACCTTCACATTTTTAGTTTGATTGCTGGAAGCAGGCTAATGAAAATTAGGTGCAGTTGGATAACCTACATTAACAATTTGTTTGTTAGGTCTACATTTGTGTCTGCTAATGTTCGATTTCAAATGGTTTATTAATGGAAAGGGCACATTCGCGCGTGCTCAACTGATCCGGTCCGCATGATGTCTCATTTTACCCAATCCGGCCCGTGACCTAAAATGAGTTTAACACCCCTGGTTTAAAGTGAGAGAGGAACGTAGAAACATAGAAAATAGGTGCAGGAGTAGGCCATTCGGCCCTTCGAGCCCACACTGCCATTCAATATGATCATGGCTGATCATCCAACTCAGTATCCCGTACCTGCCTTCTCCCCATACCCCCTGACCCCATTTAGCCACAAGGGCCACATCTAACTCCCTCTTAAATATAGCCAATGAACTAGCCTCAACTAACTTCTGTGGCAGAGAATTCCAGAGACTCACCACTCTCTGTGTGAAAAATGTTTTTCTCATCTCAGTCCTAAAAGATTTTCCCCCTTATCCTTAAACTGTGACCCTTTGTTCCCCAACATCGGGAACAATCTTCCTGCATCTAGCCTGTCCAACCCTTTAAGAATGTTGTAAGTTCCTATAAGATCCCCCCTCAATCTTCTAAATTCTAGCGAGTACAAGCCGAGTCTATCCAATCTTTCTTCATATGAAAGTCCTGACATCCCAGGAATCAGTCTGGCGAGCCTTCTCTGTACTCCCTCTATGGCAAGAATGTCTTTCCCCAGATTTGGAGACCAAACTGTACGCAATACTCCAGGTGTGGTCTCACCAAGACCCTGTACAACTGCAGTAGAACCTTCCTCCTCTTATACTCAAATCCTTTTGCTATGAAAGCTAACATACCATTCGCTTTCTCCACTGCCTGCTGCACCTGCATGCCTACTTTCAATGACTGGTTTACTATGACACCCAGGACTCGTTGCATCTCCCCTTTTCCTAATCGGCCACCATTCAGATAATAGTCTAATTTCCTGTTTTGCCACCAAAGTGGATAACCTCACATTTATCCACATTATTCTGCATCTGCCATGCATTTGCCCACTCACCCAGCTTATCCAAGTCTCATTGCAGCCTCCTAGCATCCTCCTCACAGCTAACACTGCCCCCAAGCTTCGTGTCATCCGCAAACTTGGAGATGTTGCATTCAATTCCCTCGTCCAAATTATTAATATATATTGTAAATAGCCGGGGTCCCAGCACTGAGCCTTGCGGTACCTGACTAGTCACTGCCTGCCATTCTGAAAAGGGCCCGTTTACTCCTACTCTTTGCTTCGATTTCATAGGAAGCCAAGGGACAACATTTTCACGCAGAGGATGTGGAACGTGCTGACTGGGGAAGTAGACAGGTAAAACGACAGCATTTAAAAGACATTTGGACAGGTACGTGGACAGGTTTAAAGGGATATGGGCCAAATGTGGATAGATGGGACTAGTTTAGATGGGGCATGTTGATCTGCATGAACAAGTTGGGATGAAGGGCTTGTTTCCATGCTGTAAGACTATGACACATTGTAGAAAATTGTGCAATTGCTTTGGGGAGAATCCAGGGGCGATTCATGAAGATGTTGGCAGGGCAGAATTTTATTTTTTACTTTGAAGAAAGATTTGATAACTGGGATTGTATTCTCTGCATCAACGGAGGTGAAGAAAATACTTAGTTGAGGTGAATAATAATATGAGATTACGGTCTGTTTCGCTTAACAAAGAGTATAGGAAGGAACTGCAGATGCTGGATTAAACTGAAGACACAAAAATATGGATTAACTCAGCGGGACAGCCAGCATCACTGGAGAGACAGAATGGGTGATGTTTCAGGTCGAGACCTTCGACTGAGGAGGTTGAAAACCAGCCATATAGATGTAAAACACGATGACTGTAGATGTGTGTTATCCAACTAAGAAATCAGAATCACGTGTTCATCTTTATTGACGTGACACATCCGAAAGAAGTACAGCATTGTAGGTTAATTGGCTTCTGTAAATTGTCCCTGGCAATAGAACTGGTGTAAGGTAGATTACTGGCCAGTGTGGACTTGGTGGGTCGAAGGGCCTGTTTCCATATATAAATTTTGCATATATCTTAATTTAATTGGTAATATAGAAATATGCTTTTTAGTTAATATGGTTATCCAATATGGTTAATATACTTGGTTAACACACACACACACACACACACACACACACACACACACACACACACACACACACATGCGCACACACACACACACATGCGCGCACACACACACACACACACACATGCGCGCACACACACTAACACACACACACACACTAACACACACACACACACGCTCTCGCGTGCACATGCGCGCACACACACACACACACACACACACATGCGCACACACACACACACTAACACACACACACACTAACACACACACGCACACGCGCGCACACACACACACACATGCGCGCGCGCACACACACACACACACACGCACACACACACACGCACGCACACACACACACATGCGCGCGCACACACACTAACACACACACACACACACACACACACACACACACACACATATATATATATATATATATTAACCAAGTACAGATATAACAGCATGAAGTATAATCTGATTTCCATATACTAACGTCATTCATGTGCTGCACCTGTTGATCAGAGCCTGGCTCTACTGTGGAATGTAATGTAGCTTAACCTTATTCATACCTAATCCAATTTAAACCATAAATGTTGCATTCAATTGGAAGTTAAAAGGCACGCTACAGTATGCACCAGATTGCAAAATTTCAAGCTGAAAACTGCACAAGCTCCCCAGTGTAGGAGGGGGACACTCTCATCCCACACCCTCCACCCTTGGTCGTTACGCTCCCTCGGGCTTGGTCGCTGCACTCCCTCACAACTTCTCACTCTCAACCATCACCCGATGTTGACAGCCCTGCAGAAGTTCGCGTGCATCTCCTCAAACCTCACAGAGTCAAAACGGCAGCCAGCATCATCAAAGGTCCACAACTAGGGTTGCCAACGGCCCGATATTAGCCGGGACATCCCGTATATTGGGCCAAATTCGTTTGGCTTATACGGGACCGCCTTTGTCCCATATTTGAACATGCCTCAGTGGCTCATCAGGGCGCCATTCTCGAAGCCGAGGCGGCCGCCAACGGCGCCGAACGGGACATTAAGGTTGGAGTTGAACAGGGAGCCGTGCAATGGCCGCTCGGCGACGGCGCCGGCCTCCAGCTGACTGGCGGCCACGGCCTACCCTGGGCCGCTGTCCCGTCCGCGGCCTTGGCGACTGAGGCCGCGCCGCGTGCCGGCTGCACTGTGGGTAGGGATGCCAACTGTCCCCTATTAGCCAGAACATCCCGTATAATTGGCTAAATTGGTTTGTTCCATACGGGACCGCCCTTGCCCAGTATTTGACTGCAACTACTCGGTAATCACCAGAGGTACGCATACAGACAGATGCCCCATCCTAGGTCTGATACAACCGCGTGCGTGTGTGTTGCATGTGCTGTTGATGCAACGCACGAGTGATTCACTTGTATTCCAATCACAGGCCCCTTTATGTGCATCAGTTGGGCGCTATATTTTGCCAATTCCT
The DNA here is from genome assembly GCA_963514005.1 of Raja brachyura. The sequence goes on along the minus strand of OY740805.1, from coordinate 24,067,367 downwards.
GCCAAAACAAAACGTTTGTCTAACGCCTGGTGTTGTTCGATTGGTTTTGCATATGTAAATATGGATAAACCTGCAAAAAAGAAAACTGTGCAGCTATAACAAGCAATGGGAATCAAAAAAGAGGTTGTTTAAGCCCGTCAGCGGTGACTCGACGAAGGCCTTCTATACTTTGTGCCGTCTGGAATTTGTCCTTTATTTTGACCTTTTGTCCCTTATTAGGGAGTGAGAATGTTGGCAACCCCACCCACACTCATTTCACCCCTGCCATCAGGAAGAAGGTACAGGAGCCTGAAATCTGTAACGTCCAGGTTCAGGAACAGCGTATTCCTTTCACCCATAGGGCTAATAAACGCTGCAATTTCAAATAAACTCTGAACTACATAGACCATTATTGTTATTATTTGTATGTTTTTATAGGTATGCATGTATTTGTGTGCGTGTGTATTATATATATATACATTATATATATTATATAATATGTAAACATAGTGCACAGTATGTGTAGGAAAGAAGTGCAGATGCTGGTTCAAATGGAAGGTAGACACAAATTACAGGGGTAACTGAACGGGACAGGCAGGATCTCTCGAGAGAAGGAATGGGTGACGATTCGGGTCTGAAGAAGGGTCCCTGGGTGGGCAGGCGGGGTCGGGCCGAGCAGCGGCTGAGCCACAGTGGGCAGAGGGAGGGATGGAGGGTGGCCGAGCACTTTGAGCGGACTTTGAGTAACACACACACACAAACACACACACACACACACACACACACACACACACACACACACACACACACACACACACACACACACACACACACACACACACACACACACACACACACACACACACACACACACACACACACACACACACACACACACACACACACACACACACACACACACACGCACGCACGCACACGATGCACACTGGTCAAATCGGATCTGAACCGCAGCTAACAATGAATGACCCGTGGAGGAAGGTACTGCAGATGCTGCTTTTAATGGATGGGGGGAGGGAGTGAGGGTAGGGGAAAGTACAGGGAGGGAGAATTGAGGGAGTGGTTGGAGGAGGGGAGGAGGAGAGGTGAAAGATCCTGGGAGGTGAGGAGGGAGAGTGGGGTGATTGAAGGAGAGGAAGGGGTAGGGAGGGAGAGTGGGAAAGTAGGGATGGTGGGGAGAGTGGGAGAGGGAAGGGGGAGTTGAGGACGTAGGGAGTGGGAAATAGAGGGAGAGGAGGGCTGTGGGGGAGGTCAGGAGGGATAGTGGGGGATAGGGGAGGTAAGGTGCGGGGGATGGAGGGATAGGAGGGGGTAGGAAGGGGAGAGGATTTATAGAGGGAGGGAGTGACTGAGGGTCAGGAAAAGGGAGAGGGAGGAAGAGGTGAGGGAGGGGTTGCGGGCGGGAAGTATGAGAGGGGAAAGAAGAGGGGGGATGAAGAGGAGGGGGAGGGAGTGCTGGGGGATGATGGGAATTGAGCATGCCTGCGCAGTTGGGGGCTATGCGTGAGTGGTGAAATATTGCGTTGAGGGTACGGGTTGCATTGGGTGAACGGGTGAGCGGCGGAATAATGCATTGGGGAACGGGTTGCGTTGGGGTGCCAGGCCTCCCATGTGACAGGGACCCAACGGGGCCCACTTAGTCTAGTGTATGTAAATATGTATATATATATATACATCTATACATACATATAAGTATACATACATATAAAGATATATATACATATATATATGTATAGATATATCTTTATATATATGTATATGTGTGCGTGTGTATTTTATATATATATATATGTGTATGTGTGTGTGTGTGTGTGTGTGTGTGAACTGCATATATATATGTGTGTGTGTGTGTATATATATGCATGTGTTTTTGTGCGGTTATGTATGTGTATGTACGCGTGTATATATGTCTGTGTAAATATGTGTGTGCGTGTGTATATATGTATGTGTGTGTATGTGCGTATATATATATGTGTGTGTGTGTGTGTACATATGTATATACACTGTGTACTATGTTTACGCATTATGTAGTGCTGCTGCAGATAAGAATATAATTAGATAAGAATTATATAAGAATATAATTGTTCTATCTAGGACGTATGACAATAAAATACTCTTGACTTCACATTTCACTTTTAAGTTTAGTTTAGAGGTACAGCGTGGGAACAGGCTATTGGCCCAACCAGTCTGGACTGACCAGTGATCACCCTGTACATCAGCACTATCCTACCCAGTAGGGACAATTTACAATTTTATCGAAACCATCTAACATACAAACCTGTCTGGCTTTGAAGTGTGCGAGGAATCAGAAGTATCCAAAAAAAACCAACACATATTCACAGGGAGAACGTACACACTCCGTACAGACAGGACCCATAGTCAGGATTGAACCTGGGTCTTTGGCGCTTCAAGGCAGCAACTCTACCGATGCGCCAGTGTGTCTCCCATGTAACAGTGTGCTGCCCCTTTTCTCTGGAACTATTCCACGACAATAATGAGAACTGTAGTTTACACACTGTGTCTTTCCCGTCGTTCTGCCTGTCGGGCAAATCTGGCTTGATTATATTTGAGTTTTATTATTATGATTTGATTGGACAGCACGCAATCAAAACTCCTCATTGTACCTATGTTCAGGCGACAATAACAAACCTCAACTTAAACCCAATAATATGAACATTGAATCCTCAAATTTCAAGTGATAGTCTCCCTACACCTCACCGTTCTTCTCCACATCGCCGATATGTACACATTTCTCCCACCACCCTGGTCACCCTATTCCAATCCTCTCCTTCTAACGAAAGACACCAAAATGCAGCATAGAACGCCACGGGAGATCCATTTTCTCTGTGGCTGTCAAACTACATCTCCACCTTCTGTTGTGGTGTAGACTGAACCCCCTACTCCCCCCAACACCCTCCCCCCCACCCCACCCTCACACTCTCCCCAACCCACCCCCCACCCACAAAACACACAATACCCCCTCCCCCACGCACTCCCCACAACCCCCCTTTCACACTCGCCCAACCCCCCACCCTCTCACAACACCCCCCCCCCCCCCCCAACCTCCACAAATTTTATCCCCCCCAATCCTGGACTTTCCACTCGTCACTTTGATTTCATCTTTCATGCATCGTGAGTTTCCTGACTGTCGGCAGACGAATTTCCCTCTTGGGATGAATAAAGTGATTTCGTATATTTTCCTATATTCATCTCCCCCATTTCCATTTGGTCCCCGCTCTTTCCCCTCCTCCCTGTCCCATTCCACCTTTATCGCTCTCTCTGGTTTTACAGTTCGATGCCCCTCCCCTCCCCTTTTACAACAACCTTTGGTCTCCTTTACGACTTTACGACTCCAACCTTTGTCACTGTCTCCACCCATCTGCTGGTGAATTCTACCCCTACCCTCCGGCTTCACCTACAAGGTCCCACTGAGATGAGAGCAAGGGGATAGCTTCCCCCTTCTCCGCTCCACCTCTCTCCTGATGCCCTCCGCCCCTGAGATCCTCCCGTGCAAGGAATGGATGCCTGCTGCCTCCAGCACTGATTTGCTGGATTCACCGTCCACTTACCTCTGCATCTCTCCACACCCCCACCCCCTCCCAGGCCGGCTACTGCACGCCTGGGTAGACGGACGTCCCGTGGTGGGATAGGCGGTGGGACTGGTTGGCCTCGTGAGGTCGTAGGGGGGTGGGGATGGAGGGAGCAGGTGGTGTGCCGACACTCACCGCCACTCGCTGCGCTGTCCTCGAAGTGGACCGGACCCGGCTCTGAGCAGAGGGCGTCCGGTTAAAGATTAACAGCCCGTCGCAACTGGACTCTGTTCGGCCGGCCTTCCCGGGAAAAAGCAGAGAGGTTCCCGCTCGAAACGGGTATCGGAGGAACGGAGCATCACCCCGGGCTGCCCCTCTGTCCCACACCTCACCCTACCCTCCCCAAACCTTCACCCCTCTTCCCCTCAAACCTCCGCCCCAAACACTCCCGTTCATCCTCTCCTTACCCCCTCCCCAATACCTCTTGCGAAACCTCATCTCCATAAATCTTCCTCCCCTTCCACACCATCCTCAATGTCACCCTCCCCAATCCCTAGACCTTCTCTCAAACCTTGTCTCCCCACCCATTCTGCCCCCCAACACCCACTTCCCCCTAAATTTCATTCAACCTCACCCTCTCTACACTAACCTCCCCCCACATGTCCTCCCCAAATCTCCCCCTCTCCCTGCACCTCCCGCTTACCTGACCCTCCCTCTGCAGGGGTAGAGTGCCGTGGTAGGGGCGCGGTGGAGGGAGCACCACAGGAGAGGCGGTGAGGAGGGAGCGCCGTGGGAGGGGCATCAAGGATGGAGCGTGATGGGAGGGGTAAGATGGAGGGAGCACCGCAAGAGGTGCAGCAATGAGGGAGCACGATGTGAGGGGTAAGGTGAAGAGAAGTTGGGCGCGGCGTGGGAAGGACAGGAAGGAAGGAGTTCGGCAGGTAGGGCAGACGAGGGCGAGAAATCAAATATAGTATATTTAATGTCTTGCTGGAATGAGAGCAAGATATGTTTATTTTCATTTCTGCAACCTAAAGGCACAGAAAATCGCGTGTTACTTTGCGTAATCCAGTATCACCACACAAGTATCAATTAAAACAATTGTTTCTCAATTTCAAGGACCATCCGCGGCGAATACCACGTTGTTCATTGACGACTGTGTCAGTTTACTATGGGGAGGTTACATGGAAACACTCTTTAACCTCATGTTTGTGGCCCTTCGCCCCTTCTCACCCCCCTATCCCATCCACCTCCCCCCCCCCCCCCCCCCCCCCACACACACCCCATCCCCACCCATCTCCCTTTACCCACACCAATGAGCTCACAGACGTGTGTAGGAAGGAACTGCAGATGCTGGTTGAAATCGAAGGTAGACACAAAATGCTGGAGTAACTCAGCGGGACAGGCAGCATCTCTGAACAGAAGGAATGTGTGATGTTTCCGGTCGAGACCATTCTTCAGACTAATCAAAGGTTAGACTAGTCTGAAGAAACATAGAACAATGTGAAGGAGTAGGCCATATATATTCATTAATATATGCAATAGGCCAGATATATTCATGAATATTTGCAATAAACTCATGGCTGATTCTCTAAAATCAGTACCCCCGTTCCTACTTTTTCCCCGTATCCCTTGATTTCTTTAGCCCGAACAGTTAAATATAACTCGCCTGAAAACATCCACTGAATTGGCGTCCACTGCCTTCTGTGCCAGGGAATTCCACAGATTCACAACTCTCTCGGTGAAGACATTTTTCTTGATCTCAGTCCTAAATTGCCTAACCATTATTCTTAAACTGTGACACCTGGTTCTGGACTCCCAGAAATCGGGAACATTTTTTCCTGCATCTAGCCTGTCCAGTGCTTCATGAATGTTATATGTTTCCATAAGATCCCCCTCTCATCCTCCTAAATTCCAGTGAAAACAAGCCCTCGACGCAAAACGTCACACATTCCTTCTCTCCAGAGTTGCTGCCTGTCCCGCTGAGTTATTCCAGAACTTTGTGTCTAGATTCGAGCTCAGGGACATTTTCTTCACGGGACATTTACTTTATTGACATGTACCCACCTCGTGTCCGAGACTTCCTCATCCGGCATTACCGGCGTTCAGACGTCCAGCCTCATATCGCACTGGTAGATGTTGGTGACCCAGGAGAGCAGGGCCAGTCCGTGCATGGGCTCGTCTTCCCTGGTCACCCGAAAGCCCTGGGCCCGGTAGAGTCGGATGGCGGGATGCCGGGCAGTGCTGGTGTCCAGGACGCACTCTCTGAAGCCGTTCTGCCGGGGCGACTCCAGCACCTGGCGGGTCAGTCTGCGGCCCAAGCCCAGGCCCCGGCATCGCCGGTCGACCGAGAGGCGGAGAAGCTGGCAGCAGCCGGGCTCTCCTTCGGCCGCCTGCGCCGCCACCCACCCCCCGCAGTCCACCGCCTCCCCCCCTCCTCCTTCACAACCCAGAACCCCGCCCCCGGCCTCCCCATGTACGTCCCCTCAATGTCCGCCATGTCTGTTTCCAGCGTCTCCCTCAGGTAGCGGGCAAATACCATGCGGCAGGCGAGGTAGAGCAGGGCTAGCAGTGCGGCGACGGTCAGAGCGGCACAGGCCAGCGACCAGCTGGCAACGTAGACGGCGGCCCCGGCAGCCAGGTGGAGGGCAGGACGCGGCGGGCGACAGCAGGGCACGGCGGAAGGCCGGACAAAGCAGGTCCATCAGACCCTCCGAGAAAATCCTGCGGGCCTCTAGCAAGTCTTCAGCCCGGAACGGGCGCACGGTGAAGCGGGGGACCCTCTCCGGCCTTGTGGGTGGCCGCCATGGTCCAGGGAGCCGCTGGGAGATGGAGGGTCTCCGGCCTGAGGAGAAAGGATCGGAATCTGCAGAGAGAGAAAGGTCAAGTGAGATACGCATCTCCTCTAACCTCATAGGTCAGTGAGCAGGGAAACAGGCTCTTTGGCCCAACTTGCCCATGCACACGAAGTTGTCCCATCCATAATCGTCCTCCATGCATGCCTGCGTTTGGCCCATATCCATCTAAACCTTTCCTATCCATGTACTCATCTACAGCATTCGGTGCTCCAACGTGGCCTCCTCTACATTGGGCGAGACCAAGTATAAACTGGCAACTGCTTTGCCCAACTAACGGCGTCACGGTTGTGCAGCGGTGGAGTTGCTGCCTTACGGCATTGGTGACTATAGAAATATGGACCACACTATGGCCCATTCTCGGCTGTGGAAGAGGTGATAACGAGGGTGATACGAACAGCGAAACTAGCAGGGTGAATAGGGTGAGGTAGAGAAGGAGAGAGAATGGACCCCAATAGTTTGTTGAAGTTACAGAAGTTAATATTTAATAGTCGTCCTCACCCTCTAATAGCTGACAATGATCTATTCTATGTTTTACTTGATCTCAGTTGATGTCTCCTTTTCAACATCTTACCCTTCTTATCTCTGTACCCACGTCTCCTCGACTCTCAGTCTGACAAAGGGTCTCGTCCCGAAACGTTACCCACTCCTTCTATCCAGAGATACTACCTGTCCTGCTGAGTTTCATCCAGCATTTGGTGTCTATCAATCTTCATACCGGTGGGTTGTAAGCTGCTCAAGCAAAATATAAGGTTATGTTCCTCCAATTTACGCGTGACCTCACTCTGACAGTGGAGCAGGCCCAGGACATAAAGGTCGGTATGTGAACGTAAGGGGCATAACACGATTAGCAACCAGGAGATCGCCTTGGCGAAGCGTTCCCAACCTGGGGTAAATTTACCCCCAGGGGTAAATGTCGCCTACCCAGAGGGTACATTTCGCCTACCCAGGGGGTAGATTTGTTGATTCTGGATTTGTACATATTGTTTCTCTTACACCGACTGTGTTTGGTTCGGGTATACCCATATCTGTTCATCATTAGTTGTTCATAAATAAATGAAATAACATTGTTATGTGCTATTAAAGTTGCCAGGGGTAAATGGG